>CM071854.1:26609561-27809561 GCA_036507275.1 Sicyos edulis
AAGAATCTCTTTGTAATAGACAAATCGCGCGATCTTCTTCGAGACCGCATACATGCGTCGAGGCTCAGAGTGGAGCTTTACATGTTGAAGGTATTCAATGATAGGTCGTATGAGTCATATCCTCAATCACATAAAGCGGATACTGCATCAGCCTCAATGCATATTCCGCACGGTCGGTGGTAGGACTCCATTTTTGGCAGAGTGTAATGTTTATATTTTCCTCATGAGGGATTATCGATGAGTAGCCAAGTTAATGTATCATGTTGACCTATTATTTCGACCTTGGAACATGTTCTATGATGAAACTTAATCGAACTTCTCCAATAATTTTTCCAGCATATGTAAAGCGACGGACTGAAGTCTTCCCATGTTAGCATCATATTGGAGTAGAGGACTTGACTTATCTTGCTAATTCTCGAATCGCGAATGTCTCTATACCTTCTGGCAAATGTCGATGGCCATTTGGAACCAATACGATTATCGGCTATTCGATACTGCTACATTTATTCGAGCATACTTCTCCGAGTGTCGAAGCTATAAGAGCAACATATGCTTCCGGGTGAAATAAAGAACAACACACACGATTTGCACCATTTTTAGTCTTTGCACCATCCAAATATATTGTCCACTAAGCTTCTGATCTGTGATGAATACTTCTTCATCGTGGAAGTCTTCACACAACTTCAAATTGGTGGAGAGGAGGCAGGTGAGCTGTGAAATACACTTGATACTTTGTCCTTTTATAACTTTTGCGGGGCGTAAACAATGTCGTATTACTGAAGAAAGCAATGCCCATTTAGCTTCGTATCGATCAGATTATAAATTGGGACAAAATATATTCGATTAGATGCCTTTTTGCAGTGCTTGTCTGATAGTTGCACTTTGCATGTAATGCCTCGACTTATCGATGGAGAAGAAAAGAGCCAAACACATCTTCTCCAATGGGAGAAGTAGTTTAGTTCGGGCTGCTCGTGGAGAGTTAGAAGCTTAGGTAATATAGTGTTTTCGCTCTTTTCCACCTTCTTCTTCTGGGAAAATAATGCCCCCAATGATGATCCGCTTTCTTTGCGTGATGTACAAAGCAATGGTTTCACAGCTATAGGGTGCCCAGGCCCAGAGGGTTAAGCAAATATTTCTTTATGCTTTGAAGGCATTTTGACATGCCTCATCCCACTCAAGATTTCTCCTTTCTTCATCAATCTTTGGAAAGGATGGCATCTACCGACTAAGGTTTGAAATGGAACCTTCTTATGTAAGCTAAGCGCCCTTGAAGACTTCTCTTAGCTCGTGTAAATTCTTTAAGTGGCGTGCATTTTTGTATCACTTGCATCGATCTTTGGTAGATCTATCTCAATTCCTCTATGTCTCGCGATGAACCCTAGAAATTTTCCCGGAAGTAACTCCAAATGCACATTTGAGGAGGATTCATCTTTAAGTCGATGCTTTCTTAGTCATCGAAGACTACTTTAAAGCTCTTCTAAGTGATCTAAATCGCTTTATAGAGTGAACGACGAGGTGCGTCAACATAACATTCAACATTTTTATGCAAACATATCATCAAAAATCTTCTGCATTGCTCGCGATAGGTTGCACCGGCATTCTTGATCGAGCGGCATGACCTTGTACAACGGTATATTCCCTTTGGAGTTCGAAAGCGATCATTTCTTCATCTTCGAGAGCCATCCTTATCGATTGCTAGCCCGATGATCCATCTAAGGAAAGATAAAGCTTCATGTCGATTAGTGGCATCAACCATGATTTACGTAATGAAGGGCAATGGAAAATCATCCTTCGGTGAGCATTATTCGGACGCGAAAATCAACACGAACATCGAAGTTGTCCATCTTCTTTCTTCTTTGGAACAATGTTGGCGATCCATGTGGGTGTTATTTTACTTCGCGGATAAAACAGCTTTCAATCAACTTATTTATTACGACCTTCTATTTGGGGATAAGTTCACGGTCTAAATCATGCCGTGAGTTTGCTTGATCGGTCGAGATCGAGCTTAACGACTAGATGATGGTGCTGACTTTTTGGATCAGAATCGAGCATTTCCTTGTATGACGAGCAAAGATGTCGCCTTGTATGTAGTAAGTAGACTTAGATACTCGGTCTCTTCCTCGGGCTTAAATGGTGAACGTGCTTATGAAAGTTGGCGTGGTTTCCTCATTACATATTCAAGATTTATTTCTTATAGCTTCGTCTTTGTCGGTACGAATGCAATCTTCTAATGGAAGTGGAGCTTCATCAATATCCTCTTCACCCATCTCAACCTCTTGTCTCTTCTACAATAGTGATGTGATGACCACACGAAAACTCATTTTCCTCTTGCTCTACATTCTCCCTCAGCAGTTTTGGTGGAAGATAACATCATCGTAAGCTTTACTCTCGGCTGAACATACATTTTCAATCATGTGACAAATATTTATCTCTTCATGCGGGATGGAACAACACTTCATATGTCTTCATCGCTCATCTTATCTTCCTGCGATGACTCATTTTTGACGAATTTCTGCAAGGCTTTCATGGGAGATTCGGTCAAAAACAGGGCGAGATATTCTTTTCAATATTTGTCTGCGCTTAATCGAGTAGTTGACTTGTATTTTCTATTTTCCTTTTCTCGACTTACTTAACCTTTGAAAGGCGGATGAGTCGTGCTCACACTAAGTTGAGAATGTTTCTCTCTCCCATGGCTTTATTCAATCTTTCAAAATAGGTAATGTGTGTCTCTCATTGGTGGTATGCGGCATTTTATTCTCTTTTTCTTTTTATGTACCTAACCTTTGAAACATTTGAAACTACGAGATGTTGATGGTCCAATGCGTTAAAGGCGGGTACCCTGGGCTTAATCAACATTCTTATTTTCCTTAGATTCTTCAACCCTCTTCAATGGTTATGTGGTCGACATCCTCCACCTTTGTCTTCTATCTTCTTCTTATGTGAATTGGTTAGGTGACTTATATCACGAGTCATTTTTCTGGCGTTGGTAGAGCGTAACCCTTCTTCAGCAAAGCCTTTTTCGGCGAAGAAAGCTCGGCTTCAGTCATCAAATATACTTAAGCGTTTGAACTCGATATGTGTCGTGAAATCATACCACTGCTTTAGCTAGCGATGTCTGACGCATTGGGGTCAAATCCATCCTTTGTCCGCTTCTCGAGGCAAAGCCACATTCTTCTCATCTCCTCTCGCTCGCTCTCTGACTCCATTGATTTTTCATCTTTGTCAAAGAGAGTGGTGAAACTTCCCTCAATACTTCAATATCACATACTTTCAAATTTTAGAACATTCGTGAAAGGTGCTTCACCCTTTGTTTCGTCGGGATATGAGGACATAGCGTAAGATGGGTGAAGTTGGAAGTTTCTCATATTTTAGAGCCTTAGGGAGCTACTAGACTCGTTGGAAGCCTCTATCTTTATCGGGCATGACTTTTCTTTTCTCACTACCTATTTCTTTTTATGTCGGCTACTGCTTTTAGCTTAGCTTTTTCACTCTCTTTTATCAGAGGGACCTCATGTGGCACTTTCGCTTTCTCCATAGTCTCGTTTTTTGCATAGAATTTTGCATCTGCGAAATGAGACTCAAACTTCCAAGAACTGATTTGTGTAAGCTTCTACTTTCTTAACCCCGCCTTGGTAAAACTTAAAGCATTGATGCAACGAGGAGGTAATAACTTCGATTTTCATGAATCCAGTGGTCGTCCCAATAGTAGTCGATATGTTGTCTTACAACCTATAACATGGAACAAAGCATACACGCACTCACCGCCAATGATGACCTCAAGCAGTATCATGCCAATCGCTTCCGCTGCCCGCCTTTGGTTGAAGCTTGGATTAATAACTGTACGTCGGAGAGCTCTTCCATGGAGACGCCTAGCCGCTTTAAGGTTACCTTTGGCATTATGTTGACGGCCGAACCATTATCAATGAGAATTAGCCGAGCTCTTTTTGCTCGTGATATAGCCCGAGACATACAAAGGACGATTATGAGGCTTTGATCCCAACAATAGATCTCGTCTGTGAAACTTATGGACATGCATGCCGAAGCGTGAGCGTGTGTCACAGGTATTTTGACATTCTCGCTACTTGAGTCTAATAATACCTCAATCGAGTTTTTATCACTGCTTGAGAAAGTGATATCAAATCTTCAATGTTGAAAAGAGAGTGTAGCTTTAGGCTCAATGATGACTTTTTGAAGAGCTAGCCGAAGTCATCACTTGCATGAAATTGCATGACATGTAGCAATGTCTATCACTTCATCTTTTCCTTCACGCAAAAATTCCTTCGGCATGAAATCACCAACGTTATAGCATGGCGTGCTCAGAGAAAATCTTCGTTCTCTCTAGCAATGGGCTTAGATTTCCACACATCTTTTCTTCGTTTCTTGGGCAATCTTTTCCTCTTCGACTCTTGAAATAAGCGTGATTCTTCCCCGAGCATACGTTTGTTTTGCTTCCTCGCGACGGGTTACAATGATCCAACCTTCATTCTCATCTACGGTTGGCTCTAAAACACATCTTTCTTGAATGGAAGCTTGTTGAATATTTTCCTTTGAAAAGTCGCGATTTTGACATTGAACAACAATCGGCTCAAAGGAACCAAATTGAACAAGGCATTGAGACCAACGCGGTGTTGCACCATTTGGTGGTTGTACTTTAGACTGAGGACCACGGCATGATTTGCTTTGAGCTATTTCTTCTAAGTCGGCTTTCATCTTTTTTTCTCTAGCCAACCTCGAATCAACTCTTTCGGGGCCGAAGCATTTCGATGGGATGGCCGACAACGCGATGGTATTTACATGTGAGTTAGGATCATTTACCTTGCCTAACTCCAAGGACACTTGCATTCGTGCAGCTGGATGAGTTTTGCTTCCAAATGATTGCTCTAACATGTCGACTACATCGAGTCAGGAAATGGATAGACTTTTTCTTTGTCTTTCTGAAAGCGTTAGCGACATGCGCCTGGCCCAACCGGTCGTTCTCGACTTTTGTTTCCTTTGCTTTTGAGGAAAATTTTAATGGAGCTGCACCGATGGTCATTGACTCCTTTGCCACATTTTTGTAACTTTTTTCCGGGCTTGAAATCCTTCTTTTCCTTACGGGTTTCTAAGACCGTAGAATCTTTGTTTCCTTTGCACAATGCTCGGCTCCATATCATGAGCTCGGGTGGCACTCCTCAAAAGTGCGAGGCTTGATTCCCTTCGGGATGTATAGAAGTCCCCAATGCATGCCTCTGGATACTGTATGTCGATTGCGGACGTTTCAGTGAGGCGGTCTTTTTGCGAGCCGGACTTAGAGCTCGCCAACGGTTAATATAGTCGGCACATAATGTGCTCGCCCTTCCCACGGTCGCATTTGTTAATTCTATCATCTTCGATGAATTGTCTCGTCGCTATAGAACCGATTAAGGAACTCTCTCTCCAACTCTTCCCCACTATCTATCGTTTGACTTCAAGATCAAGATACTACCAAACGCATTCCCTTTAACGTTAGGACAAAGCGCTCGACGAGAAGGTCTCCTCGAGTTCCAAGCGGTTTCACAAGTCTCTACTGAAATGAGCAACATGTTGTTTGGGGTTGCCTTTTCCATCAAATCTTGAAACTTAGGCGGTTGGTATCCTGTGAGCATCCTTAAGTTGTCTATTCTCTTTGTGTATGGCTTGGAGTACAAAAAGAGAACTTTGAACTAGCCCACCACCTTGAGCTCTAATAGTGTTCGTGATCGTGTCGTGTAGTCACATTGGACGAATAAGGAAGCGGACCGAGGCCGAGTGCGATTGTGGTTGTGTCTCAGGAGAGGTTCTTTCCTTTATCATTGACTCTCTCATGTGGACTCGGCTTGATTCAGCCCGTCTCTCGTTACTCGCATTTGATTTTTGAGAAAGCGATCTCTAAGTCTCTTTCCTCAATTGTTTTTCATCATCCGCTTTCGAGCTTTCTTTTCAAACTCCGCCTATCTGATCATCGCCTCCATCCCCCGACCATCATAATGGACATCACATCGAGATTAGATGTCTCCTTTGGTTGATCAACGCTAGGGAGGCGACTTGGTCAAATAATGGGTTATCTTTTGACGACGATTTCATCGAGGTTCCTCTAGTAGTCCCCGCAATTCGTTTTGCGATCGCAGACCGGTGTTACTTGAGGTTCATTGCTCTCGACGGACTTGGAACGACTACGCGTGATAGGCCCAGTAGTAGTTCCTTGGAGCAAGCACCTTCGAGGTAGTGTTTCTTCCTTTGATCATGCCTTCGGAGCAGCCGGTCTTTGATGTGGCTTTTCCGGACATGGTGGCTTGATTTGTGTGAGAGATTGAGATGAGAGGTAGAGATGGTCCCACTGGGCGTGCCAATTTGTTCACCACGAGATTTCCGGAGAAATTTGGTTTCGTGGAGTTGAACTTGAACTTGATATGAGTTTGTGCGAAAGTGGTTTGATCTCTATGCTTGATCCTCCGATTCGTTCTCTCTGAATGGATGTTCTTGGTATGAAGAGCAATTTGAAGAACAAAATATGTGTTCTTCGTATACAACCGCTCGCTTATGGAACTATTTATCTTTCAAGTAATTTTAGCCTTCAAACGGCGTTTGATCTTTTAGAACCGTGGAGAGACCTCAACAAATGTGAATCCCTCTCTAGTTCCAAAATTTTCCACCCTTTGAAATGAAGAGAACTCCTCTATTTATAGAGTTCTCATGCATCATGGGCTTTGGGCCCTAATGGGCCTTGGGCCTGACCCATGGGCTTGGCCTTTGGGTTTGAATTTCATGGTTGAGTTCACTTGTCCGGCTTTATTTTGGCCCAAATTCAAGATAAACCAATTTTTTATTTAAATTAATTTTGAGAAATATTGTCCCAAAAATTTAATTTAATTTCGCCATTAAATTTGGGATAATGACGTGGCAAACTTGTAATTGACCGAAATTTCTCCGTCAACAAATGCCCCCTTTTCGAGGTTTATGCACAAATATGTGTGGATGAATCTCGAAAACTATGGTATCGAGTCGAAGCACAAACTTGTTTATCCTTTCTTCAGACTTCAATTCAAGTCCCACCTAAGTCGTGCCAATTTGTTCACACGAGATTTCCGGAGAAATTTGGTTTCGTGGAGTTGAACTTGAACTTGAGATGAGTTTGTGCGAAAGTGGTTCGATCTCTATGCTTGATCCTCTGATTCGTTCTCTCTGAATGGATGTTCTTGGTATGAAGAGCAATTTGAAGAACAAAATATGTGTTCTTCGTATACAACGGCTCGTTTATGGAACTATTTGTCTTTCGAAGTAATTTTAGCCTTCGAAACGGCGTTTGATCTTTAGAACCGTGGAGAGACCTCAACAAATGTGAATTCCCTCTCTAGTTCCAAAAATTTTCCACCCTTTGAAATGAAGAGAACTCCTCTATTTATAGAGTTCTCATGCATCATGGGCTTGGGCCCTAATGGGCCTTTGGGCCTGACCCATGGGCTTGGCCTTTTGGGCTTGAATTTCATGGTTGGTTCACACAGTGTCCGGTTTTATTTTGACCCAAATTCAAGATAAACCAATTTTTTTTATTTAAATTAATTTTGAGAAATATTGTCCCAAAATTTAATTTAATTTCGCCATTAAATTTGGGATAATGACGTGGCAGCTTGTAATTGACCGAAATTTCTCCGTCAACAAATGCCCCCTTTTCGAGGTTTATGCACAAATATGTGTGGATGAATCTCGAAAACTATGGTATCGAGTGAAGCACAAACTTGTTTATTCTTTCTTTGAGACTTCAATTCTATGAATTGTCAGTTTAACCGAAGTGTATGAGTTTAGGTCATAATTTCGATTGTTTAGACATTTTTTTTTTCTTTCATGCCAATCAATCACATTCCGAAATTTGGTGAGAATCATGATTTTCTATATTTGGCGTGAAAATTTTGGATTTAGTAGAATTTATGCTCCACTCAATTCTAAATTGATTTTTTTTTGGCGATGTGAAAACCTTAACCCAATTTTGCATTTGAATGGGCAAAATTTAAACGACGCCTATATTTGGATATAATTTTGATAGAATTAATTTTATCAAATATGAAATTGGGGTAAGATTTGAGTTACACCAATTATTTTGGACAAATCTTAAGTTTGGAGTAAAACTTGAACTTGAATTTAATTCAAAGGAATTGAAGATGTGTCCAATTTCTTGGCACTTTGTTGACTTAGCGAGAGTTTGATTGCCCTCGTGATTTTAATTCGGCCAAAAAGTTTCACTTCAAACAAAAAAGAGTGAGCAACTCCGATTTTATAAATTTAGCAGGCATTGAAATTTGCTTTTGACGAACTTGAATTCACGACATTTCTCTTGAATAGGATTTGAAATCAAGACAATTGTAACGTGCATCTTCGAGCTTGAAATTTACCAATATCAACAATCCTCAGGTTTAGATCTTGAAGCAAGAATTTGAATTTTATTACTTGAGTTTGATTGAACTTTGCAATTTGGATCCACCAATTTGAATTTGTATACTCATGTCAGATTTTGTGAGATCATAAAAAACTCTATGGGCATGTTCATCTTCTTTTATCCATAAATAAATCCGCCCGAAATTCATGTGAAATAAGATTTTACCCTTTTACATCGAGATTTGAAAATAGGGGAGAATGCAACCTCCAAGCGCTTTATTTTATCCTCAAATAAAATCCAAATCTTTAGTTTCAAATGAGTTCAACTCACGTGGAAGATAAAAGATCATGTAGCTTTTCTTTTTTCTTTTTTTTGTATAAAGAAAATATATATATATATATATATATATATATATATATATATATATATATATATATCTTCTGCTTAAATCTTGCTCCTTTTTTCCATACGAAACCGAAAAATAGGTGTTCTTTTTTTTTTTTAATTTTTCACCTCACATCTTGACGCAAACAGAATAGGATTTGGTGGTACACTTCAAATTCCAAATTTGATGGGATCTTGGAATGGATTTCAATCTTGAGATGAGATCATCCCATGTTCATATGAAAATATACCCAAACTAGGATTTTCGAAATCAAACTAGATATCAGGCTTAAACTTTAGATTTTATAGTTTAGGATTCGAAATTCAAAGAACGATATTATCTCACGATTTATAACCTACAAACTTCATCTATAAATACTAGCACTGGAGTTGATTCAACAAACGCAAGTTGACGAAAACAACACCAAAAGGTCCGCTCTATCTTCTATTCGTCTGAAAGCCACCATTGTTGCTCGTTGGAAACAAAAGCGGAGGAGACCGCACGCCTGAAACCAGCGCCACCGCTCGTGATTTTATTTATCATTTGGAACTTCATCGCACAACCCCAAGCTTCTTTTCCCCCTTTCTTTTAAGACAACCCTGACACCTGTCACACGCGGAAGAATACCAACGATCAATCTTTGGGTGAGGCTTTAATTTTTTTTTTTTACTGTGAATTCATTTTAGAGAGTGACGAGATTAAAGAGGGAGAAAAAAAATAAATTTAAAAAAAAAAAAAAAAAAAAAAAAAAGTGGCGGCGGTGTGAACATAAAACAAATATATAGCTATAACCCTAATTTTTTTTTTAGAAATATTTTTTTGGTTTTACTTTAAAAAAATAATAATAAAAAAATAATAAAAGGTGGGTCCACCAAGTTTTTAATTCTTTTATAAAATGCTAGCCACTGCACCAAACGCATTTTTTTAAAAAAAAAAAAAAAACTACTTTATGTATTGTATTTTGTTTTTTTAAAAAAATTTATTCTCCAAAATCTTTTCTACATTTTGTGCTCTTTTTTTTTCAAAAACAGTGTGATTACATGCTAATTTGTTTCTTTCTTTTTTGGTTATTCTAAAATTAAACTATCGAAAATAAACTCTCTTCTTTTTTTTTTTTTTTTTTTTTTTTAATTTAATGAGGTTTTTCTAATAACCACATTTTTTCCTTTGCTATTCTAAACATTTTTTTCAACATTTCCCATGTTTCTTCCCTGTCAAACCCTTTTCCCATGTTTTTTTCAAAATCCTGAAGAGAAGAAATAAGACACTTTTTTTTTTTTCTTTTAACAAATAAAATGTCTTCATTTTTTTATTTTCTTTTATTCTAAAAATTTCAAAACCCTTAAAAACCAAAAAAAAAAAAAAAAAGCTATGTATGCCCCTTCAAATCGATGTTATGGGCGACCTTTGTCGGATTGATGCTATGGATGGTCTGTCGAAATGATGTTATAGATGGCCCCTATCGAAATGATGGTATGGATAGCCCTGTTGGAATGATGGTATGGATGACCCTATCGGAATGATGCTATGGGCGACCACGTCGCGGATATGCTATAAGCGTCCTTGTCGCCGGGTGCGCTGCGGCGGGATGTGCTATAAACGACCTTGAGATGGGATGCCTTTGAAAGCGACCCTATCGCGGGGCCAGCTATAAACGACCACTTGCGGCGGTGGCGCTGGTTTGAGGCGTGCGGATCTCCTCCGCTTTTGTTTCCAACGAGCAACAATGGTGGCTTTAGGGCGAATAGAAGATAGAGCGGACCTTTTGGTGTTGTTTTCGTCAACTTGCGTTTGTTGAATCAACTCGAGTGCTAGTATTTATAGATGAAGTTTGTAGGTTATAAATCGTGAGATAATATCGTTCTTTGAATTTGAATCCTAAACTATAAAATCTAAAGTTTAAGCACGATATCTAGTTTGATTTGAAAATCCTAGTTTTGGGTATATTTTCATATGAACATGGGATGATCTCATCTCAAGATTGAAATCCATTCCAAGATCCCATCAAATTTGGAATTTGAAGTGTACCACCAAATCCTATTACATTTGCGTCAAGATGTGAGGTGAAAAATTAAAAAAAAAAAAGAACACCTATTTTTAGGTTTCAGTATGGAAAAAGGAGCAAGATTTAAAAGAAGATATATATATATATATATATATATATATATATATATATATATATATATATATATATATATTTTCTTTATACAAAAAAAGAAAAAGAAAAGCTACATGATCTTTTATCTTCCACGTGAGTTGAACTCATTTGAAACTAAAGATTTGGATTTTATTTGAGGATAAAATAAAGCGCTTGGAGGTTGCATTCTCCCCTATTTTCAAATCTCGATGTAAAAGGGTAAAATCTTATTTCACATGAATTTGGTGGATTTATTTATGGATAAAAGAAGATGAACATGCCCATAGAGTTTTTATGATCTCACAAAATCGACATGAGTATACAAATTCAAATTGGTGGATCCAAATTGCAAAGTTCAATCAAACTCAAGTAATAAAATTCAAATTCTTGCTTCAAGATCTAAACACGAGGATTGTTGATATTGGTAAATTTCAAGCTCGAAGATGCACGTTACAATTGTCTTGATTTCAAATCCTATTCAAGAGAAATGTCGTGAATTCAAGTTAAATCAAAAGCAAATTTCAATGCTCGCTAAATTTGTTGACGGAGAAATTTCAGTCAATTACAATTTTGCCACGTCATTATCTCAAATTTAATGGCGAAATTAAATTAAATTTTGGGACAATATTTCTCAAAATTAATTTAAATAAAAAAATTGGTTTATCTTGAATTTGGGCCAAAATAAAGCCGGACAGTGAACCAGAACCATGAAATTCAAACCCAAAAGGCCAAGCCCATGGGTCGAGGCCCAAAGGCCCATTAGGGCCCAAGCCCATGATGCATGAGAACTCTATAAATAGAGGAGTTCTCTTCATTTCAAAGGGTGGAAAATTTTTGGAACTAGAGAGGAATTCACATTTGTTGAGGTCTCTCCACGGTTCTAAAGATCAAACGCCGTTTCAAGGCTAAAATTACTTGAAAGATAAATAGTTCCATAAACGAAAGCGGTTGTATACGAAGAACACATATTTTGTTCTTCAAATTGCTCTTCATACCAAGAACATCCATTGGAGAGAGCGAATCAGAGGATCAAGCATAGAGATCAAACCACTTTCGCACAAACTCATATCAAGTTCAAGTTCAACTCCACGAAACCAAATTTCTCCGGAAATCTCGTGTGAACAAATTGGCACGCCTTGTGGGACCATCTCTACCTCTCATCTCAATCTCTCACACAAATCAAGCCACCATGTGCGGAAAAGCCACATCAAAGACCATTTGCTCGAAGGCATGATCAAAGGAAGAAACACTACCTCGAAGGTGCTTGCTCCAGGAACTACTGGACCTATCACGCGCGTAGTCGTTCCAAGTCCGTCGAGAGCAATGAACCTCAAGTAACACGGTGCGATCGCAAAACGAATTGCGAGGACTACTAGAGGAACCTCACGATGAAATCGTCGTCAAAGATAACCCATTATTTGACCAAGTCGGTCTAAGCGTTGATCAACCAAAGGAGACATCTAATCTCGATGTGATGTACATTATGATGTTTGGGGATGGAGGCGATGATCGAATGGCGGAGTTTGAAAGAAAGCTCGAAGCGGATGATGAAAACAATTGAGGAAAGAGACTTAGAGATCGCTTTCCTCAAAAATCAAATCTTGAACCAGAGAGGCGGTGAATCAAGCGAGTCCACATGAGAGAGTCAATGATAAAGGAAAGAACCCTCTCCTTGAGACACAACCACAAGCGCACTTTCGGCCTCGATCGCTTCCTTATACATCCCATGACTACGACACGATCACGAACACTATTAGAGCTCAAGGTGGTGGGCTAGTTCAAAGTTCTCTTTTGTACTCCAAGCCATACACAAAGAGAATAGACAACTTAAGGATACTGCGCAGGATACCAACCGCCTAAGTTTCAGTGATTTGATGGAAAAGGCAACCCCAAACAACATGTTGCTCATTTCGTAGAGACTTGTGAAACCGCTGGAACTCGAGGAGACCTTCTCGTCGAGCGATTTGTCCGAACGTTAAAGGGAATGCGTCTGAGTGGTATCACGATCTTGAAGTGAAACGATAGATAGGCTGGGAAGAGTTGGAGAGAGAGTTCCTTAATCGGTTCTATAGCACGAGGCAATTTATCGGCATGATAGAATTAACAAATGCGAAGCGGCGGAAGAAGCGAGCAGCACAGCTGTCGACTATATTAACCGTTGGCGAGCTCTAAGTGCGGATTGCAAAGACCGCCTCAAACGTCCGCGATCGACATACGTATCCGGGGCATGCCTTTGGGGACTTCTGTACATCTGAAGGGAATCAAGCCTCGCACCTTTGAGGAGTTGGCCACCCGAGCTCATGATATGGAGCTGAGCATTGACGCAAAGGGAAACAAAGATTCTCTAGTCTTAGAAACCCGTAAAGAAAAGAAGGATTTCAAGCCCACAGAAAAAGTTACAAAAAATGTGGCAAAGGAGTCAATGACCATCGGTGCAGCTCCATTAAAGTTTTCCTCAAAAGCAAAGGAAACAAAAGCTGAGAAACGACCAGTTGTGGAGCAACGACGTCGCCTAACGCTTCAGGAAAGACAAGAAAAAGTCTATCCATTTCCGGACTCCGATGTAGCTGACATGTTAGAGCAACTGCTGGAAGCAAAACTCATCCAGTTGCCCGAATGCAAGCGTCCCGAGGAGTTAGGCAAGGTAAATGATCCTAACTACTGTAAATACCATCGCGTTGTCAGCCATCCCATCGAGAAATGCTTCGTCCTGAAAGAGTTGATTCTGAGGTTGGCTAGAGAAAAAAAGATTGAGCTGGACTTAGAAGAAATAGCTCAAGCAAATCATGCCGTTGTGGTCCCTCAGCCTAAAGTACAACCACCCAATGGTGCAACACCGCGTTGGTCTCAATGCCTTGTTCAATTTGGTTCCTTTGAGCGGTTGTTGTTCAATGTCAAAATCGCTTGACTTTCAAAGGAAAATATTCAACAAGCTTCCATTCAAGAAATGTGTGTTTTAGAGCCAAGCGTAGATGATAATGAAGGTTGGATTTGTTGTAACCGTCGCGAGAAACAAAACAAGCGTATGCTCGAAAGAATCACGCTTATTTCAAGAATCGAAGAGGAAGAGATTGCCTAAGAAAGGAGGCAAAAGATGTGTAAGGAAATCTAAGCCCATCATAGAGGAGAACGAAGATTTTCTACGACCACGTCATGCTATAACGTTGGTGATTTCATCCCGAAGGAATTTTTGCGTGAAGGAAAGATAAAGTGATAGACAACTGCTACATGTCATGCAATTGGCGCAAGTGATGACTCGTGAGCTCTTCAAAAGGCGTCATTGAGCCTAAAGCTACGCTCTCTTTCAACATTGAAGATTTGATATCACTTCCTCGGATAGATAAAAACTCTGATTGAGGCATTATTAGACTCAAATGCGAGGACGTTAACATACCGCGGTGGGCACACCGTTCGACATGCATGTCCATAAGTTTCACGGACGATGATCCGTTGTTGGGATCAAAACCTCACAACCGCCCTTTGTATGTCTCGGGCTATATACGAGATCAAAGAGTTGGGCGAATCCTCATTGATAATGGGTGAAATTTGTCAACATAATGCCAAAGGTAACCTTGAAGCAATTAGGCATCTCCATGGAAGAGAGCTTTGGACGACAAGTTATTAATCCAAGGCTTCAACCAAGGCGGACAGGCGATTGGCATGATACGGCTTGAGGTCATCATTAGCGGTGAGTGCGGATGCTTTGTTCCATGTTATAGATTGTAGGACAACATATCGACTACTATTGGGGCGACCACGGATTCATGAAAATCGAGTTGTTACCTCCTCGTTGCATCAATGCTTTAAGTTTTACCAAGGCGGGGTTAAGAAAGTAGAAGAAGTGACACAAATCCGTTCTTAGAGGCGAGTCTCATTTTGCCGATGCAAAATTCTATGCAAAAACGAGGTGTGGAGAAAGCGATTGCCACAGGAGGTCACGAGATAAAAGAAAATGAAAAGCTAAGCTAAAACGAGAGGCCGACATAAAAAGAAATGGGTAGTGAGAGAAGAAAAGTCATGCCCAGTAAAGATAGAGGCTTCAACGAGTCTAGTAGCTCCTAAGGCTCCAAAAGATGAAAAACTTCCAACTTCACCCATCTTACGCTATGTCCCTATATCCCGCCGAAAAAAGGGTGAAGCGCCTTTCACCGAATGTTCTAAAAAATTGAAAGTAGGTGATATTGAAGTATTGAGGAAAGTTTCACCACTCCTTTGACAAAGATGAAAAAGCAATGGAGTCAGAGGAGCGAAGAAGATGAGAAGAATGTTGCTTTGCCTGAGAAGCGGACAAAGGATGGATTTGACCCCAATGCGTACAGACTGCTAGCTAAAGCAGGGTATGATTTCACGACACATACCGAGTTCAAGCGCTTAAGTATATTTGATGACCAAGCCAAGCTTTCTTGACGCAAAAGAAATTTGTTGAAGAAAGGTTACGCTCTACCAACGTCAAGAAAAGGACTCGGATATAAGTCACGAACCAATTCGCATAATAAGAAGAGATAAAGCAAAGATGGAAGATGCCAACCACATAACGATTCAAGAGGTTGAAGAGTCAAAGGAAAATAAGAATGTTGGTCATATGGCACCGCCTTTAAGCGCATTGGACCATCAACATCTTGTGTTTGACATTTCAAAGGTTAGGTACATCAAAAGAAAGGAGAATAAGATGCAACCACCAATGAGACACAATTACCTATTTTTGAAAGATTGAATAAAGCCATGGAGAAGCGAGAACATTCTCAACTTCGGGTGGAGTGCGACCACCCATCTTTCAAAGGTTAAGCGAGACAAGTAAAGGGAAAAGAAGATACAAGCTCAAGCTGCAAATTTGAACCAGACAATCGGTTTTCAAAGATTAAACTTAACCACGACAAAAGACGGGGGCATCCCAAGTGCATGTTTGACCGAATCTCTCATGAAAGCTTAGGAGAAGCTGTCAAAGACAACTTACCAAGCAAGATGAGGAGCAACAAAGATATCTGCGACGTTGTTCCGTCTCGCATGAAAAGAAAGATGTTTGTTACCATTGGCTGAAGGTTCGTTGAGAGTAAAGCGGCGTGATGTTGTCTTCACTAATCCGGGAAAAGAGAAAATAAAACAAGAAGAAAGCAAGGCTTTATGTCACCACATCACCGTCCTAGAAGAGACAGAGATTGAGGTAGGTGAACAAGATGTTAATGAAGCACCACTCCTGTTAGAAGATGACATTCACTCCACGGTAGATGAGCTTAAAGAAATAAATCTTGGCACAGAAGGCGATCCGCGCCCAACTTTCATAAGCACGTTGCTTACGCCCAAGGAAGAGAAGCGAGTATCTAAGTCTACTTACTACATACAAGGACATCTTTGCTGGTCATACAAGGAAATGCAGGGACTTGATCCAAAAGTTGCGATCCATCATCTAGTACATTAAACACGGATCACGACCGATCAAGCAAACTCGGTGGCGATTTAGGCGAACTTATCCCACAAATAGAGGTCGAAGTAAATAAGTTGATTGAAGTGGGTTTATCCGTGAAGTAAAATACCCAACATGGATCGCCAACATTGTTCGAAGAAGAAGAAGAATGGACAACCGTGTATGCGTGTTGATTTTCGCGATCCGAACAATGCTGTCCAGAAGGATGATTTTCCATTGCCTATTACTGAAATCATGGTTGATGCCACTACTGGACATGAAGCTTTATCTTTCATGGATGGATCATCAGGCTACAATCAGATAAGGATGGCTCTTGAAGATGAAGAAATGACTGCCTTTCGAACTCCAAAGGGAATATACTGTTACAAGGTCATGCCGTTCGGACTGAAGAATGCGGTGCAACCTATCGTAAAGCAATGCGAGAAGATTTTTGATGATATCTTTTGCATAAAAATGTTGAATGTTATGTTGGCGACCTGCGTCGTTAAATCAGTAAAAGCATGCGAGATCACTTAGAAGAGCTTAAGGTAGTCTTCGATCGACTAAGAAAGTATCAGCTAAAGATGAATCCTCTCAAATGTGCATTTGGAGTTACTTCGGGAAAATTTCTAGGGTTCATCGTGAGACATAGAGGAATTGAGATAGATCAGTCCAAGATCGATGCGATACAAAAAATGCAGCCGCCAAAGAATTTACACGAGCTAAGAAGTCTTCAAGGGCGCCTAGCTTACATAAGAAGGTTCATTTCAAACCTAGCTGGTAGATGCCATCCTTTCCAAAGATTGATGAAGAAAGGAGAAATCTTTGAGTGGGATGAGGCATGTCAAAATGCCTTCGAAAGCATAAAGAAATATTTGCTTAACCCTCCTGTCTTGGGCGCCCCTATGGTGGGAAACCATTTCTTTTGTACATCACAGCACAAAAGAACGATCATTGGGGCATTATTTGCCCGGGAAGGAGAAGGTGGAAAAGAGCGAGCACTATATTACCTAAGCCGAACTCTCACGGGAGCGAACTAAACTACTCTCCCATTGAGAAGATGTGTTTGGCTCTTTTCTTCTCCATCGATAAATTTGAGGCATTACATGCAAGGCGTTCTCTTCATGACGTTTAGTTGCAAAAAGCGGACACAATCAAATATATTTTGTCCCGACCGATAATCTCAGGACGTCTGGCTAAATGGGCATTGCTTCTTCAACAATACGACATTGTTTACGTCCCGCAAAAAGCTATAAAAGGACAAGCATTGGCAGACTTCTTAGCAGACCACCCCATTCCCTCAGACTGGAAGTTGTGTGAAGACTTCCCTGATGAAGAAGTATTCACTGTTGAAGTCGTAAACCCGTGGACAATGTATTTTGATGGTGCAGCACGAAAAAATGGTGCAGGTGCAGGTGTTGTCTTTATTTCACCCGAAAAGCATATGTTGCCTTATAGCTTCACACTCGGAGAACTATGCTCGAATAATGTAGCAGAGTATCAGGCCTTGATAATCGGTCTCCAAATGGCCATCGATATCGGCGTAAAGTATATAGAGATATTCGGCGATTCGAAATTAGTGATAAGCCAAGTCCTACTCCAATATGATACAAAGCATGAAGACTTGAAACCATACTTTACATATGCTAGACAATTATTAGAGAAGTTCGATAGCTTCATCATAGAGCATGTCCCAAGGTCGGGAAATAATAGGGCTGATGCATTGGCTAATTTGGCTACTGCGCTGACAATCTCTGATGAGGAAAATATGAGCATTACACTCTGTCAAAAATGGGTCATACCACCACCCGAAAATGGACATTATGAGACTAATACAATATCTGTTTATGTGATTGAAGAGGAAGATTGGCGCCAACCCATCATTGACTACCTTCAACATGGGAAGCTCCCTACAGAGCCTCGACGCAAGGCAGATGTACGAAGAAGATCCGCTCGATTTGTCTATTACAAAGAGACTCTTTATCGTCGCTCCTACGAAGGACTCCTTCTTCGATGCTTGGGAAAACATGAGTCAGATATAGCACTAGAGGAAGCACACTCAGGAATTTGTGGTGCTCATCAGTCCAGTCCAAAGCTTCATTTTCAGCTAAAGAGGATGGGTTACTATTGGCCTACTATGGTCCAAGATTCGATGGAGTACGCAAAGAAGTGTGAAGCTTGTCAAGTCCATGCGAATTTTATACACCAACCGCCGTGAGCCTCTTCATCCAACCATCGCTTCATGGCCATTTGAGGCTTGGGGACTTGATCTTGTAGGCCCTATAACTCCAAAGTCATCGTGAGTCACTCTTACATTTTTGGCTGCGACCGACTACTTTTCAAGGTGGGGTGAAGGCGATTCTTTGCTTGGGAAGCAAAGAAAGAAAATGTTGCAAATTTCATCCGAACGCATATAATCTACCGTTATGGCATTCCCCATCGCATTGTAAATGGATAATGGAAGACAATTCTCCAATAGCTTGATAGATAAGTTATGTGAAAAATTCCATTTCAAACAACACAAGTCATCTATATACAATGCAAAGACAAATGGGTTGGCGAGAGGCGTTTAACAAGACCTTGTGCAACCTATTGAAGAAGATAGTCTCCAAGGCAAAGAGAGGATTGGCAGGAAAGAATCGGTGAAGCATTGTGGGCCTATCGAACTCACGCATCGCACACCTATCGGAGTCACACCATATTCTTTGGTCTATGGAGTAGAAGCGCGTACTTCCATTGGAGAGAGAAATTCCATCACTTGAATGGCCGTACAAGAAGGGTTGACAGTTGAAGAAAATGCAACACTCCGCCTCCAAGAGTTAGAAGCATTGGATGAAAGAAGACTTGAAGCTCAGCAAGCATTGCAGTGTTATCAAGCACGAATGAGCAAAGCTTTCGACAAAAATATCGAGGGCCTCGTTCATTTCAAGTTGGGGATCTTGTACTCATTGTTAGAAGACCTATCGTCACGACACGACATACAGGAAATAAGTTCACACCTAAATGGGACGGACCCTATGTTGTTCAAGAAGTCTACACTAACGGAGCTTACAAGATTGTGGATAAAGACGGACTAAGAATTGGTCCGATCAACGGGAAGTTTCTTAAGAAGTTTTATGCTTAAGAGCGCCACACTCCTTGGCGTATGAGTATAAACTACAAGCTATGTAATTGAACTACGTTATGACTTGATCCCTTCATTAAAGAGGTACGTAGGCAGCTTAACAAATTTTAAGTTCGATCACAATTAAAAAAATTTCATCCCAAGTTATGTAATTGAACTACGTTATGACTTGATCCCTTCATTATAAAAGTGCACGTAGGCAACTTAATTAATTTTAAGTTCAGTCCTAATAAAGCAAAGAAAAAGAAAAAAATGGTCAAAGAAAAACTCTTATTTTTATTGATGATAAAAGAGGCGAATCGCAGATACAATGAAAGAAAAAATGCTATAGATGAAATATGATAAATAAAGTCGTTCCTACGATATAGCAAATCTAAAAGACAAAGAGAAAAAAAAAAGGAGCTAAAGCGTCAAGTTATAATCCGTGATCTGCGTCGACTTGTAAGGGTTTCTTCAAGCCTTGCTAGTATGCGCCTATTATTCTTTGTGGCACTGAGCTTCTTGATTGCACTTATCGCTTCCTCGAATTGAGATATTTTTTCTTTGTATTTGGTGATAGTCTTTCGCCAGAAATAAGTTGAAGCGGTTTTACGCTCGATTTTGAGCTCCTTTATCTTTCGAGACAAGTCTTTAGATTGCTTACGAAGGAGATTTTCTTCTCATTTGAAGTTCGCATATCCGACAACGCCTTCTCCATATTTTTTTGAGCTCTAATAGGTCTCCATCATCACTTTGGTTGAAGCATCTTTGGGAGCGATCGTCTGCCTTAAGTCGTTGTATGTGCAAATTTTCTCGAGGTATTCCCTCATCGATGTTCGGATAAGGGTTAAATCGATCGTAGTAATATCTCGAGATGCCTTTAAATATCGTCTCCATGGTTGACTCAAGAGAGCTGCATTCTCAAATGTTGCATTCTCTAACAAAGTTTTGGCTTGAGCCCACATGCGGATGGCGATTTTCGGTTTGCTCGGCAACAATTTCGTCTCCGGTAAGATGTAAGGCGTCGTATACATAGTGTCTGTGTCCCCTTGCTCCTGACGGGGTCCTCGTTTTCCTTTGCTCATGGCTCCTAGTAGGTTGATCGACTTCAATAATCGGCATATTAGGTTGTTCCTTGTAGATAGGAGGAGCGGGGACCGATAGCCGAGTGTGATATCTGCAAGGGAGATCAAAGAGTCAACGAGAAAATATATATGTATACACATACATATATGTAATTGAAAAAAATGAAACATAAAAAAAAAAAAAAAAGAATGATGATGTTGACCATGGGCAATGTCAACTTTGGGCGCTCTACATCACTTGGGGGACTTCAAAGGGGATGTGATCAATTTTGGAGATTCTTCTACCTGCCTCCGAGCGGTTCGGTGGCGATCCTCGTTGCTACTACAACTCTTACCTTCACCTTCACGAATGCGTTTAGAGTGAATCACAACCTCGGGCGTGGGTGCATGGTCATTTCCTTTTACACTCAAATCTTTATGGACTTTATGTCTAGCAGAAGAAGAGCCAAAACTATCCACAAGAATCTGGATACCATCTTCCATGTATTTGCCATGCTTTTTCGCCCACCATTCTTTGTAAGAGTCGATAATTTGGGTATGTGGGTTTAGCTCACGTCTTTGGAATGTATACTTTGGAGGATGTTGAAAGTTGGCGCAACTCTTCCAATAGTAAAAGACGTTGTTGAGATTGATGCGAGAAAACTTTCGTTGGATTGGTTGGGCACATCTTGATAAAAGCCAAGCGACGACCAAATCTGTGCGGGTTATATGCCTCAAGAGTCATCAACTTCCCGTGGCGAGAAGATAAGTAGCACGACAGGAGACTCATGAAGAAAGAGGCTGATAGAAATGATAATCCTTTGATATCATGGATAGTTTCGACCTTAACTCTCGAAGGGTGTTCGCATGCCACATTATCGCTTCACCTCGATGGATTAATTGACGAGCTTGAAGCCATTTAAGTATCGTGCACCCCCTTCTCCAGAAGTAAGCCATCCCGGGACCTCTAACAGGTTTATGACCTTATGATGAGTGCGGAAGTAGCGGGCAAGCCAACCATGAACATAATGAATAGGAAAGCGATTATCCGAGCACCCAATAGAGGAAGCGCGTTTGATATTTGGCCCAAACCGTAATAAATACTCGACAAAGGCGGCACGGCAAGATTAAAGAGTCTTCCTTCGGCCATGAGGATGCTGACCTTAAACACACGGGACGCGATGAACGACCACCGGAGAGGGAATACGAATAAGCATAGCCAACATGAAAGAAAGGCGACCAAATATGTCTCATCCCTCATATTCTCTGTTATACCAAGTAGTTGGAAAGTCGCCTGCTCTTTTTCCGTCCAATTGCGGGTCTCTGGAATGGATCCACTAGGATTATGAGTGGAAGCAGGTCGTGATTTCTTCTTTGATCTTCTACTAGGAGGCCTATTATATTTTTTCGCCCCTTTGAACCAAAACGTGATCCAGAAGTCTATCGGAATCGTTTGCCTGTCTTTTTGTTGGGAAGCAAGACGATGGTATGCATCAAAAAGGTATTGACAACTGGTGGGGAGAGACTCAGACCGTCCATTCAGTCTCAACACATCTTTATAGCCAGGAATGACTTCATCATAAAATGCACCCTTGGTAGGAAGACCGCCCAGTTGCCACATGTCCCACAGTGAGATGGATACTTCCCCAGAGGATGTATGAAGGGTATTTGTAGACGGACACCATGCTTTCAAAAAAATTTGCATCACGTGACTATTACGAGTCATAAGTATACAAGGAGGCCATTATCTTTGAAATGAGTCGGCATTCTTTAATGCTTCAGTGTTTCGGGAGACCGTGAACTCTAGCCATTCCCAATAAAGAGCCACATAAGAAAATTCACCATTAACCTTAAGTGCGGAGCCCCAACAAATCTTTCCTTCTATGATTTGACGCCCTAATGTCAGTTCTGGTTTCACAGATGGACTTGCTGTATGTATAGGGGAGTCCAAGAACCAGGTTATAGCAGATGCATGTTTATGTAGGGATCTTTTTGTTGACCAGTCCGATAGAAAAGTCGAATCTCTAGAGTCAAGCCTCATCTCTCTATATGGTTCTGTCGATGGGAAGAATAGTCCCTTCACGAAAAGGTGGTCCTCGTGGCTCAAAACAACGATCTATAAGTAGGCTATGCTCGGTGGAATTTGAAATCTCGTGAAATAAGTCATTGTCTGCATTAGGAAAATGAGGATCATTAGAATCACGGGGTTTCATAAGCGATCTATAAGTACAAGCGGAATTTGAAAATGGTAATGCTGAGGGTTAAAGAAAATCTATAATAAAGGGGCCAAAACTTATTTAAAAAAAAAAAAAAAAAAAAAAAAAAAAAAAAAAAAAAAAGGCCATTAAGTTTTGACTTCAAAGTCTCTTTTATTGGTTAATGAGAACCGTTGTCGACATGTCGCAATGACGTCACTTAAAGGGGACATAGTGAGCACCGCCTCCGAAACAAAGTCATTCATGCCCCCTTGTCGCAAGGCCGTTTGTAGCGCATTGGCACACTGCGACAAGGTCATTTATAAGCGGCGTCCCGCGGCGTGGTCACTACGGCGTATCCCGTCGCAAGGTCATTTATAGCGCGCGTCCGCCATAAAGCGCATCCCGCGGCTGTGGTCGTTTCGATGCATCCCATCGCAAGGTCGTTTATAAGCGCGCCCCGCCGCAAAGCGCACCCTGCGACAAGGTCGTTTATAGCGCATCCGGCGCGTGGTCGTTTCGGTGCATCCCATCGCAAGGTCGTTTATAGCACATCCCGTCGCAAAGCGCACCCGGCGACAAGGACGTTTATAGCGTATCCCGCGACAGGGTCGTTCATAGTGTCAGTACGACAAGGGTCATTTCATAGCGTCAATCAAGCGGGGACGTTCATAGCATCAATCCGGCGAGGACGTTCATAGCGTCAATCCAAGCGGGGGCGTTCATAGCGTTAAATTGATTGTACAAAAAAAATTACAAGGACGTTTATAGCGTATCCCGCGACAGGGTCGTTCATAGTGTCAGTACGACAAGGGTCATTTCATAGCGTCAATCCGACAGGGACGTTCATAGCATCAATCCGGCTGGTGGTCATTTCATAGCGTCAATCCGGCGAGGACGTTCATAGCATCAATCCGGCGAGGACGTTCATAGCATCAATCCGGCGGGGGCGTTCATAGCGTCAATCAAGCGGGGGACGTTCATAGCGTTAAATTGATTGTACAAAAAAATTACAAAAATTGTTGGCCATTTTAAAAAAAAAAAAAAAAAAAAAAAAAAAAAAAAAAAAAATTGAAATTTGGAGAGAAACTAAAAAAATTTTGGATTTTATTAAAAAAAAAAATGCAAGCTTGTTAGAATTGAGGAAACTTATGATGCACATATCTGAAAGAGTAAAAGAAATCTTAAGCCACTTTTGTCTTGGTTGTGAAAGAGTAAAACACAAAATACACATATCTGTTTGCAAATAAGAAAATAAATGAATAAATAAAGGAACATTAATGTTTTTCTTTATATAATAACCAAATAAAGAAATATTAAAAGAAATGGAAAAACATGATTAAAAAAAGGGGAAGGCAGACCCTTAAAATTAACAAACCTGCAAAAACAAATGGATTTTGATAAAAGTTTGGAATAAAAAATATAATTATTAAAAAAAAAAAAAAAAAAAACAAAAAAAACGTTTTTAGTTTAGTTACAAAACATATATACATGAAAATAAAAAGAGGAAACAGATTAATTGAAAAAAAAAAAATAAATAAAATAAATAAATAAATAAATAAATCCAATAGCACAGAACAAAAAAAAAGCGCTAACGGTGGGATCATTTTGTTTCGTAAATATGAAATTAACAAAAAAAGAAAAAGGGCTTAACCCTATGTTGTCACTTCTTGCTCCTAAAGCATATACATATTAAAAAAAAAGAAAAGAAAAAAAGGGCATCTTTTTTAACTCTCTGAGAAAATTTTCAAATCTCACCAAAATCAAAACTAACGATGATAGGTGGTGTTCTCCAGCAGCTGGTGGCGACAAGCTTTGCATAAAAAAGAAGAAATCGAGGTTGTGGTGATCTTGCACTAGGCTAAATGCGCTAAGGGGTGAATAAAATAGAATTGAGAAGCCGGTATTTATAGAGAGTTTTGGAGATCCAATCCATACTTGCAACAAATCAGGTTTTTTAAAACTTCAAATTTTGAGATAAATGTGATATTACGTTGAATTTAGGATAATTTTAAAGCTACCAAATCTTTATTTAACCTCTTGAGTTTGATTTGAATATTTTAGAAAAGAAATCCTTCAATAAAATATCCGGAATTTTAAATGAAATGAAATCCATTTGAAGTTTGTTATTATTATTATTATTTTTAATTTGAAAAAAAAAAAAAAAAAAAAAAAAAAATCTCAACAAAAAGATTGAATAGATCTTAAACAAATTGAATCTTGGACGTTAGACATAGAACAATTGTGAAGATTCGCCTTTAAAAAAAAAATCAAATTTATTCTCAATTTTATTTTGCTCAAGATTTGGCTTAAAAAAAAAAAAAAAAAAAAAAAAAAAAAAACTTTTAGCAACCATCAGGTTGAGTTTGAACTTCTCAAATTTAAAGTTGTGCAATTTAAAATCTAAAGTTAAATTAAATTTTCTTAAAAAAAAAAAAATTAAATTAAATTTATTTTCTTGTTTAGCCAAATTCTTGGGGGCAATCAAGTTCTCTTCCATGCAAGTTAAATAATTTGAATACAACTTTAGATACTTTAAGTTGGATTCAAGATTTATTTACATCAATTCAAACTCGATAAAATTAATTCTATCCAATTTATAGAATTTTAATTTTTATCTCAAATGTTGGCATGATTCGTGTTTTACCAATTCAAATACAAATTTGGTTAAAATTTAGTGTTGCCATAAAGTCAATTCGAAATTAAGTAGAACATAATTCTACTAAATCTCAAACATTTTATCAAATTCTTCTGGGGTTTACAAGTCAAAGAAACTATCCACGCTACCAATCCAGTGAAATTAGATTTAAAATTGCTCTTGAATTTTACTTCAGATTTAAGTAGAATTTGTTCAAAATAATTGGTGTAACTCAAATCTTACCTCAATTTCATATTTGATAAAATTAATTCTATCAAAATTATAGAAGTTAAATTATATCCAAATATAGGCGTCGTTTAAATTTTGCCCATTCAAATGCAAAATTGGGTTAAGGTTTTCACATTGCCAAAAAAAAAAAAAAAAAAAAAAAAAAAAATAGGATCAATTCGGAATTGAGTGGAGCATAAATTCTACTAAATCCAAAATTTTCACGCCAAATATAGAAAATCATGATTCTCACCAAATTTCGGAATGTGATTGATTGGCATGAAAGAAAAAATGTCTAAACAATCGAAATTATGACCTAAACTCATACACTTCGGTTAAACTGACAATTCATAGAATTGAAGTCTGAAGAAAGAATAAACAAGTTTGTGCTTCGACTCGATACCATAGTTTTCGAGATTCATCCACACATATTTGTGCATAAACCTCGAAAAGGGGGCATTTGTTGACGGAGAAATTTCGGTCAATTACAAGCTGCCACGTCGTTATCTCAAATTTAATGGCGAAATTAAATTAAATTTTGGGACAATATTTCTCAAAATTAATTTAAATAAAATAAATTGGTTTATCTTGAATTTGGCCAAAATAAAACCAAACCAAGTAAACCGAACCATGAATTTCAAGCCCAAAAGGCCAAACTCATGGGCCAGGCCCAAAGGCCCATTAGGGCCCAAGCCCACGATGCATGAGAACTCTATAAATAGAGAAGCTCTCTTCATTTCAAGGGGTGGAAAATTTTTGGAACTAGAGAGGGAATTCACATTTGTTGAGGTCTCTCCACGGTTCTAAAGATCAAACGTCGTTTCGAAGGCAAAAATTACTTCGAAAGACAAATAGTTCCATAAACGAGCAGTTGTATACGAAGAACACATATTTTGTTCTTCAAATTGCTCTTCATACCAAGAATATCCATTCAGAGAGAACGAATCAGAGGATCAAGCATAGAGATCGACCACTTTCGCAAACTCATCTAAAATTCAAGTTCAACTCCACGAAACCAAATTTCTCCGGAAATCTCGTGTGAACAAATTGGCACGCCCAGTGGGACCTCTCTACCTCTCATCTCAATCTCTCATACAAATCAAGCCACCATGTCTGGAAAAGCCACATCAAAGACCGCTGCTCCAGAAGGCATGATCAAAGGAAGAAACACTACCTTGAAGGTGCTTGCTCCAAGAAACTACACTGGACCTATCACGCGTAGTCGTTCCAAGTCCGTCGAGAGCAATGAACCTCAAGTAACACCAAATGCGATCGCAAAAAGAATCGCAGGACTACTAGAGGGGACCTCTGATGAAATCGTCGTAAAAAATAACCCATTGTTCGACCAAGTCACCCTACCGTTGATCAACCAAAGGAGACATCTAATCCTGGAGGTATTGTCATTTATGATGGCTGGTGATGGAGGCGATGGTCGAATGGCAGAGTTTGAGAGAAAGCTCGAGCAGATGATGAAAACAATTGAGGAAAGAGACTTAGAGATCGCTTACCTCAAAAATCAAATGCAGAACCGAGAGACGGCTGAATCAAGCCAGAGTTCACATGAGAGAGTTAATAATAAAGGAAAAAACCCTGTCCTTGAGGCACAACCACAACTGCACTCAGCCTCAGTCGCTTCCTTGCATTCAATGACTACATGACCTGATCACGAACACTATTAGAGCTCAAGGTGGTGGGCTAGTTCAAAGTTCTCTTTTGTACTCCAAGCCATACACAAAGAGAATAGACAACTTAAGGATGCCTGCAGGATACCAACCGCCTAAGTTTCAGCAGTTTGATGGAAAAGGCAACCCCAAACAGCATGTTGCTCATTTCGTAGAGACTTGTGAAACCGCTGGAACTCGAGGAGACCTTCTCGTCAGGCAGTTTGTCCGGACGTTAAAGGGGAATGCGTTTGACTGGTATACTGATCTTGAAGCTGAAACGATAGATAGCTGGGAAGAGTTGGAGAGAGAGTTCCTTAATCGGTTCTATAGCACGAGACGGACTGTCAGCATGATAGAATTAACAAATGCGAAGCAGCGGAAGGGCGAGCCAGTCGTCGACTATATTAACCGTTGGCGAGCTCTAAGTCTGGACTGCAAAGACCGCCTCACTGAAACGTCCGCGATCGACATCTGTATCCAGGGCATGCATTGGGGACTTCTATACATCCTGAAGGGAATCAAACCTCGCACTTTTGAGGAGCTGGCCACCCGAGCTCATGATATGGAGCTGAGCATTGACGCAAAGGGAAACAAAGATTCGCTGGTCTTAGAAACCCGTAAGGAAAAGAAGGATTTCAAGCCCACAGAAAAAGTTACAAAAAATGTGGCAAAGGAGACAATGACCATCGGTGCAGCTCCATTAAAGTTTTCCTCAAAAGCAAAGGGAACAAAAGCTGAGAAACGACCAGTTGTGGAGCAACGACGTCGCCTAACGCTTCAGGAAAGACAAGAAAAAGTCTATCCATTTCCGGACTCCGATATAGCTGACATGTTAGAGCAACTGCTGGAAGCAAAACTCATCCAGTTGCCCGAATGCAAGCGTCCCGAGGAGTTAGGCAAGGTAAATGATCCTAACTACTGTAAATACCATCGCGTTGTCAGCCATCCTATCGAGAAATGCTTCGTCTTGAAAGAGTTGATTCTGAGGTTGGCTAGAGAAAAAAAGATTGAGCTGGACTTAGAAGAAATAGCTCAAGCAAATCATGCCATTTGTGGTCCCTCAAACCTAAAGTACAACCACCCAATGGTGCAACACGCGTTGGTCTCAATGCCTTGTTCAATTTGGTTCCTTTGAGCCAGTTGTTGTTCAATGTCAAAATCGCAGCTTTCAAAGGGAAAATATTCAACAAGCTTCCATTCAAGAAATGTGTGTTTTAGAGCCAACTGTAGATGATAATGAAGGTTGGACTGTTGTAACCCGTCGCAGGAAACAAAAACAAACTTATGCTCAGAAAGAATCACGCTTATTTCAAGAGTCGAAGAGGAAAAGATTGCCCAAGAAACGAGGCAAAAGATGTGTAAGGAAATCTAAGCCCATTATAGAGGAGAACGAAGATTTTCTACGAGCACGTCATGCTATAACGTTGGCTGATTTCATGCCGAAGGAATTTTTGCGTGAAGGAAAAGATGAAGTGATAGACATTGCTACATGTCATGCAATTTGCGCAAGTGATGACTCAGCTAGCTCTTCAAAAGCTGTCATTGAGCCTAAAGCTACACTCTCTTTCAACATTGAAGATTTGATATCACTTTCTCAAACAGATAAAAACTCTCTGATTGAGGTATTATTAGACTCAAGTAGCGAGAATGTCAAAATACCTGTGACACACGCTCACAGTTCGGCATGCATGTCCATAAGTTTCACAGACGAGGATCTATTGTTGGGATCAAAGCCTCATAATCGTCCTTTGTATGTCTCGGGCTATATACGAGAGCAAAGAGTCGGGCGAATTCTCATTGATAATGGTTCGGCCGTCAACATAATGCCAAAGGTAACCTTGAAGCAGCTAGGCGTCTCCATGGAAGAGCTCTCCGACAGCAAGTTATTAATCCAAGGCTTCAACCAAGGCGGCAACGGGCGATTGGCATGATACGGCTTGAGGTCATCATTGGCGAAGTGAGTGCCAGATGCTTTGTTCCATGTTATAGATTGTAAGACAACATATCGACTACTATTGGGACGACCCTGGATTCATGAAAATCGAGTTGTTACCTCCTCGTTGCATCAATGCTTTAAGTTTTACCAAGACGGGGTTAAGAAAGTAGAAGCTGACACAAATCCGTTCTTGGAGGCCGAGTCTCATTTCGCAGATGCAAAATTCTATGCAAAAAACGAGACTGTGGAGAAAACAGTGCCACATGAGGTCCCTACGATAAAAGAGAGTGAAAAAGCTAAGCTAAAAACAGAGGCCGACATAAAAAAGAAATAGGTAGTGAGAAAAGAAAAGTCATGCCCAGTAAAGATAGAGGCTTCAACGAGTCTAGTAGCTCCTAAGGCTCTAAAATATGAGAAACTTCCAACTTCACCCATCTTACGCTATGTCCCTATATCCCGACGAAACAAGGGTGAAGCACCTTTCACCGAATGTTCTAAAAATTTGAAAGTATGTGATATTGAAGTATTGAGGGAAAGTTTCACCACTCCTTTGACAAAGATGAAAAATCAATGGAGTCAGAGGAGCGAAGGAGATGAGAAGAATGTGGCTTTGCCTGAGAAGCGGACAAAGGATGGATTTGACCCCAATGCGTACAGACTGCTAGCTAAAGCAGGGTATGATTTCACGACACATATCGAGTTCAAACGCTTAAGTATATTTGATGACCAAGCCGAGCTTTCTTCGACGCAAAAGAAGCTGTTGAAGAAAGGTTACGCTCTACCAACGTCAAGAAAATGACTCGTATATAAGTCACCTGAACCAATTCACATAAGAAGAAGATAGAAGACAAAGGTGGAAGATGTCAACCACATAACCATTGAAGAGGTTGAAGAATCTAAGGAAAATAAGAATGTTGGTCATAGGGTACCCGCCTTTTAACGCATTGGACCATCAACATCTCGTGTTTCAGCGTTTCAAAGGTTAGGTACATAAAAAAGAAAAGAGAATAAAATGCCTGCTACCACCAATGAGACACAATTACCTATTTTTGAAAGATTGAATAAAGCCATGGGAGAGGCGAGAACATTCTCAACTTCAGGTGGAGCACGACCATCCGCCTTTCAAAGGTTAAGTAAGTCGAAAAGGAAAATAGAAAATACAAGTCCAACTACTGATAAGCACGACAAATATTGAAAAGAATATCTAAATCTGCATTTTTGACCGAATCTCTCATGAAAGCCTTAGAGAAATTGTCAAAAATGAGTCATCGAGTAAGATAAGAAGCGATGAAGACATATGAAGTGTTGTTCCATCCCGTATGAAGAGATAAATATTTGTCACAGTTGAAGCATGAAGGTTCATTTGAGAGTAAAGCGACATGATGTTATCTTCACCAAACCAAGGGAAGAGAATGTAGAGCAAGAGGAAAATGAGTTTTCGTGTCATCACATCACTATTGTAGAAGAGACAGAGGTTGAGATGGGTGAAGAGGATATTGATGAAGCTCCACTTCCATTAGAAGATTGCATTCGATCGGACGATGAGAGCGAGCTTAAAGAAATAAATCTTGGTGCGAATGAGGAGCCACACCCAACTTTCATAAGCACGTTACTTACGCCTGAGGAAGAGACCGAGTATCTACGTCTACTTTCTACATACAAGGACATCTTTGCCTGGTCATACAAGGAAATGCCGGGACTTAATCCAAAAGTTGCAGTCCACCATTTAGCTGTTAAACCTGGATCTCGACTGATCAAGCAAACTCAACGTCGATTTAGACCAGAACTTATCCCCCAAATAAAGGTCGAAGTAAATAAGTTAATTGAAGCTGGGTTTATCCGTGAAGTAAAATACCCAACATGGATCGCCAACATTGTTCCAGTAAGAATGAAGAATGGACAACTTCGCGTCTGTGTTGATTTCCGCGATCTGAACAATGCATGCCCGAAGGATGATTTTCGATTGCCTATTACAGAAATCATGGTTGATGCCACTACGGGACATGAAGCTTTATCTTTCATGGATGGATCATCAGGCTACAATCAGATAAGGATGGCTCTTGAAGATGAAGAAATGACTGCCTTTCGAACTCCAAAGGGAATATACTGTTACAAGGTCATGCCGTTCGGACTGAAGAATGCCGGTGCAACCTATCAGCGAGCAATGCAGAAGATTTTTAATTATATGCTGCATAAAAACGTTGAATGCTATGTTGACGACCTCGTCGTTAAATCTGTAAAGCGACGAGATCACTTAGAAGAGCTTAAGGTAGTCTTCGATCGACTAAGAAAGTATCAGCTGAAGATGAATCCTCTCAAGTGTGCATTTGAAGTTACTTCGGGAAAATTTCTAGGGTTCATCGTGAGACATAGAGGAATTGAGATAGATCAGTCCAAGATTGATGCGATACAAAAAATGCAGCCGCCAAAGAATTTACACGAGCTAAGAAGTCTTCAAGGGCGTCTAGCTTACATAAGAAGGTTCATTTCAAACCTAGCTGGTAGATGTCATCCTTTTCAAAGATTGATGAAGAAAGGAGAAATCTTTGAGTGAGATGAGGCATGTCAAAATGCCTTCGAAAGCATAAAGAAATATTTGCTTAACCCTTCTGTATTGGGCGCCCCTATAGCTGGAAAACCATTGCTTTTGTACATCACCGCACAAGAACGATCGTTGGGGGCATTATTTGCCCAGGAATGAGAAGATGGAAAAGAGCGAGCACTATATTACCTAAGTCGATCTCTCACAGGAGCAGAACTAAACTACTCTCCCATTGAGAAGATCTGTTTGGCTCTTTTCTTCTCCATCGATAAGCTGAGGCATTACATGCAGGCGTTCACCGTACGTTTAGTTGCAAAAGCAGACCCGATCAAATATATTTTTTCCCGACCGATAATTTCAAGACGTCTGGCTAAATGGGAACATTCTTCTTCAACAATACGACATTGTTTACGTCCCACAAAAAGCTATGAAAGGACAGGCATTGGCAGACTTCTTAGCAGACCACCCCATTCCCTCAGACTAGAAGTTGTGTGAAGACTTCCCTGATGAAGAAGTATTCACTGTTGAAGTCGTAAACCCGTGGACAATGTATTTTGATGGTGCATCACGAAAAAATGGTACATGTGCAGGTGTTGTCTTTATTTCACCCGAAAAGCTTATGTTACCTTATAGCTTCACACTCGGAGAACTATGCTATAATAATGTAGCAGAGTATCAGGCCTTGATAATCGGTCTTCAAATGGCCATCGATATCGGCATAAAGTATATAGAGATATTCGACGATTAGAAATTAGTGATAAGCCAAGTCCTACTCCAATATGATACAAAGCATGAAGACTTGAAACCATACTTTACATATGCTAGACAATTATTAGAGAGGTTCGATAGCTTCATCATAGAGCATGTCCCAAGGTCGAGAAATAATAGGGCTGATGCATTGGCTAATTTGGCTACTGCGCTGACAATCTCTAATGAGGAAAATATGAGCATTACACTTTGTCAAAAATGGGTCATACCACCACCTGAAAATGGACATTATGAGACTAATACAATATCTGTTTATGTGATTGAAGAGGAAGACTTGCGCCAACCCATCATTGACTACCTTCAACATGGGAAGCTCCCTACAGAGCCTCGACGCAAGACATATGTACGAAGAAGATCTGCTCGATTTGTCTATTACAAAGAGACTCTTTATCGTCGCTCCTACGAATGACTCCTTCTTCGATGCTTGGGAAAACATGAGTCAGATATAGCACTAGAGGAAGCACACTCAGGAATTTGTGGTGCTCATCAGTCCGGTCCAAAGCTTCATTTTCAGCTAAAAAGGATGGGTTACTATTGGCCTACTATGGTTCAAGATTCGATGGAGTACGCAAAGAAATGTGAAGCTTGTCAAGTCCATGCGAATTTTATACACCAACCGCTAGAGCCTCTTCATCCAACCATCGCTTCATGGCCATTTGAGGCTTGGGGACTTGATCTTGTAGGCCCTATAACTCCAAAGTCATCAGCAGGTCACTCTTACATTTTGGCTGCGACCGATTACTTTTCAAGGTGGGCTGAAGCGATTCCTTTGCGTGAAGCAAAGAAAGAAAATGTTGCAAATTTCATCTGAACGCATATAATCTACCATTATGGCATTCCCCATCGCATTGCAACAGATAATGGAAGACAATTCTCCAATAGCTTGATAGATAAGTTATGTGAAAAACTCCATTTCAAACAACACAAGTCATCTATATACAATGCAAAGACAAATGGGTTGGCGAGAGGCGTTTAACAAGACCTTGTGCAACCTATTGAAGAAGATAGTCTCCAAGGCAAAGAGGATTGGCGGGGAAAGAATCGGTGAAGCATTGTGGGCCTATCGGACTACGCATCGCACACCTACCTAGGAGTCACACCATATTCTTTGGTCTATGGAGTAGAAGCCGTACTTCCATTGAGAGAGAGAAATTCCATCACTTGAATGGCCGTACAAGAAGGGTTGTGATTGAAGAAATTGCAACACTCCGCCTCCAAGAGTTAGAAGCATTGGATGAAAGAAGACTTGAAGCTCAGCAAGCATTGCAGTGTTATCAAGCACGAATGAGCAAAGCTTTCGACAAAAATATCAAGCCTCGTTCATTTCAAGTCGGGGATCTTGTACTCGCTGTTAGAAGACCTATCATCACGACACGACATACAGGAAATAAGTTCACACCTAAATGGGATGGACCTTATGTTGTTCAAGAAGTCTACACTAACGGAGCTTACAAGATTGTGGATAAAGACGGACTAAAAATTGGCCCGATCAACGGAAAGTTTCTTAAGAAGTTCTATGCTTAAGAGTGTAACACTCCTTGGCGTATGAGTATAAACTACAAGCTATGTAATTGAACTACGTTATGACTTGATCCCTTCATTATAAAAGGGTACGTAGGCAACTTAATTAATTTTAAGTTCAGTCACAATTAAATTTTTTTTTTTCCCAAGTTATGTAATTGAACTACGTTATGACTTGATCCCTTCATTATAAAGGGGTACGTAGGCAGCTTAACAAATTTTAAGTTCAGTCACAATTAAAAAAAATTTCATCCCAAGTTATGTAATTGAACTACGTTATGACTTGATCCCTTCATTATAAAAAAAGTGCGTGAGGCAACTTAATTAATTTTAAGTTCGGTCCTAATAAAGCAAAGAAAAAGAAAAAAAATGGTCAAAAGAAAAACTCTTATTTTTATTGATGATAAAAGAGGCCGAATCGGCAGATACAATGAAAGAAAAAATGCTATAGATGAAATATGATAAATAAAGTCGTTCCTACGATATAGCAAATCTAAAAGACAAAGAGAAAAAAAAAGGGGAAGCTAAAGCGTCAAGTTATAATCCAAAGATCTGCGTCACGACTTGTAAGGGTTTCTTCAAGCCTTGCTAGTGTCCGCTCTATTGTTCTTTGGCACTGAGCTTCTTGATTTGCACTCGATCGCTTCCTCGAATTCGGATATTTTTCTTTGTATTTGGGTGATAGTCTTCGCTTCGCAGAAATAAGTTCGAAAGCGGTTTTACGCTCGATTTTGGCTCCTTTATCTTTCGAGACAAGTCTTTAGATTGCTTACGAAGGAGATTTTCTTCTCATTTGAGGTTCGCATATCCGACAACGCCTTCTCCATATTTTTTTTTAGCTCTGATAGGTCTCCATCATCACTGGTTGAAGCATCTTTGGGGAGCGTTCGTATGCCTTAAGTCGTTGTATGTGCAAATTTTCTCGAGGTATTCCCTCATCAATGTTCGGATAAGGGTTAAATCAGTCGTAGTAATATCTGAGATGCCTTTAAATATCGTCTCCATAGTTGACTCAAGAGAGCCTGCATTCTCAAATGTTGCATTCTCTAACAAAGTTTTGGCTTGAGCCCACATGCGGATGGCAGATTTTCGGTTTGCTCTGGCAACAATTTCGTCTCCGGTAAGATGTAAGGGCGTCGTATACATAGTGTCTGTGTCCCCTTGCTCCTGACAGGGGTCCTCGTTTTCCCTTTGCTCATGGCTCCTAGTAGGTTGATCGACTTCAATAATCGGCATATTAGGTTGTTCCTTGTAGATAGGAGGAGCAGGACCGATAGCCGAGTGTGATATCTGCAAGGGAGATCAAAGAGTCAACATAAAATATATATGTATACACATACATATATGTAATTGAAAAAATGAAACATAAAAAAAAAAATGATGCTGACCATGGGCAATGCCAACTTTGGGCGCTCTACATCACTTGGGGGGACTTCAAAGGGGATGTGATCAATTTTTGGAGATTCTTCTACCTGCCTCCGACGGTTCCAGTGACGATCCTCGTTGCTACTACAACTCTTACCTTCACCTTCACGAATGCGTTTAGAGTGAATCACAACCTCGGGCGTGGGTGCATGGTCACTTCCTTTTACACTCAAATCTTTATGGACTTTATGTCTAGCAGAAGAAGAGCCAAAACTATCCACAAGAATCTGGATACCATCTTCCATGTATTTGCCATGCTTTTTCGCCCACCATTCTTTGTAAGAGTCAGTAATTTGGGTATGTGGGTTTAACTCACGTGCTGGAATGTATACTTTGGAGGATGTTGAAAGTTGACTGCAACTCTTCCAGTAGTAAAAGACGTTGTTGAGATTGATGCGAGGAAAACTTTCGTTGGATTGGTTGGGCACATCTTGATAAAAGCCAAACTGACGACCAAATCTATGCGGGTTATATGCCTCAAGAGTCATTAACTTCCCGCGACGAGAAGATAAGTAGCACGACCGGAGACTCATAAAAAAAGAGGCTGATAGAAATGATAATCCTTTGATATCATGGATAGTTTCAGCCTTAACTCTCGAAGGGGTGTTCGCATGCCACATTATCGCTTCACCTCGATGGATTAATTGACGAGCTTCGAGGCCATTTAAGTATCGTGCACCCCCTTCTCCAGAGAAGTAAGCCATCCCAGGACCTCTAACAGGGTTTATGACCTTATGATGAGTGCCAAAGTAGCGGGCAAGCCAACCATGAACATAATGAATAGGAAAGCAGTTATCCGAGCATCCAATAGAGGAAGGCGCGTTTGATATTTGACCCAAACCGTAATAAATACTCGACAAAGCTGGCACGGCAAGGTTAAAGAGTCTTCCTTCGGCCATGAGGGATGCAACCTTAAACACACCAGGACGCAGTGAACGACCACTTTGGAGAGGGAATACGAATAAACATAGCCAACATGAAATAAAGGCAGCCAAGTAGGTCTCATCCCTCATATTCTCTGTTATGCCAAGTAGTTGGAAAATCGTCTGCTCTTTTTCCGTCCAATTGCGAGTCTCTGGAATAAATCCACTAGGATTATGGGTGGGAGCAGGTCGTGATTTCTTCTTTGATCTTTTGCTAGGAGGCCGGTTATAATTTTTCTCCCCTTTAAACCAAAACGAGATCCATGAGTCTATTGGAATCGTTTGCCTATCTTTTTGTTGGGAAGCAAGACGATGGTAGGCATAAAAAAGGTGTTGGCAACTGGTGGGGAGGGACTCAGACCGTCCATTCAGTCTCAACACATCTTTATAGCCAGGAATGACTTCATCATAAAATGCACCCTTGATAGGAAGACCGCCTAGTTGCCACATGTCCCACAGTGAGATGGATACTTCCCAGTGGATGTATGAAGGGTATTTGTAGACGGACACCATGCTTCAAAAAAGGCTTGCATCACGTGACTATTACAGTCATAAGTATACAATGAGGCCATTACTGCTGAAATGAGTCCAGCATTCTTCAATGCTTCAGTGTTTCGGGAGACCGTGAACTCTAGCCATTCCCAGTAAAGAGCCACATAAGAAAATTCACCATTAAGCTTAAGTGCGGAGCCCCAACAAATCTTTCCTTCTATGATTTGACGCCCTAATGTCGGTTCTGGTTTCACAGATGGACTTGCTGTATGTTTAGGGGAGTCCAAGAACCAGGTTGTAGCAGATGCATGTTTATGTAGGGATCTTTTTGTTGACCAGTCCGATAGAAAAATCGAATCTCTAGAGTCAAGCCTCATCTCTCTATATGGTTCCTCGATGGGAAGAATAGTCCCTTCACGAAAAGGCTGGTCCTCGTGGCTCAAAACAACTAGGCTATGCTCAGTGGAATTTGAAATCTCTGTGAAATAAGTCATTGTCCTGCATTAGGAAAAATGAGGATCATTAGAATCACGGGGTTTCATAAGCGATCTATAAGTACAAGCGGAGTTTGAAGATGGTACGCTGAGGGTTAAAGAAAATCTATAATAAAGGGGGCCAAAACTTATTAAAAAAAAAAAATAAATAATTTAAGTTTTGACTTCAAAGTCTCTTTTATTGGTTAATGAGAACCGTTGTCGACATGTCGCAATGACGTCACCTAAATGGGACATAGTGAGCACCGCTGCCGAAACAAAGTCATTCATGCCCCCCCTTGTCGCAAGGTCGTTTGTAGCGCATTCGGCACACTTTGCGACAAGGTCATTTATAGCGCGTCCCGCGACAAGGTCACTTACAGTGTATCCCGTCGCAAGGTCATTTATAGCGCGTCCCGTCGCAAAGCGCATCCCGCGACAAGGTCGTTTACAGCGCATCCTGTCACAAGGTTGTTTATGGCGCATCCTGTCGCAAGGTCGTTTATAGCGCGTCCCGCGACAGGGTCGTTTCCAGTGCATCCCATCGCAAGGTCGTTTATAGCGCGTCCCGTCGCAAAGCGCACCCCGCGACAAGGTCATTTATAGCGCATCCCGCGACAGGGTCGTTTCCAGTGCATCCCATCGCAAGGTCGTTTATAGCGCGTCCCGTCGCAAAGCGCACCCTGCGACAAGGTCGTTTATAGCGCATCCCGCGACAGGGTCGTTTCCAGTGCATCCCATCGCAAGGTCATTTATAGCGCGTCCCGTCGCCAGCGCGCCCGCGACAAGGTCGTTTATAGCGCGTCCCGCGATAGGGTCGTTTCCAGTTGCATCCCATCTCAAGGTCGTTTATAGCACATCCCGCCGCAAAGCGCACCCGCGACAAGGACGTTTATAGCATATCCGCGACAGGGTCGTCCATAGCATCATTCCGATAGGGTCATCCATACCATCATTCCAACAGGGCTATCCATACCATCATTTCGATAGGGCCATCTATAACATCATTTCGACAGGACCATCCATAGCATCAATCCGACAAAGGTCGTCCATAACATCGATTTGAAGGGGCATACATAGCTTTTTTTTTTTTTTTTTTTTGGTTTTAAGGGTTTTGAAATTTTTAGAATAAAAGAAAAAAAAAAAATTACATTTTATTTGTTAAAAAAAAAAAAAACAAAGTGTCTTATTTCTTCTCTTCAGGATTTTGAAAAAAACATGGGAAAAGGGTTTGACAGGGAAGAAACATGGGAAATGTTGAAAAAAATGTTTAGAATAGCAAAGGAAAAAATGTGGTTATTAGAAAAAAACCTCATTAAAAAAAAAAAAAAAAAAAAAAAAAGAAGAAGAGAGTTTATTTTCGATAGTTTAATTTTAGAATAACCAAAAAGAAAGAAACAAATTAGCATGTAATCACACTTTGTTTTGAAAAAAAAAGCACAAAATGTAGAAAAGATTTTGGAGAATAAATTTTTTTAAAAAAACAAAATACAATACATAAAGTAGTTTTTTTTTTAAAAAAAAAATGCGTACGGTGGCTAGCATTTTATAAAAGAATTAAAAACTTGGTGGACCCACCTTTTATTATTTTTTTTTATTATTATTTTTTTTAAAGTAAAACCAAAAAAATATTTCTAAAAAAAAAATTAGGGTTATAGCTATATATTTGTTTTATGTTCACACCGCCGCCACTTTTTTTTTTTTTTTTTTTTTTTTTTTTTAAATTTATTTTTTTTTTCTCCCTCTTTAATCTCGTCACTCTCTAAAATGAATTCACAGAAAAAAAAAAAAAATTAAAGCCTCACCCAAAGATTGATCGTTGGTATTCTCCGGCGGCCGACGGTGTCGGGTTGTCTTAAAAAGAAAGGGGGAAAAGAAGCTTGGGGTTGTGCGATGAAGTTCCAGCGATAAATAAAATCACGAGCGGTGGCGCTGGTTTCAGGCGTGCGGATCTCCTCCGCTTTTGTTTCCAACGAGCAACAATGGTGGCTTTCAGACGAATAGAAGATAGAGCTGACCTTTTGGTGTTGTTTTCGTCAACTTGCGTTTGTTGAATCAACTCCAGTGCTAGTATTTATAGATGAAGTTTGTAGGTTATAAATCGTGAGATAATATCGTTCTTTGAATTTGAATCCTAAACTATAAAATCTAAAGTTTAAAGCACGATATCTAGTTTGATTTTGAAAATCCTAGTTTGGGTATATTTTCATATGAACATGGGATGATCTCATCTCAAGATTGAAATCCATTCCAAGATCCCATCAAATTTGGAATTTGAAGTGTACCACCAAATCCTATTCTGTTTTGCGTCAAGATGTGAGGTGAAAAATTAAAAAAAAAAAAAGAACACCTATTTTTCGGTTCAGTATGGAAAAAGGAGCAAGATTTAAGCAGAAGATATATATATATATATATATATATATATATATATATATATATTTTCTTTATACAAAAAAAAGAAAAAGAAAAGCTACATGATCTTTTATCTTCCACGTGAGTTGAACTCATTTGAAACTAAAGATTTGGATTTTATTTGAGGATAAAATAAAGCGCTTGGAGGTTGCATTCTCCCTATTTTCAAATCTCGATGTAAAAGGGTAAAATCTTATTTCACATGAATTTCAAGGCGGATTTATTTATGGATAAAAGAAGATGAACATGCCCATAGAGTTTTTTATGATCTCACAAAATCTGACATGAGTATACAAATTCAAATTGGTGGATCCAAATTGCAAAGTTCAATCAAACTCAAGTAACAAAATTCAAATTCTTGCTTCAAGATCTAAACCTGAGGATTGTTGATATTGGTAAATTTCAAGCTCGAAGATGCACGTTACAATTGTCTTGATTTCAAATCCTATTCAAGAGAAATGTCGTGAATTCAAGTTAAATCAAAAGCAAATTTCAATGCTGCTAAATTTATAAAATCGGAGTTGCTCACTCTTTTTGTTTGAAGTGAAACTTTTGGCCGAATTAAAATCACGAGGGCAATCAAACTCTCGCTAAGTCAACAAAAGCCGAAGAAATTGGACACATCTTCAATTCCTTTGAATTAAATTCAAGTTCAAGTTTTACTCCAAACTTAAGATTTGTCCAAAATAATTGGTGTAACTCAAATCTTACCCCAATTTCATATTTGATAAAATTAATTCTATCAAAATTATATCCAAATATAGGCGTCGTTTAAATTTTGCCCATTCAAATGCAAAATTGGGTTAAGGTTTTCACATCGCCAAAAAAAAATCAATTTAGAATTGAGTGGAGCATAAATTCTACTAAATCCAAAATTTTCACGCCAAATATAGAAAATCATGATTCTCACCAAATTTCGGAATGTGATTGATTGGCATGAAAGAAAAAAAAAATGTCTAAACAATCGAAATTATGACCTAAACTCATACACTTCGGTTAAACTGACAATTCATAGAATTGAAGTCTGAAGAAAGAATAAACAAGTTTGTGCTTCGACTCGATACCATAGTTTTCGAGATTCATCCACACATATTTGTGCATAAACCTCGAAAAGGGGGCATTTGTTGACGGAGAAATTTCGGTCAATTACAAGCTGCCACGTCATTATCCCAAATTTAATGGCGAAATTAAATTAAATTTTGGGACAATATTTCTCAAAATTAATTTAAATAAAAAAATTGGTTTATCTTGAATTTGGGCCAAAATAAAACCGGACAGTGAACAGAACCATGAAATTCAAGCCCAAAAGGCCAAGCCCATGGGTCGGGCCCAAAGGCCCATTAGGGCCCAAGCCCATGATGCATGAGAACTCTATAAATAGAGGAGTTCTCTTCATTTCAAAGGGTGGAAAATTTTTGGAACTAGAGAGGGAATTCACATTTGTTGAGGTCTCTCCACGGTTCTGAAGATCAAACGCCGTTTCGAAGGCTAAAATTACTTCGAAAGACAAATAGTTCCATAAACGAGCAGTTGTATACGAAGAACACATATTTTGTTCTTCAAATTGCTCTTCATACCAAGAACATCCATTCAGAGAGAACGAATCAGAGGATCAAGCATAGAGATCGAACCACTTTCGCACAAACTCATCTCAAGTTCAAGTTCAACTCCACGAAACCAAATTTCTCCGGAAATCTCGTGTGAACAAATTAAAGTTTCACCACTCCTTTGACAAAGATGCAAAAGCAATGGAGTCAAAGGTACGAAGAGGATGAGAAGAATGTGGCTTTGCCTAAGAAACGAACAGAGGATGGATTTGACCCTAATGCGTACAGGTTGCTAGCTAAAGCAGGGTATGATTTCACGACACATACCGAGTTCAAACGCTTAAGTATATTTGATGACCAAGCCAAGCTTTCTTCGACGCAAAAGAAGCTGTTGAAGAAAGGTTACGCTCTACCAACGTCAAGAAAAGGACTCGGATATAAGTCACCTGAACCAGTCCGCATAACAAGAAGAGAGAAGACAAAGGTGGAAAATTTTTAGAACTAGAGAGGGAATTCACATTTGTTGAGGTCTCTCCACGGTTCTAAAGATCAAACGTCGTTTCGAAGGCAAAAATTACTTCGAAAGACAAATAGTTCCATAAACGAGCAGTTGTATACGAAGAACACATATTTTGTTCTTCAAATTGCTCTTCATACCAAGAACATCCATTCAGAGAGAACGAATCAGAGGATCAAGCATAGAGATCGAACCACTTTCGCACAAACTCATCTTAAGTTCAAGTTCAACTCCACGAAACCAAATTTCTCCGGAAATCTCGTGTGAACAAATTGGCACCCCCAGTGGGACCTCTCTACCTCTCATCTCAATCTCTCATACAAATCAAGCCACCATGTCTGGAAAAGCCACATCAAAGACCGCTGCTCCAGAAGGCATGATCAAAGGAAGAAACACTACCTTGAAGGTGCTTGCTCCAAGAAACTACACTGGACCTATCACGCGTAGTCGTTCCAAGTCCGTCGAGAGCAATGAACCTCAAGTAACACCAAATGCGATCGCAAAAAGAATCGCAGGACTACTAGAGGGGACCTCACGATGAAATCGTCGTAAAAAATAACCCATTGTTCGACCAAGTCGGTCCCTACCGTTGATCAACCAAAGGAGACATCTAATCTCGATGTAATGTCTGTTATGATGGTAGTGATGGAGGCGATGGTCGAATGGGCGAGTTTGAGAGAAAGCTCGAGCGGATGATGAAAACAATTGAGGAAAGAGACTTAGAGATCGCTTACCTCAAAAATCAAATGCAGAACCGAGAGACGGCTGAATCAAGCCAGAGTTCACATGAGAGAGTTAATAATAAAGGAAAAAACCACATCCTTGAGGCACAACCACAATCGCACTCGGCCTCGGTTACGCTTCCTTGTCTGTTCAACAACTACATGACCTGATCACGAACACTATTAGAGCTCAAGGTGGTGGGCTAGTTCAAAGTTCTCTTTTGTACTCCAAGCCATACACAAAGAGAATAGACAACTTAAGGATGCCTGCAGGATACCAACCGCCTAAGTTTCAAAGCAGTTTGATGGAAAAGGCAACCCCAAACAAACATGTTGCTCATTTCGTAGAGACTTGTGAAACCGCTGGAACTCGAGGAGACCTTCTCGTCGAGTGCGGTTTGTCAGGACATAAAAGGGAATGCGTTTGGTGGTATCACGATCTTGAAGCTGAAACGATAGATAGCTGGGAAGAGTTGGAGAGAGAGTTCCTTAATCGGTTCTATAGCACGAGACGGACTGTCAGCATGATAGAATTAACAAATGCGAAGCAGCGGAAGGGCGAGCCTGTCGTCGACTATATTAACCGTTGGCGAGCTCTAAGTCTGGACTGCAAAGACCGCCTCACTGAAACGTCCGCAATCGACATCTGTATCCAGGGCATGCATTGGGGACTTCTATACATCCTGAAGGGAATCAAGCCTCGCACTTTTGAGGAGCTGGCCACCCGAGCTCATGATATGGAGCTGAGCATTGACGCAAAGGGAAACAAAGATTCTCTGGTCTTAGAAACCCGTAAGGAAAAGAAGGATTTCAAGCCCACAGAAAAAGTTACAAAAAATGTGGCAAAGGAGTCAATGACCATCGGTGCAGCTCCATTAAAATTTTCCTCAAAAGCAAAGGAAACAAAAGCTGAGAAACGACCAGTTGTGGAGCGGTAGCCATTGCCGCTAACGCTCAGGAAAGACAAGAAAAAGTCTATCCATTTCCGGACTCGATGTAGTCGACATGTTAGAGCAACTGCTGGAAGCAAAACTCATCCAGTTGCCCGAATGCAAGTGTCCCGAGGAGTTAGGCAAGGTAAATGATCCTAACTAACGTGTAAATACCATCGCGTTGTCACCATCCCATCGAGAAATGCTTCGTCCGGAAAGAGTTGATTCTAGAGGTTGGCTAGAGAAAAAAGATGAGCTGGACTTAGAAGAAATAGCTCAAGCAAATCATGCCATTGTGGTCCCTCGCCTAAAGTACAACCACCAAATGGTGCAACACCGCGTTGGTCTCAATGCCTTGTTCAATTTGGTTCCTTTGAGCCAGTTGTTGTTCAATGTCAAAATCGCAGCTTTCAAAGGGAAAATATTCAACAAGCTTCCATTCAAGAAAGATGTGTTTTAGAGCCAACCGTAGATGAGAATGAAGGTTGGACTGTTGTAACCCGTCGCAGGAAGCAAAAACAAACGTATGCTCAGAAAGAATCACGCTTATTTCAAGAGTCAAAGAGGAAGAGATTGCCTAAGAAACGAGGCAAAAGATGTGTAAGGAAATCTAAGCCCGTCATAGAGGAGAACGAAGATTTTCTACGAGCACGTCATGTTATAACGTTGGCTGATTTCATCCCGAAGGAATTTTTGCGTGAAGGAAAAGATGAAGTGATAGACACTGCTACGTGTCATGCAATTTGCGCAAGTGATAACTCAGCGAGCTCTTCAAAAGCTGTCATTGAGCCTAAAGCTACGCTCTCTTTCAACATTGAAGATTTGATATCACTTCCTCAAATAGATAAAAACTCTCTGATTGAGGCATTATTAGACTCAAGTAACGAGGACGTTAAAATACCTGCAACTGGGGCACACGGTTCGACATGCATGTCCATAAGTTTCACGGACGATGATGATCGTTGTTGGGATCAAAACCTCACAACCGCCCTTTGTATGTCTCAAAGCTATATACGAGAGCAAAGAGTTGGACGAATCCTCATTGATAATGGGTCGGCTGTTAACATAATGCCAAAGGTAACCTTGAGGCAATTAGGCATCTCCATGGAAGAGCTTTCAGACAGCAAATTATTAATCCAAGGCTTCAACCAAGGCGGACAACGGGCGATTGGCATGATACGGCTTGAGGTCATCATTGGCGAGCTGAGTGCAGATGCTTTGTTCCATGTTATAGATTGTAGGACAACATATCGACTACTATTGGGACGACCTTGGATTCATGAAAATCGAGTTGTTACCTCCTCGTTGCATCAATGCTTTAAGTTTTACCAAGACGGGGTTAAGAAAGTAGAAGCTGACACAAATCCGTTCTTGGAGGCCGAGTCTCATTTTGCCGATGCAAAATTCTATTCAAAAAACGAGACTGTGGAGAAAACAGTGCCACAGGAGGTCCCTGAGATAAAAGAAAATGAAAAAGCTAAGCTAAAACCAGAGGCCGACATAAAAAAGAAATGGGTAGTGAGAGAAGAAAAGTCATGTCCTGTAAAGATAGAGGCTTCAACGAGTCTAGTAGCTCCGAAGGCTCTAAAAGATGAGAAACTTCCAAACTCACCAATCTTGCGCTATGTCCCTATATCCCGACGGAAAAAGGGTGAAGCACCTTTCGCCGAATGTTCTAAAGATTTGAAACTAGGTGATATCGAAGTATTAAAGCAAAGTTTCACCACTCCTTTGACAAAGATGCAAAAGCAATGGAGTCAAAGGTACGAAGAGGATGAGAAGAATGTGGCTTTGCCTAAGAAACGAACAGAGGATGGATTTGACCCTAATGCGTACAGGTTGCTAGCTAAAGCAGGGTATGATTTCACGACACATACCGAGTTCAAACGCTTAAGTATATTTGATGACCAAGCCAAGCTTTCTTCGACGCAAAAGAAGCTGTTGAAGAAAGGTTACGCTCTACCAACGTCAAGAAAAGGACTCGGATATAAGTCACCTGAACCAGTCCGCATAACAAGAAGAGAGAAGACAAAGGTGGAAAATTTTTAGAACTAGAGAGGGAATTCACATTTGTTGAGGTCTCTCCACGGTTCTAAAGATCAAACGTCGTTTCGAAGGCAAAAATTACTTCGAAAGACAAATAGTTCCATAAACGAGCAGTTGTATACGAAGAACACATATTTTGTTCTTCAAATTGCTCTTCATACCAAGAACATCCATTCAGAGAGAACGAATCAGAGGATCAAGCATAGAGATCGAACCACTTTCGCACAAACTCATCTTAAGTTCAAGTTCAACTCCACGAAACCAAATTTCTCCGGAAATCTCGTGTGAACAAATTGGCACGCCCAGTGGGACATCTCTACCTCTCATCTCAATCTCTCACACAAATCAAGCCACCATGTCTGGAAAAGCCACATTAAAGACCATTTGCTCCGTAAGGCATGATCAAAGGAAGAAACACTACCTCGAAGGTGCTTGCTCCAAGAAACTACACTGGACCTATCACGCGTAGTCGTTCCAAGTCCGTCGAGAGCAATGAACCTCAAGTAACACCAGGTGCGATCGCAAAACGAATTGCAGGACTACTAGAGGGGACCTCTGATGAAATCGTCGTCAAAGATAACCCATTATTTGACCAAGTCAGTCCTAGCGTTGATCAACCAAAGGAGACATCTAATCCTGATGTGATGTCTGTAATGATGGCTGGTGATGGAGGCGATGATCGAATGGCAGAGTTTGAGAGAAAGCTCGAGCAGATGATGAAAACAATTGAGGAAAGAGACTTAGAGATCGCTTACCTCAAAAATCAAATGCAGAACCGAGAGACGGCTGAATCAAGCCAGAGTCCACATGAGAGAGTCAATGATAAAGGAAAGAACCCTCTCCTTGAGGCACAACCACAACTGCACTCAGCCTCAGTCGCTCCTTGTCTGCATTCAATGTACCTACATGACCCGATCACGAACACTATTAGAGCTCAAGGTGGTGGGCTAGTTCAAAGTTCTCTCTTGTACTCCAGGCCATACACAAAGAGAATAGACAACTTAAGAATGCCTGCAGGATACCAACCGCCTAAGTTTCAGCAGTTTGATGGAAAAGGCAACCCCAAACAGCATGTTGCTCATTTCGTAGAGACTTGTGAAACCGCTGGAACTCGAGGAGACCTTCTCTCGTCAGTGCAGTTTGTCCGAACGTTAAAGGGAATGCGTCGATGGTATATCGATCTTGAAGTGAAACGATAGATAGCCGGGAAGAGTTGGAGAGAGAGTTCTTAATCGGTTCTATAGCACGAGCAATTTGTCAAGATGATAGAATTAACAAATGCGAAGCAGCGGAAGGGCGAGCCTGTCGTCGACTATATTAACCGTTGGCGAGCTCTAAGTCTGGACTGCAAAGACCGCCTCACTGAAACGTCCGCGATCGACATCTGTATCCAGGGCATGCATCGGGACTTCAGACATCCCGAAGGGAATCAAGCCTCGCACCTTTGAGGAGTTGGCCACCCGAGCTCATGATATGGAGCTGAGCATTGACGCAAAGGGAAACAAAGATTCTCTAGTCTTAGAAACCCGTAAAGAAAAGAAGGATTTCAAGCCCACAGAAAAAGTTACAAAAAATGTGGCAAAGGAGACAATGACCATCGGTGCAGCTCCATTAAAGTTTTCCTCAAAAGCAAAGGGAACAAAAGCTGAGAAACGACCAGTTATGGAGCAACGACGTCGCCTAACACTTCAGGAAAGACAAGAAAAAGTCTATCCATTTCCGGACTCCGATATAGCTGACATGTTAGAGCAACTGCTGGAAGCAAAACTCATCCAGTTGCCCGAATGCAAGCGTCCCGAGGAGTTAGGCAAGGTAAATGATCCTAACTACTGTAAATACCATCGCGTTGTCAGCCATCCTATCGAGAAATGCTTCGTCTTGAAAGAGTTGATTCTGAGGTTGGCTAGAGAAAAAAAGATTGAGTGGACTTAGAAGAAATAGCTCAAGCAAATCATTCTTTGTGGTCCCTCGTCTAAAGTGCAACCACCACCCAATGGTGCAACACGCGTTGGTCTCAATGCCTTGTTCAATTTGGTTCCTTTGAGCCAGTTGTTGTTCAATGTCAAAATCGCAGCTTTCAAAGGGAAAATATTCAACAAGCTTCCATTCAAGAAAGATGTGTTTTAGAGCCAACCGTAGATGAGAATGAAGGTTGGACTGTTGTAACCCGTCGCAGGAAGCAGAAACAAACATATGCTCAGAAAGAATCACGCTTATTTCAAGTGTCAAAGAGGAAGAGATTGCCTAAGAAGCGAGGCAAAAGATGTGTAAGGAAATCTAAGCCCGTCATAGAGGAGAACGAAGATTTTCTACGAGCACGTCATGTTATAACGTTGGCTGATTTCATCCCGAAGGAATTTTTGCGTGAAGGAAAAGATGAAGTGATAGACACTGCTACGTGTCATGCAATTTGCGCAAGTGATAACTCAGCGAGCTCTTCAAAAGCTGTCATTGAGCCTAAAGCTACGCTCTCTTTCAACATTGAAGATTTGATATCACTTCCTCAAATAGATAAAAACTCTCTGATTGAGGCATTATTAGACTCAAGTAACGAGGACGTTAAAATACCTGCAACTGGGGCACACGGTTCGACATGCATGTCCATAAGTTTCACGGACGATGATCTGTTGTTGGGATCAAAACCTCACAACCGCCCTTTGTATGTCTCAGGCTATATACGAGAGCAAAGAGTTGGACGAATCCTCATTGATAATGGGTCGGCTGTTAACATAATGCCAAAGGTAACCTTGAGGCAATTAGGCATCTCCATGGAAGAGCTTTCAGACAGCAAGTTATTAATCCAAGGCTTCAACCAAGGCGGACAACGGGCGATTGGCATGATACGGCTTGAGGTCATCATTGGCGAGCTGAGTGCAGATGCTTTGTTCCATGTTATAGATTGTAGGACAACATATCGACTACTATTGGGACGACCCTGGATTCATGAAAATCGAGTTGTTACCTCCTCGTTGCATCAATGCTTTAAGTTTTACCAAGACGGGGTTAAGAAAGTAGAAGCTGACACAAATCCGTTCTTGGAGGCCGAGTCTCATTTTGCCGATGCAAAATTCTATGCAAAAAACGAGACTGTGGAGAAAACAGTGCCACAGGAGGTCCCTGAGATAAAAGAAAATGAAAAAGCTAAGCTAAAACCAGAGGCCGACATAAAGAAGAAATGGGTAGTGAGAGAAGAAAAGTCATGCCCTGTAAAGATAGAGGCTTCAACGAGTCTAGTAGCTCCGAAGGCTCTAAAAGATGAGAAACTTCCAAACTCACCAATCTTGCGCTATGTCCCTATATCCCGACGGAAAAAGGGTGAAGCACCTTTCACGAATGTTCTAAAGATTTGAAACTAGGTGATATCGAAGTATTAAAGCAAAGTTTCACCACTCCTTTGACAAAGATGCAAAAGCAATGGAGTCAAAGGTACGAAGAGGATGAGAAGAATGTGGCTTTGCCTAAGAAACGAACAGAGGATGGATTTGACCCTAATGCGACAAAGTTGCTAGCTAAAGCAGGTATGATTTCACGACACATACCGAGTTCAAACGCTTAAGTATATTTGATGACCAAGCCGAGCTTTCTTCGACGCAAAAGAAACTGTTGAAGAAAGGTTACGCTCTACCAACGTCAAGAAAAGGACTCGGATATAAGTCACCAGAACCAATTCGCATAACAAGAAGAGATAAAGCAAAGATGGAAGATGCCAACCACATAACGATTCAAGAGGTTGAAGAGTCAAAGGAAAATAAGAATGTTGGTCATAGGGTACCTGCCTTTAAACGCATTGGACCATCAACATCTCGTGTTTCAGCATTTCAAAGGTTAGGTACATCAAAAAGAAAGGAGAATAAAATGTCTGCAACCACCAATGAGACACAATTACCTATTTTTGAAAGATTGAATAAAGCCATGGGAGAGCCGAGAACATTCTCAACTTCAGGTGGAGTGCGACCACCCATCTTTCAAAGGTTAAGCAGACAAGTAAAGGGAAAAGAAGATACAAGCTCAACTGAAAATTTGAACCGACAATCAGTTTTTCAAAGATTAAACTTAACCACGACAAAAGACCGGGGGCATCCCAAGTCTGTGTTTGACCGAATCTCTCATGAAAGCTTAGGGAGAACTGTCAAAGACAACTTACCAAGCAAGATGAGGAGCAACAAAGATATCTGCAGCGTTGTTCCGTCTCGCATGAAAAGAAAGATGTTTGTTACCATTGAAACTGAAGGTTCGTTGAGAGTAAAGCGGCGTGATGTTGTCTTCACTAATCCGGGAAAAGAGAAAATAAAACAAGAAGAAAGCAAGGCTTTATGTCACCACATCACCGTCCTAGAAGAGACAGAGATTGAGGTAGGTGAACAAGATGTTAATGAAGCACCACTCCTGTTAGAAGATGACATTCACTCCACGGTAGATGAGCTTAAAGAAATAAATCTTGGCACAGAAGACGATCCGCGCCCAACTTTCATAAGCACGTTGCTTACGCCCAAGGAAGAGACTGAGTATCTAAGTCTACTTACTACATACAAGGACATCTTTGCCTGGTCATACAAGGAAATGCCGGGACTTGATCCAAAAGTTGCAGTCCATCATCTAGCTGTTAAACCTGGATCACGACCGATCAAGCAAACTCAGCGGCGATTTAGACCAGAACTTATCCCACAAATAGAGGTCGAAGTAAATAAGTTGATTGAAGCTGGGTTTATCCGTGAAGTAAAATACCCAACATGGATCGCCAACATTGTTCCAGTAAGAAAGAAGAATGGACAACTTCGTGTCTGTGTTGATTTTCGCGATCTGAACAATGCCTGTCCGAAGGATGATTTTCCATTGCCTATTACAGAAATCATGGTTGATGCCACTACTGGACATGAAGCTTTATCTTTCATGGATGGATCATCGGGCTACAATCAGATAAGGATGGCTCTTGAAGATGAAGAAATGACTGCCTTTCGAACTCCAAAGGGAATATACTGTTACAAGGTCATGCCGTTCGGACTGAAGAATGCCGGTGCAACCTATCAGCGAGCAATGCAGAAGATTTTTGATGATATGCTGCATAAAAATGTTGAATGCTATGTTGACGACCTCGTCGTTAAATCTATAAAGCGACGAGATCACTTAGAAGAGCTTAAGGTAGTCTTCGATCGACTAAGAAAGTATCAGCTAAAGATGAATCCTCTCAAATGTGCATTTGGAGTTACTTCGGGAAAATTTCTAGGGTTCATCGTGAGACATAGAGGAATTGAGATAGATCAGTCCAAGATCGATGCGATACAAAAAATGCAGCCGCCAAAGAATTTACACGAGCTAAGAAGTCTTCAAGGGCGCCTAGCTTACATAAGAAGGTTCATTTCAAACCTAGCTGGTAGATGCCATCCTTTCCAAAGATTGATGAAGAAAGGAGAAATCTTTGAGTGGGATGAGGCATGTCAAAATGCCTTCGAAAGCATAAAGAAATATTTGCTTAACCCTCCTGTCTTGGGCGCCCCTATAGCTGGGAAACCATTTCTTTTGTACATCACAGCACAAGAACGATCATTGGGGGCATTATTTGCCCAGGAAGGAGAAGGTGGAAAAGAGCGAGCACTATATTACCTAAGCCGAACTCTCACAGGAGCAGAACTAAACTACTCTCCCATTGAGAAGATGTGTTTGGCTCTTTTCTTCTCCATCGATAAGCTGAGGCATTACATGCAGGCGTTCACTGTACGTTTAGTTGCAAAAGCAGACACAATCAAATATATTTTGTCCCGACCGATAATCTCAGGACGTCTGGCTAAATGGGCATTGCTTCTTCAACAATACGACATTGTTTACGTCCCGCAAAAAGCTATAAAAGGACAAGCATTGGCAGACTTCTTAGCAGACCACCCCATTCCCTCAGACTGGAAGTTGTGTGAAGACTTCCCTGATGAAGAAGTATTCACTGTTGAAGTCGTAAACCCGTGGACAATGTATTTTGATGGTGCAGCACGAAAAAATGGTGCAGGTGCAGGTGTTGTCTTTATTTCACCCGAAAAGCATATGTTGCCTTATAGCTTCACACTCGGAGAACTATGCTCGAATAATGTAGCAGAGTATCAGGCCTTGATAATCGGTCTCCAAATGGCCATCGATATCGGCGTAAAGTATATAGAGATATTCGGCGATTCGAAATTAGTGATAAGCCAAGTCCTACTCCAATATGATACAAAGCATGAAGACTTGAAACCATACTTTACATATGCTAGACAATTATTAGAGAAGTTCGATAGCTTCATCATAGAGCATGTCCCAAGGTCGGGAAATAATAGGGCTGATGCATTGGCTAATTTGGCTACTGCGCTGACAATCTCTGATGAGGAAAATATGAGCATTACACTCTGTCAAAAATGGGTCATACCACCACCCGAAAATGGACATTATGAGACTAATACAATATCTGTTTATGTGATTGAAGAGGAAGATTGGCGCCAACCCATCATTGACTACCTTCAACATGGGAAGCTCCCTATAGAGCCTCGACGCAAGGCAGATGTACGAAGAAGATCCGCTCGATTTGTCTATTACAAAGAGACTCTTTATCGTCGCTCCTACGAAGGACTCCTTCTTCGATGCTTGGGAAAACATGAGTCAGATATAGCACTAGAGGAAGCACACTCAGGAATTTGTGGTGCTCATCAGTCCGGTCCAAAGCTTCATTTTCAGCTAAAGAGGATGGGTTACTATTGGCCTACTATGGTCCAAGATTCGATGGAGTACGCAAAGAAGTGTGAAGCTTGTCAAGTCCATGCGAATTTTATACACCAACCGCCAGAGCCTCTTCATCCAACCATCGCTTCATGGCCATTTGAGGCTTGGGGACTTGATCTTGTAGGCCCTATAACTCCAAAGTCATCAGCAGGTCACTCTTACATTTTGGCTGCGACCGACTACTTTTCAAGGTGGGCTGAAGCGATTCCTTTGTGGGAAGCAAAGAAAGAAAATGTTGCAAATTTCATCCGAACGCATATAATCTACCGTTATGGCATTCCCCATCGCATTGTAACAGATAATGGAAGACAATTCTCCAATAGCTTGATAGATAAGTTATGTGAAAAATTCCATTTCAAACAACACAAGTCATTTATATACAATGCAGCAGCAAATGGGTTGGCCGAGGCGTTTAACAAGACCTTGTGCAACCTATTGAAGAAGATAGTCTCCAAGGCAAAGAGGGATTGGCAGGAAAGAATCGGTGAAGCATTGTGGGCCTATCGAACTACGCATCGCACACCTATCGGAGTCACACCATATTCTTTGGTCTATGGAGTAGAAGCCGTACTTCCATTGGAGAGAGAAATTCCATCACTTCGAATGGCCGTACAAGAAGGGTTGACAGTTGAAGAAAATGCAACACTCCGCCTCCAAGAGTTAGAAGCATTGGATGAAAGAAGACTTGAAGCTCAGCAAGCATTGCAGTGTTATCAAGCACGAATGAGCAAAGCTTTCGACAAAAATATCAGGCCTCGTTCATTTCAAGTTGGGGATCTTGTACTCGCTGTTAGAAGACCTATCGTCACGACACGACATACAGGAAATAAGTTCACACCTAAATGGGACGGACCCTATGTTGTTCAAGAAGTCTACACTAACGGAGCTTACAAGATTGTGGATAAAGACGGACTAAGAATTGGTCCGATCAACGGGAAGTTTCTTAAGAAGTTTTATGCTTAAGAGCGCCACACTCCTTGGCGTATGAGTATAAACTACAAGCTATGTAATTGAACTACGTTATGACTTGATCCCTTCATTAAAGGGGTACGTAGGCAGCTTAACAAATTTTAAGTTCAGTCACAATTAAAAAAAAATTCATCCCAAGTTATGTAATTGAACTACGTTATGACTTGATCCCTTCATTATAAAAGGGTACGTAGGCAACTTAATTAATTTTAAGTTCAGTCCTAATAAAGCAAAGAAAAAGAAAAAAAAATGGTCAAAGGAAAAACTCTTATTTTTATTGATGATAAAAGAGGCCGAATCGGCAGATACAATGAAAGAAAAAATGCTATAGATGAAGTATGGTAAATAAAGTCGTTCCTACGATATAGCAAATCTAAAAGACAAAGAGAAAAAAAAAAAAGGAAGCTAAAACGTCAAGTTATAATCCAAAGATCATGCGTCACGACTTGTAAGGGTTTCTTCAAGCCTTGCTAGTGTCCGCCTATTGTTCTTTGGCGGCACTGAGCTTCTTCAGTTGCACTTATCGCTTCCTCGAATTCAGATATTTTTTGTTGTATTTGGGCTGATAGTGCTGCTTCTGCGGAAATAAGTTCAGAAACGGTTTTACGCTCAGTTTTCAGCTCCTTTATCTTTCGAGACAAGTCTTTAGATTGCTTACGAAGGGAGATTTTCTTCTCATTTGAGGTTCGCATATCCGACAACGCCTTCTCCATATTTTTTTTTAGCTCTGATAGGTCTCCATCATCACTGGTTGAAGCATGCTGGGGAGCAGTCGTATGCCTTAAGTCGTTGTATGTGCAAATTTTCTCGAGGTATTCCCTCATCGATGTTCGGATAAGGGTTAAATCAGTCGTAGTAATATCTGAGATGCCTTTAAATATCGTCTCCATGGTTGACTCAAGAGAGCCTGCATTCTCAAATGTTGCATTCTCTAACAAAGTTTTGGCTTGAGCCCACATGCGGATGGCAGATTTTCGGTTTGCTCTGGCAACAATTTCGTCTCCGGTAAGATGTAAGGGCGTCGTATACATAGTGTCTGTGTCCCCTTGCTCCTGACAGGGGTCCTCGTTTTCCCTTTGCTCATGGCTCCTAGTAGGTTGATCGACTTCAATAATCGGCATATTAGGTTGTTCCTTGTAGATAGGAGGAGCAGGACCGATAGCCGAGTGTGATATCTGCAAGGGAGATCAAAGAGTCAACAGAAAATATATATGTATACACATACATATATGTAATTGAAAAAATGAAACATAAAAAAAAAAAAGAATGATGCTGACCATGGGCAATGCCAACTTTGGGTGCTCTACATCACTTGGGGGGACTTCAAAGGGGATGTGATCAATTTTTGGGGATTCTTCTTCCTGCCTCCGACGGTTCCAGTGACGATCCTCGTTGCTACTACAACTCTTACCTTCACCTTCACGAATGCGTTTAGAGTGAATCACAACCTCGGGCGTGGGTGCATGGTCATTTCCTTTTACACTCAAATCTTTATGGACTTTATGTCTAGCAGAAGAAGAGCCAAAACTATCCACAAGAATCTGGATACCATCTTCCATGTATTTGCCATGCTTTTTCGCCCACCATTCTTTGTAAGAGTCAGTAATTTGGGTATGTGGGTTTAGCTCACGTGCTGGAATGTATACTTTGGAGGATGTTGAAAGTTGACTGCAACTCTTCCAATAGTAAAAGACGTTGTTGAGATTGATGCGAGGAAAACTTTCGTTGGATTGGTTGGGCACATCTTGATAAAAGCCAAACTGACGACCAAATCTGTGCGGGTTATATGCCTCAAGAGTCATCAACTTCCCGTGACGAGAAGATAAGTAGCACGACCGGAGACTCATGAAGAAAGAGGCTGATAGAAATGATAATCCTTTGATATCATGGATAGTTTCAGCCTTAACTCTCGAAGGGGTGTTCGCATGCCACATTATCGCTTCACCTCGATGGATTAATTGACGAGCTTCGAAGCCATTTAAGTATCGTGCACCCCCTTCTCCAGAGAAGTAAGCCATCTCAGGACCTCTAACAGGGTTTATGACCTTATGATGAGTGCCGAAGTAGCGGGCAAGCCAACCATGAACATAATGAATAGGAAAGCAGTTATCCGAGCACCCAATAGAGGAAGGCGCGTTTGATATTTGGCCCAAACCGTAATAAATACTCGACAAAGCTGGCACGGCAAGATTAAAGAGTCTTCCTTCGGCCATGAGGGATGCAGCCTTAAACACACCAGGACGCAGTGAACGACCACTTCGGAGAGGGAATACGAATAAGCATAGCCAACATGAAAGAAAGGCAGCCAAGTATGTCTCATCCCTCATATTCTCTGTTATACCAAGTAGTTGGAAAGTCGCCGCCGCTCTTTTCCGTCCAATTCATGGGTCTCTGGAATGGATCCACTAGGACTATGAGTGGAAGCAGGTCGTGATTTCTTCTTTGATCTTCTACTAGGAGGCCTATTATATTTTTTCGCCCCTTTGAACCAAAACGTGATCCAGAAGTCTATCGGAATCGTTTGCCTGTCTTTTTGTTGGGAAGCAAGACGATGGTATGCATCAAAAAGGTATTGACAACTGGTGGGGAGAGACTCAGACCGTCCATTCAGTCTCAACACATCTTTATAGCCAGGAATGACTTCATCATAAAATGCACCCTTGGTAGGAAGACCGCCCAGTTGCCACATGTCCCACAAGTGAGATGGATACTTCCCAGAGGATGTATGAAGGGTATTTGTAGACGGACACCATGCTTCAAAAAAGGCTTGCATCACGTGACTATTACAGTCATAAGTATACAAGGAGGCCATTACTGCTGAAATGAGTCCAGCATTCTTTAATGCTTCAGTGTTTCGGGAGACCGTGAACTCTAGCCATTCCCAATAAAGAGCCACATAAGAAAATTCACCATTAACCTTAAGTGCGGAGCCCCAACAAATCTTTCCTTCTATGATTTGACGCCCTAATGTCAGTTCTGGTTTCACAGATGGACTTGCTGTATGTATAGGGGAGTCCAAGAACCAGGTTATAGCAGATGCATGTTTATGTAGGGATCTTTTTGTTGACCAGTCCGATAGAAAAGTCGAATCTCTAGAGTCAAGCCTCATCTCTCTATATGGTTCGTCGATGGGAAGAATAGTCCCTTCACGAAAAGGCTGGTCCTCGTGGCTCAAAACAACGATCTATAAGTAGGCTATGCTCAGTGGAATTTGAAATCTCTGTGAAATAAGTCATTGTCCTGCATTAGGAAAATGAGGATCATTAGAATCACGGGGTTTCATAAGCGATCTATAAGTACAAGCGGAATTTGAAAATGGTATGCTGAGGGTTAAAGAAAATCTATAATAAAGGGGGCCAAAACTTATTTAAAAAAAAAAAAAAAAAAAGGCCATTAAGTTTTGACTTCAAAGTCTCTTTTATTGGTTAATGAGAACCGTTGTCGACATGTCGCAATGACGTCACTTAAAGGGGACATAGTGAGCACCGCCTCCGAAACAAAGTCATTCATGCCCCCCCCTTGTCGCAAGGCCGTTTGTAGCGCATTCGGCACACTTTGCGACAAGGTCATTTATAGCGCGTCCCGCGACAGGGTCACTTACAGCGTATCCCGTCGCAAGGTCATTTATAGCGCGTCCCGTCGCAAAGCGCATCCCGCGACAGGGTCGTTTCCAGTGCATCCCATCGCAAGGTCGTTTATAGCGCGTCCCGTCGCAAAGCGCACCCCGCGACAAGGTCGTTTATAGCGCATCCGCGATGTGGTCGTTTCGGTGCATCCCATCGCAAGGTCGTTTATAGCACATCCCGTCGCAAAGCGCACCCGGCGACAAGGACGTTTATAGCGTATCCCGCGACAGGGTCGTTCATAGTGTCAGTACGACAAGGGTCATTTCATAGCGTCAATCCGACAGGGACGTTCATAGCATCAATCCGACAGGGACGTTCATAGCGTCAATCCGACAGGGACGTTCATAGCGTTAAATTGATTGTACAAAAAAAATTACAAGGACGTTTATAGCGTATCCCGCGACAGGGTCGTTCATAGTGTCAGTACGACAAGGGTCATTTCATAGCGTCAATCCGACAGGGACGTTCATAGCATCAATCCGACAGGGTCATTTCATAGCGTCAATCCGACAGGGACGTTCATAGCATCAATCCGACAGGGACGTTCATAGCATCAATCCGACAGGGACGTTCATAGCGTCAATCCGACAGGGACGTTCATAGCGTTAAATTGATTGTACAAAAAAAATTACAAAAAATTGTTGGCCATTTAAAAAAAAAAAAAAAAAAAAAAAAAAAAAAAAAAAAAAATTGAAATTTGGAGAGAAACTAAAAAAAATTTTGGATTTTATTAAAAAAAAAAATGCAAGCTTGTTAGAATTGAGGAAACTTATGATGCACATATCTGAAAGAGTAAAAGAAATCTTAAGCCACTTTTGTCTTGGTTGTGAAAGAGTAAAACACAAAATACACATATCTGTTTGCAAATAAGAAAATAAATGAATAAATAAAGGAACATTAATGTTTTTCTTTATATAATAACCAAATAAAGAAATATTAAAAGAAATGGAAAAACATGATTAAAAAAGGGGAAGCGGACCTTAAAATTAACAAACTGCAAAAACAAATGGATTTTGATAAAAAGTTTGGAATAAAAAAATATAATTATTAAAAAAAAAAAAAAAAAAACAAAAAAACGTTTTTAGTTTAGTTACAAAACATATATACATGAAAATAAAAAGAGGAAACAGATTAATTGAAAAAAAAAAAAAAAAAAATAAATAAATAAATAAATAAATCCAATAGCACAGAACAAAAAAAGAGCGCTAACGGTGGGATCATTTTGTTTCGTAAATATGAAATTAACAAAAAAAGAAAAAGGGCTTAACCCTATGTTGTCACTGCCGCTCCTAAAGCATATACATATTAAAAAAAAAAAGAAAAGAAAAAAAGGGCATCTTTTTTTAACTCTCACAGAAAATTTTCAAATCTCACCAAAATCAAAACTAACGATGATAGGTGGTGTTCTCCAGCAGCTGGTGGCGACAAGCTTTGCATAAAAAAGAAGAAATCGAGGTTGTGGTGATCTTGCACTAGGCTAAATGCGCTAAGGGGTGAATAAAATAGAATTGAGAAGCCGGTATTTATAGAGAGTTTTGGAGATCCAATCCATACTTGCAACAAATCTGGGTTTTTTTTTTTTAAAACTTCAAATTTTGAGATAAATGTGATATTCTGTTGAATTTAGGATAATTTTAAAGCTACCAAATCTTTATTTAACCTCTTGAGTTTGATTTGAATATTTTAGAAAAGAAATCCTTCAATAAAATATCTGGAATTTTAAACAGAAATGAAATCCATTTGAAGTTTGTTATTATTATTATTATTTTTAAAAAAAAAAAAAAAAAAAAAAAATCTCAACAAAAAGATTGAATAGATCTTAAACAAATTGAATCTTGGACGTTAGACATAGAACAATTGTGAAGATTCGCCTTTAAAAAAAAAAATCAAATTTATTCTCAATTTTATTTTGCTCAAGAAAAAAAAAAAAAAAAAAAAAAAAAAAAAAAAAACTTTTTAGCAACCATCAGGTTGAGTTTGAACTTCTCAAATTTAAAGTTGTGCAATTTAAAATCTAAAGTTAAATTAAATTTTCTTAAAAAAAAAAAATTAAATTAAATTTATTTTCTTGTTTAGCCAAATTCTTGGGGGCAATCAAGTTCTCTTCCATGCAAGTTAAATAATTTGAATACAACTTTAGATACTTTAAGTTGGATTCAAGATTTATTTACATCAATTCAAACTCGATAAAATTAATTCTATCCAATTTATAGAATTTTAATTTTTATCTCAAATGTTGGCATGATTCGTGTTTTACCAATTCAAATACAAATTTGGTTAAAATTTAGTGTTGCCATAAAGTCAATTCGAAATTAAGTAGAACATAATTCTACTAAATCTCAAACATTTTATCAAATTCTTCTCGGGGTTTACAAGTCAAAGAAACTATCCACGCTACCAATCCCGTGAAATTAGATTTAAAATTGCTCTTCGAATTTTACTTCCAGTTTAAGTAGAATTTGTTCAAAATAATTGGTGTAACTCAAATCTTACCTCAATTTCATATTTGATAAAATTAATTCTATCAAAATTATAGAATTTAAATTATATCCAAATATAGGCGTCGTTTAAATTTTGCCCATTAAAATGCGAAATTGGGTTGAAATTTTGACATTGCCAAAAAGTCAATTTGGAATTGAGTGGAGCATAAATTCTACTAAATCCAAAATTTTCACGCCAAATATAGAAAATCATGATTCTCACCAAATTTCGGAATGTGATTGATTGGCATGAAAGAAAAAAATGTCTAAACAATCGAAATTATGACCTAAACTCATACACTTCGGTTAAACTGACAATTCATAGAATTGAAGTCTGAAGAAAGGATAAACAAGTTTGTGCTTCGACTCGATACCATAGTTTTCGAGATTCATCCACACATATTTGTGCATAAACCTCGAAAAGGGGGCATTTGTTGACGGAGAAATTTCGGTCAATTACAAGCTGCCACGTCATTATCTCAAATTTAATGGCGAAATTAAATTAAATTTTGGGACAATATTTCTCAAAATTAATTTAAATAAAAAAATTGGTTTATCTTGAATTTGGGCCAAAATAAAGCGGACAGTGTGAACCAGAACCATGAAATTCAAACCCAAAAGGCCAAGCCCATGGGTCAGGCCCAAAGGCCCATTAGGGCCCAAGCCCATGATGCATGAGAACTCTATAAATAGAGGAGTTCTCTTCATTTCAAAGGGTGGAAAATTTTTGGAACTAGAGAGGGAATTCACATTTGTTGAGGTCTCTCCACGGTTCTAAAGATCAAACGCCGTTTCGAAGGCTAAAATTACTTCGAAAGATAAATAGTTCCATAAACGAGCAGTTGTATACGAAGAACACATATTTTGTTCTTCAAATTGCTCTTCATACCAAGAACATCCATTCAGAGAGAACGAATCAGAGGATCAAGCATAGAGATCAAACCACTTTCGCACAAACTCATATCAAGTTCAAGTTCAACTCCACGAAACCAAATTTCTCCGGAAATCTCGTGTGAACAAATTTTTTTTTTATTTTCTTTTATTCTAAAAATTTCAAAACCCTTAAAAACCAAAAAAAAGAAAAAAAAAAAAGCAAAGTGTCTTATTTCTTCTCTTCAGGATTTTGAAAAAAACATGGGAAAAGGGTTTGACAGGGAAGAAACATGGGAAATGTTGAAAAAAATGTTTAGAATAGCAAAGGAAAAAATGTGGTTATTAGAAAAAAACCTCATTAAAAAAAAAAAAAAAAAAAAAGTGGCACAAAATGTAGAAAAGATTTTGGAGAATAAATTTTTTTAAAAAAACAAAATACAATACATAAAGTAGTTTTTTTTTTTTTTTTAAAAAAATGCACGTCTGGTGGCTAGCATTTTATAAAAGAATTAAAAACTTGGTGGACCCAATTTTATTATTTTTTTTATTATTATTTTTTTAAAGTAAAACCAAAAAATATTTCTAAAAAAAAATTAGGTTATAGCTATATATTTGTTTTATGTTCACACTTTTTTTTTTTTTTTTTTTTTTTTTTTTTTTTTTTTTTTTTTTAAATTTATTTTTTTTTCTCCCTCTTTAATCTCGTCACTCTCTAAAATGAATTCAAAAAAAAAAAAAATTAAAGCCTCACCCAAAGATTGATCGTTGGTATTTCTCCGTGCACGAGCGGTGTCGGGTTGTCTTAAAAAGAAAGGGGAAAAGAAGCTTGGGGTTGTGCGATGAAGTTCCAAACGATAAATAAAATCACGAGCGGTGGCGCTGGTTTTGAGCGTGCGGATCTCCTCCGCTTTTGTTTCCAACGAGCAACAATGGTGGCTTTGAGCCGAATAGAAGATAGAGCGGACCTTTTGGTGTTGTTTTCGTCAACTTGCGTTTGTTGAATCAACTCGGTGCTAGTATTTATAGATGAAGTTTGTAGGTTATAAATCGTGAGATAATATCGTTCTTTGAATTTGAATCCTAAACTATAAAATCTAAAGTTTAAGCTCGATATCTAGTTTGATTTGAAAATCCTAGTTTGGGTATATTTTCATATGAACATGGGATGATCTCATCTCAAGATTGAAATCCATTCCAAGATCCCATCAAATTTGGAATTTGAAGTGTACCACCAAATCCTATTCTGCTTTGCGTCAAGATGTGAGGTGAAAAATTAAAAAAAAAAAAGAACACCTATTTTTCGGTTTCGTATGGAAAAAAGGAGCAAGATTTAAGCAGAAGATATATATATATATATATATATATATATATATATATATATATATATATATATATATTTTCTTTATACAAAAAAAGAAAAAGAAAAGCTACATGATCTTTTATCTTCCACGTGAGTTGAACTCATTTGAAACTAAAGATTTGGATTTTATTTGAGGATAAAATAAAGCGCTTGGAGGTTGCATTCTCCCCTATTTTCAAATCTCGATGTAAAAGGGTAAAATCTTATTTCACATGAATTTCGGGCGGATTTATTTATGGATAAAAGAAGATGAACATGCCCATAGAGTTTTTTATGATCTCACAAAATCTGACATGAGTATACAAATTCAAATTGGTGGATCCAAATTGCAAAGTTCAATCAAACTCAAGTAATAAAATTCAAATTCTTGCTTCAAGATCTAAACCTGAGGATTGTTGATATTGGTAAATTTCAAGCTCGAAGATGCACGCGTTACAATTGTCTTGATTTCAAATCCTATTCAAGAGAAATGTCGTGAATTCAAGTTAAATCAAAAGCAAATTTCAATGCCTGCTAAATTTATAAAATCGGAGTTGCTCACTCTTTTTTGTTTGAAGTGAAACTTTTTGGCCGAATTAAAATCACGAGGGCAATCAAACTCTCGCTAAGTCAACAGGCCGAAGAAATTGGACACATCTTCAATTCCTTTGAATTAAATTCAAGTTCAAGTTTTACTCCAAACTTAAGATTTGTCCAAAATAATTGGTGTAACTCAAATCTTACCCCAATTTCATATTTGATAAAATTAATTCTATCAAAATTATATCCAAATATAGGCGTCGTTTAAATTTTGCCCATTCAAATGCAAAATTGGGTTAAGGTTTTCACATCGCCAAAAAAAAATCAATTTAGAATTGAGTGGAGCATAAATTCTACTAAATCCAAAATTTTCACGCCAAATATAGAAAATCATGATTCTCACCAAATTTCGGAATGTGATTGATTGGCATGAAAGAAAAAAATGTCTAAACAATCGAAATTATGACCTAAACTCATACACTTCGGTTAAACTGACAATTCATAGAATTGAAGTCTGAAGAAAGAATAAACAAGTTTGTGCTTCGACTCGATACCATAGTTTTCGAGATTCATCCACACATATTTGTGCATAAACCTCGAAAAGGGGGCATTTGTTGACGGAGAAATTTCGGTCAATTACAAGCTGCCACGTCATTATCCCAAATTTAATGGCGAAATTAAATTAAATTTTGGGACAATATTTCTCAAAATTAATTTAAATAAAAAAAATTGGTTTATCTTGAATTTGGGCCAAAATAAAACCGGACAGTGTGAACCGAACCATGAAATTCAAGCCCAAAAGGCCAAGCCCATGGGTCAGGCCCAAAGGCCCATTAGGGCCCAAGCCCATGATGCATGAGAACTCTATAAATAGAGGAGTTCTCTTCATTTCAAAGGGTGGAAAATTTTTAGAACTAGAGAGGGAATTCACATTTGTTGAGGTCTCTCCACGGTTCTAAAGATCAAACGTCGTTTCGAAGGCAAAAATTACTTCGAAAGACAAATAGTTCCATAAACGAGCAGTTGTATACGAAGAACACATATTTTGTTCTTCAAATTGCTCTTCATACCAAGAACATCCATTCAGAGAGAACGAATCAGAGGATCAAGCATAGAGATCGAACCACTTTCGCACAAACTCATCTTAAGTTCAAGTTCAACTCCACGAAACCAAATTTCTCCGGAAATCTCGTGTGAACAAATTGGCACGCCCGGTGGGTCAAATCCATCCTTTGTCCGCTTCTCAGGCAAAGCAACATTATTCTCATCTTCTTCGCTCCTCTGACTCCATTGCTTTTTCATCTTTGTCAAAGGAGTGGTGAAACTTTCCCTCAATACTTCAATATCACCTAGTTTCAAATCTTTAAAACATTCGGCGAAAGGTGCTTCACCCTTTTTTCGTTGGGATATAGGGACATAGCGTAAGATGGGCGAAGCTGGAAGTTTCTCATCTTTTAGAGCCTTAGGAGCTACTAGACTTGTTGAAGCCTCTATGTTTACTGGGCATGACTTTTCTTCTCTCACTACCCATTTCTTTTTTATGTCGGCCTCTGGTTTTAGCTTAGCTTTTTCACTCTCTTTTATCGTAGGGACCTCCTGTGGCACTATTTTCTCCATAGTCTCGTTTATTGCATAGAATTTTGCATCGGCAAAATGAGACTCTGCCTCCAAGAACGGATTTGTGTCAGCTTCTACTTTCTTAACCCCATCTTGGTAAAACTTAAAGCATTGATGCAACGAGGAAGTAACAACTCGGTTTTCATGAATCCAGGGTCGTCCCAATAGTAGTCGATATGTTGTCCTACAATCTATAACATGGAACAAAGCATCCGCACTCACCGCTAATGATGACCTCAAGCCGTATCATGCCAATCGCCGTTGTCCGCCTTGGTTGAAGCCTTGGATTAATAACTTGTTGTCTCAAAGCTCTTCCATGGAGATGCCTAATTGTTTCAAGGTTACCTTTGGCATTATGTTGACAAAGTTGACCCATTATCAATGAGGATTCGCCCAACTCTTTGCTCTCGATATAGCCCGAGACATACAAAGGACGGTTGTGAGGTTTTGATCCCAACAAATGATCATCGTCCGTGAAACTTATGGACATGCATGTCGAACCGTGTGCCCCAGTTGCAGGTATGTTAACGTCCTCGTTACTTGAGTCTAATAATGCCTCAATCAGAGAGTTTTTATCTATTTGAGGAAGTGATATCAAATCTTCAATGTTGAAAGAGAGCGTAGCTTTAGGCTCAATGATGACTTTTGAAGAGCTCATTTGAGTCATCACTTGCGCAAATTGCATGACATGTAGCAGTGTCTATCACTTCATCTTTTCCTTCACGCAAAAATTCCTTCGGGATGAAATCAGCCAACGTTATAGCATGACGTGGTCGTAGAAAATCTTCGTTCTCCTCTATGATGGGCTTAGATTTCCTTACACATCTTTTGCCTCCTTTCTTAGGCAATCTCTTCCTCTTCGACTCTTGAAATAAGCGTGATTCTTTCTGAGCATACGTTTGTTTTTGCTTCCTGCGACGGGTTACAACAGTCCAACCTTCATTATCATCTACAGTTGGCTCTAAAACACATCTTTCTTGAATGGAAGCTTGTTGAATATTTTCCCTTTGAAAGCTGCGATTTTGACATTGAACAACAACTGGCTCAAAGGAACCAAATTGAACAAGGCAGTGAGACCAACGCGGTGTTGCACCATTGTGTGGTTGTACTTTAGACTGAGGGACCACAGCGGCATGATTTGCTTGAGCTATTTCTTCTAAGTCCGGCTCAATCTTTTTTCTCTAGCCAACCTCGTAATCAACTCTTTCAGGACGAAGCATTTCTCGATGGGATGGCTGACCACGCGATGGTATTTACAGTAGTTAGGATCATTTACCTTGCCTAACTCCTCGCGACGCTTGCATTCGGGCAACTGGATGAGTTTTGCTTCCAGCAGTTGCTCTAACATGTCTGCTACATCGGAGTCCGGAAATGGATAGACTTTTTCTTGTCTTTCCTGAAGCGTTAGGCGACGTCGTTGCTCCACAACTGGTCGTTTCTCAGCTTTTGTTTCCTTTGCTTTTGAGGAAAACTTTAATGGAGTTGCACCGATGGTCATTGACTCCTTTGCCACATTTTTTGTAACTTTTTTACGTGGGCTTGAAATCCTTCTTTTCTTTACGGGTTTCTAAGACTAGAGAATCTTTGTTTCCCTTTGCGTCAATGCTCAGCTCCATATCATGAGCTCGGGTGGCCAACTCCTCAAAGGTGCGAGGCTTGATTCCCTTCAGGATGTACAGAAGTCCCCAGTGCATGCCCTGGATACAGATGTCGATCGCGGACGTTTCAGTGAGGCGGTCTTTGCAGTCCAGACTTAGAGCTCGCCAACGGTTAATATAGTCGCATTTACAGAGCTCGCCCTTCTTCCATTGCTTCGCATTTGTTAATTCTATCATGCTGACAGTCCGTCTCGTGCTATAGAACCGATTAAGGAACTCTCTCTCCAACTCTTCCCAGCTATCTATCGTTTTGACTTCAAGATCGAGTATACCATCTTAACGCATTTCCCTTTAACGTTCGGACAAAAGCGCCTGACGAGAAGGTCTCCTCGAGTTCCAGCGGTTTCACAAGTCTCTACGAAATGAGCAACATGTTGTTTGGGGTTGCCTTTTCCATCAAACTGCTGAAACTTAGGCGGTTGGTATCCTGCAGGCATCCTTAAGTTGTCTATTCTCTTTGTGTATGGCTTGGAGTACAAAAGAGAACTTTGAACTAGCCCACCACCTTGAGCTCTAATAGTGTTCGTGATCAGGTCGTGTAGCTGTTGGACAGATAAGGAAGCGACTGAGGCTGAGTGCAGTTGTGGTTGTGTCTCAAGGAGAGGGTTCTTTCCTTTATCATTGACTCTCTCATGTGGACTCTGGCTTGATTCAGCCGTCTCTCGGTTCTGCATTTGATTTTTGAGGAAAGCGATCTCTAAGTCTCTTTCCTCAATTGTTTTCATCATCTGCTCGAGCTTTCTTTCAAACTCCGCCATTCGATCATCGCCTCCATCCCCAGCCATCATAACAGACATCACATCAGGATTAGATGTCTCCTTTGGTTGATCAACGCTAGGACTGACTTGGTCAAATAATGGGTTATCTTTGACGACGATTTCATCAGAGGTTCCCTCTAGTAGTCCTGCAATTCGTTTTGCGATCGCACCTGGTGTTACTTGAGGTTCATTGCTCTCGACGGACTTGGAACGACTACGCGTGATAGGTCCAGTGTAGTTCCTTGGAGCAAGCACCTTCGAGGTAGTGTTTCTTCCTTTGATCATGCCTTCTGGAGCAGCGGTCTTTGATGTGGCTTTTCCAGACATGGTGGCTTGATTTGTGTGAGAGATTGAGATGAGAGGTAGAGATGGTCCCACTGGGCGTGCCAATTTGTTCACACGAGATTTCCGGAGAAATTTGGTTTCGTGGAGTTGAACTTGAACTTGAGATGAGTTTGTGCGAAAGTGGTTAAATCTCTATGCTTGATCCTCTGATTCGTTCTCTCTGAATGAATGTTCTTGGTATGAAGAGCAATTTGAAGAACAAAATATGTGTTCTTCGTATACAACTGCTCGTTTATGGAACTATTTGTCTTTCGAAGTAATTTTAGCCTTCGAAATGGCGTTTGATCTTTAGAACCGTGGAGAGACCTCAACAAATGTGAATTCCCTCTCTAGTTCCAAAAATTTTCCACCCTTTGAAATGAAGAGAACTCCTCTATTTATAGAGTTCTCATGCATCATGGGCTTGGGCCCTAATGGGCCTTTGGGCCTGACCCATGGGCTTGGCCTTTTGGGCTTGAATTTCATGGTTCGGTTCACCTGGTCTGGTTTTATTTTGGCCCAAATTCAAGATAAACCAATTTTTTTATTTAAATTAATTTTGAGAAATATTGTCCCAAAATTTAATTTAATTTCGCCATTAAATTTGAGATAATGACGTGGCGGCTTGTAATTGACCGAAATTTCTCCGTCAACAGAGTGGTTATGTTAAAATAAATAAATAAATAAATAAAATCCTTCCTTGGACCACAACTACGCTAGTAAGATTATTTCTAACTCCTTAAATATGCGAGAGATTTAATGATGAACCTATTGTAACATATTGGACGTGGCTTCAGCTCCCTCTTCCAAGTCTACTAAAGGTTAGCATACATGGGTAGCTAGTCGAAGGATACTTTGAAAATAAATAGCAGCAATATAAAAACTAAGAACCTACAACAACAACATGATTCTACATACGAATTATCACATAGCTCCTATCTAATAAGACATAGAAATGAACAACTGATAATGAGGGAAATTTAACTATCTCATTACTAAAAGTCGAAACAGGTCTATAATCTTCTCCAAACTAATAAAACACTAAAAACAACATATAGGAATTGGCACGGTTGTGAAGTGTGCAGATTCCTTGTCACCGGCTCCTATGGACACCACCAGTTCTTATTCACATAGATTGGCTCTTAGTCAACCTACAAGTTCTGGCCACCCTCACCAACTCCCCGATCGTATTTTACGCAAGTATACACAGTCAAGTATGCAACAATGGATAATTAGTATTATATTTTATCGTTCTCGACAAGGAGTTGTGCTTCAATTAATCATGTTACTTTAAGAGTCAACAGGTAAGTAAAGAATAATGTTTTGGATGATTTTGTTCCTAAGTTTAGAGAGTTATGAATTAAGACTTGTGTTTGAAATTTAGGAAGCGTACATGTAAAGACCCGACACTAAATGGTCCTAAATGGCCTTGAATCAATGATGCATTATTAAAATACGGGAATTAAAACTGAATTGAAAACACTCATTTCATAAGATAAAACAAATCCCAACAAGCTTAAGTGTAAAAACAGTAAAACAGTTTCAGCCTCTGGTCAGAGTACAACAAAAAAGTTACAAAATCCCATTGTTAAATGGTCAACAAAACAAATGTAACATGATCAATAAGATGCAACAGACTCTCCCATGATCAACCAGCTCCTCCTCTAGCCACCTCGATGTTGTGCCAAGTTACCTGGTCGAACAACCACAAAAAGGGTGAGTACAATTGCACTCAGTAAGGATCCCCCACCCGAGTACAATACCCAAGGCAAATCATCTAGCATCCTAGCATATAAGCATAGCATCAAATACATATAAGGTAGTCTCAAACAATAAAAGAAAACAAGTGTCGAGCAGGGTCAGCACGCCACTGGGCTGACTAGACAGGAGGGCAACCTAAGTGTAAAGACCCGACCCGAATGGGGTCCTAAAATAGGCCTTTACCTGAATGCATGCTTTTAAAACTTAGAAAAATAAAATGCAACGTTGTATGGAAGATTCTAATTAAAACAAAAAGCAGTAAACATCCATTCAAAACAACAACAAAATGTCCTGGAACCTGTCCCTGTTTCCAAGCACCTGTTCTAAGCTAAATACAATTTAAAACGTACTCTGATCAGAGATTTAATTCACATTCAAACCCAAAAATGGTTTACATCAGTGTCAGAATCCAGGCAACAACCAGAAAACAACCTAAGGGCTCCGTGCCCAACTACATGCATTCAGAGGACATTTAAAACATAAAAACATAAATACAGACTCAGAGTTCGAAACAACGGGTTTCCATGATCACAGCTCCTCCTCCAGCCATCCTGTCTCGCACCATGGTTACCTGTGGAAAACCACAAAATAAGAGTGAGTAACGAATTACTCAGTAAGAATCCCCAACCGGGGTACAATATGATATACATGGTCATCTAGCAGAAAGGTATGCAAGCTATGAATATAAACACAGAAGAGAGCACATAGCTTAAATCCACACATAAACTTCGGATGCCATCTCAGGGTCTTACTCCGGAAAATCCACCACACAATACGCCATATACGAGAAACAAGTCCCGGCCTCAGCCTGTCTACTATCGATACAAAAGGTGCACTGGCTCACAATCCCTAGGAGCTCTCCAGTCGACGCTGTAATGAGCGTAAGCGCGCACCGCATGCTACTGCAGACTCTCGGGGGTGCCGGGTCTAGTGGCAAGCTGCCCAGGTCCAGTCACCATGCCTAACTAAATCTATAGATCGGTGTCACTGACATGGGGGTGTGAGACCTGGACACGTGAACTTTGTCAGCCTGAACCACCGCACGTGAGGCTAAGGAACCGGTCGTGGTAGGCTTACACCAGAAAGCCGTCCTTGCCCTATCAGGTGGCAATCAAGGGCTACTGCCGAACATGCTGAGGACGTGCCGGCTGCCGGGGATGAGGCAATGCCAAGCCATCATCCTGACCATTGGGGCATTTAACAGTCTGCCACCCTCACCCAAGATTGCAGGGCCTACCGGTAGGGTTAGCTAAACCCTAACGGGGTCCATGGACGGAGTACTGCCTCGTACGTCCCTGCCGTGGATGCAAGGTACTTTATGCATTCTGGCCCGGATGATGCTACCTATCTGAACTCTAAACAATAACATCAACAGCAAACAATCCAATACGTGCTCAATAGATACAACGAACCTAGCATGATACTACGAAGCAAGAACAGATAACGAGCATGCCAGAACAGAACAACCTAGCATGGACTAACATGAGAAACAACATAGGAAATCATGCCAGTCGGGAATTCAGAACAGAGCACCTATCACTAACACATGTTGATAAACACAAACAAGCATACAATCAGCAATCACATAATATATCGCAGGGCCCACACAACTCCGGTAAGAAATCCTTACCTGGTCGGAAGGCAACTACATACAAGAATTCTAAGTTGCGATCGAACCCTAGCTAGCTAACGAGAACCTAACAAGCACAATAATTATCACACTCCATAGGCCTAAATATAATAAAATAAAAGGGCTCAGCTCGGGAGCAACTCACGCGGCACGGCTGACGCGCGGACGGATAGGTCGTGACAGGCGAGGCCTTCTGGCTGGCGGCGATAGGCGCTAGGGTCGCGCGGGCCGGGCGTGGCACGCACTGGCGCTGGGCGCAGAGCGCGCGCGGCGCAGAGCTGGGGCACGGGGCACAGACGCGGACGGGCGAACGCGGGCGCGAGCTCGGCTAGGCGATGGCGTGCGGCACGGCTCGGCACAGGGAATGGCGTGCGGGCGATGCATCTGGGCTACAAGGAACGCGCTCGGGCTGGGCGACCTTGTGCAGAGCCGACGGGCGCTGGTCGGCCTGATGCTGCGGCTAGGAGTGGGCGATCTAGTGCAGAGTGGCTCGTGCGTGGTCAGGCGGGGTGATGCGGCGCTAAATTTGGCGGCTCGAGGCGGGACGGGCCGGCACAAGGCGCGATCTTGTGGTAGATGCAGGCGAGCAAGGGCTGGGTTGGGCGAGCTGGGCGGCTAGGGTTGGGGTTGGGGCTCGGGTTTGGTGAGAGGGAGAGAGAGAGAGAGAGACAAAACAAGGGGGAAAAAGGGATTTTTCCTTATTTTCCATCCTTATCCTATTTTAAATAAGCCTTAAAGACCTAAAATCCCTTCCCACGGCTTCCTCCTTCGAGACCCGGCTGAAGCAATCTTTTCCAATAAATAAAACTCACTTAAATCAAACTCCCAAAATAACATTAAGGGCAAGGGCTCAAATCCCAATGGAAGCACTCAAACAACAATAATTTTGCCAAAACCCAAACCACTTCCAAACTTCCAAACGACTAACCCAAACATCTTGGGTCTTGCAACCAACAATCAAACAAGCCTCGACAAAGGCAGGAGTGACCCTGAAGTCCTGAAAATCCACAAATCCTGCTCGGGGAGCAAAAGACTAAAATACCCCTAAGGGTTAAAATAGCTCTAACGGCCTAACCGAACAACCGAATCTTGAACCGAAGGCACCTGGAAAACGGGAATAGAAAACTGGGCCGTTACAATACTCCCTCCTTTTAAGACTTTCGTCCTCGAAAGTCCTAAGACGAAACAGCTCTAGGAAAACTCCACTGATTCCTAACCAACTGATCTTCTCGGCTAAGACAACACTAACCTTCTTCGAAAACCAAACTCTCTTGGGTTCTCAAAAACTCAAAGCCACAATGCCATCCAGATTGCCACAAACTATCTCAACCAAGACTGGGCATACACTGAACTCCGAAGGGAATAGATGCGATAAAGCTAGACGGCAAACCACATCCACAACTCGCACCAACTCTCAAACGGTGCTACTCTCAGTAAACTCGTGGACTAGCCACAAGCTATAAAACTCTACACCACGCACTGACATAACCCCTCTGGAAGCTCACAGCTGTTAACAAACAGCCTCAACCCTACACCATGTTGTCCAAACAACTGAACCTCCCGGGTTCCAGAAAACTAAACGGCCTACTCTTACTTCACAAGAGACCAGCGAACCTCAAATCTTGCCTACAGCCCTAACGAAATACAATCGAACCACCAACTGGCGACTGATCCTAAAGGCAAACTTCTCCAACTAGAACGCGTCCACAACACTTAAGCAACCATCTTAAAGAGAAATCGTCGTACCAAAGACAAGGGGCACAATCCTGGTACACCAGACGGCTAACAACACTCACACCAGCTGAAATTTCAGCTATGGCCACCTCTAAAAGACAAGGTCCAGGCACAGGCTCCACTAGGCCAAACCAACAAACTAGAGCCCCTCATCGGCCGAACGCAAACTTTTCAATGCAAACCTACCAGCAACTGGCCTAAGAGAACATTCACAGGCAAAAAAACAACCAACATTCCTCTCATGGAAATCTCGGGTAGCACGGACTAAACCATCACGCAGCTATTAGCAACACAACACCTTGAGGATAACAGCTCAACGGAACCATAAGAACTAACAGCTGGGAACTGCTACCCAAAGCAATCTCATAAAACCAACACTGGTCCCCCGCTGCCTAACCACGGAAACACCAACTCGCAACAAGCTCTGAAGGATCTGGCTCACTCCTCCCAAAAGACCATCGATCAAAGGGTGAAAACACTACAGCACTGCACTCGGCTCATAAGCCTCTTAACAACGCTCTCCAGAACCACAGCTCATCAACGCACTGCTCAGAACAAACCTTTGCTGCCACACCCTGGTGACAACAACTCTAGCCCGAAACTACCATGCCCCTACTCCACATTAATGACATCTCCACCTGGGCGAGGTGCGAGCTCTAGCTACTGAAACCAATCCACCAAAAACCCGAACTCACACAACAACCTCAACCAGCTGCCAGCTTCCACACGGACTCCTACAAACCAACAACTTGAGTGCTACGAACTCGGTAACCTAAGCAACCGCACACTTCATAACCACGCCAATCTACTCAACTCCAACTCGACCTAGATCACTGAGTGGAAAAGTCAACCTGCTATCAACAGGGCCCCAGAGGGCTCCCTCCACCAAACTTACCTCCATGCAAGCAACGGAACGAAGCTTGCCCCAAATATGAAACACGTCTCACAAGTCCAAACGATAACACATACAGGCTTAACCCTCCAGCTTAGGCTTATTGCACCTTTCCATCGAAACTTCACAAACGGGACGCCACTACCCGGTTAACACCAACTACCAAGAACAAGAATACCAACAATGGCTGGCAGAGCACAAGCTACACTAACCAGCAAGGATCCCTCAACAGGTCAAGACCCTAATCCAGCCACAATGGTGCAACCTCATCCCACAATTGATACAAAGGGGGGGTTCCTCAACTACAAAGGTGCAACAGCTCCCAGGCCAAACACACAAAGTACCTTAGCTGACTAGGCCCAACACTCACAAGAGGCAGAACAATCCTTACTACAACTTTTAGAACACCACTCAAGAGTCCTCTTAATTGGACAAACAACTGCTTCCAAGAAGCCAACAAACGTTTCCCTCTTGCTAGCACCACTACCATCAACTCCAAGACCAAGGGAGTAACCTGGCAACTCCTATGAGGAAACGGTTCTTACAAGCAGACAACCGAAGGACAGAGAGCTCCACACATGCTCACTGTCTTGCTCCACTAAAGCAACAACATCTAAATCTCACGGGGCAACAACGGGGGGTCCACCACAGACTGAACCTCCAAATGCCAAACGGGGCAACTCTCAACATCCTGGAAACAGGAAAAACAACCGACAGGGCACGAACCACTCGCCCCACGAACAAAACTAACTTCTAGCAACTCCAATCCACACCTTGGTCAACACCAAGCACCAATTTGCCACCACACCGAACCAACCCGAACTCTACTTTAAACAACTCTAGCTTGCTAGCCTACCAAAACTACCAGCAACTCACTCGAGGCTACAAACTACACGACTCCAGCTTGCCAACTGAAACTCACTGTCTGGGTCTGACTGAGCTCTGGAGAGGCTCTCCACAACTAGGGTTCTTCGGCAACCCTCGACACACACTGATGACTAACGATCTAACAGCCAACTGCCTGAACAATCAACTCCTTTTTCCAGCATCACAACCATGTTGGCCTGCTCCGAACCTCGAAACCAAAAAGACCAGAAACGCTTCAGAATGTGTCATCCCCCTACTCAAAGCATCAGCCACATCGTAGCTTCCACCCAGGGTAAAGATTCTGAGCAACACTCTTAGCAACTACGGTCAGGAACTACGTGGCTTCGCTACAACCACCATTTGTTCAGTACCATCTGAACTCCAACCATGAACAACAAGAGGTTCCGCCAACCAAGCTTAGGTCCAACCTAACAAAACTTGCCTAAGCAACAACCCGACCATGAGCACGGTATCCTTACCATCTCAACTAAAGCCTTACAACATCCACCTGGAGTCCAACTTCTCCAAGAACTGAGCACCAGTTCTCCAATGCAAACCCTGCATGGTTCCGAAACTCTCGCCAACAGAACGAACTACACAAAACACACTTGTGTGCACAACTCCCAACCTTCCTTTAGAGATCCAAGACTAACAGGCGCTTTCTAAAAGGCAACACTAACTTCTGGCAGAGATACAATCAACCAAAGGAACACCAAAAGTTCCATCTCCACACGATACGCGAAGCTGTGGCAATCTTGCTCTACTAAATCATAACAATGCCAAACCGAACTTACTTTATACCAAGTCTCTACCAAGCGTGCATACCCATAAGGCGTCCAAATCCTCTCATAAGGCATCCTACTCATCTCATAGGCATCCAACTCGTCTCATAGGCATCCAACTCATGGTCCCTCTACTGGACCAAACTCGCATCTACAATGCTCAACTCTCCTCAGATTTAGGCAATCGAAGGTAGTTGACCGCACTACCATCCACAAAGATCTCTTGTCCTTAACACTAGCGTGAGACTCACGCGCACAAACACTTACCAACCGTCAACCTGCTGACTTGTCGGGAATTGTAGCAAGTAATAAGTATATAATTTTATCGATCCAATAGAGAATTTGAACCAATTGATTCATATTAAAGGTCAAAATATAAAATACAAGAATTAGTTTGGAAATGTAACAGCCCAAGTTTTCCTTCCGACTCTCCAGGTATGTTTGGTAGCTTTCCAGCTTTGTTTGGGCTGTTAGGGCTCCTTGAGCCTTCAGGGGCATTTTGGTCATTTTACCCTCCAGGGGTATTTTGGTCATTTTGTCCTCCGAGTTCTCACATTTACTCAGGGTTTCAGGAATGTCTGTGTTGGTTTTGAATTTCAGTTTTCCTCCGGTTCTGGTTTCCAGGGTGAGAGTTCCATCTTATGAAAGTTTGGTGGTCTCCCGGGTGAATGGAAAAAATTAAAATATTTTGTGTTTGAGCTAGGATTTAATCCTTGGTGTGTGGTGGTCGAAATTGGAGGCTTGTACAGAGGAAAATAAATTGTTTTAAATAGATGTTGGAGTTGGGACTCGAAGGGGGAACCTCATTTGACACTTGTCAAATAGAGGGATTTTTTAGCAATTTAGCAATTAAAAAAAACTGAAAAATCCATCCCTTCCCCTTCCAAATTGCCCTAGCCGCCCAACCACTTCTTCTTCCTCCTCTTTGGCCGAAATCTCCCATTCCTCCATTCCTCTCCATTGTTTCGAGCTCCCCTTACTTCCTCCTCCAAGCCTACAAGTTCCATTGTTGTTCCAAGGTAAGTCCTTTGCAAACCTCTTCTCCTTTCTTTCTTGTTTGGCCGAGACACACTCTAACTCAAAGGGGGATTTTGTTCTCGACTTCTTGTAGATCCGAGCCCTTGTTGAGAAGAGAAGGTTTGAAGCTTGTTCTTCCTCTTGTGCTTGAAAACTCGAGGTTACCTCTCTTTTGTTGTTGCCGAATCCACCTTGCTTCCTCTTTTTCTCCTTGGCCAAGACTACAAGGTGAGTATTGGGGAATCCCGGGTTAGCCCAGTGTGTTGCTACCCATGTTGCTCCAGGACTAGCCCAGTGTGTTGCTGTCCTTAGTTAGCCCAGTGTGTTGCTAATCAGGTTGAGCAGAACTGCCCAGGGTGTTGCAGTTCAGAGTTGCCCAGTGTGTTGCAGCCAGGACTAGCCCAGTGTGTTGCTATCCTTAGTTAGCCCAGGGTGTGCTAATCTTGTTTACTGTGCTGTTATAGCTTAAGAATTACTTGGAATTGTACTCCTGTTAGTTAGCCCAGTGTGTGCTAAGCTTGTCTGGCTGTGAGCTTAGACCTTGTGGATGTTTATCCTGCTATACTGTTAAGATTGCCATGTTCTGAACTGTTGTTTGTATGCTAGGGTGTTAAGTGATTTGTTGTGCGTATTGTACCCCGGTTGGGGAATCCTTACTAAGTGCAATTTGTACTCACCCTTTCTGTGGTTTTCTCCACCAGGTAACTTGGCACAGCATTGAGGTGGCTAGAGGAGGGAGCTGATGGATCATGGGAAGGCCGCTGCATAGTCTGAGTCTTTATAATGCATCTTGAAAGTGTTTTGGGAAACTTGTGTTGTTGAACTTGGATTTATGTTTGTAAGGACTCGACCCGAAATACTGTCCTAAACCTAGGTCCTCACTCAGCATGCAAGTTAAATAATTCAACGAGCGGTTTAGTGCTCTTATTTAAAACTTTTCAAAACATTTGAGAACGGGGAACACTTAAAACATAACCAACAAATTTCATTAAGCAAATCCAATGAAGTAAAAACAAGTCTGGCCAGTATTTATAAAAGAATATTCAAAGCAGTTTTAAACAACTTTTAACATCATTCCCCTAGGACTCCTATCCATCTACATGCTGAATAAATAATGCAAATAATATACGACAGAGTGCCGGCAGCCCCCATGATCAAACACCTCCCTCCGCTAGCCATCCCGATGCTGTCCCAAGTTACCTGGAGGAAAAACCACAGAAATAAGGGTGAGTATAAACATACTCAGTAAGGATCCCCAACCAGGGTACAATACGATACATCAGTCATCAAGCACCCTAGTATACATGCAACACATACGAGCTCAGAAACATCAAGTTGGCTCAGGCTAACCGCCGATCTAGAAATTGCATATTCAAGGACTTACAACCACAACCTACACTAGGTTCTACACCTGGATGCCCATCGGGGTCTTACACAACCTAGGACGCGATGATGCCCATCGGGGTCTTACACATAAGGATGCCCATCGGGGTCTTACACCTGCTAGACTCAGTGATGCCCATCGGGGACTTACACACAAGGATGCCCATCGGGGTCTTACTCCACAATTCAATGATGCCCATCGGGGTCTTACACATATGGATGCCCATCGGGGTCTTACTCCTCAAACCAATGATGCCCATCGGGGTCTTACACATACGGATGCCCATCGGGGTCTTACACCTCTAGCTATCAATGCTGCCCAACGGGGTCTTACACATCTAGGATGCCCATCGGGGTCTTACACCAGCTATCAATGATGCCCATCGGAGTCTTACACATACGGATGCCCATCGGGGTCTTACACCTCAAAACAATGATGCCCATCGGGGTCTTACACATACGGATGCCCATCGGGGTCTTACACATACGGATGCCCATCGAGGTCTTACACCTCTAGCTATCAATGCTGCCCAACGGGGTCTTACACATCTAGAATGCCCATCGGGGTCTTACTCCAGCTAGGATCACAGACATGCCCATCGGGGTCTTACACTCCCTAGCAATCCTTATGATGCCCATCGGGGCTTACACATAAGGCAACAGTGCAGTGCCCATTGGGGACTTACCTACACTAGCACCGCATTGGGGCCCATCGGGGACTTACCCAAGCGGGACCTAAACTAGAAACTCCTACATTCTTCTACACTATACATCACCTGCCTATTCCTATCATGGAACTAACAGAATATAACAGGAACAAGGATACGCCAGGATAAGAAAAGTCCCTAGCATGATACTACGAACTCAAGCAGGAATCAAAAGCATGTTGGAAGAACAAACCTAGCATGGCACTAAGATGAACAACAAGCAAACATGCTAGCAAGATTTGAAACACAAGCTGTCCTATAGCTAACATGCTCATAACAGTAACCAAGCATACAAAGCACAATCCTGAAAGCATCGCAGGGTCCACACAAACACGGTAAGAAATCCTTACCTGGAACAGGCAGAAATTAACTACCACAACCAACAAGCGAACTTCGAGCTTCTAAATGAACCCGAGCAACCTAAGCAAACAATAAAAATCATCCTAATTAAGCAAACAACAACTAACATCTAAAGGTCCAAAAGAGTGGAGGCTCAGGAATTACCAACCGAAAAGGCACTAGGTCTTGGCCCCAACTATCTTGGCAAAATAGGCTCTTGGCGGCAAGTGGGCAGGCAGGACGTGCGGCTGGGGCGAGCAGGCTGGGTGCTACTGGGAGCTTTTGGGTGTTGCTGGGCGCGCTAGTGCGGCAGGGGATGCGAGCAGATGGGCGCTGGCGACACAGGAACGCAGACGCAGACGACGCTGGGGAAGACGGGCGTGCAGACAAGGACGGCACTGGGCGCAGCGCGTGCGACGCGACGACGACGCTGGGAGTGAAGGCGCGCCGCGACAGGTGAATGTGACGACGACCGACCGGCGCGCGGACTAGTCTTCTTGAGGTCGCTCGGCTGCGATGGGGCTGCTGCATGGCTAGCGGCAACGTGCAGGTGAGGCAGGGCTGGGAGACAGTCTGGGCGGCACAGGGCGGCTTGGGGCTGGCGGCAGCATGCGATGCTGGGCGATGCAGGGCGGCTCGGTGAGAGGGAGAGGTTGAGGAGTGCGGCAAGGCAAGGGGGAAAAATAAGGGTTTTTCTTTTCTTTTTCTTTTTCCTAAATTAAATAGGCTTTGGGTGGTCCAAAATCCCTTCCTAGGGCTTTCCTCCTTCGAGTCCTAGCTGACGCATTCTTTTCCATTTAATAAAACTCATTTAAATCAAGCCTCCTAATCACCATTAGGTCAAGGGTTCAATTCCCAAAGGAAGCACTTTAATTAACATTAATTTTGCTAATAACCAAATCACCTCCAAACTTCCAAACAACTAGCACCAACTCCTTGGGTCTTGCAACCAACAACAACCAAGCCTCGATAAAGGGCAGGAATGACCGTGAAATCCTGAAAATCCACAAACCCTGACCGGGAAGCAAAAGACCAAAATACCCCTAAGGGTTAAAATAGCTTTAACGGCCCAACCGAACAACCAAATATTGAACCTGAAACACCTAGGAAACTGAAATAGAAAACTGGGCCGTTACAATGTTATTGTTATTTGTAATGTTTTGTAAACTCTGGCTAGAGAATGTTTCTTGTTTTCCTTTGAAGTATTTCCAAACAAGATTTTATGTTTCATTATTTTTAATAAAGATGCTCTTTCCCAGCCCTTGCATGATTTTCACTGAATTTACATGTTGAGTAAGGGCCATTAGGGCTGTTTAGTGTTGGGTCCTTATAGGAAAAGTGTTCATTTTATGCAGAATAATAAAAAGAATAATGCAGACACTATGTTGACTCTAATGCAAATGCAAATGCTAATGCTAATGGAATTGCTAATGTTAAATGCTTGGCTTAATTAGATATTCAGTTAAACGAAAACGAGTTGCTTGGTGATGTGGTATTCATGCTACCTAATCCTAACAATGTTTCCGCACATGTGGAATGCAGAGATTCGGTCAAAATAGAATAAATTAAATGCTATCTATAGTGCAGAGATTGGGTCAACACCATTGCCAATGGTATCTTCGTCCACAGCACCACGTTGGCACACAATTCTTCAGGGTCTACAGATGAACGAAGGCCGTCGGGATCTTCATTGAGACCCCGACATCTCAATGCTCATCTATGGTACCTTCCCTCCAAAGTGGCACACCTTCTCCTTCGAATCTTCTTTCTTATATAGCCGTCACAAGTTTCTTGCCAACCACATTCTTCTCGAAGATTCTTCTTTAAGAGTTTCCTTCTTAGTTCCGTTGATTACTCGTTTTGATTGCTGATTGTTTTTCTTTTTTCTCTTCTCTTTTATTCCCTCTTGTACAACTGGTTGATTGCATTTTATTTTCTTCCTTTTCTGTTTGAGCCATTCCTTGTACAGCATTCTCCTGTGGAAAATAGGACACATCAGCAGTTGTTGCATAATCATCTTATTCCCGCGTTTATACGCGCATTTATTAGCTAAAATATCAATATGTTGCAAAGGTGACGTCATATGATGCTAATAGCACGAATGACCAATTAATGTGCTTCTTTTACACATTAGTCTGTTCGTTTGCTTTGCTTTTCTTTGTTTAACGCTTGCTTTTAAGGTCTTAATAGCGTTATTATTTATAGCTATCAGACCCATAAAACTTATTGCTTGCCCCGAGCAATACAGGTGTAAGAATAATTTCCCAACTTTGAAAAACAAGAATCCACTAGTCGCTATTTTACTTTTAATTAGAACGTTAGATTCCTTGTTAGTGCACAGAGTCACAAGGTTAACTAGTGTGCTCTTCTAATTAGTGGTAGTTTCCTCTACTTTTGGTTGTTAGATTGGATATCTCAAGAATTCCTACCTATGGCTGCAAAGTTTTTTTTTTTTTTTTGAACTATCCGCTCAAAATATCCTGTCCACGACTTGCTTGTTTTTGGGTACCTCTGAGTAAAATGTTATGCTAGCCGCTATAAGGTTGTGTAGCAGTTCTAACAGAATACTTGGATCACCCATGGCTTATTCGCTCATTCACCGTTGTCCAGAATATTTTAAGTTGATATGTACATTTCTCACCCCCAAACTTAAATTCTTCATTATCCGAATGAAGATGGTACCTGATTTCCCCCAAACTTATTTCTTGCTAAAATCCTTCAGAATTCCTTCTCGAAACATTCTATCCTCCTTCCTACTAATAGCATGTAACGGCCCAGATGTCTGTTCCGGTATCCCAGGTATGTTTGGTTCAGTTTTTGGTTGTTTGGTTGGGCCGTTAGGGTTTTTTAACCCTGAAGGGCATTTTGGTCATTTTGCTCTCAGGGCTGGCCTCGTGAGATCTTAGGGTTCCGAGGCTGTTTCTGACTTTTGCTAAGGTTTGGTTGGTTGTTGGTTGCAGGTTCCCGAGAATTTTGAAGTTGTTAGGGTTTCTGGAGGGTTTCTGGTTATTTGTAAAATAAAGATCTAAAGGGTATTTCTAGGAGGTTTCGAACCCCTGACCTCAAGGGGGGTTTGGAGGCTTGGATTTAATTAAGTAAAATAGATGCGTTAGCTGGGACTCGAAGGGGGGAAGCCCTGGAAGGGGCTTTTGTCGCCAAACCTAAGTTAATTAAAAAACAAAAAAGAAAAAAAAGAGGAATCGTTTTTTGGTCCTCCCCATCTTGCCACAAGCATGCTCCTTCCTCCCACCTTCATCTTGCCGATTCCTTCTTTCCATCATCTTCTAGTGGACTTTTCAAGAAGCCAAGCCCAAGATTTCGAGAGGTAAGTCTTCTTCTTCGCCTTCCTAGCCGGAAACCCTCCCCTTGTTGCTTGGACAAGCCCTAACCGAGCCAAGTTGCTCTTTTCCTTTTCTTGTAGCCGAGAGCTTTATGAGTCTTGGAATTGTCGAGAGCCTTGCTTCTCCTTCTTGTGAGTGGCGAAACATCCACCATTGCTATTCCTTTTGTGTTTTCGTAAGCCCTAGTTCAAGCTCTAGTTGCCGCCCAATCTCCATCAAGAAACCCAAGGGCCTTCATCTTGCCGAGGAGAGTTTAGAGTTCAAGAAGCCGATTCTTGTGTGGTAAGTTTTTCTCCCCTTGGTCGAGAACCTTACCTTGTTGGTTGGGTGTGCCCTAATTGCTTCTTTGTTGTTTTTGCAAGCTTCAATCGAAGCCGTTCAAGTTCTCGCATCAAGCCTTAGCAGCCGTGAACAGGAGCCAAGCCGAGCACACTCCCGAGGTGAGTTCCTCGTCCTAGCCGAGAGCATGGTTGGTGTGGTGTGGGGTGTGTTGTTTGTTTTTCGACGAACTAACGGATGTTTTGTTCTTGTTTAGTGAAGCTGAGCAGGTTCCCAGAAGTTGTTGTGAGAAGGCCGAGTCTAAACCCTAGCCGAGAGCTCCCTTGGACATTCCTAAGGAGCTTGGCCGAGAGCTTGTGGGGCTTGTTAGGTAGCTTCCCGGCTCCTATTTTCTCTTGGTTTAGTTTAGTGATAGCTAGTTAGATTAATAATATGTTTTGGTATGTTGTTAGGTTGTGTGTCTCTACACCTCAAGGAGCATTGCATTTGATTTCTGCTTGTTTCCAGGTAAGGATTTCTTATTGGGGTTGTGTGGGCCCTGCGAAATGCTTTAATAGAACATTTATATTTTGCTAGTATGTATGAGCATTTTAGTGGATAGGATCTTTGTTTCTGAATTGTCAGCATGTTTGTTGATTTATTCATGTTTCCTGTTTTAAGCCTTGTAGAGCCATGCTAGGGGTTTTTCTTACTCTGGCATATCCATGTTTCCTGTTTAAGTTCTGTAGAGCCTGCTAGGATCGTGTTGTCATAGTTTTCTGCCTGGTCGGACTGTTAGCTTGTATTACTGTGTTAGGAGACTGTTAGGAGCTATTAGTGCAGGTCTCGCATGGGTAAGTCCCCGAAGGGCATCAATGTGTTGTTAGTGAGTGTAAATCCCTGATGGGCATCACATTGTTGCGGTATGTGTAATTCCCCCGATGGGCATCATAGTGCATCTAGGGAGTGTAAGACCCTGTTGGGCAGCTTGTGAACCTAGTAGGAGTAAGTCCCCGATGGGCATCCACGATGGGCTTTCGTGTAATTAGTAGGTGTAAGGCCCCAATGGGCTTCATCGTGCTTAAGCTAGTGTAAGTCCCTGATGGGCAACCTTGAGTGCTGCTTGAGTAAGACCTGTTGGGCGTCATCGAGCTTAAAAGTGAGTAAGTCCCCGATGGGCCTCACCAGGTATAAGACCGCGATAGGCATTCTGCAGGTGTAAGACCCCGATGGGAATCCTTGTGTTGAGTTGGTGTAAGACCCCGATGGGCCTCCACTTGTTCTAGATGGTGTAAGACCCCGATGGGCATCCAAAGTGTAAACCGAATGTAGGTTGCAGTAGTAAGTCCTTGAATAGGCAAGTTCTAGAACTACGGTTAGCCTGAGCCAGGTTGTTGCTTCTGTGCTCGTATTTGGTTGCACGTATCTGTGTGCTAGATGATTGGTTTTCGTATTGTACCCCGGTTGGGGATTCTTACTGAGCGACTCGTTGCTCACCCTTATTTTTCTGTGGTTTTCCACCAGGTAACTTGGGACCGAGACTGGATGGCTAAGAGGGTGCTACTGGATGATCATGGATAGAGTACTCTAAGTCATGTCGCGTTTGTTCTTGATTATTTTGCATGTAGAAAGGGCATGGAGCCCTTAGGTGGACTTTGTTGTATTTCTGAACATTGAGTTATTTGCTTTGGTTTCTTTTGTTATACTTGTTTGGATGTTTTCTTTTGCAAATAAACGATACTCTGGCCAGGGTTGGTTTTGGTAAAACTTTTGACAGGTTCTTGAAAACAGGGACAGGTCCAAATAACAAAATTTCTCTGAACGATTCTATGTTATAAAGTTTTCTATTCATTTCCGCATTCATGAATTCGGGTTTACTTACATACATAAAAGCTTAAAGGCCTAGATTTAGGACCCTATTTAGGTCGGTTCTTTACAGTTGGTATTAGAGCTCAGAGTCATAGATCCTGTAGACTGACCTACAGTCGTAGGTTGTATTTTCCATGATCATCAACGCTCCAACGGCCATCAGGTACATCCGTAAGTTTAATGTTTAAGGGTTAAGAATTACAATACTGGTTGCAACTAGCATGTTTTTGGTTGTGGTTTGTAGAGCAGGTACGAGTAGGTTCTGACTCGTTGTTGGTTTGGTGTAGATCGCCAGCATGCCGAATACTCGTAGAGGATGTGGAGGCTCGAGGCCAACCAACCAAGGCCTTCGTATTGATTCTGACACAGGGAGATGTCGTCCCAAGGTGAGGCTAGTGACAGGCCACCTGTGAACCCTACTGCTGATGTGCCTAGAGAGGGCGTGGAGGTGACTGAGCCCTAAGAGGCTGCTCCTAGAGCAGCGTTTGCCGAGTCCATAAAGGCTCTGATGGTTGGTTTACTAGCTGATCAGGGAGTTGAGCAGAGATCTAAGACGTAGGCTTTGTCATGTAACGACCCAGGTTTTCATCCCGGTCTTCCAGGTATGCCCTAGGGATATTTTGGTATTTTGGTCGGGCCGTCAGGGCCGGTTACGTCTTTTTCAGGGGTTAAAAATTATTGGATGGTTTTATGTAGGTTTTGAGGCTTTATGGTGGTGTTTGGGCATGGTGAGATGCAAAAGGAAAATTAGGGGTTAAAGTTGTGGTGGTTGGGTTTTGAACCTAGGTGGTCTGGGAGGTTAGTTGTGTGTCGTTGCCGGTTGAGCCTCGAGCTGCTCTTGTTACTCTTTCTGCGTCATATCTTGGTTAGCCTTGGATCATGGGAGTTTTGGTGCTTTTGATTAAAAGAAATGAAATAGGGTTTTTGTCTTTCTTCTCCAAAATCACCTTGGCCGCCCAAGCATGTCTCTCCCAAGCTCCAAGCCGAGTTTCATTCCCCCGAGTAGCCCTTTGATCGTGTGTCATCCCGGGTAAGAGTTTTCTTCCTCTTCTCCTTCTTTGTTTGGTGTATTCTTGCTGGTATGGAGAAGAAGAGGTGAGCCTTGGTGTTGTGCAGCCCAGCCGAGCAGTAGTAGCCCCTGCCCAGACGCCTAGGAGCCCAGCAGTAGGCCGCGCAGCCGTCCAGACGCCCAGGCGCCCAGCAGCAGGCCGTTGCAGCCGCCCAGACGCCCAGCGCCCAGCAACAGGCCCGTCGCACGCACCAGATCGCCCAGCCGAGCTCGCGAACAGCGCCCGCGCGCTCGTCGCCGTCCCAGCGCGCCCGTGCTTTGCCGCTAGTCCGCCCGTGTCCAGCTCGTCCGCGCCTGTGCGCCTGCGCCAGCCAGCCCGTCCGCGCGCGCGTGCACAACCCATCAGCGCCCATCAGCGCGCCGTGCGGCAGCGCCCAGACGCCTGGCGTGGTAACCCTCTCGCCAAGAAGACACCCAATGTCGTGTCGTGGCACTGTCTCGTCAAGCGTCGCCCGTGCCGCGTGAGTTGCTCCCGAGCCGAGCCCTATTTATTTTATTATATTTAGGTCTATAGATTGTGATTATTATTGTGTTTGTTAGGTTCTCGTTAGCTAGCTCGGGATCGATCGCAGCTTAGGATTCTTGTGTGTAGTTGCCTTCCGACCATGTAAGAATTTCTTACCGAAGTTGTGTGGGCCCCTACGATATATTATGTGATCTTTGTTTGTATGGTTGTTTGTGTTTATCAAAGATGCTTAGTGATAGGTGCTCGCTCAATTCCCGATCGCATGATTTCTTATGTTGTTTCTCATGTTAGTCCATGTTAGGTTGTTCCGTTCGCATGCTCAGATATCTGCTTCTTGCTTCGTAGTATCATGCTAGGTTCGTTGTATCTGTTGAGCACGTATTGGATTGTTTCTTTCGTTGATAATATAGTTTAGAGTTCGTAGGTAGCATCATCCGGGCCGGATGCATAACGTAACTTGCATCCACGCATGGGACGCACGAGACGGTACTCTCGCCCCCGATCCCCGTAGGGTTTAGCTAACCCTAACGATCGCCCCGCAATCTTGGGTGAGGGTGGCGATCGTTAAATGCCCCAATGGTCGGGATGATGACTTGGCATTGCCTCGCCCCGGCGATCGACACGCCCTTAGCGTGTTGTTCACCGTAGCCCTTGATTGCCACCGTTAGGGCAAGGGCGGCTTCCGGTGTAAGCCTACCACGACCGGTTCCTTAGCCTCAAAGTGCGGTGGTCAAAGCTAACATAGTTCACGTGTCCAGGTCTCACACCCTTATGTCAGTGACACCGATCTAGAGATTTAGTTTGGCATGGTGACTGGACCTGGGCAGCTTGCCACTAGACCCGGCACCCCCAAGAGTCTGCAGTAGCATGTGGTGCACGCTTACGCTCATTACAGCGCCGACCGGAGAGCTCCTCGGGATCTTGAGCTAGTGCACCTTTCGTATCGACAATAGACAGGCTGAGGTCGAGACTTGTTTCTCGTATAGGGCGTATCATGAGGTGGATTATTCCAGAGTAAGACCCTGAGATGGCATCCGAAGTTTATGTGTGGATTTAAGCTATGTGCTCACTTCTGTGTTTACAATCATAGCTTGCATACCTTTCTGCTAGATGACCATGCATATCGTATTGTACCCCAGTTGGGGATTCTTACTGAGTAATTCGTTACTCACCCTTATTTTGTTGTTTTCCACAAGTATCCATAGTGCGAGACAGGATGGCTGGAGAAGGAGCTGTGATCATGGAAACCTGTTGTTGAACTCTGAATTTTATCTATGATTCTCTATGTCTTGTTTTTCCTCTGAATGCATGTAGTTGGGCACGGAGCCCTAGGTTATTTTCTTAATGTTTTTCCGGATTCTAGCACTACTGTAATTGTTGGATGTTTTAAATGTTTTAAATAAATCTCTGATCAGAGTAAGTTTTGGAAATGTATTTGCCTTGGAACAGGTGCTTGGAAACAGGGACAGGTTTCAAGAACTTATGTTGACTTTGAAATGGATGTTTTATGTTTTTAGTTTTTACTTAGAATCTGAAACCATTCCTGCATATTGTCTTTAACTTTTGAATGCATGCATTGAGGTAAAGACCTATTTTAGGACCCCATTCGGGTCGGGTCTTTACATGTCAGCTACGCAGAGGGAAGAGTCCCGTCTTCAGATGGAGCAAATCGACACACATTGGTTCAAAGAAAGGATCAGGCAGCGATCGCTTAAGACCGCCGCTCCACAAGAGCCGATTGTGATTGAGACTGATGAGGTGGAAGGTGCAGAGGATCTGGGCAAGTGGCTGAAGGATTTTTTCAAGTGGAAGCCCAAGAAATTCAGCGCCCCTGGAGATCCATTAACCGCAGCTAGGTGGGTTGCAGAGCTGGAGTACACCTTCAAGGTGATGGCATGTTCTGAGGTGTAGCGAGCCCATTGTGCGGCTCATGTTTTAGTAGGTACAACTAAATGGTGGTGGGAGTCTATTTTGAGTGAGAGACCAGCTGGGTCTTCACCTGCCACCTGGTATTTCTTCAAGGCTGAGTTCAAGGCAAAGTTTATCAGTGAGGAAGCCCAATAGAAGATGATTGAGCTGTTCTCGAACTTAAAGCAGGGATCTGATTCAGTTGAGGTTTATGAGAGGAAGTTCTCGGAGTACGGATATTTCGCTCCTCATCTGATCGCTACTCCTGAGCTGAAAATCAGGAAGTTTATTGCTGGTTTGAGACAGGTAGTGTCTCAGGATGTTAGAGCATAGGCCCCGGAGACGTTTGCCAAGGTTGTACAGTTGGGGATGATTTACGATGGGAAGTACCCTCTTGAGCAGGTTGTTAGGGCTCATGGGCAGAAGGCCCCAGTGTATTCGGGCGTAAAAGAAAGTTTTCTCGTGGAGTGTTAATCGAGAGCAAGCGGTCAAGTCGGCCTGTGGTTCCCATCAGGGAAAGATCAAAGCCTGTAAACTGGAACCGTGATCGTGATCGCCGCGCAGGCGGGTGGAAGTCACCTCCGTTTTGTAAACCTTGTGGGAAGGCGCATTGGGGTATCTGTGGAGGCAATCCTTGAGCGTGTTATAAGTGTGGGCAGGAGGGGCATCAGGCTCGGTTTTGCCAGCAGAAAGCGGTAGTAGCGCAACCAGTCCAGCAGTAGGGGCGAGTGTATGCTACAACTCGACAGGAGGCTGAGCGAACCGATGACGCAGTAGCAGGTACGCTCTTAGTTCGTGGTCACCTTGCTTTTGTGTTATTTGATTCGGGTTCCACCCATTCTGTTGTTTCTGCTATGTTTGTTGAGCATGCTTGTATGAGATTAGAACCTCTAGGGTTTGAGTTATCTGTTGCTACTCCTTCGGGAGTTAGTATGTTAGCTAGTCAGAAAGTGAAGGACGGTCAGATTGTAACGGCCCAGTTTTCTATTTCGGTTACCCAGGTGATTTCGGGTCATTATTCGGATGTTCGGATGGGCCGTTAGAGCTATTTTAACCCTTAGGGGCATTTTGGTCTTTTGCCCTGGTCGTGGTTTTGTGGATTTTCGAGGATTCCAGGTCATTCTGCCTTTTTGAAGCTTAATGGTTGTTGGTTGCAAGACCCGAGAGGTTTGGGCAAGTTATTTGGAAGTTTGGAGGTGTTTTAGAAAATGGCAAAATTAATTGTAATTTTGGTGCTTCCATTGGGTTTTGAGCCCTTGCCCTAAATGGTCTTAGGGAGTTTGTAGGAAAAGTGAGTCTTATTTTTAAATAAGTTTGTTTGGGTAGGGACTCGAAGGAGGAAGCTTAGGGGAAGGGATTTAGGTCACCAAGACCTATTTAAATTAGGAAAAGGAAAGAAAATCAAGAAAATCCAATTCCCTTGTTTTACCACTTTTCTCTCTCTCTTTTTCTCTCTCCTGGCCGACCTCACCAAGAAACCCAACCGAGCCTCGCTGAGTCGTCCCCGGCCACCAAGCAACCCACCCAGCGAGCAAATTTCAATGAGCAAAGCCCAGCCAGATCGCACCAAAGAATTTCCATCGCAAGAAGAGACCCCAGCAAAGAAGCAGATCGGTCGCGCCAGCAGCCTTCAGCGCCAGACGCAGCAAAGCCGCGCCGCCCGCGTTACCTTGTTCGCGCGCGCCGTCGCGGCACTGAGACGCCATCGCTTAATCGATTCGCGCGCAGCGCGCCGCGCGCCAGCGCCCGTGTCACTGGCCATTCGTCCCGCCGCACCGACCGCGCCCAGCCAATAGCCCGCCAGCGCCGCCAGCGCCAGCCAGCGCCAAGAAGCGCGCCAGCGCCCACTGCTCGCCTACCAGCACGCCGTCTGCCGCCCACTTGCCGCCGAGTGCCTGCTTTGCCGAGATAGATGGGACCGAGATCTAGTGCCTTCTCGGTTGGTAAATTCCCGAGCCTCCACTCTTTTGGACCCTAAGTTGTTTGGTTGTTGTTGTTATTTAATTAGGATATTTTTATTAAATGCTTAGGTTGCTCGGGTTCACTTAGAAGCTCGGGAGTCGTTTGGTTGGCTTATGGTAGTTATTTTTGCTTGTTTCGTGTAAGGATTTCTTACCGTGGTTGTGTGGACCTGCGATGCTATCATGATTGTGCCTTGTATGCTTGGTTGTTGTTATGAGTATGTTAGCTATTGAACGACTTGTGTTTGAAATCTTGCTAGCATGCCGCTTGTTGTTCATGTTAGTTCCATGCTAGGTTTATTCTTCCAAGCATGCCATGTCTTGTGATTGTATGAAAATTTCCAGTGGATAGGTTACATGTTTTCTCTTGCTTCCATATCGTGTTGCTCTTGTGTCCCCGATATATTCTGTTAGTTCCATGCAAGGGGTTTAATTATCTTGGCATACCTTGTTCTATTTTATCTGTTAGTTCCATGCCGGGCATAGGCGGGTGATGTATAGTGTAGAAGGCGTAGGGGTAACTAGTTTAGGTCCCGCTCGGGTAGGACCCCCGATGGACATCGGAGGTGTAAGACACGATGGGCATCCTAGGTGTGTAAGTCCCTCGATGGGCATCACCGAGTTGGAGGTGTAAGACCTCGATGGGCATCCTAGGTGTGTAAGTCCCGATGGGCATCACCGAGTTGGAGGTGTAAGACCCGATGGGCATCCTAGGTGTGTAAGTCCTCGATGGGCATCACCGAGTTGGAGGTGTAAGACCCGATGGGCATCCTAGGTGTGTAAGTCCCCGATGGGCATCACCGAGTTGGAGGTGTAAGACCACGATGGGCATCCTAGGTGTGTAAGTCCCCGATGGGCATCACCGAGTTGGAGGTGTAAGACCGATGGGCATCCTAGGTGTGTAAGTCCTCGATGGGCATCACCGAGTTGGAGGTGTAAGACCCGATGGGCATCCTAGGTGTGTAAGTCCCCGATGGGCATCACCGAGTTGGAGGTGTAAGACCCGATGGGCATCCTAGGTGTGTAAGTCCCCGATGGGCATCACCGAGTTGGAGGTGTAAGACCCGATGGGCATCCTAGGTGTGTAAGTCCCCGATGGGCATCACCGAGTTGGAGGTGTAAGACACGATGGGCATCCTAGGTGTGTAAGTCCCGATGGGCATCACCGAGTTGGAGGTGTAAGACCCGATGGGCATCCTAGGTGTGTAAGTCCTCGATGGGCATCACCGAGTTGGAGGTGTAAGACCGATGGGCATCCTAGGTGTGTAAGTCCTCGATGGGCATCACCGAGTTGGAGGTGTAAGACCCGATGGGCATCCTAGGTGTGTAAAGTCCCGATGGGCATCACCGAGTTGGAGGTGTAAGACCCGATGGGCATCCTAGGTGTGTAAGTCCCGATGGGCATCACCGAGTTGGAGGTGTAAGACCGATGGGCATCCTAGGTGTGTAAGTCCCGATGGGCATCACCGAGTTGGAGGTGTAAGACCCGATGGGCATCCTAGGTGTGTAAGTCCCGATGGGCATCACCGAGTTGGAGGTGTAAGACCGATGGGCATCCTAGGTGTGTAAGTCCCGATGGGCATCACCGAGTTGGAGGTGTAAGTCCCCGATCGGGACAAAGACCGAGTCCTAGGTTGTGTAAGGCCGAAGAAGGGCATCCAAGTGTAAAACCTAGGATAGGGAGTAGATGAAAGCCCTTGAATAGGCTCGCTCTAGAAGTAGCTCATAGCCTAACTCAACCGTTTTGCTCTAAGTCATTGTTTTATTTGCATGTATACTAGGGTGCTAGATGACTGATGTATCGTATTGTACCCGGTTGGGGATTCTTACCGAGTATGTTTATACTCACCCTTATTTCTGTGTTTTTCCACAGGTAACTTGGGACATCGGCGGGATGGCTAGGAGGAGGCTTGGATGATCATGGAAAGTCGACTGGGATGCATGTTCTTTTATTGTTTTCTTTATGATTTAGCATGTAGTGGGACTTGAGTCCCTAGGAAAACACTCAAACTATTTTATGGTTCTCGCATCGTACTCTTGTTTTGTTTTTAAGAAAAGCATCGATCATCAACTACTCTTGATTTTTACATTGGCTTCTGTGGTTTGTTTAAAGTTCTGTTGATTGCAAAAGTTTTAAAATGAGTAGAATGGATGGTGTTTTACATTCCTAGGCATGCATGCTAAGTAAGGATCTAGGTTAGAGGCCGCTTCTTTTGGGTCGGGTCCTTACAGTCAGATACAGATATCCGACGAGTCCCTTCGAGTTACCCTCATAGTGTTGGTTATGAGGGGTTTTGATGTGATTCTTGGCATGGAGTGGTTAGTTGATAACCACGCGATGATTGATTGTCGCCGTAAGGAAGTATTATTCAGCCCGCCGAGTAGGCCTAGTTTTAAGTTCTGAGGTGTCCAGGGTTGAGTGTGTCCGCCAATGGTTTCCGTAGTTAAGGCTCAGCAGTTGTTAGCTTGGGGATCTTGGGGCTTTTTAGCCAGGTGGTCCGGAGAAAGTCGGGATCAGTTATCTATTGAGCAAGTGCTTGTTGTACAAGAGTTTGTGGACGTGTTTCCTGAAAAGTTGCCTGGCTTGCCGCCAAAGAGAGAGGTGGACTTCACAATAGAGCTCGAGCTAGGAACCCTCCCTATCTCGAAAGCTCCTTACCGTATGGCGCCAGCTTAGTTGAAGGAGCTAAAGGAGCAGTTGCAAGAGTTGCTCGACAGAGGATTCATTAGACCGAGTGTGTCCCCGTGGGGAGTACCTGTGCTGTTTGTTAAGAAAAAGGATGGTTCGATGCACTTGTGCATCGATTATAGGGAGCTGAATAAGGTAACCATAAAGAATAAGTATCCACTGCCACACATTGATGATTTGTTTGAATAGCTCCAATGAGCTTGTGTGTTTTCAATAATTGATTTGAGGTCAAGCTATCATCAGTTGAGGATTCGAGATGCAGATATCCCCAAGACAGCATTCAGGTCGAGGTATGGTCATTATGAGTTCGTGGTCATGTCTTTCGGACTGACGAACGCCCCAGCCGCATTTATGGATATGATGGACAGAGTGTTCAAGGCATTCTTGGATCGCTTTTTCATCGTATTCATAGATGACATTCTTATTTATTCAAGGTCTAAGGAGGACCATGCTTCGCACCTAAGACAGATTTTGACGGCCTTAAGAGAGAACCAGCTTTATGTGAAATTTTCTAAGTGTGACTTTTGTCTTAAGAAGGTAGCTTTCCTTGGACACGTGGTGTCCAAGGAGGGATTGGATGTGGACCCCTAAAAAATAGAAGTAGTTAGTTCGTGGGCCAGACTTACCACTGTGTCGGAGATTCGCAGTTTTCTGGGTTTGGCTTGTTATTATCGTCACTTCGTTAAGGATTTTTCCGCTATAGCTTCTCCGCTTACCCGTTTGACGAGGAAGGGCGTCGATTTCGTTTGGGATGAGAAGTGTGATGAGAATTTTGCAAAGTTGAAGTACAGTTTGACGTCCGCACCAGTGTTGGCTGTTCCAGAGGGAACAAGAGGTTTTGTGGTGTATAGTGATGCCAGTAAGTTCGGTTTGGGTTGTATTTTAATGCATCACGGTAAAGTAATAGCGTATGCTTCGAGACAGTTGAAATTGTATGAGCAGAATTACCCGACTCACGACTTGGAGTTGGCGACTGTTGTCTTTGCACTTAAAATTTGGAGGCATTACTTGTATGGAGAAAGGATACAGCTGTTTACGGATCACCAAAGCCTCAAGTATTTCTTTACCCAGAAAGAACTCAACATGGACAGAGAAGATGGTTGGAATTAGTAAAAGATTACGACTGTGCGATCCTGTATCACTAGGGAAAAGCAAATGTTGTGGCAAACGCACTTAGTAGGAAGACCTTGCATTCAGCAGCATTGTTGAACCCTAAGAGTTTTATAAGAAAAGATCTTGTGAGGGCTGGTATAGCAGTGATGTTAGGGGAGGTTACCGCTGTGGTAGCCTGGGATTGACCATCCAAATTTTTCGATAAAGCAAAGGATTATCGATGGCCAGTTGAATGACCCTAAGTTAAAGAGTTTGTTCGAAAGAGTTCAAGCTGATGGCGACTTCGATTTTGTGGTTTCACCAGATGGAGGCTTGAGGTATAAGGGACGGCTTTGTGTTCCAGCCGATGCCAGTATCAGTAGGAGTTGTTGACTGAGGCTCATACTTCGCCTTTTGTGTGGCATCTAGGGGGTAACAAAATGTACCGAGATCTTAAGCAGACTTTTGGTGGATGAGGATGAAGAGAGAGATTGCCCAGTTTGTCAGCCGGTGTCTCACTTGTTAGCAAGTGAAGGCACCTAGGCAGAAACCAGTAGGTTTGTTACAGCCGCTTGGTGTACCGCAATGGAAGTGGGAAGAAATTACCATGGACTTTATTTCAGGCTTGCCCAGGACTCCGAGAGGTTATACACAGATTTGGGTGATTGTTGACAGGTTGACCAAGTGTGCGCACTTCGTCCCCTGTAGAATAAATTATACCGTGGAGCAGTGGGCACAGTTGTTCCTTGAGCAGATAGTTTTACATCTCGGTTTTGGAGAGTCCTCCAGGCAGGGTTGGGCATAGAGTGCAACTACAGTACAACTTTTCATCCGCAGACCGACGGTCAAACGGAGCGGGTAAATTAGATCCTAGAGGATATGTTGTGAGCCTGTGTGTTAGATTTTTCGGGCAGTTGGGATCAGTACTTGTATTTGATAGAGTTTGCCTACAACAACAATTATCAGTCGACCATTCAGATGGCACCGTTTGAGGAGTTGTATGGTAAGCAGTTGCAGATCTCTAGTATTTTGGGAAGAGGTTGGAGCAGGCAGGTTTTGGGCTCTGAGTTGCTCCAGTTGACCAATGAAGCAGTTCAGAAGATCAGGGCTCATATGTTGACCGCTCAGAGCAGACAGAAAAGCTACGCCGATGTCAGGCGTAGAGAGTTAGAGTTTGGAGTTGGTCAACATGTTTTCCTTAAGGTAGCTTCGATGCATGGTGTTCTGAGGTTTGGTAAGCGGGGGAAGCTGAGCCCCAGGTTTGTTGGACCTTTCGAGATCCTTGAGAGGGTTGGGATGTAGCTTACTGGTTAGCATTGCCGCCGTCCTTGGCCGTAGTGTATAGTGTGTTCCACGTTTCGATGCTCCGCTAATATGTGGCAGACCCTTCGCACATTGTGGATTTTAGCCTTTGCAGCTGAACAGTGACCTGAGCTTTGAGGAGAAACCTGTAAAGATCTTAGCATTTGAGAAAAAGGTTTTGAGGAATCGAGCCATTGATTTAGTGAAAGTACAGTGGCAGAATCAACAAGTTAAGGAAGCAACTTGGGAGTTGGAAGGAGAGATGAGAAGAAACTACCTAGAGTTATTCTAGTACAGTGACTTTCGAGGACGGAAGTCTTCTAAGGAGGGAGTATTCTAAAGGCACAGATGTCTTTTTCAGTTTCCCAGGTATGTTCGGTTCAGTTTTGGGTTGTTTGGTTGGGCCGTAAGGGTTTTTTAACCCTGAAGGGCATTTTGGTCATTTTGCTCTCAGGGCAAGCCTCGTGAGATCTTTGGGTTCCGAGGCTGTTTTTGACTTTTGTTGAGGTTTGGTTGGTTGTTGGTTGTAGGTTCCCGAGGATTTCGAAGTTGTTATGGTTTCTGGAGGCTTTCCAATTATTTGTATAATAAAGATCTAAAGGTGTTTCTTGGAGGTTTCGAACCCCTGACCTCAAGGGGGGTTTGGAGGCTTGGATTTAATTAAGTAAATTAGATGCGTCAGCTAGGACTCGAAGGGGGGAAGCCCTGGGAAGGGGCTTTTGTCGCCAAACCTAAGTTAATTAAAAAATAATAATAAAAAGAGGAATCGTTTTTTGGTCCTCCCCATCTTGCTGCACGCATTCTCCTTCCCCCCACCTTCATCTTGCCGATTCCTTCTTTCCATCATCTTCTTGTTGACTTTTTAAGAAGCCAAGCCCAAGCTTTCGAGAGGTAAATCTTCTTCTTCTCCTTCCTAGCCGAAAACCCTTCCCTTGTTTCTTGGACAAGCCCTAACCGAGCCAAGTTGCTCTTTTCCTTTTCTTGTAGCCGAGAGCTTGGTGAGTCTTGGAATTGCCGAGAGCCTTGCTTCTCCTTCTTGTGAGTGGCGAAACATCCACCCTTGCTATTCCTTTTGTGTTTCCACAAGCCCTAGTTGAAGCTCTTGTCGCCTCCCAATCTCCATCAAGAAACCCTAGAGCCTTCATCATACCTAGGAGAGTTTAGAGTTCAAGAAGCCGATTCTTGTGTGGTAAGTTTTTCTCCCCTTGGCCAAGAACCTTACCTTGCTAGTTGGGTGTGCCCTAATTGCTTCTTTGTTGTTTTTGCTAGCTCTAATCGAAGCCGTTCGAGTTCCCGCATCAAGCCCTAGCAGCCGTGAACAGGAGCCAAGCCGAGCACACTCCTGAGGTGAGTTCCTCCTCCTAGCCGAGAGCATGGTTGGTGTGGTTGGGGGTGTGTTTTTTGTTTTCTGACGAGCTAACGGATGTTTTGTTCTTGTTGAGGTGAAGCCGAGCAGGTTCTCAGAAGTTATTGTGAGAAGGCCGAGTCTAAGCCCTAGTCGAGAGCTTCCTTTGACATTCCCATGGAGCTTGGTCGAGAGCTTATGGGGCTTGTTAGGTAGCTTTTCAGCTCCTATTTTCTCTTGGTTTAGTTTATTGATAGCTAGTTAGATTATTAATATATTTTGGTATGTTGTTAGGTTGTGTGTCTTTGCAACAAGGAGCATTGCATTTGATTTTTACTTGTTTCCAGGTAAGGATTTCCTATCGGGGTTGTGTGGGCCCTGCGAAACTCTTTAATAGCACATTTATATTTTGCAAGTATGTATGAGCATTCTAGTGGGTAGGATCTTTGTTTCTGAATTGCCGGCATATTTGTTGATTTATCCATGTTTCCTGTTTTAAGTCCTGTAGAGCCAAGCTAGGATCGTGTTGTCATAGTTTTCTGCCTGGTCGGACTGTTAGCTTGTATTATTGTGTTAGGAGACTGTTAGGAGCTGTTAGTGCAAGTCTCGCATGGGTAAGTCCCTGAAGGGCACCAATGCATTGTCAGTGAGTGTAAGTCCCTGATGGGCAACCTTGAGTGCTGCTTGAGTAAGACCCTGTTGGGCGTCATCGCACTTAAAAGTGAGTATGTCCCCGATGGGCCTCACCAGGTATAATACCCCGATGGGCATCCTACAGGTGTAAGACCCCGATGGGCATCCACGTGTTCTAGATGGTGTAAGACCCAGATGAGCATCTAAAGTGTAAACCGTGTGTAGGTTGCAGTAGTAAGTCCTTGAATAGGCAAGTTCTAGAACGGCGGTTAGCCTGGGCACGTTGTTGCTTCTGTGCTTGTATTTGGTTGCATGTATCTGTGTGCTAGATGATTGGTTTTCGTATTATACCCAGGTTGGGGATTCTTACTGAGCGACTCGTTGCTCACCCTTATTTTTTGTGGTTTTCCACAAGGTAACTTGTGACCGAGACTGGATGGCTAAGAGGGTGCTGTTGGATGATCATGGACAGAGTACTCTGAGTCGTGCCGCGTTTGTTCTTGATTCTTTTGCATGCAGACAGGGCATGGAGCCCTTAGGTGGACTTTGTTGTATTTCTAATGTAAAGACCCGACCCGACCCGAATGGGGTCCTAAAACAGGTCTTTACCTCAATGCATGCATTCAAAATTAAAGTCAACATGCAAAAATGGTGTTTCGGATTCTAAGTAAAAACTAAAACATAAAACATTCATTTAAAAGCCAACATAGTTTCCTGAAACCTGTCCCTGTTTCCAAGCACCTGTTCCAAGACAAATACATTTCCAAACTTACTCTGATCAGAGATTTATTTAAAACATTCAAAACATCCAACAAATACAATAGTGCTAGAATCCAGAAAAACATTCAGAAAAACAACCTAGGGCTCCGTGCCCAACTACATGCATTCAGAGGAAATAAAACGAATAAGAGTCATAACATAAAAATCAGAGATGAACAGCTGGTTCCCATGATCATAGCTTCCCCTTCAGCCATCCTGTCTCGCACCTTGGTTACCTGTGGAAAACCACAAAAATAAGGGTGAGTAACGAATTACTCAGTAAGAATCCCCAATCAGGGTACAATACGATATACATGGTCATCTAGCCGAAAGATATGCAAGCTATGAATATAAACACAGAATAGAGCACATAGCTAAAATCCACTTATAAATCTCGGATGCCAACTCAGGGTCTTACTCCAAAAAAATCCACCACACAATACGCCCTATACGAGAAACAAGTCCAGGCCTCAGCCTGTCTACTGTCGATACGAAAGGTGCACTGGCTCACAATCCCGAGGAGCTCTCCAGTCGGCGCTGTAATGAGCGTAAGCGCGCACCGCATACTACTGTAGACTCTGAGGGGGTACCGGGTCTAGTGGCAAGCGGCCCATGTCCAGTCACCATGCCTAACTAATTCTCTGGATCGGTGTCACTAACATAGGGGTGTGAGACCTGGACACGTGAACTATGTCAGCCTGAACCACCGCACCTGAGGCAAAGAAACCGGTCGTGGTAGGCTTACACTAGGAAGCTGTCCTTGCCCTATCAGGTGGCAATCAAGGGCTACTACCGAACACGCTGAGGACGTGCCGGCTGCCGGGGACAAGGCAATGCCAAGTCATCATCCCGACCGTTGGGGCATTTAACAGTCTGCCACCCTCACCAAAGATTGCAGGGCCTACCGATAGGGTTAGCTAAACCCTAACGGGGTCCAGGGACGGAGTACTACCTCATACGTCCCTGCCATGGATGCAAGGTACTTTATGCATTCTGGCCCGGATCATGCTACCTACCATATCTCAAACCTATAAACAGATACATCAAACAATCCAATACGTGCTCAACAGATACAACGAACCTAGCATCATACTACGAAGCAAGAACAGATAACGAGCATGCCAGAACAGAACAACCTAGCATGGACTAACATGAGGAACAACATAAGAAATCATGCCAGTCGGGAATTCAGAACAGGGCACCTATCACTAAACATGCTGATAAACACAAACAAGCATACAAACAGCATCACATAATATATCTGTAAAGACCCAACCCGAAAATGGAACTAAATCTAGGTCTTTACTCAGCATGCAAATTTAAAACATAAAAGGACCCAGTCAGGGTCGGATTAAAAACTTTTCAAACACATGAGCGGGAAAACAATCAAAACAAAGTAAACATTCATTAGGCAAAAACTGTAACGACCCAGGTTTTTCTTCCCGGTCTTCCAGGTATGCCCTAGGGGTAATTTGGTAATTTGGTCGGGCCGTCAGGGTCGTTTGTGTCTTTTCCAGTTACTAAAATTATTGGATGGTTTTATATAGGTTTTTGGAGGAGTTTGAGGTTTGGTTTGAGCAAGGTTTGATGCAAAAGTAAAAATAAAGGAAATTGTCTCGCAAATGGGTTTGAACCCGGGTCTCCTGGGAAGCTTGTAGAGAGGTGTGCCAAATGAGCCATTAGGTGCTCTTGTTACTCTTTCTGCATCACATCTTAGTTAACCTTGGATTTTGGAGTTTTGGTGCATTTGGTTAAATGAAATAGAAATAGGTTATTTCATCTTATTCTCCAACAACACCTCTTGGCCGCCCAAGCTCTCCATCTCCATAGCCTTGCCGAGTTCTTCATCCTTGCATCTCCTTGGGTTCGATCATCATCATTCCGGGTAAGTCTTCGTCTTCTTCATCTTCTCATTTGGGTGTTTGTTGGCGAATGTAAGAAAAAGGGGTTGTGTGTGTGTGTGTGTGTGTGCAAACAATGAGAGGAGCAAAGTGACCATCATCCTCACTGCTGCGACGCCCAGATCGGCCGAGCCAGCCACTGTCGCCGCACGCCCAGATCGGCCGAGAGGCACTCGTCGCGACGCCCAGATCGGTCGAGCCAGCCCTCGTCGCGACGCCAGATCGGCCGAGCAGCCTCGTCAGACGCCCAGATCGGCCGAGCCGCCACTGCCGTGACGCCCAGATCGGTCGAGCCGCCTGCGCCAGACGCCCGGACACATTCGCAGCAGCCTCGCGTTCGCCCAAAGAAGAGCCTCGCGCGTTCGCCCAGCAGCGAGATCGCCGATCGCTCGCGACGCCCTCGCCGTGTCCGCTTGCCGAGCCGCTCGCGCGCGCGCGCGCCGCTCGAACATTCGCGTCGCGCGCGCGCCTCCCGCCGAGTTGCTCGCCGCGCGCGCCGCCTTCGCGCACGCCGCGCGCGCGCGCGGCGCCGTCAGACGCTCGCCGCGCGCGCGTACGCGCGTGTCCTGCTGCGTGCACACAAGCAGCGGTAGCGCGTGTCCGTGCCGTGCCGTGCCGGTAGCGCAACTGGGCAGCGTGTCCTGCGTGCCGGTAAGCGGCCGGCGCCCGGCCTTGCCGAGCGGCCTTGCTGCTGACCCCAAAGCTCGTGTCGTCGCGCGCGCGTGAGTTCCCCGAGCCGAGCTTGTTTGTTCTATTGTTGTTTAGATATTTTAGATAATCGATTATTGTTGGTTTGCTAGGTTCCCGCTCGCTAGCTCGGGATTGTTCCGCAGACTTAGGATTTGTGTGTAAAAGTCTTTCCACCAAGGTAAGGATTTCTTACAGGGGTTGTGTGGACTCTGCGGTATATTTGTGATTGTTGTTTTGTATGCTGTGTATGTTTACTAGCATGTTTAGCCTAGGTGCTCTGCTCGAATTCGGTGGCATGAACTCTTGTATTGTTTCTCATGTTAGCCCATGCTAGGTTGTTCTATTCTAGCATGTTCGATATCTGTTCTTGCTTCGTAGTATCATGCTAGGTTCTTTGTATCCGATGAGCACGTATTGGACCGCATTGATTGAATCGTTATTATTGTTAAGGTTTAGAATTGAGGTAGATAGAATCATCCGGCCCGATGCATAAAGTATCTTGCATCTATGGCAAGGACGTTCGAGACGATTCTCCGTCCTTGGACCCCGTGAGGGATTAGCTATCCCAACCGGTAGGCCCCGCAATCTTGGGTGAGGGTGGCGATCGTTAAATGCCCCAACGGTCGGGATGATGACTTGGCATTGCCTCGCCCCCGCGATCGACACGTCCTCGGCGTGTTCGGCCGTAGCCCTTGATTGCCACTGTTAGGGCAAGGACCGCTTCGGTGTAAGCCTACCACGGCCCGGTTCCTTAGCCTCAGTGCGGTGGTACAGCCGACATAGTTCACGTGTCCGTGTCTCACACCCCTATGTCGGTGACACCGATCCGGAGATTTAGTTAGGCATGGTGGATCGAACACGGGCGGCTTGCCACTAGACCCGGCACCCCGAGTTTGTAGTAGCATGCGGTGCGCGCTTACGCTCATTACTGGCGCCGATTGGAGAGCTCCTCGGGATCTTGAGCGAGTGCACCTTTTCGATCGGCAGTGACAGCGGTGAGGCGGGACTTGTTCCCGTATAGTGCGTTTAGTGTGTTGTGGTATTTTCCGGACTAAGACCCGAGATGGCATCCGAGGTCCAAGTGTGGACTTAGCTATGTGCTCCGCTCTGTGTTTGTTCTCATAGCTTGCATACATTCTTCTAGATGATCATGTATATCGACAAATTGTACCCGGTTGGGGATTCTTACTGGGTAATTCGTTACTCACCCTTATTCTCGTGGTTTTCCACGGTGTAATCAAGCGGGAGACAGGATGGATGGTGAAGGAGGAGCTATGATCATGGAACTCTGCTGTCATCTCCGATTATTTATTTTAATTATCATGACTCTTCACTTTTTATTATTTCCCCGAATGCATGTAGACGGGCACAGAGCCCGGGATGTTTTCTTACGTTTTATGGATTCCAGCATATTGGTACTTGTGGATTGTTTTAATGGTTTAAATAAATCTACGATCGAGTGTGCTTTTAGAAATGTATGTTTTGGTTGTTGAATGTTTCTGTTTTTACTTGGAATCCAAATGTATTTTTCATAATGTCTTTTATTTTCACTACATGCATTGGGGTAAAGGCCCATTTAGAGCCCCTTTTGGGTCGGGTCTTTCTGATTGGTATCGAGCTCGAGTCATAGATTCGTGAGACTCGACCTTTTTGTTGTAGGTCGTTTTCCATGATCATCAAGAGACGGATACCATCAGTGCACGCCTAGATTTATTGTTTTAGAAAGGAAAAGGGTTAAGAATTTACAATACCTATCATCTAGTGTATGCCTTGTTTGGTGTTGTGGAATGGTGACAGCAGTGTTTTGATTCGTTGTTGGTTTGGATGTAGATCGCCAAAGACATACGATCCACCCGCATCGGGAGAGGAGGCTCGAGAGCGAGTCGAGGTATCGGGATCGGATCGATCATGCGCAGGACATCGCCCCCAAGCCGACATCGATGGCATTCCACCAGCAGCTCCTCCGTTACGCCTAGAGCGGGCGTTGAGGCGATCGAAGCGCCGTGAGATCGCTCCTGGAGCAGAGTTTGCCGAGTCTATGAGGGCTTTTATGGTCAGCATGTTGAGTGACCAGAGAGGCGAGACCTGTGCCTTGTTGGCGCGCAGCGGGAAGAGTCCCGAGCCCGGATCGAGCGGTGACTCGATTGGTTTGCAGAGCTCGAGTAGCTCCTCGGCTCCACAGAGCAAGTAGCCCCCGAGGCGGATATGGCAGAGGGTGCCGAGGAATTGGGTAGGTGGTCAAGGATTTTGTGAAGTGGAAGCTTCGAGAAGTTTGATGCCACCGGTGATGCGTTAGCGGCGGCCTGTGTGGATCGCCCATTTGGAGTACACCTTCCCGATCATGGTGTGCCCCGATATTCAGAGGCCGAGATGTGCGGCTCATGTGCTAGGAGGCACAATGAGATGGTGGTGGGAGTCCACCTTGAGCGAGAGACCACCGGGTCTCCACCCGCTACTTGGGAGTTCTTCAAGGCCGAGTTCAAGGTAAAGTTCATCGAGCGATGAGGCTCAGGAGAAGATGGTGGAGCTCTTCGGAGAACTGAAGCAGTGGTTACGATTCCATTGAGGAATATGAGCGCAAGTTCTCGGAGTATGGATATTTTGCTCCTCGGTTGATTGCCACCCGAGTGAAGATTCGGAAGTTCATATCTGGATTGAGGCGTGGTGTTTCCCAGGATGTCGTGGGCTCGTGCCCCCGACACTTATGCTAGGTCGCATCCGATTAGCCACAATCTATAATGGGAAGTATCTGCTTGGAGCGGGTTGTTGCCGCCTGTTTGGCGGCCCCGTCCCAGCAGCACTGTGGGGCGTAAGAGGAAGTTTGACTTTTCGGGAGGCGCGGCGCCGCCAAGGGCGATTCGAGCACAGAGACCAGCGGAGAGCTCAGTCCGTTTCAGCCCGGCAGCCAGGAGGACCTGTGCGCTTTCCGCTTGTGCTACTTGTGGGAAAGTCCACGCCGGAGCTTGTCACCTGGACCTAGATTGTGCTACCGTTGTGGTAGAGAGGGGCACATGGCCCGTTTTTGTGATCACCCGGCTATGGCGGCTCGGCCCAATGCAGAAGAGCAGGTCGAGTGTTTGCTACGACCGTCAGAGGCCGAGCGCACGGATGCCGCTGTGGCGGTGCACGCTTCTTGTTTTAGATCATCGCTGCGCATTTGTCTTGTTTGATTCTCGGTTCTACGCATTCATTTGTATCTCGTGTTGTTTCTCGAGCATGCTAAGTTAAGACTAGAACCTCTAGGTTTTGAGTTATCTGTTGCAACTCCTTCGGGAGTTAGTATGTTGGCTAGAGATAAGATTAAGGATGGCCGGATCGAGATATCCGGAGAGTTGCTAGTAGCCACACTCATAGTTCTCGCCTATGAGTGGTTTTGATGTGATTCTTGGTATGGAGTGGTTAGTCGCTAACCACGCGTTGATTGACCGCCACCGGAAAGAAGTAGTGTTCAGGCGCTGTGTCGGCCCAGCCTTTAAGTTTCGTGGAGTCCGTGGTGGAGTTTGCCCGCCGATGGTGTCACCGTGAAAGCTCGTCGTTTGCTAGCTCATGGAGCTTGGGGCTATCTAGCCAAGTTGTGCGGGAAGAGCGCCTCGCGTGTCTGTCGATCAGTGCCGGTCGTGCAAGAGTTCGCGGATGTGTTTCGAGGAGTTACTGGGGTTGCCCCCAAAGAGAGAGGTTGACTTCATTATTGAGCTCGAGCCAGGACCCTCCCTATCTCGAAGGCTCCCAGATCGCATGGCGCCAGTGAGTTAAAAAGGCGAAGATTCGATTTGCAGGAGATGTTAGACCGAGGGTTCATCCGCCCAAGTGTGTCCCCGTGGGAGCACCGATTGCTGTTGTGAAAAGAAGGATGGTTCTATGCGCTTGTGTATTGATTACCGCGAGCTTAATAAGGTGACAAATGAAGAATAAGTATCCGCTGTTTGCCCCGTGTATCGATGATTTGTTCGATCGACTTCAGGAGCTTCGTGTTCTCCAAGATAGATCGAGATCCGGTTACCATCGATTGCGGATCGGGATGCCGACATTCCTAAGATGACTTTTCGTGTCCAGATATGGTCACTATGAGTTTGTGGTTATGTCGTTTGGATTGACCAATGCCCCACCAAGCGTTCATGGACATGATGGATAGGGTGTTCAAATCATTTTTGGACGGCCGTCATCGTGTTCATTGACGATATTCCGATTTATTCGAGGTCTAAAGAAGACCATGCAGAGCATTTGAGACGAGTATTGGCAGCTTTGAGGGAAAACCAGCTTTATGCGAAGTTTTCCAAATGTGATTCTGGTTGGAGCAGTGGCTTTTCTAGGCCACGTGGTTTCGAGAGATGGTATAGCCGTGGACCCCGCGAAGATTGAGGCCGTGAGTTCATGGGCCAAGCCGACTTCGATTCTGCCGAGATTCGCAGCTTTCTCTGGTTTGGCGAGTTACTACCGTCGGTTCGTCAAGGACTTTTTCGCTTTAGCCTCGCCCCTCACTCGCCCGACGAGGAAGGGTGTCGAGTTTGTTTGGGACAGCAGTGTGATGAGAGCTTTGCGTGCTCAAGCATAGTTTGACTTCAAAGCACGGTGTTGGCGATCCCGGAGGGGACAGTGGTTTCGTGGTCTATAGTGATGCTTCCAAGTTTGGTTTAGGTTGTGTGTTGATGCAAAGACGGGAAGGTCATTGCCTATGCTTCCCGTCACCAAGCCGTATGAGCAGAACTACCCGACTCATGATATGGAGTTGGCGCAGTGGTGTTTGCAACCAAGATTTGGAGGCATTACTGTATGGTGAGCGGATTCGAGATGTTTACCGATCACGAGCCTCAAGTATCTGTTTACTCGTAAGGAGTTGAATATGAGGCAGAGGAGATGGTTAGAGTTGGTAAAGGATTATGGATGCGAGATTTTGTACCATCCGGTAAAGCCAATGTAGTGGCCGATGCTTTGAGCAGTAAAGACGTCGCACTCTGCGGCGTTGTTGAGTTCCCAGCCAGTTTTGAGAGAGAGTTCGAGCGGGTGAGGTTGCGGTGTTGTTGGGAGAGGTTACCGCTAGGTAGCTCGATTGACTGCTCACCGCCGATTCGGCAAGCGGATTATAGACAGCCCGGTTGGGTGACCCCGCACTTAAGAGATTGGTTGATAGAGTTAGTGCCGACGGTGACTTTGACTTTGTATATTCACGAGACAGTGGGTTGACTTATAGAGGCGGTTGTGTGTTCCGGACATTGCAGTTTGCGAGCCGAGTTGCTCTCTGAGGCCCACTCCCTTCTTTTGCTTGGCACCCCGGGGTACCAAGATGTATCAGACCTTAAGCGAGACTTTACGGTGGATGGGGATGAAGAGAGATGTGGCAGAGTTTGTCACCGGTAGGTGTCTCACTTGTCGCCAAGTGAAGGCACCAGCAGCAGAGCCAGCCGAGGTTTGTTGCAACCACCGAGTGTACCCCCAGTGGAAATGGGAAGAGATCTCTATGGACTTCATCTCTGGTTTGCCAAGGACTCGAGGAAGTTCTCTCGATTTGGGTGATAGTCGACCGTTTGACCAAGAGCGCACACTTCATTCCCGGTAGAGACACTTATACCGTGGAGCAAAGGCGCATTGTTTTTGGAGCAGATCATCCGTTATCATGGTGTGCCGGTGAGGATTGTGTCCGATCGTGACTCGCGGTTCACTTCTCGCTTCGAGAGCGCCCGAAGGGTTTGGGCACAGAGTGCGATTTCAAAGATGACTTTTCACCCTCGCACGGATGGTCGACCGAGAGAGTGAATCGATTCTCGAGGATATGTTGAGGGCTTGTGTGTTGGATTTCCAGCGATTGGGACCCAGATTCAGACTTGATGGAGTTTGCCTATAACAATAGTTACCAATCGACGATTCGGATGGCTCCATTTGAGGCATTGTATGGTAAGCGTTGTTTCGCCCCCGTGTTCGGGAAGAGGTTGGTGATAGACAGGTTTTGGGTCCCGAGTTACTGCAGATTGACCAATGGTGCAAGTCTGAGTAAGATTAGAGCTCGTATGTTGACAAACTCAGAGCAGCGAGAAGAGTTACGCCGATGTTGGCGCCGAGATTTGGAGTTTGAGGTTGGTCGGCATGTGTTCCTTAAGGTTGCTCCGATGCGAGGTGTTCGAGGTTTGCAAGCGTGGGAAGTTGAGTCCCCGTTTTGTTGGTCCATTTGAGATCCTAGAGAGGATTGGCAGAGTTGCTTACCGGTTAGCCCTACCTCCGTCACTATCAGCAGTGCATAGTGTTTTCCATGTATCGATGTTGAGGCAAAGATGTGCCGGACCCGTCGCACATTGTGGACTTTGAGCCTTTGCGGTGAATGAGGATTTGAACTTCGAGGAGAAGCGGTGAGGATCCTTGCCTTTGAGACCAAGACGTTGCGTAATCGCGAGATTCGTTTGGTAAAGGTTCAAAGTGGAGGAGTCGGGATTCGAGGAGGCCACTTGGGAGCGGGAAGACGAGATGAGGTTGCATTACCCTCGAAATGTTTTTGTCTTAAGGACTTTCGAGGACGAAAGTCATAAAAAGGAGGGAATATTGTAACGACCAGTGTTTTTCTTCCCGGTCTTCCGGTATGCCCTAGGGGTAATTTGGTAATTTGGTCGGGCCGTCGTGGTCGTTTGTGTGTTTTCCGATTACTAAAATTATTGGATGGTTTTATATAGGTTTTTGGAGGAGTTTGAGGTTTGGTTTGAGCAAGGTTTGATGCAAAAGTAAAAATAAAGGAAATTGTGCTACAAATGGGGTTTGAACCTGGTCTCTGGGAAGCTTGTAGAGAGGTGTGCCAAATGAGCCATTAGGTGCTCTTGTTACTCTTTCTCGCATCACATCTTAGTTAACCTTGGATTTTGGAGTTTTGGTGCATTTGGTTAAATGAAATAGAAATAGGTTATTTCATCTTATTCTCCAACAACACCTCTTGGCCGCCCAAGCTCTCCATCTCCATAGCCTTGCCGAGTTCTTCATCCTTGCATCTCCTTGGGTTCGATCATCATCATTAGGGTAAGTCTTCGTCTTCTTCATCTTCTCATTTGGGTGTTTGTTGGCCGAATGTAAGAAAAAGGGTTGTGTGTGTGTGTGTGTTGTGCGGCCCACCGAGAGGAGGAAATGACCATCATCCCCAGCCACTCGTCGCGACGCCCAGATCGGCCGAGCCAGCCACTGTCGCGACGCCCAGATCGGCCGAGCCAGCACTGTCGACGCCCAGATCGGTCGAGCGCCCTGTCGCGACGCCCGGATCGGCCGAGCAGGCCTGTCGACGCGCCAGATCGGCCGAGCCAGCCTGTCGCGCGACGCCCAGATCGGTCGAGCCGAGCCGCCGCCGACGCCTGCACTGTTCCGCAGCAGCCTCGCCGTTCGCCAAAGAAGAAACCTCGCCGTTCGCCCAGCAGAAGATCGCTCGATCGCTCAGACGCCCTCGCCGCGGTCCGCTTGCCGAGCCGCCGCTCGCGCGCCGCGCGCCGCTCGGACATCGCCGCGCGCGCGCGTCCTCGCCGAGTTGCTCGCTCGCCGCGCGCGCCAGCCGCCGACGCCGGCGCGCGCGCGCCGTCGTCGAGACGCTGCCGCGCGCGCGTGTCCTCGCTTGCCGTGTGTGCCACAGCGGCAGCGTGGCGCGTGTCCGCAGTGCGTGCCAACAGCGCGCAACCAGCGCGTGTCCTCGCTGCCGTGCCGGTAGCGCGGCCAGCGCACTTCACTTTGCCGAGGCGGCTTGCTTGCAGCCCCTCGCAAGCTCGTGTCGTCGCGCGCGCGTGAGTTCCCCGAGCCGAGCTTTGCTGTTCTATTGTTGTTTAGATATTTTAGATATCGATTATTGTTGGTTTGCTAGGTTCCGCCGCTAGCTAGCTCGGGATTGTTCCATGACTTAGGATTTGTGTGTAAAAGTCTTCCGACCAAGGTAAGGATTTCTTACAGGGGTTGTGTGGACTCTGCGGTATATTTGTGATTGTTGTTTTGTATGCTCGTGTATGTTTACTAGCATGTTTAGCCTAGGTGCTCTGCTCAATTCTCGATGGCATGAACTCTTGTATTGTTTCTCATGTTAGCCCATGCTAGGTTGTTCTATTCTAGCATGTTCGATATCCTGTTCTTGCTTCGTAGTATCATGCTAGGTTCTTTGTATCCGATGAGCACGTATTGGACCTGCATTGATTGAATCGTTATTATTGTTAAGGTTTAGAATTGAGGTAGATAGAATCATCCGGCCCGATGCATAAAGTATCTTGCATCTATGGCAAGGACGTTCGAGACGATTCTCCGTCCTTGGACCCCGTGAGGGATTAGCTATCCCAACCAGTAGGCCCCGCAATCTTGGGTGAGGGTGGCGGATCGTTAAATGCCCCAACGGTCGGGATGATGACTTGGCATTGCCTCGCCCCCGGCATCAACACGCGTCCTCGGCGTGTTCGGCCGTAGCCCTTGATTGCCACTGTTAGGGCAAGGACCGCTTCTGGTGTAAGCCTACCACGACCGGTTCCTTAGCCTCGAGTGCGGTGGTACAGGTGACATAGTTCACGTGTCCGAGTCTCACACCCTATGTCGGTGACACCGATCCGCAGAGATTTAGTTAGGCATGGTGATCAACTCGGGCGGCTTGCCACTAGACCGGCACCCCTGAGTTTGCGGTGAGCATGCGGTGCGCGCGCTTACGCTCATTCTGGCGCCATCGAGAGCTCTCGGGATCTTGAGCAGTGCACCTTTCGTGACGACGAGAGACAGCCGAGGCCGGGACTTGTTCCCGTATAGTGCGTTTAGTGTGTTGTGGTATTTTCCGGACTAAGACCCTGAGATGGCATCCGAGGTCCAAGTGTGGACTTAGCTATGTGCTCCGCTCTGTGTTTGTTCTCATAGCTTGCATACATTCTTCTAGATGATCATGTATATCGTATTGTACCCCGGTTGGGGATTCTTACTGGGTAATTCGTTACTCACCCTTATTCTGTGGTTTTCCACAGGTAATCAAGGCGGGAGACAGGATGGCTGAAGGAGGAGCTATGATCATGGAACCTGCTGTCATCTCTGATTATTTATTTTAATTATCATGACTCTTCACTTTTTATTATTTCCCCTGAATGCATGTAGACGGGCACAGAGCCCCAGGATGTTTTCTTACGTTTTATGGATTCCAGCATATTGGTACTTGTGGATTGTTTTAATGGTTTAAATAAATCTCGATCGAGTGTGCTTTTAGAAATGTATGTTTTGGTTGTTGAATGTTTCTGTTTTTACTTGGAATCGAAATGTATTTTTCATAATGTCTTTTATTTTCACTACATGCATTGGGGTAAAGGCCCATTTAGAGCCCCCTTTTGGGTGGGTCTTTACAAAACGAACCATTCAAATTAAAGCAGTTGGATCGATCAAGACTTTCCTTAAAAACATAAAAGTTCAAATCATAGTTTTCCCTACGGATCTAAGTCCAACTACATCTTTGAAATCCAAAGCAAGAAAATAAGACACGACAGAGTGTCAAGCAAAGCATCCATGATCTCCCGGCTCTCTCCGCTAGCCACCCCGGTCTTTGTCCCAAGTTACCCGTGGAAGAAACCACGATAAGGGTGAGTATAAACATACTCAAGAAGAACCCCGACCGGGGTGCGATACGATGCAATCTATCATCTAGCGACCTAGTACACATGCCACAAATATCAACACGGATCTTAGCTCAATGAGCTCACAAGGCAAATCCGGAATCCACGGAAGTCTCCTACTTAGGCCTAATGATTGGCTCTCAAACCAATCCCGGGACATCTCCAAGGGTCTTTCTCCCTTGGCCAATTGATCACTCAAAACCGATCCCAAGATGTCCGACACCCTCGAGGGTCTTTCTCCTCGACCAATTGATTAACTCTAAAGTCAATCCCAATGGGTGTCCTCAAGGGTCTCTTACCCTCGCTATAAAACTGGACTATCGGAGAGTACCAAGTCCGGCTCTAAACAAGAAGGAACTGGTGTACTCACGAACATTAGCCGGGAGCTCTCCGAACCGGCTACTAACGTGTGTGCGCGCGACACCGCATGCTCTTCTGCAACCGGCGTAAATGCGGGGCCTAAGGGCAAACTACGCGGGCCGTGCACGCATGCCTAAGACTCGGAAACGGTGTCACCGATCACAGTGGTGCGAGGCCCTCGCACTCATCATGCGGCGGCCTGTACCACCGACACGAAGCTAAGAACCGCCAAGGTAGGCTTGCACCGCTGGCGTGGTTCCGCTCTAGCAGCTACAAACTAGGCTTATGCCAATGAGGTAGCTAATCCTCTTTGGTCGCCGGGGAAGCAAGGTACGTTATGCTTCGCTCTACTCCCGACCGGTGGGGACAAGGTACGTTATGTCCGCTCTCACCTCTAGATGAAGACAAACCCTATCATACTAGCTTAGACTACCAAGTACGTGATTCTGGCTAACATCCACAAAGACATCTGTCATACATAGCCTAGCATGATACTACGAGCTTAAAGCGGGAATCTCAAGCATCTTTGGAAGAACAAACCTAGCATGGCACTAACATGAACAAAAATGCAAAACATGCTAGCAAGAATTCAATCACTAGCTATCCTATCCGCTAACATGCTCATAAAGGTAAACAAGCATACAAGGCACAATTAAGAAAGCATAGCAGTGGTCCACACAACCACGGTAGAGGGAAGTCCTTACCGGAAACAAGTGGAGAATAGCTATCACAACCAAAAAGACCCTCGAGCTTAATACGAACTCGAGCAACCTAGGCATAAATAAAGCATCCTAAGTAAATACATACAGCAGACTGAAGCTTAGAAAACACAAAGGGATTGGTTCGGGAATTACCACCGAGAAGACACGGGCCTCGCAGCAAGGAGGGTGGCTTGGGCGCCGCTGGTGTGCAGGGGGCGCCGGGCGCTGGGCGCTGGCGCTGGGGCTTGCACACGTCGGGCGGACGCGCAGCGCGGCGTGCGGTGTGTGTGCCGCAAGGCGAGCAGCGCGCGAGCGGGCAGCTCGCTGGGTTGGCGCGCGGCGAGGGGTCGCGCTGGAGCGGCGGGGCAGCGTGCGGGCGGCGCGTCTGGGCTGCGTTGCGGCACTGTGCGACCACGAGCGACGTCGGGCGGTGCTGGGCGGCTACGGGCGACGTCGGCGCGATGGGGCGGTGCGTGCGGCTTCGGCGGCAGCGGTGGCGCGCGATGGGGGCAAGCGGTGGGGCGGGCGGCGTGGTGCAGTGCGGTGCAGGGTGGTGTGCGGGCAGGTCGTGGCGAGGGTGGTGCGCGCGCGCTAGAAATTTGGGTGGCTCTCGGGGTGGCTCGATGGTGTGGCTAGGGTGGCTGGGCTAGGGTTTTAGGAGAGAGAGAGAGAGAGAGAGAGAGAGAGAGAGAGAGAGAGAGAGAGAGAGAGAGAGAGAGAGAGAGAGAGAGAGAGAGAGAGAGAGAATGCGGCTAAGAGGGGAAAAATTAGGAGTTTCTTGATTTTTCTTCTTTTCCTTATTTTTAAATAGGTTAGGAGACCTAAATTCCTTTCCCAAGGCTTTTCTCTTGCGGGTCCCGGCCAAAGAAATTCTTTTCTCTTTTTTTTTTTTTCTTTTTAATTAAGACTCTGTTCTTAAAACTCCACATTCACCATTTAGGCAAGGCTCAAATCCCAAAAGATTAAATTAATTTTCCAATTAATTTTGTTATTAATCAGGAAGGAAGCGGGGCCGTTACAATACTCCCCCTTAAAAGACTTTCGTCCCCGAAAGTCCTAAGACTGGAACAACTCCGGGTAATGAGTCCTCATCTCATCCTCTAGCTCCCACGTCGCTTCCTCGCCTCTCGATGCCTCCAAAGAACCTTTACTAAACTTATCTCTCGGTTGCGCAATACCTTGCGCTCATAAGCCAAAATTTGCACGGGCTTCTCCTCGAAGGATAAATCTTTACTCAACTCTAGGGGCTCATGCTCTAGCACATGCGAAGGATCTCGCCACGCACTTTCTCAACATCGAAACGTGGAACACATTATGCACCGCTGACACAAAGACGGGGTAAAGCTAACCGATAGGCCACTTTGCTCCGATCCGCTCAAGGATCTCAAAAGGCCCTACAAAACTGGGCTCACTTGCCTCGCTTTCCAAACCTTAACACCCCACGCATAGGTGCTACTTTCGGGAAAACATGATGACCCACCTCAAACTCCAAGTCTCTACGCCTCACATCGGCGTAACTTTTCTGCCTACTTTGTGCTGTCAACATGCGAGCCCTTATCTTCTGCACTGCGTCGTTCGTCATCTGAAGTAACTCGGGTCCCAGAACCCGCCTATCCCCAACCTCCTCCCCGAACACTGGGGATCTGCGCAGCGCTTACCATACATTGCCTCGAATGGGGCCATCTCGAATAGTCGCCTGATAAATTTGTTGTTGTAAGCGAACTCCATCAAATGTGCATCTTGGTCCCAAATCGCACGGGAAGTCCAAGACACAGGCTCTCAACATGTCTTCAGAATCGATTCACCCTCTCATCGACCATCGGTTTGAGGGTGGAAGGCGATCTTTGAAGCGCACTCAGTTCCAGCACTTTCCTGGAGCGCTCTCGTAAGCGAGATGTGAACCGAGAATCCCGATCCGATACTATCTTTGCGGGTACCCCGTGGTACCGCACAATCCGCTCAAGGAACAAATCGCGCCCCCATTGTTCCACGGTATAACTAATCTTCCGGGAATAAAGTGTGCACTCTTGGTCAGCCGGTCCACTACTACCCGAGATATGAGTGAACCTCTCGATGTCCTCGGCACCCAGAGATAAAATCCATCGAAATCTCATCCCACTTCCACTGTGTGGAACACTTAACGGCTACGCAATAAACCCGCAGGTTTCTCATGCGGGGCCTTCACTTGTTGACAAGTGAGACACCGCTAACAAACTCCGCTATATCTCGCTTCATGCCCATCCACGTAACGTCTCGCTTGAGATCTCCGGTACATCTTGGTACCTCCCGGGTGCCAAGTGAATGGGGAACTATGTGCCTCGGCGAGCAACTCGCTCGAACCTCCTGCATCATCGGGGACGCACAATCGACCTCGGTACCTCAAGCCTTCGTGCGGTGCCACAACAAAGTCGAAATCGCCATCAGCCTTAACCCTCTCGAGCAATCTCCTCAACTTGGGATCACTCGGCCGATCGTCGATGATCCTCCGCTAAGCGACGGTGAATCGATAGTTGGGCTACCTCGGCGGTAACCTCTCCCAACAAGATCGCAATACCGGTTCGCTCAAACTCTTTCCGCAATTCAACTTGGGAGCTCAAAGCAAAGCTCGCTGAATGTGACGTCTTCCTACTCAGCCGCATCAGCCACAACATTGGCTTTTAGGGATGATACAAAATCTCACAGTCGTAGTCCTTTACTAACTCGAGCCACCTCCTCTCCGCCTCATGTTCAACTCCTTCGAGTGAAGAAATATTTGAGGCTCGGTGATCCGTGAACAGCTGAATCCTCTCACCATATAGGTAATGCCTCCAAATCTTTAGAGCAAAAACAATCTGCAGCCAACTCCATATCATGAGTTGGATAGTTCTTCTCATAAGGCTTCAAGCTGCGGGAAGCATAAGCTATCACCTTCCCATCTTTGCATCAACACACTGGCCTAAACCATACTTGGAAGCATCACTATAAACTACGAAACCTCCTGTTCCTTCCCGAATCGCCAACACAGTCTTGTCGTCAAGTGAGCTTAAGCCGGGCAAAACTTTCCTCACATCTAGCATCCCAAATAAAGTCAACACCCTTCTTGGTCGGACGGGTTAGAGTCTTTGCCTTAGCGGAAAAGTCTTTCACGAAACGCCAGTAATAAACCGCCGGACCCAAAAAGTGCACAGATCTCGGCCGTCGCCGTCGGTCTGGCCCATGAGCTTATCTGCCTCTATCTTTGCGGGGTCCACCGCTATACCATCTGCCGGCACACGATATGACCAAGGAAGGCTACTCTTTCTAGCCAAAATTCACACTTAGAGAACTTTGCGAACAACTGGTTCTCACGCAACTTTGTCAAAACTTGCCTCAAGTGCGAAGCATGGTCCTCCTTTGTCTGGAATAAATCAAAATGTCGTCTATGAATACGATGGCGACGGTTATCCAAGAATGCCTTGAACACTGGCCCATCATGTCCATAAACGCGCTGCGGGGGCGTTCGTGAGTCCGAAAGACATGACCACGAACTCATAATGACCATACTCGATCCGAACGCGGTCTTCGGGATATCTCGCATCTCGAATCCTCGGTGATGGTACCACGACCTCAAATCAATCTTAGAAAACACCGAGGCTCTCACCGAATGATCAAAGCAGATCATCTATACGCGGCGGGGATACTTATTCTTCACCGTGACTTTATTCGGATTCTCTATAGTCTATACACAAGCGCATGGATCCATCCTTCTTCTTAACAAACAGATGTGTGCTCCCACGGGGACACACTCGGACGGATGAAACCTCGATCCAAAGATCTCTTGCAATCGCACTTTGAGTTCTCTCAACTCGGTGGCGCCATACGACACGGGGCTTTGGAAATGGGAAGAGTCCACGGCTCCGGCTCAATGGTGAAGTCCAACTCCCGCGGGGGTAAACCCAGCAACTCTTCAGTGGAAAACATCTCGCAAACTCTTGCACCACGGGGACCATGTCAACAGCCAACGCAGACTACTATCTCTCGACGCTTTGCTAAGAAGCCCCAAGCTCCTCGAGCCAACAATCTATGGGCTTTCATTGCGGAGATCAAAGGCGGGCAAGTTCCTCCTCGACACCGCGAAACTTGAAGCTCGGCCTCGAGGCGGCCTAAACACCACTTCTTTCCGCTGGCGGTCTATCAATGCATGGTTCTCTCGCCAACCAATCCATGCCAATGATCACATCGAAACCGCTCATAGGCGGCACTATGAGGGTAGCCTCTAAAATCTCATCGGATATCTCAGATCCGGCCTTGCTTAACTCTCTACCGCTAGCTAACATACTCACACCCGAAGGAGTGGCAACACACACTCAAACCCTAGAGGTTCGAGCTCCACACAAGCTTGTCTAACTAATGCATCGGAAACAAAGGAATGGGTCGAACCCGAATCAAACAATACAAATGCATAGTGTTGTAAGACAAGCAGCGTACTGCCTGAATCGCATCATCGATGACGCTCCGCCTCCCGGCGAGTAGTGGCAAACACTCGGCCTGCTTTGTTGGGCGGTCCATTCTTTGCTAAATCCCGAGTGCGAGAATCGGCCAAGTGCCCCTCCTTGCCACACCTGTAGCAAGCACGGGCGATGCTCCACACAGACCATAATGTGCCTTTCCGCACTTGTTGCAATGAGCTGGCCGCTCGGTCGCCTGCTGGCGATCCTGGGCTCTACCGAGGTCGGCGCACGATCTCGACCATCGGATCGCCCTGCCGGCGAAGTTCGCTGACCGATTGAGCGGAAACCACTAGAAGTCCTGCACTTCCTCTTCGCCGAGTATCTGCTGGGCAAGGTGAATCGACCGAGTTGGCGCAACAGATCTCTGCATGGCGGATGCCGGGTTATAAATCGTGGCCAACTCTATCGCTCGATCATAACTCTCAGGAGCGAGTGCTCGAACATCCCGAGCAACCTCCTTCCTCACCCACAAATGAACTTCTTAGTCTTGAGCTCCTCGGTGGCAATGAGCTCGGTGCAAAATAGCTATACTCAGAGAACTTCTTCTCATAGGCGGCAATACTATCTCGATCCTGTTTGATTTGAGAAGGCCTCTGCCATCTCCTCACGAGCCTCGTCATTAACATACTTAGCTCGAACTTCGTTCTAAAGAACTCCAGTGTGGTCGGAGAAGACCCACCTGGTCTAGCTCTATCTGTGGACTCCCACCACCACTCAGGTGTGTCGGAGAGAACATGGGCCGCACATCTCGGCCTCTGTACATCTGGGCATCCCATAACTCTAAAGATGTACTCCATTCTTGCCAACCACCGATCGCCACAAGTGGGTTCTCTCAAGCATCAAATTCTCTTGGCTTCCACTTGGTGAAATCTTTCAACCACTTGCCAAACTCGGCAGCCTCCTCTGCACTATCAAGTGAGTCTGACCTGGTCTCGATGACCCCGCCCCTCCGGTTGAGCTACCAGCGGAGCGGGCTACTCTTTGGAGCTGCTGGGTGCTGCGCTTTGCATGAGCGTGTCAATCGGGCTATCTCGTGCCCTAGACTCTCTCTCTCTGCGCCGCTAGCTGGGCTCGAGTCTCGGCTCTGCTCGGCCATTAGGCCCATCATCATGTCTCTCATAGCAAATATCTCCTCCTCGAGCTGCACCTTGAGGCATAGCAGCCTCGCCCCTTCTCTGGGCAAGTTAACCTCTGGTGCCACGGGGCGCCTACGAGCTCGATATACCTGGCTGCTGGCTCTGCGGCATCTCTATTTGCGATTCCAGACGGACTCGCTCCACTACGTAAACCGGCATATTGGCGATCTACACGGAAACCACAAGGTTAGTCCACGCTCGGACTTTCTCTGTCAACAAAGATAACACATGTGTACTGCATATAGTATCATAAACAAAACCCTTAGCTTATTGAACTTAGACAAACTGGCGGCCTTGGAGTCTTTGGAGATCATGGGAACACAACCTACAAACAAAGTTAGTCTACGATCTATGACTCTATGCTCGATACCAATCTGTAAAGACCCAACCCGAAAATGGAACTAAATCTAGGTCTTTACTCAAAGATGCAAATTTAAAACATAAAAGGACCCGATCAGTGGTCGGATTAAAAACTTTTCAAACACATGAGCGGGAAAACAATCAAAACAAAGTAAACATTCATTAGGCAAAAACGAACCATTCAAATTAAAACAGTTGGATCGATCAAGACTTTCCTTAAAAACATAAAAGTTCAAATCATAGTTTTCCCTACGGATCTAAGTCCAACTACATCTGAAATCCAAAAAAAGTAAAATAAGACACGACAGAGTGTCAAGAAGATCCATGATCTCCCGGCTCTCTCCGCTAGCCACCCCGGTTGTTGTCCCAAGTTACCGTGGAAGAAACCACGATAAGGGTGAGTATAAACATACTCAAGAAGAACCCCGACCAGGGTACGATACGATGCAATCTATCATCTAGCGACCCTAGTACACATGCCACAAATATCAACACGGATCTTAGCTCAATGAGCTCACAAGGCAAATCCGGAATCCACGGAAGTCTCCTACTTCCGCCTAATGATTGGCTCTCAAACCAATCCGGGACATCTCCAAGGGTCTTTCTCCTTGGCCAATTGATCAGCTCAAAACCGATCCCAAGATGTCCGACACCCTCGAGGGTCTTTCTCCTCGACCAATTGATTAACTCTAAAGTCAATCCCAATGGGTGTCCTCAAGGGTCTCTTACCCTCGCTATAAACTGGACTATCGGGAGAGTACCCAAGTCCGGCTCTAAACAAGAAGGAACGGTGTACTCACGAACATTAGCCCCGGGAGCTCTCCGACCGGCTACTAACGCGGCGCGCGCACACCGCATGCTCTTCTTGCGCAACGGGCGTAAATGCGGGGCCTAAGGGCAAACTACGCGGGCGTGCACGCATGCCTAAGACTCGGAAACGGTGTCACCGATCACGAGAGTGCGAGGCCCTCAAGACTCATCTGTGGCACTGTACCACCGACACGAAGCTAAGAACCGCCAAGGTAGGCTTGCACCGTTGGCGGTGGTTCCGCTCTAGCGAGCTACAAACTAGGCTTATGCCAATGAGGTAGCTAATCCTCACCGGCTGCCGGGGAAGCAAGGTACGTTATGCTTCGCTCTACTCCCGACCGGTGGGGACAAGGTACGTTATGTCCGCTCTCGGCCTCTAGATGAAGACAAACCCTATCATACTAGCTTAGACTACCAAGTACGTGATTCTGGCTAACATCCACAAAGACATCTGTCATACATAGCCTAGCATGATACTACGAGCTTAAAGCGGGAATCTCAAGCATCTTTGGAAGAACAAACCTAGCATGGCACTAACATGAACAAAAATGCAAAACATGCTAGCAAGAATTCAATCACTAGCTATCCTATCCGCTAACATGCTCATAAAGGTAAACAAGCATACAAGGCACAATAAAGAAAGCATAGCAGTGGTCCACACAACCACGGTAGGAAGTCCTTACCGGAAACAAGTGGAGAATAGCTATCACAACCAAAAAAGACCCTCGAGCTTAATACGAACTCGAGCAACCTAGGCATAAATAAAGCATCCTAAGTAAATACATACAGCTGACTGAAGCTTAGAAAACACAAAGGGATTGGTTCGGGAATTACCACCGAGAAGACACGGGCCTCCGCGCAGCAAAGGAGGGTGGCTTGGGCGCCAGTGCATTGGGGGCGCTGGGCGCTGGCGGGCGCTGGCGCGCTGGGCGCGGCGCACGCGAGGCGGACGCAGTGGCGCAGCGGTGTGCGTGCCGCTGTTGCAAGGCGACGCGAGCGAGCGGCTCGGCCTGGGTTGGCGCTTGGCAGAGGTCGCACTGAGCGGCGGCAAAGCGCGCGGCGGGCGGCGCGTCTGAGGCTGCGTTGCGGCCTTGCGGCGCGACCACGAGCGACGCCGGGCGCGTCTTTGGCGGCTACGGCGACGCCAAAGCGGCGATGAGTGCGTGCGGTGGGGCTGCCAGTCGTGGCGCGTGCGTGGCGGGCGGAAGCGGGTGGGGCGGGCGCGTGGTCGTGCGTGCGGGGTGTGGCGGCGGTGTCTTGGCGCAGGTGGTGCGTCGCGGCGGCTAGGGTGGGTGGCTCGGGGTGGCTCGATGGTGTGGCTAGAATTTTGCTCGGCTAGGGTTTTAGGAGAGAGAGAGAGAGAGAGAGAGAGAGAGAGAGAGAGAGAGAGAGAGAATGCGGCTAAGAGGGGAAAAATTAGGAGTTTCTTGATTTTTCTTCTTTTCCTTATTTTTAAATAGGTTAGGAGACCTAAATTCCTTTCCCAAGGCTTTTCTCTTGCGGGTCCCGGCCAAAGAAATTCTTTTCTCTTTTTTTTTTTCTTTTTTATTAAGACTCTGTTCTTAAAACTCCACATTCACCATTTAAGGCAAGGCTCAAATCCCAAAAGATTAAATTAATTTTCCAATTAATTTTGTTATTAACCGGGAAGGGAAACGGGGCCGTTACAATATCGCAGGGCCCACACAAGTCTGGTAAGAAATCCTTACCTGGCCGGGAGGCAACACATAAAATCCTAAGCTGTGATCGAACCCAAGCTAGCTACCGAGAACCTAACAAACACAATAATAATCACAATCCACAGGCCTAAATATAATAAAATAAACAAGGCTCGGCTCGAGAGCAACTCACGCGGCGCGGCTGACACGCGGACGGGCAAGTAGCACGGTGAGGCTGCTGCTAGGCGCTGATGGGCGGAGGGGGGCACGTGACGGGCGCCGACGGCGCAGATGGGGGCGCAGGTCGCACGCTGAGACTGGCGCGCGCGCGCGACGCTGGCGGCTGCGCGCGCGCAGCGTGACGGCTGGCTGGGCGCAGGCGCACGGGCGCGGGCAAGCGGACGGGCGAGGCGCGCTGGAGCTAGGATGGCACGCGGACAGGCGAGGCGCGCTGGCGCTGGGACGGCGCGCAGACAGGCGCGCTGGCGCGAGCTCGGCTGGGCGATCTGGGCATCTAGGTGGCTGCGACGGGGCTGGGCGTGCGACAGCTGCGATCTGTGCGTGCTGGGCAGTCTAGCTCGGCTGCTGGGCAGATCTGGACGTGTGAGCGGTCTGGCTCGGCTGCTAGGCAGATCTGGGCGAGCTGGGTGGTCTGCAACAAAACACACACTCTCACCACCTCTTTCTTTACACTCGGCCAGCAAGGACACCAAATGGAGAAGATGAAGAGGATGAAGACTTACCCAGAATGACGATCGAACCACGGAGCTGCTAAGGAGAAGAAACTCGGCTTGGGGAGCTAGGGAGACAAGCTTGGGCGGCCACAATGCATTTGGAGAAGAAGACAAAACCCTACACTTCTTTTCTTTTAATCAAATGCACCAAAACTCCAAAGATCCAAGGCTAACCAAGATATGACGTGGAAAGAGCAACAAGAGCTCTCCATAGCTCAACTGGCACGCATCCCCATAGGCTTTCTTGGAGACCCGGGTTCAAATCCCAACTGCAACACAATTTCCTCTAATTTTTACTTTTGCATCTAACCATGCTCAAACCCATCCACAAAGCCTAAAAAACCTACATAAACCCATCCAATAATTTTAGCAACTGGAAAAAGACATAAACGGCCCGACCAAATTACCAAAATACCCCTAGGGCATACCTGGAAGATCGGGATGAAAACCTGGGCCGTTACATCTCAACATTGAGTTATTTGCTTCAGTTTCTTTTGTTAAACTTGTTTGGATGTTTTCTTTTGCAAATAAACGATACTCTGGCGAGGGTTGGTTTTGGTAAAACTTTTGACAGGTGCCTGGAAACAGGGACAAGTCCATATACCAAAATTTCTCTAAACGATTCTATGTTATAAAGTTTTCTATTTATTTCTGCATTCATGATTTTGGGTTTACTTACATGCATAAGTGCTTAAAGGCCTAGGTTTAGGACCCTATTTGGGTCGGGTCTTTACATAGCATCCGTTATTGCTATTCTACGTTGTTACTAGAAAACCCGCTTTCCTAGTACTTCTAATTTACCTAATGCCATTTATCCATAAAACAGTGATCTATGGATTTCGAATTTTTAAAGTAATGGAATTATTCTACCTGTGTAAGTATATGTGTAAGCTAAGTAAAATTTAGCTAGAGAAGACTGAAAGAAATTATTTAATGCAGATAACAAAAAGTTAAATACTTCCTCTAGTTCTCTACGTCCTCGTTGTCTGTTGGTGAGTTCGCAAGTGGTATCCATTCTTGAAGTACTTCTGTTGGGAAGGGAAGTAGGTGGAAAGCTGGATTCCTCCTTTGTAACTCTCTTCTGATGTTGTGATCTCATGCCTGCATATATGTCCAGGCGGTTCACGCTTGTCTAGCGAAGTGCAACATCTGACTTTGGAATTCTGCATTTCTTTTGTCCGCTGCATTCCATAGGTTGATTAGCCTTTGTAATGCATCTTCTGATGTGCTCGGGGTCTTTTCCGTGGATGCTTCTGCTGGCTGTGGTGGTGGTGCAAAGTCTATACTTTCTAGCTTTCTGGGCGGAGATTGCTCCTCATTTCCTGCTGGTGTCTTTTGTGATGATTGTTGTGCTGGTTGCTCGTCACTCTGCCCCGGAGGTGCCTGCTGCTCTGGTAGCGAAGTAATTACTTCTTCGACAATCCTAGTTTCCCTTCTTCTTTTGAGTGGCGGTATGACCTCAATCTCTGGATCACTAGCTTCATCGTCATGTTGTTGTGGTGTTGGCTCAAAAGTTACTGGTGTTGGGGCAGGTGGCATTATCTGTTATACATGTCGTACTCCTTGCTTTCTTCTTCTTTGCTGGTTTTCAATGTCCAGTCTCCAGCGATTCTACACTCAAAGTTGCCCTAAACTGCATTATTTGCTCCTTGATTGTCAAATCCTTGGGTCCCCATTTGTTGCTTGCCATTTAGAAGACTCCTCGGACTTTCAGAGTCTATTTCCTTTTCTCACAGCGCAGCCCTTGGTGAAGGCATAGCGTCGTGATGGAGTGTGGGAAGAACATTCTCTTTGTCTTGCTCCCCATGTGCTTCCTTACTTCCTCTTCAATGATTTTCCCTATATCAATTGTTTGACCTCCATAGATAGCATATATTAGGAGCATCCATGTTTGGGATAGCATTGTGTCATGTGTTGTTGGCATGATGCTGGTCTTGATGAATTTATTCCATTGATGTCCCTGGAAGTTGAGGACGAAGCGTGGGAGTGGTCGATTCCTTCTCCATTCAGTGTTTGGTAACGCCACTGTGCGTAGGCATGCTTCCAATTCTGCTGGAGTGGGCTCCTTTATTAGCCTGTTGAACTGTGCTTCTTCGTAACCTTGGAATTCAAACAGTTCGTTCCACACCTCCGCACTTCAGTCGATTGGCTTTCCTACTATTGTAGTACTGCAACTTTCATGTCCCGTTCCATTCTCGTAGAATTCCTTCACCCATGTTGGGTTTGTGTCAATGCTTGGCTTGCAGAAATTGTCCCATCCTCGCACTGTAATGGTTGCTTGGATGTCGTCATCGAGCATTGCCTTTGTGAAGCCCCCCTGCTCTTGCATAAATTCCCTCTTTTCGGCTTCGGTTATTTCTATCGTCTTGTCGCCTCTTCCTCACTTCACCCTTGTTGGGTTTGATCGAGGTTCTTCCTCTAACGGATTCGCAATTCCTTTCACTTTTCCTTTTGCATAAGTTTCTTGGCTTTCTTTGAGCCCGTTCCCCTTTCTTTCTCTACAAGCTGTCTAGTGAACTCTGCATCTTTTGTTTCTAAAGCCTTCATGTAGTTTTCTTCTTCTTCCTCAAGCTTTCTGGCCAAATCCGCTATTTGAGATGCTTCTAACATTCCTGACATAGCCATAATTTGAGCAATCCTTGGCTCATGCGTGCTCTGGTCATGTGCATTCAACCCTTCGCCTGCGGCTATGGTTACTTCACCAGTCTCCATACAAAAGTTTTGCCCTAAATTGGCAATTTCTTGAATTGAAAGCCTCGATGAGTGTTGTTCTTCAAAGTTCCTTGTGCAACAAGTTGCCTTGGGACAACTTGCTTGTTGGCCCCAAAGGTTTCAATCATGTTGTTATTGGATGACATAGAATCTATTCTTGCAAGGTTAGTTGAAAACAAAAGAAAACAACGAAACAAGAAAACAACGAAACAAACTATTGTGCAAGAAAAGAAAATTTGATCGATTTAGATGCTAGGGTTTCAAAGAGATTTCAAGAGTTTTTGTGCATTCAAACGACGCTATCATTTTCTTTTATAGACAAAATTTTGACTGCTGAAATTACCGATTTACACCTAATAGATATGACGGCTCCCCCAATGGTTAGATTTAATTAAACGATGCACGCCGACTCTTGGGTTTATGCCCTTACAATGTCAGTTCTTTTGTAATCATGAACGAAGGGTTTTTTTTTGGAACAAAATAAAATACTAATTCAAATCTACTACTCCCTAATTCATCTAATCCTAGAAAACATATAACCATAGATTTTTCTTATTAAGAGATATACATAATTCAGCTTTATTGGAAGATTCCAATCAATACAGGATTTTGCTAAGCAAATCAACAACATGTGTTACCTCAATGGTTTTCGCATTCTAAGAATGTGCCTTCGCTTTTTAAGTTTTCATCCAATACGCATTCTGCACCTGGAAGCGATGTATTTTATATGTTATATTTTTTTTCTACTCGGTAACTGGCACGTGTGTTGTCCAGATATAGTTTATGTGGAAATCTATTGCTCTTTTTCACGCGATCTCATTGATGTTGCTTCTGCTTCATTGTGTTCATGCGTGCAAAATTCAACAAGTTAGTCTTCCGCTTTAAGAACCACCTTTAATATTCACCAATTCCTTTACAAATTCCTCGGCAACGGCGCCAAAAACTTGACAGGATGATTCCAGTGCTAATATATTGAACAGTAACGAATTCTTATGCGAAATGCTATTGGAATCACTTACGCGCAAGTATACGGGATCGGGAAATGTAGCAAGTAATAGATATATAATTTTATCGATCCCATAGAGAATTTGAAGCGATTGATTCATATTAAAGGTCAAAATATAAAAGACATGAATTCTTTGGGAAGAGTGTTTGTTTTATGCAGAATAATAAAAAGAATCATGCAGACACTAAGCTGTCTCTAATGCAAATGCTAATGCTAATAGAATTGCTGATGCTAAATCCTTGGCTTAATTAGATATTTGGTTAAACGCAAATGATTTTCTTGGTTATGCGGAATTCATGCTGCCCAATCCTCACAATGCTTCCACACTTGTGGAATGCAGTGTCTAGCTTCCGCTGGAGCGCTACATGATTAAGTTCCGGGTTTTGCATGCGTTAGCGGAGTTAATGCCTAACTTCCCATTGCTTAGCACGACGAATTCTTCGTGCAATACTAACGTATACTGTTGGGTCTTTCGCCAGGTTCCTCTTTCGAGTCAGCTGGAGGCTAGAATACGTGGGTAGCGAGCCAACACACACTTAATTAAAATTCAACAGTATAAATTGGATCACCCACATTCATGTTTCCTAATTTCCAATTAATCATGCTACTATGACACTATGAAAATGCAACCCAAGAGACATAAACTAATAATGTATCTAAGCAAGAAAAGTTGTCGTGAGAAGATAAACACATGCATGACTAAACTCAAAGCTCCTTTCCAGAATACTTGGCTGCAACCTGCCGGTATAATGCCCGTAGGTTTGCTGTTAAGTACAAGTCGTACGCACGCAACTAGTGAGGAGGTTATTCCTAACTCCACTCTAAAAAGTACTCAGTATAAGCATAAACTTACCTAGTGAGAATAGACGGACTAACTCCTTAACATCCTGTTTTCTAAGGTAGATGCAACGCACCTGTAAGTGGATAGTCAATCGACTCAGAGTAAAACAACGCAGCCACTGCCCTTACTTATAATCCCCACATATTGATTTAGATTCATAACCAGATTACATAACAGGCTAACTTCCTTTAAATTAACCTACGCATACAAGTTGCAGAAGATCAAGTCTGAATAAAATACTTATAGATTAATTCAAGAAAGAAAACGACTATGCTGTGTTTGGAAATTTAAAAATGAAAAATACAATAAAAGTAAAACCTATCTATTGTGCAGAGATTAGGTCAACACTGTTGCTAATGGTATCCTCGTCCGCAGCACCGCATTGGCACACAATTCTCCAGGGTCTATAGATTAACGGAGGCCGTCGGGATCTCCATTGAGACCCCGACATCTCAATGACATCTCTGGTAGCTTCCCCTCCAAACTGGGACACCTTCTCCTTCGAATCTTCTTTCTTATATAGCCGTCACAAGTTTCTTACCGATCACGTTCTTCTCGAATATTCTTCCTTAAGAGTTTCCTTCTTGGTTCCGTTGATTACTCAATTTAATTTTTGATAACCTTTCCTTTTTCTCCTCTCTTTTATTCCCTTATACGATGGCTTGATTGCCTTTTTGTAACGACCCGACCCGAATAGGGTTCTAAATAGGCCGTCACCTCAATGCATGCATTCAAATCTACAGAAAATTTGCAAGATGGTGTTCGGATTCTAAGTAAAAACTAAAACATAAAATCATCCATTTAAAAATCAACAACAATTCCTGAAACCTGTCCCTATTTCCAAGCACCTGTTCCAAGACAAATACATTTACAAAACCTACTCTGATCAGAGATTTATTTAAATCATACAAGCTTTACAATATTTACAACAATGCTAGAATCCGGAAATACATTCAGAAAACACCCTAGGGCTCCGTGCCCAACTACATGCATTCAGAGAACATTTAAATCATAAACATAGCTCAACGAGCTTACAAAGAAAGATCTGGAGTCATCGGAAGTCTCCTACTTCCGGCCTAATGATTGGTTATCCTAACCAATCCTGGGACATCTCTGAGGGTCTTTCTCCCTCAGCCAATTGATCAGCTCAAAAACCGATCCCAAGGATGTCCTCAAAGGCCTCTTACCCTTGCTAATAGATCTGGACTATCGGGAGAGAACCCGAAGTCTGGCTCTAACTGGAAGGAATGGTGTACTCACGAACATTAGCCCGGGGGGAGCTCTCCGAACCGGCATCTAACGCGCGTGCGCGCACACCGCATGCTCTTCTGCAACCGGCGTAAATGCGGGGCCTAAGGGCAAACTACGCGGGCAGCACGCATGCCTAAGACTCGGAAGCGGTGTCATCGATCACGATGAGCGCGAGGCCCTCGGCGCTCATCATCTGCGGTACCGTCCACCGACTGAAGCTAAGAACCGCCAAGGCGGGCTTACACCGCTGGCGGGGTTCCGCTCTAGCGAGCTACAAACTAGGCTATGTCGAAGTGGGTAGCTAATTCCACAACCACTGGTCGGGCGGGGTAGCAAGATACGTTATGCTTTCGCACACTTTACTCCCGACCTGAGCTACTGGGACAAAGTACGTTATGTCCGCTCAGCCTCTGGATGATGACAAACCCTACAACTCTATCTAAGAGTATAGAGTAAAAATCAATGATTCCTGGCTAGCAAGCAAAGACCGACATCAATCACACTACCTAGCATGATACTACGAGCTTAAGCAGAATCACAAGCATCTTTGCGTAACAAACCTAGCATGGCACTAACATGTAATATCAAGCAAACATGCTAGCAGAAAACAATCAAAGTCGCTTCTATTATTATCATGCTCATAACAACAAGCAAACAAGCAAGGCAAAATCATGACAATATCGCAGGGCCCACACAACTCCGGTAAGAAATCCTTACCTGGTCGGAAGGCAACAACACACAATAAAATTAACTGCGATCGAACCCGAGCAACCTATAACGAGCCAAACAAATACATCAATAATCATAAAATAGCCCTAAATACTCTAAAATAAATAGGGCTCAGCTCGGGAGCAACTCACGAGGCACGGCTGACACTCAAACGGGCCGTTTTTGCGGCTAGGCGGTGATGGCGCAGACAGCGCTGGCTGGGCGCAGTGGTGGGCGCCAAGGCTGCCTGGCGCTGGGCGCGCTGACACGGTCTTTGCTGGGCTCACTGGCGATAGGCGCGCGAACGCTGGCGGCGAGCAGCAGAGGCGAGGGCGCGCGGGCGCGACGACGCGCTTCAGGGACGCGACTCGGAGCGGCTCGGCACAGTGGACCGCACGGGCTGGGCAATACGGAGGCGCGCGACACGAGGGCCTGGGTGTAAGAACCAGACCCAAAATACGGTCCTAAACCTAGGTTCTCACTAGCATGCAAGTTAAATATTTCACCGAGCGGTTTAGTGCTCATATTTAAAACCTTTCAAAACATTTAGAACGGGGAATGCTTAAAACATAATCAACAACTTTGTTTAAGAAAACCAACGAAGTAAAACAAGCCTGACCAGTATATATTAAAACATTCCAAACAGTTCAAACAACTTTTTATAATGTTTCCCCTAGGACTCCTGTCCATCTACATGCTGAACAAATATGCAAACAATAACGACAGAGTGCCGGCAGCTCCCATGATCAATCAGCTCCCTCCGCTAGCCGTCCCGGTGCTGTCCCAAGTTACCTGGTGGAAAACCACAGAAATAAGGGTGAGTATAAACATACTCAGTAAGAATCCCAACCAGGGTACAATACGATACTTCAATCATCTAGCACCCTAGTATACATGCAAACGATTACCAACATGGATCATAGCTCAACGAGCTTACAAGGCAGAATCTGGAATCCTCGGAAGTCTCCTTCTTCCGGCCTAATGATTGGCTCTCATAACCAATCCCGGGACATCTCCGAGGGTCTTTCTCCCTCGGCCATTTGATCAGCTCAAAAACCGATCCCAAAGATGTCCGACACCCTCGAGGGTCTTTCTCCCTCGACCATATGATCAGCTCAAAAGCCAATCCCAATGGGTGTCCTCAAGGGCCTCTTACCCTCGCTATAATTACGGACTATCGGAGAGTACCCAAGTCCGGCTCTAAACAGGAAGGGCGGTGTACTCACGAACATTAGCCCGGGAGCTCTCCGAACCGGCGACTAACGCTGCGTGCGCGCGCACACCGCATCTTCACGCAGCTTGGCGTAAATGTGGGGGCCTAAGTACAAACTACGCGGGCGGCACGCATGCCTAAAGACTGGAGCGGTGTCACCGAACACATGAGTGCGAGGCCCTCGGCACTCATCTCAGTGCACTGTACCACCGACTGAAGCTAAGAACCGGCCAAGGCAGCTTGCACCGTTGGCGGTGGTTCCGCTCTAGCGAGCTACAAACTAGGCTTATGCCGATGTGGTAGCTAAATCCACATCGGCTGCCGGGGAAGCAATGTACGTTATGCTTCGCTCTACTCCCGACCGGTGGGGACAAGGTACGTTATGTCCGCTCTCAACCTCTAGATGATGACAGCCCTAACACACTAGCTAGAGTATAGAGTAAACGATTCCTGGCTAAACACACATAATCATCATCAATCATACATAACCTAGCATGATACTACGAACTTAAAGCGGGAATCTCAAGCATCTTTGGAAGAACAATCCTAGCATGGCACTAACATGTACAAACAAGCAAACATGCTAGCAGGAATGCAATCACAAGTCATCCTATCCACTAATCATGTCCATAAAAGTAAACATGCATATAAGGCACATTCAAGAAAGCATCGCAGGTCCACACAACCACGGTAAGGAATCCTTACCGAAACGCAGCGAAATAACCTTCACAATCAAATAATGACCCTCGAGCTTTTAAAAGCGAAACCGAGCAACCTAAGCATTTTAAAAGCATCCTAAATAAATATCTGACATGCAGCAGACTTAAAAATCGTAAAGGGATAGGTTAGGGAATTACCAACCGAGAAGGCACGGGTCTCGCAGATTTTGGCGCATTTTTGGCGCTGCAGTGCGGCATTTGGCGCTGGCGCTGCTCGGCGCTAACGGGCGCTGGCTGGCGTACTGGCGCGGCAGGGACGGCGGCGCTGGCGCTGCTGCATTGATCGCGACAGAGGCGCAGCGCTTGGGGGGCGGCGACGCGACGAAGCAGCCACGGCACGCAGACCTTGACGGGCTGGCGCGGCGCGGCGCGCGCAGGGAAGCACGCTCTGGGCGGTTCAGTGTGCGGGATGGCGCGCGCGCGTCTGGGCGGCTCTGGTGCGGAGCGGCGCGACGCGTGCTCTGGCTGGCGAGGCGGCTGGATCGGGCGCGCCGCATGGGCGATGCAGGGCGTCACAGGCACGCTGGGCATGGGCATCATGGCCGATGTCTGGCAGCTGCTCGTGCGCTGGGCTGAGTGGCTGAAAGGAAAGTGCGGCTAGGCGGCTAGGGTTTCTTGGTGAGGTCGGAGAGAGAGAGAGAGAGAGAGAGAGAGAGAGAGAGAGAGAGAGATTTTTCCAAAACAAGGGGAATAGGATTTTCTTTTCCTTTTCCTAATTTAAATGGGTCTAAAATCCCTTCCCAAGGCTTTCTCTTGCGGGTCCCGGCTAAAGAAATTCTTTTCTTTTTAACTAAATCTTCTTTTTCTAAAAACTCCAATTTCACCATTAGGGCAAGGGTTCAAATCTCAATGGGACCAATTAAATTCCAATTAATTTTGCTATCAACCGGAATGTCTCCGAACTTCTAATCAACCAACCCAAACTCCTTGGGTCTTGCAACCAACATTAATCAAGTCTCAACGAAAGCCGAAATGACCCTGAAGCCCTGAAAATCCTCAACCTCTGACGTGGGAGCAAAAATACCAAAATACCCTTAAAGGTTAAAAAGCTCTAACGGCCCATCCGAACATCCGAATAATGACTCGAAATCACCTGGGTACCCGAAATAGAAAATCGGGCGTTACATCTGGCGACACTTTGGCGAGCGGCTCGGAAGTGGGGTGGCGATTGCGATCGGGCGAGCGAGCTCGGGTGGCGACTATGCAGGCGGCGAAGCTGGCGACGACGACGACTGGCAGGCGAGGGCTCGGTGGTGGCGAGGCTGGCTCGGGCTGGGCGAGCCAAAGGTCGCTCGGGCAAGAAATTCGGGCGAGCCAAGGGCTGGCCTAGGTGGGGGGCTCGGGGAGAGAGAGAGAGAGAGAGAGAGAGAGAGAGAAAATTGATTTTGGGAAAAAAAAGAAAAGAAAAAGAGAAATAAAAAGGAAAATGGGAAAAAAGGGAAAAAATGGTGTTTTAATTCCATTTTCCATCCTTATCCACTTTAAAACCTCAAAATCCCATTTCCCGGCTTCCTCCTTCGAGACCCGATCGAAGAAATCTTTTCCAATAAATCAAACTCACTTAAATCCAACTCCCAAAGCAACACTAAAGGCCCGGGCTCGAATCCCAAAGGAAACACACAATAAACCAACAGTTTGCCAAAGCCCAAACCACAACCGAGCATCCAACCGACTAGCCCAAACACCACGGGACTCGCAGCCACCAACAAACAAGCCTCGACAAAGGCAGGAGCTACCTCGAAGCCCTGAAAACCACAAATCCTGCCCGGAGAGCCAAAAGACCAAAATACCCCCAAGGGTCAAAACCGCTCTAATGACCCAACCAACAACCGAATCTTGACCCGAAGGCACCTCGAAAACTGGAATAGGAAACTGGGCTGTTACACTTTTATTTCCTTCTTTTTCTGTTTTAGCCATTCCTTGTGCAGCACTCCCCTGTGGAAAATAGGACACATCAGCACTTTTTGCTTAATCATCCTATTCTCGCATTTATACGCGCATTTATTAGATAAAATACCAATATGTCGCAAAGGTGACGTCATGCGATGCTACTAGCTTGTATGACCAAGTAATGTACTTTTTTTACGCATTACGCTGTTTGTTTGCTTTGCTTTTCTTTGTTTAGCGCGTGCTTTTAAGGACTAAATAGCGTTATTATTTAGCGTTATCAAATATAAGTACTTTGTTACTATTGTTGATAATTCGTCTCGGTACACTTGGGTCTATCTTTTGCATTCAAAAAGCGACATCTTTAGTATCATTTCGTAATTTTTTTGATTAGTTGAAACACAATTTCACAAGAAAATCAAGTTTTTTCGGTTTGATAACGCTCTTGAACTACATTTTCAAGATTTTCTTGCTTCCGTAGGAAGAGTACACGAATTTTCTTGTGAGAGACTCCGCAACAAAATTCAGTTACCTATAAGGAATCTATTAAATGTCGCAAGGGCCTTACTGTTTCAGTAGCAAATTCCTTTAAAGTATTGAGGGGATTGTGTTCTCTCTGCGACACATATTATCAATTGGATACAAATACCTTTTTTAGGGAATGTCACTTCATATTCCATACTCAATAATAAAGAAGTTAACTATTCTTCCCTTAGAACTTTTGGGTCTCTTTGTTATGTCTCTTCCTTACAGGTAAATCAAAGTTAATTTAATGCTCGAGCTCAGAGATGTATTTTCATTGGTTATCCTTCAGGTATCAAAGGATACAAAGTCTCTGACATGAAAACCAAGCAGACTTTCTTTTCTCGAGATGTAATTTTCTATGAGAACACCTTTCCTTTTCATGTTCTCAACAAAGAACATTCTCAACATGTTGATAACATTCAGTCTGAAGTTGTTCTCCCTAGACTAATCGTTGATTCTAAATCTCCTTTTCATTTCAATGATCCCTTGAACTCTTTAGAACATACAGTTAACATGTCACTGCTTTAAATAACAATAACTCAAATCATGTTGCTGAACTTAATCAGAATATTGGTAATGATATAGTCCTAAATCAAGGAAAAAATTATGATGAGTCTAATGCCTTTGAAGAGCAGACCATTGATTTTAATACCAACATTTTAAATTCTCAGTAGTAGCCTCCTCAATCCAATGTTTCTGATGCTCCTTTGACACATACGATGCCAGTTGATTCAGGCCTTATAGGAGAGCAACTCGGTGACAATTCCTTCGCTGAAATACAGCCTGTCAGTGAATCCTCCTCATCATTAACAATCCACGATGTTCAACCAGAAACCACAAGCCTCCATCATTCCACTAGGATTATCACTGCAGCCTCTTAAAACATGAAATAACTTCAACAACTAAATCATTTATCCATACATTGGAAAAATACCTATCATATAATAAGTTCTCACCAGCATATCAGCACTACATACTCAGTATATCAACCATCTTTGAACCATATTACTTCCATCAAGTAATGGAATTTGATCATTGGAAAGAGGCCATGAACCAAGAAATTGTCGCCATAGAGAGAACTCGTACATGGAGCATTGTTCCCTTGCCCTCAAAACACCAATCCATTGGGTGTAAATGGGTCTATAAAGTTAAATACAATCCTGATGACTCTGTTGATCGATATAAGGTAAGACTAGTTGCTAAGGGTTACAACCAGCAGGAAAGAATCGACTATCTTGACACATTCTCCCCTGTTGCCAAAATAGTCACTGTTAAACTTCTACTAACTCTTTCAGTTTCCTTCGGATGAAGGCTCCTTCAAATGGATATAAAAAATGCATTCCTCAATGGTGATTTATTGGAAGAAGTATAATGGTTGTCCTCATGGGCTATTATTCTGATCTAGTTGGCTCTAGCGTTGTCCTGTTAGCTTGCTAGCTTCACAAATCCATTTATGGACTCAAGCAAGCTTCTCGGCAGTGGTTCCAAAAAATTTCTCTTGTTTTGCTCATAGCTGGTTTCACTCAATCTAACATGTATTATTCATTTTTTACTAGAGGAAAAGGTGATACTTTTATTGCACTCTTAGTATATGTAGATATTCTACATACTGGTCCATCAGTGGTAGAACTAGATCGTCTCAAAGGCTTACTGAAACATCACTTCTCCTTGAAAGATCTCGAAAAGGCCAATAGTTTTCTTGGCCTAGAATTGTTCTGATCTTCCCAAGGAGTATATGTCACTCAAAGGAAGTATTGCCTTCAAATTGTTGATGATCATGGGCTGTTTGCTTCTAAGCCATCTTTGTCAACCTATGATGTCGAATTTAAAGTTATATGCATCATCTGGTGAATATCTACAAGAAGATTCTGCAATTGAATTTAGAAAGCTTATTGGACGCTTGCTCTATTTATAAATTACAAGACCAGATATTACCTATTCTCTACATCGCTTGAGCCAATTTGTCTCTAAACCGACTAGTGAGCACTTGCAAGCTACATAGTATCTGGTACGGTACTTAAAAGGAACTTTAGGGCAAGGCATCCTATTATGTCCTACAAGCAATTTCCAAATCAAAGCTTTTTTTTACTCTGATTGGGGTGCATGCTTGGATTCAAGACAACCAGTCACAGGGTTTTGCATATTTCTTGGAAGCTCCATGATTTCTTGGAAAACTAAGAAACAACCAAGCATTTCTCGTTCTTCAGCTGAAGCAGAATGTATAGCACTGACGACATTAACCAATGAAGTTGTTTGGCTGCACAATCTACTGCGTGACTTGATCAGTAAACCACCTGATCCCACATTAGTCTTCTATGACAACCTAGCTGCTATAACCATTGTTCAAAACCCAATCTACCATGAAAGGACAAAGCACATAGAAATAGATTGCTATTTTATTGGAGAAAAAATTAACAGTGGACTGATCAAGCTCATGCCTATACGGACACATTCTCAATTAGCAGATATGTTCACAAAGGCACTTCCAGTTGCTGTTCTTCATAATCATATGTCCAAAATGGGAATTTTCAATCTTCAAGGTCGTCCATCTTGACGGGGGGTATTGAGTGTACTGATATTTGTTAAATAACAGTTAAGTATCAGCTGGTTTGTTAGCCTAGTTAGTTCGTTAGTTAGCATTAAAGTTTTATAAAATTCCTCTATAAGCTTCTTTATTTAAGCAAGAAAAGGGGTGTTTACAATTGAATGAGAAATGACCTTTTTTTTACCACACGTTGCTTTCATTGATAAAAATTATATTTTTTGGTTGTAACACCCTAATTTCTTTTATTTTATTAAGTGTTTTATTAAAAAAAAAAAAAAAAAGAGAATTTGTGATTTTGAAACACCCCTTATTGTTTTAATGAAATAGAAAATTTGTTTCAAGTTATTTGGGTGTAAATAAATAAAGTATTTCAAATTATGGATATGCAAACAAGGATTTAAATTATAATATTTGTTATTTAGGGCAAACATGAAAACAACTTTAATTTTAGGGTTTTTATGTAGAATAAAAATGGAAAGAGCTTTTTATATAAAAGAGAAGTTCATTTCTTTTATTCCTCATTAAAATAACCAAGCTGTCAGTTGTCCCTCTCCTTCCCCACCTTCACGCGTGTTGATCAGCAGGCCAAGGGGAGTTTTGATCTCAGTCAACCATCTTAGCCATCTAGCAAGCCACTTGTCACTTCTCCCCTGCGCGTTCTGTTGCGCGACCAGCAGCGCTGCCAGCAAGCTCCCGGCCGTCGCTGCCACAGCGAACGTTGCTTCTTGTCACCTTCAACCCAGCGTCGCCTTACGTCTTCGATCGAGGCCCCTGCACAGTCGCGTCTCCGGTAGCTTCTTCGCGTGCGAGATCCGACGAGCTGCAACAAGTTCCAACCCCTCCGCGAGCGTCGTTTTCGACGTGCCGAGCCACGTATTTTCAAAGCTGCTACTTCGCCAGTAGTGAGCCGTGGTCAGTTCTGGCGAGTTCTCCCACCGTTTCTCTTCATCGTTGATCGTGGGTAAGTTGTTTCTTCCTCTTAAAGCATGTTTTCAAGCTTCAATCCAGCCTTTAATGGAGTTTTCCGGCGAAAAGCTTAAACCCCATCTTAGATCTAATCTCTTTCTTCATAGATTTCGAGATCTAGAGAAGTCTGATCGCAAATCTGAGACTTGTTCCGTGATCCTAAGCTCGAGACCTTTCCAACGAGGTATGACCCGCTCTGATCTGTGACGATGCGCCGCCGCCGTGCTCTGGCGAGGTGTTTTTGGACAGTAACTTCCCCTCATTCCCGTGATGTTAACCCTCTTTGTGGCTTGTTTAGTTTATCCCTAATGAACGCTCGGCGTTGTTTTATGCTTAGGTGCTCTCAGGTTTCATCGTTCAGCTCATCATTTAGCTCGTGGGTCATTATGGTGTTTCGGTCTAGTCGTCGGGAAGGTAAGGAGCTTCATTATGATTTGGGTTTGTGGTTTAAAACATGTAAATAGTTGCATGATAGGATCTATGGGAATTGAAGGTTGGATGACTTAGCGTTAGAATAGCTAGGCCTGGTTACTGTGTTGACCACCTAGAGAAGCAGCTAGCTCACACATTTTAGGGCTCGTGATTGCATGATTGATATCTTGTTGGTGTTATGACTCGCTAGTGCCCCTTAGGAACCGAGCGGGGATATGGATCCTCTTTGCTTTGAGACACGTGGTTGGGTTGCATTAGCCTATAGGTTGACTTTTGCATCCGACCAAGGGGTCAAATCTCACCTACGTGTCACCTTGTGTGTGGAAAACGGGTTCCTTGATTGTTGAGCACATGTTGCGAGTCGCACCAACCCTCGAGTGGGCCTGGTGCACTCGCCTAAGCTAGGCTAGATCTCGTGTGACTCTAGTGTTAGTTATTATATCTCTGTGTGCATTCGTGGAACCTCATATGCTGTGTGCATGGCTCCACCAAGTTACCTTCCTAGTACGTTGGAGGGAGGGCCAATTATGTCGTGCTTGTCGTTGAGACTACTAGAAGAGGCCACTGGGACAGATGAAGGCGCAGAGGAATGCCTATAGGTGAGCCTGCATGCATTAGTGGGGATGTTGTTTGCAGGCAGGTCAGTCCTCCTGCATGCTAAGGGTTGGCAGTTGGCACCCCGAGCCCGAGGTTTAGGAACCCTGCAGTTTTCCTTTACTCGTGGCTCTCCTTGATAGGGTCAGGTGATTTTACTCGGCATTGTGTTAGCCCTTCCTGACACAACTCGTGTGTCGTTTCCAGACCTGAGGTTTAGAGATGTTGTGTGTTCCCTCACTTGTGGTCCTCCCTGACAGGGTCGGGTGATTCTTTTGGCATAGTTGTATACCCTGCAGATACACCATGAGAGTTACGCAGTGGAAGCGTGGTGGTCTCTAGAGTGGGCCAGGCTACCCCGGGGCATTAGGGTATCTCTCTGTTGATAGGCTAATTGGAGTTGTGCAGCAGAATCGTGGCGAGTCCCTGGCGTGGGTCAAGTTGCCCCGAGACACTAGAGTATGTCTTTGCGAGCACATCGTTATGGGTCCCTGATAGGTCAGGCTACCCGAGGCATTCTTGTATGTCTCTGCTAATGCAATTTTGACAGGTCCCTGGAAGAGGTCAAACTACCCGAGGTTTGGGACGTGTTCGACCCGAGGTTTGGAGAACTTGTGTGTTCCCCTCACTCAGGGTCTTTGCTCTGACCTTATTCAGATGATTGCTCGGCAATTAGCCGTAACTTGCTCATGGCTTGCACGCCGTTGTTTGACATTGATTGCTCGTGACCGGCCTGAGGGTCGGCCACGCATGAGCGAGGCATTTAGCTTCAGTTGCAGTAATTCTATCTGGTTTCTTACATGTTTAACCCCCATGGTGGGGCTCCTTACTGGGTATATTTCGATATACTCACCCCTTACATTTTCAAGTACTGATCCATTCCGAGGTGGCTAGGCTTGGAGTTGGATCGATCATGAACAAGGTGACGACATTTCTTTTCCGCAGTGTTTACTTGTGTCAAACCTTATGTTTTATGTTTTAAACTCAGCTAAACCATATTTTGTTCTTAACTATCGGGATCCTGAACTCTGTCTGTATGTTTTTTAACTATTAGTACCATTTTCATGTTTTATGAGGTTTTGTTGGAAAAACGCATGTGATTATTAAATTGGTTTTTGAGGATTTTAATATGCATGCACCTGTAACACCCCATTAGAGTATTTAGGAAGTCAGGTCATTACAAGTTGGTATCAGAGCACAGAGCCATAGATTCTGTAGACTGGTTTAGGTTGTAAACCGTGTGTCCATGATCATCAGCAGATCGACAGCCACCAGGTATGTGAAGTAGGGTAAAGTAAGAAGCATGTTTTAGTTGTGAAAATTGTTTTAGGGTTGTCTTTGTATTGCTTGATTGTGGGTCATGATTAGGATCCTTTTTGTGTTCAATTTCAGCTTCGTGATTTTCGTGTCCATGTCTTTTAAGGGAGAGGTACCCCGTGGGTGAGTATATTTCCGGCCAAGAAAAGGTTTATATCAACATTATTGAAAATGAAACAACATAAGAAAATGATCAAACATTACTTGAACTATTAATTAGTCGGTATAGGTTTCCATTGATGAATGCATTCTTGTACAGTTTTATTGTTAAATTTGATGTGAAGTCCTTCGTCCACTGCAAACCAATTACAAATATTGTTCTTGCATCTGATGCTCAACCACTTGGAAGCATCGAATTTCATTTCATAGCCTGGCCTGCGTATATATCACCAAAACAACGTCGGACCACGACGGTTCACTTTGAAGTCCCACGTGAATTTGTCTCCCGCGCTAAGAGTTTTTTCACCCAAGCCATTGTCTTTTGACTTGCAATGCAGAAATAGTTTTTGTCCGTGACTCCAATCATTATGAATGTTGATCTCCCATTTGCTCAATAACATCGAGTGAGTTACGGCAATGGCCGAGACGACCAGGAACACCAAAAGATGCTTCTTGATAGAGATGGTGCTCATTTCCAAATGTTTCCTTAAACTTGGTTTGCAAATGAGAGATTGTATTAGCAATATATTTTTCATGGTAAAATAATGGAAATTTGCACTTCATAGTAACTTTTTTACCCCAGTTTACAATTATAACAACTTTTTAAAAATAATTCGTTTATAGTAAATTCTGCCTATTTTTTTAAAAAAAAAAATCTCTATTTACTTTTTTTATTGAAGACTTTGATAAAATCTATCATTATTTAGTAATTGAAATTTATCAATTTTATCAATAATTGATTCTATCGGCCATTATTGATAGAATCTAATAGAAGTCTATCAATTTACTTTACTTATTTATTAGTAATTGTAACTATCAGCCTTATCGATAGAAATCAAATAGAAATCTATCAATTTACTTTATTTATTAGTAATTGATTCTATCAGCCTCTATTAATAGAATCTATCAATATGGAAGTCTATCGATTTAATTTTTTTGCTATACTTACAAATATTTTCATTATACATGCAAAAGTCGGTAAAATAATCGTGGATTTTGAAACATACTTCCAAAACTTTCTAACTTATCTCCATTATTTTTTTTTTCTTGCAAGATAATAGTCAATTGATATTGCATTCCATATTTATTAACTACTAATATATTTTAATCCAGGATTAAAATGAGCTTTTTTATACCGTGAGAGGATGGCTTTATCCTTGATTCATTTTCCTTACTAAAATCAGATCCTTGATTTGATTTACTAAAGTAAAGTTTTCATTTTGATTCTAGTTTTTTTTTTTTTTTCAATTTTAGTTCTAGTACTTTTAAATATTGGGGTAATTACAATCAAACTCAAAGTTAGGCTCTTGTGACAAAATTTAAAGTTAATTTTAATCAATTATTCGATATATATATATATAATTAAATATAAAAAATGACCTAATATGAAAATTTCTCTAAATTTTATAGAAGTCAACGAGAAATAAATCCGAGGAAAATTCTAATAAGATTTATTCAAACATTTAAAAAGAACTATTAAATTTCTTTTTGAGATATTGGGGGACAAATACGATTGTGTTGATCTGGTTATAACTAAATAATGAAATTATTGCGTCATTAACTAGTAGTAAATAGATTAATACTTAAAATAAGTTATTTTCAACTTTTTCTATATTATATGCTTTGATTTTTTTCTTTTTCTATTTTTCATTAAAAAAATTTGGTTAAAATATCATTTTGGTCCCTAGACTTTCATGAAAGTTCCATTTTGGTCCCTTGCTCGAGAAAATACGCACATACAACGACTTGAGGCATACGACTGTTCCCCAACATGCTTCAACCAGTGATGATGAAGACTTATCAGAGCTTAAAAAAGTATGGAGAAGGCGTTGTCGGATATGCGAACCTCAAACGAGAAGAAAATTTCCCTTTGTAAGCAATCCAAAGACTTGTCTCGAAAGATAAATAAGCTGAAAGCCGAGCATAAAACAATTTCTGAATTTATTTCTGCAGAGGCAACACTATCATCCCAAATACAACAAAAAGTATTTGAACTCGAGGAAGTGATAAGTGCAACTGAAGAAGCTCACGCTGCCAGCAACAATAGGAAGACACTAACAAGGCTTGAAGAAACCCTTACAAGTCAGCGACGAAGGCTACTGGATTATAACTTGACGTTTTAGCTTCTTTTTTTTTCCTTTTTTTTAGATTTTTTGTATCATAGGAACGATTTCTTTTTTCATTTACGATATTACATTTATAGCATTTCTTCCTCATTGTATCTGCTGATTCGGCCTCTTTTATTATCAATAAAATAAGAGCTTTTATTTTGACCCCTTCTTTTTTCTTTATTATGACTTAACTTAAAATTCATTAAGTTGCCTATGTACCATTTTATAATGAAAGGATCAAGTCATAACGTAGTTCATTACATAGCTTGGGACGACAATTTATTTTTAATTGTGACTGAACTTAAAAATTTTTGAGCTGCCTACGTACTCTTTTATAAGGAAGGGATCAAGTCATAACGTAGTTCAATTACATAGTTGCAGTTTATACTCATACGCCAAGGAGTATTAGACCGTTAAGCATAGAACTTCTTAAGAAACTTTTCGTTGATCGGGCCAATTTTTAGTCCGTCTTTATCCACAATCTTGTAAGCTCCATTAGTGTAAACTTCTTGAACAACATAGGGTCCGTCCCAATTAGGTGTGAACTTATTTCCTGTATGTTGCGTCGTGATGATAGGTCTTCTAACAGTGAGTACAAGATCCTCAACTTGAAACGAACGAGGCTTGATATTTTTGTCAAAAGCCTTGCTCATTCGTGCTTGATAACACTATAATGCTTGCTAAGCTTCAAGTCTTCTTTCATCCAATGCTTCTAACTCTTGGAGGTAGAGTGTTGCACTTTCTTCAACTGTCAACCCTTCTTGTACGACCATTCGAAGTGACTGGAGTTCTCTTTCTAACGAGAGGACAGCTTCTACTCCATAGACTAAGGAATACGGAGTGACTCCTATAAGTGTATGATGTGTAGTTCGATAGGCCCACAACGCTTCACTGATTCTATCTTGCCAATCTCTCTTTGCCTTAGAGACTATCTTCTTCATTAGATTGCACAAGGTCTTATTGAATGCTACCACCCCATTTGCTGTTGCATTGTAGATGGATGACTTGTGCTGTTTGAAATGAAAATTTTCACATAACTTGTCAATCAAGCTATTGGAGAATTGTCTTCCGTTATCTGTCACAATGCGATGTGGAATGCTGTAACGATAGATAATATGTGTTCGGATGAAATTTACAATATTTTCTTTCTTCACTTTTCGTAGAGGGATCGCTTCAACCCACCTTGAAAAGTAATCAGTCGCAGCCAAAATATAAGAGTGACCTACTGATGACTTTGGACTTATGGGACCCACAAGATCAAGTCCCCATGCTTCAAATGGCCACGAAGCAATGGTTGGATGAAGAGGCTCTAGTAGTCACTACTACAATTTTAGCTTTCTATGACAATTTTTAATTGTCATGATCAACTTATTATGACAATTATGCCTAAAAATGCGGTGTCATAGTATCCCCTATCATGGTAAGTCTTTAATGACAAATAATAACAATGTCATAAAATATAATTTATGACAATTATAAAAATGTCATAAATATTTTTTTATGACAACTAAAAATTGTCATGAATAAATGAAAAATAGGGTTTATGATATCTATTTATGACATTTTATAATTGTCATAAATTATGTTATTTTTGCAATGTTAACTTTTGTTACCATGACAGTTTTAGAATGTCATAAAGAAGAGTTATTTTTCCAAATAAAATTAAATCGTAAACTGTCATAGTTTATATTTCTTGATAGTTTAAAATTGTCATAAAAAGGATAACATGACATTTTTTAAATTATAAAATTGAATATATCCTAGTTATTTATTCATATATTTATTTTATATTGATTACATTTGAGCTTGTCAATTCAAAAATAACAATATTTAAACTTGTAAATAATTTTGCATTTCTAAGATAATATCACAATCCCGATAAATATCAAACTTATTTCATTAATCAAAATCCAAATAAAGTCTTATACAAAGTAACCAATATATAAAATTTGTATATTACAATTAATATTTCATAAAACCAAGAAAAAAATTAATAATTTGACAACTTGTAGATAAGTGTAGATGCAAAAGATCACCTCATAAAGTACCTACAAAATGTAAATTTTGAATTAGAAATCACAGTTGTTCATCCACTATGTTTTCCAATTATATTGGCAACGCCCATTTTAATTACCAATCAAAACAACTTAGTCGAGATTTGAATCATAAACGCACCAAAACAACATCATCATTATTGAATCTTTGAATTAGAAGTTACGAAGGAGAATAAAAGTATTTCTATAACAATAACTCTTTTTTTCCAAAAACTAAACTTCTACGAAGTCCCTTAATCCCATTCAAGTAGATGAATCATAAATAAGTGCAAGAAAAATTACTTGAGAGCTAAATTTCTCGATAGTAGTTTGAGCTCCATCATATAAAAAAAAATCATAAACCCTTTAAGAATGGGCTAAAAAGAATGAAGTTAATAATTTGTACATGTACAGAAATGGAAGGTTGGCGAGATATCGATACTCTTTGTTCATCTTCCTCTTGACTTCCTTCTTATTCATGTGATTCTTTCGGACCCTAAAGATGAGAACCGAAGAATGAAATGTCATTAGTGTTGCCTCTGAAAAAATAAATATCAAAATGAGTATACATAATGAAATGTCATTAATGTATAAAAATGAATAATTCAATCAACGCCCAACTAATATTATAAGATAACTAAAAGAAACTCAAACTCAAAAGCTTCAAAAATCATTAAAAGTAAAAAAGAATGAATTAAATAACAACACCATTTCAATTATTTGCAGATAGCTTATAGGTTGTCTCTAAATCTCCATATCCACCTACAAAGAATAAGTTAACGAAAAAATGGTATACTAAATATAATTGGAGAACGACGTTAATGAACATTAATTCAATGATACATAAAAAAAGTAACAAAAAGGGAGCTTGACATTTGACATAGAGCAACAATTTGTAAAAGTAAGAGTTATGATGTATTTAATCTATAAATTTTTAAGTTTGTGTCATTTGGTCTTTGCTAGGTTTAGAATCACTTCAAACTTCAATAAATCACTAGATCTTAACATAAATATACAACATTAAAACAAAAAAAGTTAAACCCACAAATATTTCCTTCTAAACTCCCATGAGAAACATGAGAAAACAAGAGTGAAGAAACAACTTTGAAATACTAAGAAGCCAAGTCTCATGTCAAACAATTAAGCTTCCACAAAAAAAAGAAAATCAAAGTATAGTAGCACAACCAATCATAAAACATAAACTAGAGAAAGATAAATGTATTACATGCTCATAGCAAGCTATCATAAGAAACAAAAACTTCAAAAACTTTAAAAGAGTACACAAAATTTTTACTTCTCCACCGACATATCATCCATACAGTCAATAAGAAATTCTACAAATTAAAAAAAGAGTGTTGGTAAAATAGATCACCATTATACTGAAAGCAATGCCACAAGGCATGTCATTTCCTCAAGTCTACAAGTAAGAAAGAGTGAAGATTATGAATTAATTATAGGGGTGATTTCGGTTCAATTTTTTTCGGTTTTGTATCAAACCGATAACCGAACCGATATCATTGGTTTCAAAAAACGGATCCGATCCAATATCCAATAAAGTATAGAACCATTGGATCTGTTTTTAATTGGTTCGGTTCGATTTTTCATCCAATCCAATGTCCAATTTCTTTTATATATGAAAAACATTCCTCATTAAAAAAACAAGAGCATTTAAAAATGGCACTGTTTCTCTTGCTATTGAACCAACAAGAAATCTATGTTTTGAAAAGTTACATAAATCACATCACAAACTAACACCAAGCATCCACACACACTATAATTTCAATTCAGAAGCAGATCCAAAAATAAAAAATCAAGAGAAAAATGTATTGAGCCTTTTAGAAAAGCAATGGTGGGATCTTAACATGAATCTCAAAGAGTGATAGGATCCAAAGAATATACACAAACTGGCCGAGAGACTGTGATGTTTATAGCCATTCTTCTTTAATATAATGAAAAAACAAAACCTTTCTTTCAAATAGTGAAAGAATTGTGAGAACTTACTGTAATAACAACAATTTTTTGAAGGCTTCATTTATAGTACATCTAATGGAATCTTCAAGACTAAATTATTAAAGAAAAAAAACACACATAAACTTAAATACCTAAATTAAATCAAAACTCGCAAAATTTCACTACCTAAGATTCTTTCAAGAGGCATAAAACGAGAATATTAATGCAAAATAACAAGAAGGAGAAAAAAAATTTCAACAAAAACAAAAGAAATTGAAGTTGCAATAATGGAATAAACCAGGACCACCTTAAAATCTCTAGAAATTGATTACGAGTATATACTACAGTATAACAGAAATAGCTTTAGATTCTTATTTTTTAGGAAATGAAAATATTCCACCCTCTTATTTTAATTTCCACTTCAGTTTTTGTTTCTGATGTAAATATTCTCTTCATTTTCTACAATGGAAGAAGAAAACAAATTAATGAAATGCCCCCAAAACACTAACTCAAATAGCGATAAACATTAGTGTTGTTAAACAAACGCAAGCCTAACTCAGATTTTATCCCAAAATCCTTAAAAGAATCCATCTTAAATTCCTAAAAGATATAAGGTTGAATATGCTCCAATATGAGTTGTCCAAATAAAACATAGTGCAACAATAATTCAACTCTAGAGAACAAAATTGATGAAAAATCCAACACTCAGTAAGAAAAGAAGAAGAAAAAAAGTATAAAATCGTACAAGTGTTGCGGCTCGCGGATCTGAGCTCGGGGACACGCGGCGGCGCACGCGGCTGAGCAGGCGAGGGGGCAGTGCGCGGTGGGGCTGCGAGGGGGGTCTGCTACGCGCTGTGGGGTCACGGGAGTCGGTGTGCGACGGTGACGGGAGGGGCCGTGGAGCGACGTGGGTTTGGCGGCCGTGCCAAGCCGCTTCGGCGGCGCGGCGTGGTCGGCAGTGGCGTGCGAGTTGAAGTGGAGGCTAGGGTTTGGGTGGGAAGAAGGAGGAAGAAGAAGGAGGAGAAAATTTTAACTTTCCCCTTTTTTTTTCTTTTTATTTTTAAATAGACAAAATCCCTCTTTTCTCTTTTTTTTAATAATACCAAAAAAAATTTCTATTTATTTATTTACTTATCATTATTATTTTTTATTTTTTTTCAACTTAAAAACTCATTTTTCTTTTTTCTTTTTTTTTTATTTATAGATTTTATATTTTATTTTAGTAAAAAACTCAATAACTTAGACGTAAAAATAAAAAAAATAAAAAAAATAAATGTTTTAAAACTTACAAATATTTATTTTCTATGACAATTTTTAAAATGTCATAATCTTATGAAAAAATGAGATATTCTTGTCTAAAAGTAAAAATTGCTATGACCATTATTAAAATGTCATTACAATCGTTTTATGACAATTATCTAAATATTAATAACTGTCATAAAACTTCAATAACTTAAAATTCATCTATTTTCTACAAATACTCATGTTTTTAGATATTTTATGACAGTTTCTAGATTTTTTAAAATTTTTGGATTGAAATAACTGTCATGGAAAGCTAAAATTGTAGTAGTGAGTTGATGTATGAAATTTGCATGAAACTGACAAGCTTCACATTTTTTTGCATGTTCCATCGAATCCCTAACCATAGTGGGCCAATAATAACCCATTCACTTTAGCTGTAAATGAAGCTTTGGACCAGATTGATGAACTCCACAAATGCCTGAGTGCGCCTCCTTTAATGCTATATTCGACTCGTCCTTTCCCAAGCATCGGAGAAGAAGCCCTTCATACGAGCGATGAAAAAGTATCTCTTTGTAATAGACAAATTGAGCAGCTCTTATTCGTACATCTGCTTTGCACCGAGGCTCTATCGAAAGTTTCCCATGTTGAAGGTAGGCAATGATACGTTGGTCCCATAATGTTCATCCGGCTGGTGGCATGACCCATTTTTGACAAAGTGCAATGCTCATACTTTCCTCATTAGAAATCGTTAAAGCAGTAGCCAAGTTAGCCAATGCATCTGCCTTATGAGTCTCTGACCTTGGAAGGTGTTCTATGATGAAGCTGTCGAACTTCTCTAGTAATTGTCTGGCATACGTAAAGTATGGCTTCAAATCCTCATGCTTTGTATCGTACTGGAGTAGGATTTGCCATATCACCAATTTTGAATCCCTGAATATCTCTATGTAATTTATGCCAATTTCGGCGGCCATTTGAGGACCGATTATAAGGGCCTGATACTCTGCAACATTGTTCGAACATAGTTAGCTAAGTGGAAGCTATAAGGCAACATATGCATTTTGGGAGTAATGAAGACAACGCCTACACCTGCTCCAGTTTTTCGTGCTACACCATCAAAATACATAGTCCATGGGCTCGTGATTTCATCAAGGAAAATCTCTTCATCAGGAAAGTCTTCACACAACTTCCAATTTGAAGGGACGAGATGGTCTGCTAGAAAGTCTGCCAACGCTTGACCTTTTATAGCCTTCCGCAGAACATAAACAATGTCGTACTGCTGAAGCATAATCACCCATTTAGCCAGACGCCCACAAATGATTGATCGAGACATAATGTACTTTATTGGGTCAGCCTTTGCAACTAGAACGCACAGTGAATGCCTGCATGTAATACCTCAACTTATCGATGGAGAAGAATAGAGCCAAACACATTTTTTCGATGGGAGAGTAGTTTAGTTCTACTCCTATAAGAGTTCAGCTTAGATAGTATAATGCTCGCTCCTTTCCCTTTTCTCCTTCTTGTGCGAACAATGCCCCCAAGGATCTTTCTTGCGCAGTGATGTATAAAATCAATGGTTTTCCAACTATAGGCGCTCCTAAGACGGGTGGGTTAAGCAAGTACTTCTTTATGCTTTTAAAGGCATTTTGGCATGCTTTATCCCACTCGAATATTTCCCCTTTCTTCATCAATCTTTGGAAAGGATGGCATCTACCAGCCATATTGGAGATAAACCTTCGGATGTAAGCTAGGTGCCCTTGGAGACTTCTAAGCTCGTGCAAGTTTTTTGGTGGCTGCATCTTTTTTATGGCATCAATCTTGAACTAATCTATCTCAATTCCCTAGCGTCTTACGATAAAACCTAAAAATTTTCCTGAAGTTACTCCAAATGCGCATTTGAGAGGATTCATCTTCAGTTGATACTTTCTAAGTTGATTGAAGACTATCTTTAGATCTTCTAAGTGATCTCGTCACTTTACAGATTTAACCACGAGATCGTCAACAAAACATTCAACACATCTGTGCAGCATATCATTGAAAATCTTTTGCATTGCTAACTGATAGGTTGCACCACCATTCTTTAATCCGAACGGCATGACCTTGTACAGTATATTCCCTTTAGAGTTCGAAAGGCTGTCATTTCTTCATCTCCAAGAGCCATCCTTATCTTATTATAACCGGATGATCCATCCATGAAGGATAAAGCTTCATGACCCGTAGTGGCATCAACCATGATTTCAGTGATGGGCAACGAAAAATCATCTTTCGAACATGTTGTATTTAGGTCACGGAAATCTACACAGACACGAAGTAGCCCATTCTTCTTCCTTACTGGAACAATGTTGGCAATCCATGTTGGATATTTTACCTCGCGGATGAATCCAGCTTCAATCAACTTATTCACTTCAACTTCTATCTGCGGGATAAGTTTTGGTCTAAAAGGTCGCTGAACTTGCTTAATTGATCGAGACGCAGGTCTAACAGCTAGGCGATGGACTGCCACTTTTGGATCAAGTTCGGGCATTTCCTTGTATGACCAAGCAAAGATGTCTTTGTATATAGTAAGTAGACTCAGATACTCAGACTCCTCCTTGGGTATAAGTAACGTGCTTATGAAAGTTGGGCGCGGCTCCTCATTCGTGCCAAGATTTATTTCTTTAAGCTCGTTTACTATCGACTAAATGCAATCTTCTAATGGAAGAGGAGCTTCATCAACATCCTCTTCACCCATCTCAACCTCTGTCTCTTCTACAATAGTGATGTGATGGCACAAAAACTCATTTTCCTCTTGCTCTATATTCTCTTCTCTTGGGTTGGTGAAGATAACATCATGTCGCTTTACTCTTAGCAAACCTTCTGTTTCAACTATAACAAACATTTTTCTCTTCATACAGGATGGAAGAACACTGCATATGTCTTCATCGCTTCTTATTTTACTCGATGACTCATTTTTGACAAATTATCTAAGGCCTTCATGAGAGATTCGGTAAAAAATAGACGTGGTATTCCTTTCAATTTTTGTCGTGCTTATGCTCAATCTTTGAAAAGCCGACAGTAGGGTCTTATCAGTAGTTGGACTTGTATTTTCTATTTCCCTTTTCGGCTTACTTAACCTTCAAAAGGCAGATGGTCGTGCTCCAACTGAAGTCGAGGATGTTCTCGCCTCACCCATGGCTTTATTCAATCTTTCAAAAATAGGTAATTGTGTCTCATTGGCGGTAGCAGACGTTTTATTCTCTTTTCTTTTTGATGTACCTAACCTTTGAAACGCTGAAACACGAGATGTTGATGGTCCAATGCGTTTAAAGGCGGGTACCCTATGACCAACATTCTTATTTTCCTTTGATTCTTCGAGCTATTTAATTTTTATGGGGTTGGCATCGGCCACCTTTGATTTCTCCCTTCGTGTTATGCAAACTTGTTCAGGTGACTTATATCCGAGTCCCTTTCTTGATGTTGGTAGAGTATAACCTTTCTTCAACAGTTTCTTTTGGGTCAATGAAAGCTCATCTTGATCGTCAAAGATACTTAAGCGCTTGAACTCAGTATGAGTCGTGAATACATACCCTGCATTGGCAAGAAGTTTGTATGCATTAGGGTCGAACCCATCTTTAGTTCCCCTTTCACGCAAAGTCACTTTCACCTTATCATCTACATTTCTCTGGCTCCATTGCTTTTTCATTTTTGTCAAAGGAGTGGTGAAATTTTCTTTCAACATTTCAATATCACCTACTTTTAAATTTTTTGAACATTGAGCAAAAGGTGCGTCACCCTTTTTTCATCGAGACAAAGGAACATAGCGTAAGATAGGTGACGCTGAAGCTTTCTCATCTTTCAAAACCTGAAGAGCTACTGGGTTAGTTGAAGCCTCACTCTTGATATGGCACGACTTATCTTCTCCCTCTACACTCTTCTTTTTGACATCGATTTCCTGCTCTAGTTTAGCTTTATCCTTCTCTTTTATTGAGGAGGCCTCTTCTGCAACTGTCTTTTCTACATTCTTGTTCTTTGTATAGAACTTTGCATCGGCGAGGTAAGACTCGACTTCTAAGAACAGATTTGTGTCAACTTTTACTTTCTTGATACCGTCTTAGAAAAATTTAAAGCATTGATGCAATGACGAAGCGACAACTCAGTTTTCATGAATCCAGGGGTCACCCAACAGTAGTCGATATGTTGTCTTGCAGTCTATGACATGAAATAAAGCATCAGCACTCAACTCGCCAATGATGACCTCTAATCGAATCATGCCGATTGCCTGTTGCCCACCTTGGTTGAAACCTTGAATTAACAACTTGGTGTCTGAGAGCTCTTCCATTGAAATGCCTAGCTGCTTCAAGGTAGCCTTGGGCATTATGTTGACCGAAGAACCATTGTAGATGAGAATTCGTCCAACTCTTTGTTCTCGTATGTATCCCGAGACATACAAAGGAAGATTACGAGGCTTTGATCCCAATAACAGGTCTTCATCAGTAAAACTTATCGACATGCATGGCGAACTAGGCGCAATTATAGTAGATGTTTTATCATTCCCACCACTTGAGTCCAACAATGCCTCAACAAGAGAATTTTTGTCCTCTTGAGTGAGTGCTAACAAATCCTCTATATTAAAGGGGGATATACTTTTAGGCTCAACATGAGCCTTTGAAGAACTTGTCGGGTCATCACTTGTGCAAATCCCATGACATGTAGCAACGTCTATTGCCTTTTCTTTTCCATCACATAAAAAATTCTTTGGAAAGAAATCAGCCAATGTTACTGCATGAGGCACTCGTAGAAAATCTTTGCATTTCTCTATGACGGGCTTGGATTTCATTACGATTCTTTTGCCTCGTTTCTTTGGAAACCTATTCCTCTTTGGCTCTTGGAATAAACGCGCTTCTTTATGGACATAGGTAAGCTTTTTCCTCCTCCGGCTTGTTACAACGGTCCAACCTCCATTTTTATCTTCAGTTGGCACTGACATGGATTTTCCTAGAGTACAAACCTGTTGAAGGGTTTCTTCTTTAAGATTGCAGTCTAAGGATTTCGTTTGAGAATGAACAGCAACGGACTTCAAAGGTCCAAATTGAATCAAGCATGGAGACTCAAACAGTGTTGCACTTTTGGGGGGTTGTGCTTTGGGCTGAGCAACCACAGTTATGTGATTTCCATGTGCTACTTCCTCTAGATCTAGCTCGCTTTTCTCTTCTCTGGCCAACCTTAGAATCAACTCTTTGAGAATGAAACATTTCTCTATAGGATGGCTGACGACGCGATGATACCTGCAGTAGTTAGGATCATTCACTTTGACTAACTCCTCAGGACGCTTACATTCGGGAAGCTGGATGAGTTTTGCTTCCAGTAGTTGCTCTAACATGTCAGCGACATCGGAGTCCGAAAATGGATAGACTTTTTCTTGTCTTTCTTGAAGCGTTAGATGACGTCGTTGCTCTACAACAAGTTGTTCTCGGCTTTTGTTTCATTCGCTTTTGAGGAAAATTTTAACGGAGTTGCACCGATGGTCATTGACTCATTTGCCACATTTTTTGTAACTTTTTATGTGGGCTTGAAATCCTTCTTTTCCTAGCATGTTTCTAAGACCAGAGAATCTTTGTTCCCCTTTGCATCAATGCTCAGCTCCATATCATGAGCTCGGGTGGCCAGCTCCTCAAAGGTGCGAGGCTTGATTCCCTTTAGGATGTATAGAAGTCCCCAATGCATGCCTTGGATACAGATGTCGATCGCGGACTTTTCAGTGAGTCGGTCTTTGCACTCAAGACTAAGAGCCCGCCATCGATTGATATAGTCGACGACAAGCTCACACTTCCGCTGCTTTGCATTTGTCAGTTCGATCATACTTACAGTTCGTCTTCTGTTGTAGAACCGGTTAAAGAACTCTCTTTCTAGCTCTTCCCAACTGTCTATTGTCTCAGGCTCCAAGTCATTATATCAATAAAATGTGTTCCCTTTTAATGTCCTGACAAATTACCTAACGAGAAGGTCACCTCGGATGCCAGCAGTTTCACATGTTTCAATGAAATGAGCAACATGTTGCTTGGGGTTGCCCTTTCCATCAAACTGTTGGAACTTAGGTCGCTGGTATCGTGCAGGCATTCTCATGTTGTCTATTCTCTTTGTATATGGGTTGGAGTACAAAAGAGAAGTTTGGACAGGTCCACCACCTTGAGCTCTAATTGTGTTTGCTATCATGTCATGTAGTTGTTGAACAGGCAACGAAGCAACCTAAGTTGAGTGTTGTTGTGGTTGTCCTTCTAAGAGAACGTTCTTCCCTTTATCATTAACTCGCTCATATGGACTCTAGCTTGATGCTGCTGTCTCTCGATTTTGCATTTGATTTTTTAGGTAAGCGATCTCTAAGTCTCTTTCCTTAATTGTTTTCATCATTTGTTCGAGCTTTCTTTCAAACTTTGTCATTTGATCGTCGCTTCCTTCACCAGCCATCATAACAGACATCACATCAGGACTTGATGTCTCTTTCGGTTGAACGACGGGGGTAGTGACTTGTTCAAACAATGGGTTTTCTTTGATAGAAATTTCATTAGAAAACCCTTCTAATTGCCTCACAATCCTTTTCGCAATTCCCTTCGGTGTCAATTGTTGTTCATTGATCTCGATGGACTTGGAACGGTTGCGCGTGATAGGTCCGGCATAGATTCTTGGAGCCGGCACCTTTGAAATAGTGTTTCTTTTTGTGATTGAGCCTTTTGGAGCAGCGGTCTTTGATGTGGCTTTTCCAGACGTAGTTGTTTGATTTATGCGAGAGATTTAGATGAGAGGTAGAGAGGTCCCACTGGCGTGCCAATTTGTTAAAACGAGATTTCCCGAGAAATTTAGTTTTATGGGGTTGAACTTGATTCTGAGATGATTTTGCGAAAGTGGTTCAATCTCTATGACTTGATCCTCTGATTCGTTCTCTCTGAATGAATGTTCTTGATATGAAGAACAATTTGGAGAACAAAATGTGCGTTCTTCGTATGCAACTGCTCGTTTTTGGAATTATTTGTCTTTCGAAGTAATTTTTGTCTTCGAAACGACGTTTGATCTTCAGAATCGTGGAGAGACCTCAACAAATGTGAATTCCCTCTCAAGTTCCAAAAATTTTCCCCCTTTTGAAATGAAGAGAACTTCTCTATTTATAGAGTTCTCATGCATCATGGACTTGGGCCCTTATGGGCCTGGCCCATGGGCTTGGCCTTTTGGGCTTGAATTTCATGGTTCGGTTCACTTGGTCTGGTTTTATTTTGGCCAAAATTTAAGATAAACCAATTTTTTTATTTAAATTAATTTTGAGAAATATTGTCCCAAAATTTAATTTAATTTCGCCATTAAATTTGAGATAATGATGTGGCAGCTTGTAATTGGCCGAAATTTCAGCGTCAACAAGGAGAAACCAATAACTAAAAATCAAGGAGAGAAGGATAGAGAGAATGAAAGATAAAAAAGGAAAACAATTTCTAACCGGTAGTATTTTTTTTATGATATTTTACGAATATAGCATGTGTTGAACGAGAATTTAAAATAATGCAAAAGATTGTAAAATATTTATTTTTATTACGATCGTAACTTTGTAACCTTTCTTTTTGGTATTCTAGTTTTTTTTTTTTTTTTTTAATAAGAAACATTCATTGATAAAAAGGAAAATTAACTATTTGGTTCATAAATTGGTTGTCTAGTTTCCGTTTATATATTTAAAAAAATGAACATTTTTAGGTTTAACTTTTCAATAATCCTTACTTTTTGGTTCTTATATTTAAAGTCTAGTTTTAATTTAATCTTTATATTTCAAAATTGAACATTTTTACTGGTGACCTTTCAATAAACTCACTTTTAATCTTTGTGAATTTTTTTTTATTTTGTTTCTAAACCAATTTTTTTTTTTAAAAAAAATTAAATTCACATCAAAATAAACTAATTACTTCATCCTTATATTAGTATTTAAAATTTTTAATTAATGTTTTGTTATTTAAATGACTAAAATCGAGTACTATTAAAATTCAAGGGTAAATTGTTTAATTTTGAAACATAGAAATTAAACCTCAAATCTAAGGATTAAAAATATATATGTTCAATTTTTTTTTATCAAATTTTATACTGACAAAAGGAAAAAAATATTGACTTGATTGAATCGAATGAAGGAAAATTTCTGCCAAAAAAATTATGAACTTTTATTGGGAAAAAAAAACAAGCTTTTGAGCACGTAAATCACATAAAAACATCATTTGATCTATTAATTAGTTGCGGTTAGTTTCCAATAATGAATGAACTCATTTGTATTTTCACCATTATATTTGAGATAAATTCCATTGTCTTTCACCTATATTTTGCACAAGAGAACAGTGAACCAAACTTCTTTATGATGCTGGGAACTTTCTAATTTCAAACACTTTAAGAGACATTTTAAGGATTATCAAATGTGTAGTTATTGTCATGTCTTTTTTATGTTCAAGCATAATAATGTACAAATTGTTTAAGCTAATTTAAAATTATATTTGTTGAAACGCCTTTTGTTTAAATTTTGAGGCTGCGCATTATAAATCTACGTTGACATGAAAAAACGCATACAAAATGGGGTTATAAATAGGCACCAAAATCTGTCATACAAACTGATAATATGATACAAATAAATATTCATAAGTGAATCAATCCGTACTATAACATAATGGCATAAATGACTTGATTATGACACCTTGATAGTGTTGTTACTTCTTCTTCAATGATCATGTATATATGTCATTAATGGATCAACGATGACTATAATATAATGTCATAAATTACTCAATTATGATTATGTATATGTGTCATAAATAGATCAAGCATGACTATAATAAAATGACAAAAATGGATCAATTATGACTATTGTAAGACATCTAAACACAGTCCTAGACTCAGTTCTTACTCACCATGCACGATTTAAATACAGTTATAATAGAAAACTTGAAATCAAATAAATGCTTCATTCAAAACATAAAGAGTCCCAACAGAACAAGCTTAAAATAATATTTGTGCCTCTAGCTAGAGATTATTAAAAGAATTCAAATAATGGAATAAATTGACTCAGTCCGTAATCGACATGCTGAAACAATAAAGAAAAATGAATAGAAATAATAAAATAATTAAAACAACCAACTCTCTTGATCCACCTACTCCTCTAGCCGTCCCAATTTTTTACCAAGTTACCTGGTGGAATAGGCACAGAAATAAGAGCGAGTATGAAGGTACTCAGCACAAATCCCCAATCGGGGTACAGTACGCAAGTCATTGTTGGATCGGTATGACAACCCTAGAGGGGGGTGTTGACTCAGAAATTTTGGCCAGTCATAGATCGCCACGTCATTATTCCAAATTTAATGACGAAAATTAAATTAAATTTTGAGAAAATATTTCTCAAAATTGATTTGAACCAAAAGTTGGGTTTTCTTGAATTTGGGTCAAAATTAAACCGGACTGAAGTTCGTTTAGCGAACTTAACCAAAAAGTCCAAATCCAAAGGACTAGGCCCAAGGCCCAAGCCCATCGAGGCCCAAGCCCATGGTCCATAAGAGCTCTATAAATAGAAGAGCTCTCCTTCATTTGAAGGGGTTCAATCATTGAGAAAGGCATTGAAGCTTTCTAAAGAAGAGACTCAACACTTTACTGCATTCTTGAAGATTGGAGTTTTCCATAACTCCTGCAAATTGAAGCTACGAAAGAATTCCTGAAAACTGAAACCATACAACGTTTCTCGAAGACTTGAAGCTCCTATAAATCTTGAAGATTGAAGTGTTGAAACGATTCCAAGTTTGAAGCTGCTAGAATTTCCTGAAATCTGAAGTTGTGAAAATCCTTGTATTTGTGAGAGAAGAATCAAAGGAACATAGACTAGAGTTGTAATCCACTATACTTCATACGAAATCAATATAGATTTTCAAGTTCATCAAACGAATTATATTTCTCCGGAAATCTCATCGAACAAATTGGCACGCCTAGTGGGACCACTCTACCTTTCATCTCTTTTCTCGTTCAAATCAATTCAAGGAATCATGGCACGCAAAAAAATCATTTCAACAATTCCAAGCAACACCTACTTGGGACCTATCACCCACAATCGCTCTAAAGAAATCCAGCAAATGGAAAAAGAGTCAGTTTCTTTCCTTGCAGCCAAAATATGGGCTCATTTGGAAGGAAATAAGGGAGGTGAAATTTCTATGCAAGAAAATCCTCTATTTGATCAATCCATCTCATCATCTGAACAATCAAAGGATGTAGCTACTCCTGATATTATGTCTGTGATGATGGCTGTGCAGATACGTCAGGCGATGAGAGAATAGCGAAGCTTGAAAGGAAAGTAGAGATGTTGCTGAAAACAGTTGAGGATAAAGAGTTTGAAATCACTTCTCTGAAGCATTACCTTGAGACTCGGGATGTTGCCGAATCTAGTCAAACACATGCTGTAAAGACTAATGGAAAAGGGAAGACTCTTATGCAAGAAGTTCAACCCTAACACTCAACTTCTATCGCTTCGTTATCCGTCCAACAACTTAATGATATGATCACAAACACCATTAGAGCTCAATATGGCGGGCCTCCTCAAAGTTATCTCACATATTCAAACTATATACCAAAAGAATTAACAATTTGAGAATGCCAATCGGGTATCAACCACCAAAATTTCAGCAATTTGATGGAAAAGGAAATCAGAAGCAACATGTTGCTCATTTTGTCGAGACCTGCGAAAATGCTGGGACACGTGGTGATCTCCTTGTGAAGCAATTTGTCCGGACCCTTAAAGGGAACGCCTTTGATTGGTACACTGACATAGAGCCTGAAACTATTGACATTTGGGACCAATTTGAAAGAGAATTTCTAAATCGCTTTTATAGCACAAGAAGAACTGTAAGTATGACTGAGCTTACAAACACGAGACAACGAAAAGGCGAGCTTGCCATTGACTATATTAATCGTTGGAGAGCTTTGAGTCTCAATTGCAAAGATCGTTTGACTAAACTGTCTGTTGTGGATATGTGCACCCAAGGTATGCATTGGGAACTTCTTTACATCTTACAAGGCATAAAACCTCGTACATTTGAGGAACTAGCAACACGCGCCCACGATATGGAGTTGAGCATTACTGCTAGAGGAAATAAAAACCTTCCATTCCCAGAGGTAAAGAAAGAAAAGAAAGAAGTGAAGAGCTCTGAAAAGATATCCAAACTTGCTACTAGGGAATCCATGGTTGTCAATACGAACCCTCTTAAGTTCACCCTGAAAGAAAAGGGAAAGAAGATAGAGAAGCGCCAAGATGAAAATGAGAAGCGTCGCTTAACTCTTAAAGAGAGGCAAGAAAAGGTTTACCCTTTCCCAGATTCCGATATTGCTGACATGTTTGAGCAGTTGTTGGAAAATCAGTTGATTGTACTTCCTGAATGTAAGAGACCTGAGGAAATGAGAAAAGTTAATGACCCTAATTACTGTAAGTATCATAGGGTCCTCGGTCATCCAATAGAGAAGTGCTTCGTATTGAAAAAGAAAATCCTTAAGCTCGCTCAAGAAAAGAAGATTGAACTAGAGCTCGATGAGATAGTTCAAACAAACCATGCTACTGTAGTAAGTCATTCAAATGTACAATCACCTTTGGGATCTTCTCATGATCTAAAAGGATGCTTAATTCAGTTTGGTTCATTCGAACATGTATTGTGTGGATGAAAGAACAACTCCCTCTTAAGGAAAACTCTCAAAATTCTTTACAAAAGAATGAGAAAAATGATGATGTGGATGAAGGTTGGACTCTAGTGACTAGACGAAAGAAGCGAAAACAAAGTTCTCCTCATATAAGGTCTCGTTCACTTCGAGAATACACAAGGAAAAGTAAGTTTCCGAAGAAGAAAGGGAAAAAGAGTATAAGAAGGCTTAGACCTGTGGTGGAAGAGAATGAAGAAGTTATTCGATTGCGCCAACCAATAACCTTAAAGGAATGTTTTCTAAAGCATTTTCCTAGAAATGTTTGTGAAGTTGTCCCATGTTATGTTACCAATGCAGTTGAAGACAATATTGCTTCTTCAAGCTCAACAGAGGTAGTAACAAAGTTGGAAGACTTACCTTTTTTTACCGTGAATGATTTATTTGCACTCCCTCAAGAGACTAAAAATACTCTTGCTGATGCGTTAAAAGATCCTGAAACTTCAATTGAAGCTATATCCCAAGAAAATTTAATTGGCTCGTGTTGCATGTCGATAAATTTTGTTGATGAAGACTTGTTGCTCGGGTCCATACCTCATAACAGACCGTTATTTGTTTCGGGATACATCAAAGAACAAAAGGTTAACAAAATTCTTATTGACAATGGTTCTGCAATAAACATAATGCCCAAGACAACTTTGAAGTATCTCGGCATCCCGATGCAGGAACTATCAACAGTAAAATGATGATTCAAGGTTTTAATCAGGGTAAATAACGAGCGATTGGAATGATTCGTCTAGAGCTCATTATTGATGATTTAAAGGCGAATACATTATTTCATGTTATAGATTCTAATACTACTTATAAAGTATTATTGGGTTGCCCTTGGATACATGAGAATGGGGTGATAAGTTCCACTTGCACCAGTGCTTCAAATATTACCAAGACGGTGTCAAGAAAGTTGTTGCAGATGTTAATCCTTTTTCAGAAGCCGAATCTCATTTTGCAGACGCAAAGTTTTACATGAGAACTGACAGCGTGGGAGAGGCATTACCAACAGAAATTCCTTTTATCAGAGGCACTAATAAGTAAGAACAACCAGAAATCAAAGCTAGAGAAGATAGCGATAAAGAAAAAAAAAACTCAGAAATCTTCGAAATTAAGACAATTAACTGCGGATCAAAATGCGAGTTGCTAAAAAGTAGAAATGAGCCAATTCCAGAGGCGATGAAGTCAAATCCTCCTGTTCTGCGTTATGTTCCTCTATCTCGACGAAAAAAAGGTGAGTCACCATTCAAAGAATGCTCAAATAACCTAAAGATTGGTGACATTGAGATATTGAGAGAGAATTTTGTTGCGCTTCTTACAAAAATAACAAAGCAAGAAGCCGGTAATGATAAAGTAAAGTCAAATTTGCCTGATAAACAAACTAAGGAAGGATTCGACCCAAATGCTTACAAGCTATTAGAAAAGGCGGGTTATGACTTTACAACTCATACTGAGTTTAAAAGTGTTAAAATATTTGACAAAATAGGTGACTTGTCTGCAACTCAGAAGTTCCTTAAAAAAAAAGGTTATATTGTACCTAAGTCCAAGGCGGGGCTTGGATATAAATCTTCAGAGCCATTCCGTATCGTAAGAAAGTGGAAAGAAAAATCTATTGATACACTCCATATCACGATCGTAGAAATAGATGGTTCTAAAGACGTCAAAGAAAATGTAGAGCGTAAAGCTTCTGTTTTTTATCGCTTAGGGCTTGGAGTCACACGACCTTCAGCTTTTAGTAAACTAAGTGTTACCAATACCAACGGTGGAAGTTTACATGCAACTTCTAGGTCAACACGACCTTCATCCTTTCAAAGGCTAAGCATAACGCCCAGAAGTAGAAGTAATACACAGTTAGCCTCAACCGCACGAGTGTCGGCTTTCCAGAGATTGACCATATCTATGAAAAAGAAGGAACAACCTCCTGTCATTGTGAAAGTTTCAAATGAGAAAGGTGATGGAGAAATCCATAGTGCGGTTCCCTCTCGAATGAAGAGGAAAATGTTTGTTTCCGTAAATACAGATGGCTCATTAAAGGTGAAGCGACATGATATTATCATCACAAAGCCGACGAAAGAAGAATCGAACAACGAAGAAGATATGACTTCTGTTTATCATATTAATGTAGAGGAAGTTATAGAAGATGAAATGACAGAGAAAGATGTTAAAGAGGCGTCAATGACCTTTGAGGATGGTAGTCAATCGGCACTAGATGAACTAAAAGAGGTCAATCTTGGCACGGAAAAATAGCCACGCCCTACTTTTATAAGTGCATCTCTTACGCAGAGTGAAAAAGGTGATTATATGAGTCTTCTCACTCAATATAAAGATGTATTTGCGTGGTCGTATAAAGAAATGCCAAGATTGGATCCAGAAATAGCAGTTCATCGCCTTGCAATTAAAGAAGGGTATCAGCCTGTCAAGCAGACTCAACGACGTTTTCGTCCAGAACTCATCCCTCAGATCGAAATTGAGGTCAATAAACTAATAGAGGCAGGATTCATTCGTGAAGTTAAATATCCGACATGGATAGCAAACATTGTCCTAGTCAGAAAGAAAAATGGCCAACTTCGCATTTGTGACGATTTTCGTGATTTGAACAATGCGTGCCCAAAAGATGATTTTCCACTTCTCATCACAGAAATCATGGTAGATGCCACCATGGGTCACAAGATCCTATCATTTATGGATGGATCGTCGGGATATAACCAAATTCGAATGGCTCTTGAAGATGAAGAGAAGACCGCATTCCGAACTCCAAAAGGTATATATTGTTATAAAGTTATGCCTTTGGGTTTAAAAAATGATGGGGCCACTTACCAACGTGCAATGCAAAGGATATTCGATGATATGCTGCATAAGCATGTCGAATGTTATGTTGACGACCTAGTGGTCAAGTCCAAAATTCGACATGACCATCTAGGAGAACTGAAATTAGTGTTTGATCGTTTGAGAGAATATCAATTAAGAATGAATCCACTCAAATGTGCGTTCGGAGTAGCCTCAGGAAAATTTCTTAGTTTTCTAGTGAAGCATCGAGGGATCGAGATTGATCAATCTAAAATCGATGCCATTCAAAAGATGCCAAGCCCAAGAAACTTGCATGAGCTGAGAAGTCTTGAAGGTAATTTAGCCTATATTAGGAGGTTCATATCCAACCTGGCAGGTCGATGCCAGCCGTTCCAAAGATTGACGAGGAAGAATGAAACTTTTGAATGGGATCAAGCTTGCCAGAATGCATTAGAAAGCATAAAGAAATACTTGCTAAACCCTCCTGTTCTAGGTGCTCTATAACATGAAAGCCAGTTATTCTATACATTGTTGTGTAGGAACGATCTATTGGAGTACTTTTAGCACAAGTCCGAGAAAATAACAAGGAGCAAGCTCTCTACTATTTAAGTAGAACCTTAGTGGGGGCAGAGCTAAATTATTCTCCCATCGAGAAAATGTGTCTTGCTTTATTCTTTGCTATTGATAAGCTAAGACATTATATGCAAGCATTCACCATACATTTGGTGGCAAGAGCTGATCCGATCAAATACATCCTATCTTGGCCAGTCATTTCAAGACGCCTTGCAAAATGGGCAGTTATACTTCAACAGTACGATCTTATTTATATACCCCAAAGGGCGATCAAAGGACAAGCACTTGCTGACTTCTTAGCTGATCATCCAGTTCCGTCAAATTGGAAATTATGTGAAGAATTGCCAGATGAAGAGGTATTCTATGTAGAGAATACGGAATATTGGACCATGTACTTTGATGGAGCAGCGTGAAAGACTAGAGCCGGCGTTGGGATCATTTTCATCTCACTTGAAAGGCACATACTACCATATAGTTTCACTCTTAGTGAATTATGTTCAAATAATGCAGCTGAGTATCAAGCACTCATCATTGGCCTTCAAATGGCATTAGAGTTTGGAATAATACACATTGAGGTTTATGGAGATTCAAAACTTATAATAAACCAACTGTTACTCGGTGAAACATGAAGACTTGAGAGCTTACTTTGTGTATGCAAGGCTTACTAGAAGAGTTTGAGGGGATAACTTTAGAACATATCCCCAAGTCAGAAAATACAAAGGCAGACGCATTGGCAAACTTGACAACTACCTTGACAATTTCAGATGATGGACCCACAATTATCACTCTTTGCCAAAAATAGATTGTTCCACCCAGTCAAGTTCAAGCTGAAGAAGTTGACATGATATCTGTTTATGTCATCGAAGAAGAAGATTGGCGACAATCTATCATAGATTACTTGCAACATGGAAAACTCCCTACAGAGTCGCGACATAAGGCTGAAATACGAAGAAGGGCAGCGAGGTTTGTCTATTATAATAATATTCTTTATCGTCGTTCATATGAGGGTCTTCTGCTTCGATGTTTAGGAAAAGAAGAATCTTTGAAGGAATTGGAGGAAGCACATTCAGGAATATGTGGCGTTCATCAAGGTGGTCCAAAGCTACAATACCAGTTAAGAAGAATGGGTTATTATTGGCCCACGATGATTCGAGATTCTATGGATTTTGCGAAGAAGTGTGAAACTTGTCAGTTCCATGCCAATTTTATTCACCAGCCGCCTGAACCACTTCATCCAACTATTGCTTCATGGCCCTTTGAAGCTTGGGGACTCGATCTTGTCGGTCCTATAACACTTAAGTCATCCGCAGGACATTCATACATTCTTGCTGGAACAGATTACTTTTCCAAGTGGGCAGAGGCTATCCCGCCAAAGGAAGCTAAGAAAGAGAATATTGTGGATTTTATTCGAACACATATTATTTATCGATATGGAATCCTTCACTATATTGTGACTGATAATGGAAGACAATTTTCCAATAGTTTGATGGACAAGCTATGTGAAAAATTTAAGTTTAAGCACTATAAGTCATCCATATATTATGCACCAGCAAATGGGCTAGCAGAGGTGTTCAATAAAAAATTATGCAATATATTGAAAAAGGTAGTTTCCAAGACAAAAAGAGATTGGCATGAAAAAATTGGTGAAGCATTATGGGCGTATCGAACTACACATCGCACACCAACAGGGGTTACACCTTATTCCCTCGTATATGGGGTAGAGGTTATACTCTCGCTTGAAAGAGAAATCCCTTCTCTACGAATGGCAGTGCAAGAAGGACTAACTACTGAGGATAATGCAAAATTACGTCTCTAGGAATTAGAAGCACTTGATAAACAAAGGTTAGATGCTCAACAGACACTTGAATGCTATCAAGCACGAATGACCAGGGCTTTCAACAAAAATCTCAAGCCTAGAGCATTCCAAGTTGGTGACTTGGTTCTAGCTGTTCGACGATCGATCATCACAACACGTCACACAGGGAACAAGTTTACTCCAAAATGGGAGGGACCATTCATGGTGAAAGGAGTCTACTCAAATGGAGCATATAAGATTGTTGATAAAGATGGATTGAATGTTGGTCCAATTAATGGAAAATTTCTGAAGAAATATTTTGCATAAGTTTGTAACACTCCTTATCGTAGGAGTATAAACTACATGGTGCTCCTGGCCCGCACGAGCTTAAAATGTGAATGTCCAAAAAACAAAAATCTACTACTATGAACTATGTTATGACTTGATCCTTTTTATTTTAAAGGTACGTAGGTAGCTTAAAGAAATTTATGTTCAGCCCTAAAAAAAAAAAATCACTGAAAGTTTATTAGTGGATAAATGAAAATAATTGCTAAACAAGATCTATGTCGGAGTAAAGAATGAAAAAGGAAGGTGCATCTGCATCATAGAAATAGGAAACTATTTTACATCAAGAAAAAAAATAGTGCATCTACATGAAAAAAAGAAATCAAGGCTTCCACTCAAAATTCTTCAACTCCTTTCTAGCAGCTTCCAAGTCTTTATGGGCATTATCTAAAGTCTCGGAGTCTTCGTCAGTTAAAATGGGAGCAGATTCTATATCATTTATCTCATCTTCAATCCTTGAAACCTGGAGTTCTTGTTCGTTTAAAGTCTCTTCCCTTTCACAAACTAAAGTTGAAAGTCTTTCATGTTCGACCTTCAATTTCTTCATCTTTATCTCTAGTTCCTTCATTGTTGAAGACGTTTGAGCAAGCTTGCGTTTTGCCATATCCCTCTCTTTAATCGATTGACTCTGTGCAGCCTTTGCCAACTCTAAGTCATTATTCTTTTCTTTTAGACTTTGATCTTTGTTTGCTGAACTAAGTTGGCGAGAGTGTGTGTTTTTCAGTTGATTGTATGATTCCACTTTGGTGAAGTAATCATTGACAAATGTTCTAAGAGAATCCAAATTTTTACTACCAAAGAGTGAAAGAGAATTAATAACTGTATGTATTCATGCACTAACACGGTCTATATGCTCAAAATCGGTATTTGCACCTTGTCTCGCCCAAGTTCTCATATGGCTATAACTGCCCTTTGTTTGAAGTTAGAAATGCTCGACTCAGGACGAAATACAGAAACCTCAGGCTCTTCGACAACTTTTCGTTTTTTCTTGGAGGAATTTTCAAACGTGTTGATGGGATGAGATGAACTAATCAGCTTCTCAGGAAATGCACTCTTAGAGCCATTAACTTCATGATCACCACTATCAAGAGCATTAGGATTTGAATTTGATTCCTCGCTCAAAGTCTTTTCAAGATCCTCAAAGTCTTCAAAATCTTCATTTAAAACCGGCTGCACAAAATGTTGGTACATGAGTGATGATGAAAAACTATAAATATATATTAAAAAAAAACTTACCGTTGGTAAAGGCTCTATGGGAAAATCTGATGCCTCAGGAACTCCATCAAAAAAATTATCAGTGTTGATATCAACCAGCTTTTGTCGTTTTGCCAGTCTGTTCCAATGACGGTCACGAGGACTTTCATTAGTCAATTCACCATGTTCTGATTCTTGAATACCATGTTCATCAAGATTTGGTCTTCCAACACATTGCTCTTCAACAGGTTGAGCTTCAACATCTTCTTCTTCAATAATTTGATCATCAACATTTCGTTCTTGAACATCTCGATCTTCAATATTTTATTCTTGAACATCGTGATCTTCAACATGTTGCTCGTGATCATTTTGTCCTTCAACATGCCATATTTGAATATCTTCTTGGACATCTTGCTTTCTAGCACCTGAGATCCGAATGTTTCGTTTTGGGGCTAAAGGTTCTTCTTCAGGTAAACGAATTTGCTTTCCACCATGATTTTCTCCGTTTCCTTTAGAGAGCTTAGGTTTGGATGAAGTAGGCGCGACACTTCCTGCCAGTTTTACCACATTATCTTCGAAATAATTGTCGTGCTTCGCTAAACACCATTTTTTATACCGTTGAGAGACTTGATCCCGGAAATGTATAGATCGAGTAGGAAAATGAACCCGAGATGCCGTCCTAGTTTTGGTGAAAATCCTCCAATGATGTAGGATATTATCAAGGCTGCTCGAGGGAACACCACCTTCTAAGTCATATGGGATGTCTTGAAAAAATCCGAATTGTGGCCCAATTCGATGATGATTGTAGGGTTCAATAATCAATGAATCACCAAATCGAGCAGATAAGTAACACGATCGAAAGCTGAAGAGGTATGAGGACTCGAAGGATGATATATTCTGATTATCTGTTATTTCTTCATATTTATTTCTTTCGTGAATAGTTGCATTCCACATAATAGATCCTCCATGATGAATCAATTCTCAAGCTTCGAACTCGTCAAAATGTATAGCACCACCTTCGCCGGAGAAATCAACCATTCGAGCACCTCGAATTTTCTTTGGAACTTCAAAATGTGTTTTGAAATAATAAGCAAGGCATCCATGAATGAAATGCATAGGCAAACAAACGTCTACATGTCCGATCGGGTTAGAAGCTCGAGTGATTATACTTAATCCATGATATAAGTTATCTAAGGTTGGGACAACAAGGCTAAAGACATGACTTTCAGCCATTTGGCTAGCAATTCTAAACACTCTAGGTCGAATCACTTGAGTTCCCTTTCTAGGGAAAACAAAAACACATAGCCAACAAGACAAGAAGGCTGCCAAATAAGTTTTGTCACACCAGTCTTCATCTACATCAAGGTCATGGAACATCTTATTTTCACAGCTCGTCCATGCACGATACTTGATTTTGGTCCCGTCGGGATTTTGGGTTGATGGAGCTCGAGAAGTCTTCCTTTTTGACCGTCCAGTAGGTCTGTTGTATCTTTTAACATCTTTAAACCAAAAGGAGATCCAAGAGCTAACAAATACAAATTTTTGAGAAAACCCACGTTCCTTCCCCAAGGTGGCTATCTTATAATATGCTTGGAATAAGTGTTCGCAACTCTTTGGGAGAACCTTATAATTACCTCGATATTCCGTCAACTCTTGCAAAGTCGGAATAACCTCCTCATAAAATTTTCCTTTGATAGGAAGACCACAAATATCCCATAAGTCCCATAGCGAGATAGAGATTTCACCTAGGGCGGTAAAGAGGGTATTCGTTCGAGGGCACCAAGCTTCACAAAAGGCACGAACCACATCGTTACAATGATCGTAGGTGTAGAGACAAGCCATCACCGCATTACATAAACGATTTTGATTAAGGACTTTCTCATTACAGCCAACGAAAAATTCTAGTCACTCCCAATAAAGATCAATGAAAGACCAATCACCATGAATCTTCATTATATTATTCCAATGAGTTTCACCTTCAATCAAGCGACGCCCTAATGTTAGCTCAGGGCCCTCATTGTACGTTCGACCAGGCATTGAAGATTTTAAGACCCAAACTCTTTCATTGCCTTCATAAGTTAACTATTTTGATAGTTCAGGTGAAAATTTGACATTCAAGTGTTGCCATGTAGGGGAAAGAGTGCCAGCTAAAGCCTCCTCAGCAAGAAAAGAAAGTCCATCCTTGATTGATTGCTCTTTATCTTTCAAAATCACTAAATACTTTGATCCTGAGGTTATGCGCTCGGCAGAATGAACCATGATCCTGCAAAAAAAAAAAAGTTAGCCAAAATCATTAAAAAAAATGGCAAAAGGAATGACGATAAAGAAACTGATAAGATTTCCCCCAATGCAGAGCAAACGATGAACACTAGAGAATAAACTTGTATCGTTAAGTCCTGGTTGATGATAAAACACTTCAGGAGGATAAACTTGTATCATTAAGTGCTCGTTGATGATGGAACACTTCTGGAGGATAAACTTGTATCGTTAAGTTCTCTTTGATGATGGAACATTTCTGGAGGATAAACTTGTATCGTTAAGTCCTCATTGATGATGGAACACTTTTGGAGGATAAACTCGTATCGTTAAGCGCTCGGTGATGATGAAACATTTTTTGGAGGATAAACTTGTATTGTTAAGTCCTCGTTGATAATGGAACACTTCTAGAGGATAAACTTGTATCGTTAAGTCCTCGTTGATGATGGAACATTTTTGGAGGATAAACTTGTATCGTTAAGTCCTCATTGGTGATGGAACACTTTTTAAGGATAAACTTGTATCATTAAGTCCTCATTGATGATGGAACACTTTTGGAGGATAAACTTGTATCGTTAAGTCCTCGTTGATGATGGAACACTTCTAGAGGATAAACTTGTATCATTAAGTCCTCATTGATGATGGAACATTTCTAGAGGATAAACTTGTATCGTTAAGCCCTCATTGATGATGGAACACTTTTTAAGGATAAAGTTGTATCGTTAAGTCCTCGGTGATGATGAAACATTTTTTGAGGATAAACTTGTATCGTTAAGTCCTCGTTGATGATGAAAGACTTATGTTGTACAAAATAGATGGTGGAACACTTTGTATGGATAAACTTGTATCGTTTAATCCTCATAGTGGTTAGTTTCATGCTCCCCTTGTCAAGTGCTCTTACAATGGCATTTACTTCATTTGCTTAAGTTCACTGGGGCATCTACCCAAGGAAATAAAAAAAAATTTAAATTTTTTTTACCTTTATTTACTTTGGTGATGATGGAACCTCGTGTATGAATTGATAAAAATTGAAATCATGCAACAAAAAAAAAAGTTCAAAGAAAATGTTTATATTCATATATATAAATAGATTATATTATAATTGTTATTTCGTTATATTTAAAAAAAAATCCTTCAAAAATTATATTGTTTCAAATATTTACAAAGTAAAAAAAAAATAATAATAAAATTGAAACTTGTTAAAAGTTATAAAAAAAAAAAAAAAGCAAAAAATTGGGCGGCACTTTTGCCGCCGCATTTAGAAAAAGAAGAGGACATAAAGCATACAAAAAAAAAATTGTGAAATGGGTGGGGCCAGCCAGTAGAGTGGTTGAAAAAGTCTTTTTGCATTTAATTTTTCTTTTTGCATTTAAATTAGCACAGCCACACCTTTTATCTCCATTAGCAAGACAAAAAAAAGAGCCTTTCAACTCACTTTCCTTCTCAGCCGCAGAGACGATGACTATTGCTTTGTTAAAAAAAATCCGAGACTCAAACTTGCCCCTCCCAGTGGCTGCGCTAATTTTGATTAGCGCACAAATGAAACCACGACGATTTCAGCTGCGATGTGCAAACTCCAGCGAAGGCCACAACAACAAGCCAGTTCCAGCAATTTGCAATGTATGGCAGCGGTGAATTGACCTCCGACGATAGTGAACTATGGCGTAGGAGCTTTTTGTATTCAAATAAAAGGTTGATGTTTTGAGAGTTTGTGTTTTGCGATTATTTATTGAGGGTCCTCCCTTCAAGATTAGGAATCAAATATGGGTTTGAAAAAAAAAATATTTATCTTCAAAGATTTGATATTCATTTTAAGTATAAAATCTTGTTTGATGAGATTTATCTTATTTGGATTAATTTGAAACGATTTGTCAAGAAAGGACTTTCGAAACAAAATATTGGGCATTGAATTCTTTTTATTTCTTTTTTGGGATAAAATCTTCAAATATTTGATCTTAGTAGATGAATGAAATATTATATGAATATACATATATTGGATTTCATTGTTTATCTACTAAATTGAATATGAACTAGCACGAGCCCGAACTTGAAGCAAAGTTATTTAAAAAAAGCACTACAACTAAAAAAAGAAATAAAGAAGATGTTGACACCGTACAGATGAGAATGGCTATTTTTAGTCATTGAAGGTTAAAATATCTTGCAAATTAGGAATGATTTGATTTTTTTTATTATTTGAAAATGAATACTTTCATTCAAAGGATAAAGAAAGCAATATGACTTACTCATTAAGTTTAAATTAAAGATCAAAATCCAGCCAAATCAAGATTCCATTAAATTCAGAAGTCGAGTCAGATTGAATTATGGATAAACATATACTCCAAGATTAAAGGAATGGAAATTTAAAAGAGATATTTTCCAAATTTATTCATGGAATAAATATTTAGCCTTAATCAAATTAAAATGTTGGGTATGGTTTGGAATCGACAAATTTCAAAAGTCAAGATCTTAGTATGAAAGCTGATTTCTTACGTTAGATTTGATATATATATGTATATCCCATGCACACGTGAATTTATTCAAAAAAAAAAAAAAAAGAAATCCGCAAAATCTTTTAAATTACTATGGGCCACAACTCTTTATTACAGCCTTTAGAATTCCAACAATCACATGCGGATTCAAATTCAACGTTTAATCGATTTCAAGCGTTGAAATTAATTCAGATTTCACATTTCAAATAGCCCCACATTTGGTCCAATTTTAATAAAGTCCAAGTTAGAGTTTGATATCCCTTGAGACGATCTTTAATGCCTATTCAACTGCTCAAATTTCAAGTTTGATGTTGGCCAAACCAAAGTCGTGGGGGCAACCAAATTCAATAAATTTTTTGTTGTAACTCAAAACTTCATTCCAGTCCCAATTTGAGGGAATTAATTCTACCCATATTATAGAATTACAAATTTTATCCATGGTACAAGTATAGTCTAAAATTCGCTCATTCAAATATAAATTGGGTTGAGACTTTGACATTACCATAAAGTAAATTCGAAATTAAGTAGAGCATAAATTCTACTAAAATTTCAAACTTTTCCATGCCGAATAAAGAAAATCATAATTTTGACCAAATTTCATAATTTTATTGATTGGTATGGAGAAAATGCATTAAGGAAAAAGAACAGTCGGAATTATGACCTAAATTTATACATTCCTGATTAAGTTGACGTTTCATAGAGTCGAAGTTAAAAGTCAAAAGGCAAGCTTATAATTCGACTCAAGATTATATTTTTCAAGATTCATCCACATGTTCGTGCATAAATGTAACGGCCCGGAAATTTCATCCCGGTCTTCCCGGGTTGCCCAGGGGCATTTTGGTAATTTGGTCGGGCCGACAGGGCCGGTTATGTATTTGCTAATTGCCAGAAAAATTATGAGTCGATTTGAATGGGATCGGGAATTTTGGTGAAGACATTTGGGCTTGGAAGAATGTAAAAATAAATAGGGAATTAAATAGCGCGTCGAGTGAGATTCGAGCCAAGGTCGCAAGGGAAGCTAGGCAAGCGTCGCTGCCAATCGAGCCACTAAGCACTCTTGTGATTCTAAACGCGCCATCATCTATTTGAACCTGTTCGATGCGAGTTTTGGTTTAAAAGCAGAAAATCACCCAGCCTTCTTCCTTCCCCATTTCTTCTTCTCCTTCTTCGCGAATTCCCTCCGACCGACTGCGAATTCCTCCCTCGCCGACTTCAATTCGCCGGTTTTCCTTCTCCAAATCGAAGCTGATGCTCGAGCAGCTGGTGAGTCCTTCTCTCTTCTTCTCTCTTCTTCTTCTTCTTCTTCTTCAATTTTACCTCTGTTTCGGGCTTTGCCATTTCCGGCCGAGTCGAAGTGATTTGCGGTATGGATGATGTGCAGCTAGTGTAGGGGAGTTCACCATCAACAAATCGCCCGTCGAATCCTCTCGGATCGCTCGATTTCAGTTCTTCTCCATCGCCCTTGTTCGCGCAGAAACAGAGCTCTGTTCACGAGCTCGCGCGCAGTGGCGGCCCGCCCACGAGCCTCGCCAAGACATCGAGTTGTGCCGCGCGCGCGTAATCCTCGCCAAGACCACCGAGCCGCGTCGCCATCGCCATCGCTCGCCGCGCGCGCGACGCTCGTGTCGCGCGCTAGCGGCGCCAGCCAGCACACACGCGCCCGACCTCGCGCTTCAACGCGCCCAACCAACCGGCTCTGTTTCTTCGCCCGTTCGTGCAATCGGCTCGTTCGTGCGTTTGTCGCGCCTCGTGAGTTGCTCCCGAGCTGAGCCCTGTTTGTTTTATTGTATTTAGGCCTATTGTGTGATTTTTGTTGTAATTGATAGGTTCTCGGTAGCTAGTTCGAGATCGTTCGCAATTTAGGTTTTCGTGCCGAATCGCCTTCCGACCAAGGTAAGGATTTCTTACCGGGGTTGTGTGGGCCCTACGGTATTATATGTGATTGCTGATTGATTGCTTGTTTGTGTTTATTGACATATTTAGAAATAGGTGCTCGTTTCTGAATTCCCGGTTAGCATGATTGTCCTGATTAATTCTCATGTTAATCCATGCTAGGTTGTTCTTTTCTGGCATGCTCGTATCTGTTCCTTGCTTCGTAGTATCATGCTAGGCTCGTTGTATTCTTATTGAGCACGTATTGGATTTTATGGAATTGTTTGCTGATTGCTAAGGCAAGTTAGAGTTGCAGGTAGATAGCATCATCCGGGCCGATGCATAAAGTACCTTGCATCCATGGCGGGGGACGCCGAGACGGTGCTCGCCCCTAGACCCCGTGAGGATTAGCTAACCCTACCGGTAGGCTCTACAATCTTGGGTGAGGTGGGCGATGTTAAATGCCCCAACGGTCGGGATGATGACTTGGCATTGCCTCGCCCCGGCGGCCGGCATGTCCTCGCATGTTTGGCAAGAGCCCCGATTGCCACTGTTAAGGTAAGGGGTTTCTGGTGTAAGCCTACCACGACCGATTTCCTTAGCCTCGGTGCGGTGGTTCAGCCGACATAGTTTACATGTCCAGTCTCACACCTCTATGTCGTGGTGACACCGATCCAAAGAATTAGTTAGGCGTGGTGGATGGACATGGGCGGCTTTGCCTCTAGACCCGGCACCCCCATAGTCTGCAGAGTACGCGGTGCATGCTTACGCTCATTACTGGCGCCGACCGGAGAGCTCCTCGGGATTGTGAGCAGTGTACCTTTTCGTCAACATGTAGAGACGAGTTGAGGCCGGGACTTGTTTCTCGTATAGGCGACTTGTGTGGTGATATTATTCCGGACTAAGACCCTAAATTGGCATCCGAGGCCCAAGTGTGGGCTAAGCTATGTGCTCTATTCTCGTGTTTATATTCATAGCTTGCATACGCTCATCGAGATGACCATGTATATCGATTGTATTGTACCCCGGTTGGGGATTCTTACTTGAGTAATTCGTTACTCACCCTTATTATTGTGTGGTTTTTCCACAGTAACCAAGTTGCGAGTAGACAGGATGGTGAAGGAGGAGGCTGTGATCATGGGGCCCGATCATCAAACTCGATTTTGTGTTATGACTCTTTATGTTTTATTTTCCCCTGAATGCATGTGGCGCGGGCACTGAGCCCTAGGATGTTTTCGAATATTTTGTGGATTCCAGCATTATTGTATCTAGACATGTTTTGAATGATTTTAAGAAATCTCTGATCGGAGTATACTTTGGAAATGTATTTATCTTGGAACAGGTGCTTGGAAACAGGGACAGGTTCTAGGGAAATTGTCTAGTTTTTAAAGGGATTATTTTGAATGTTTTGTTTTAATTGGAATCCGAAATCATGTCTGTTTAATGTCCTTTACTTTGAATGCATGCATTGAGGTAAGGGCCCATTTAGTGCCCCATTCGGGTCGGGTCCCTTACAATAAACCTCGAAAAGGGGGCATTTATTGACTGAGAAATTTCGGCCAGTCATAGATCGCCACGTCATTATTCCAAATTTAATGACGAAAATTAAATTAAATTTTGAGAAAATATTTCTCAAAATTGATTTGAACCAAAAGTTGGGTTTTCTTGAATTTGGGTCAAAATTAAACAAGACTGAAGTTCGTTTAGTGAACTGAACCAAAAAGTCCAAATCCAAAGGACTAGGCCCAAGGCCCAAGCCCATCGAGGCACAAGCCCATGGTCCATAAGAGTTCTATAAATAGAAGAGCTCTCCTTCATTTGAAGGGGTTCCAGAATTGAGAAAGGCATTGAAGCTTCCTGAAGAAGAAACTCAACACTTTACTGTATTCTTGAAGATTGGAGTTTTCCATAACTCCTGCAAATTGAAGTTACGCAAGAATTCCTGAAAACTGAAACCATACAACGTTTCTCGAAGACTTGAAGCTCCTATAAATCTTGAAGTTTGAAGCTACTAGAATTGCCTGAAATCTGAAGCTGTGAAAATCCTTGTATTTGTGAGAGAAGAATCAAAGGAACATAGACTAGAGTTGCAATCCACTATACTTCATACGAAATCAATATAGATTTTCAAGTTCATCAAACGAATTATATTTCTCTGGAAATCTCGTTGAACAGGGGGGGAAAAGGGTTTTACACAAATTTTCTTAAATAAGCTTAAGATATTCTAAATATCAAATTTTTTACAAGTGATTAAAAAGAAACAATAATGCACCACACAAGATTTATAAAGATTATGTAAAACCAATTTGATTTAAAGGAATACAAATTAAAGCATGAAAGACAATACTAAAAATTATTTCAAAAGTAAATAGGAAAGAGTTAAAGAAGATGACACCGTGATTTTTCGGCAAGCCTACTCCACTACCCAAGCGCCTCTTGGGATTTTGAAAAACCTTTTTTCTTAACTCTTTCCACGGATTAGAGTCCAACCGTAAACCGCTCCTTTTACGAGTTCAAGAGCAAACTCGATCTTTTCCACGGATCAAGATCAAACCGTTACAAAGTATAGAATTTTTTGGAACACACTTTTCAATTCTCTCAATAGAGTGGATATACAAAATTTATCTCACACAACCAAATCCTCACAATACAATATGTCTCTCAAGAATAAAATCTAAAAGAAAAAGTTGAGAGCTTGGAGAGAGCAACAATGGAGCTTTTGATTTTTAGAGGATTGAATAATAAAAGTTGTGTGAAATTTTGGAGAAGAAGATTGAGTTTAAAAAGAGAGGGAAATGGAGTAAAATATAAATTTTAATTTTAGCCATTAGATATTGAAAAAGTAAAATGGATGGCTGAGATTAAAAGAAAAGAAGTAAAAAGTAAAAAGATAAAAGGTGAAAAGTTAAAATGTAAAAGGTAAATAGTTAAAAAGTTAATAGTTAAAAGAATAAATAATATATTATTATATATTTTTTTTAAACTCAGAACGGTCACTGACGGTTTCTGATTTTTTTTTATTATCGTTGGAATGTTTATATAAATATATATAATTTTTTTAAAAAAATTTCTTTTTCTTTCTTTTTCATTTTCTTTTAATTTCAAAACAACCAAAAGCCACCATTTGTCACTCATTCAAAGCTCCATATGTCAACTTCTAAATGAATTCACGATGTACACTCAACTGTCACGTCACCATCTCGGGATTTTCTCGTTCAAACTTGTTTTGACAATAACTTCTTCGTTTCAACTCCGATTTGAGTAATTCAAATTGCGTTGGAATCCTTGTTTCGAGTACTACACTGTTGATATCTTAAAACATCAAAATTATTAGTAAATAAGATCAGGATTGTTATCATCAAAATATTAATTAATTAATTTAAATTAATTAATTTGAGATAGGTCCAAATAGCCAACCGTCATGACATCATCTAGCATCCTAGAATACATGCAATACAATCCAGTCCAAGAACTTGAGTTATCAACGTAACTCCTTTGCTAGGGCACTGACTGTGAGGATCTGTGTGTACAAACGTGGTTAATATTAGTGTGAATTGGTCCCATTCCACGCAAGTATACATGGTCTGCAACAAGTAATAAGTAAGTTATCGTTCTCCAGAGGGACTGAAAAATTATTCAAGGTGATGTCTAGAATTGAAATGTTAATTGCATGAATAAGTTGTGTTGATAGGATTTTTGGTTTTGTATGGAAAGGAAGTAAATAACAAAGAAACAATTTTGATAAGTTAAGGCTAAACTAGGATACTTGTGAACTTAGTAGCAATGCGATAACAAGAAATACGGGGTATGAGAATCTATCATACTACGCTTACAAACTACTGCTTCCGCTTTAATTCAGCACCTAGCCCAGATTCCGCTGCGACTAAATTTAATTTTGAACCGCGCTAAGTATGTAATAGTTACGCGTGTATTCCTAAACTTCGATTTAAAGTGTCACAGCTATAACACTGCCTATTAAACATGCATGATAAACTTAGATCATTTCCTCTTCCGATTTACGATCTATTAGCTTGTGAGGATGGCCAGTTGACACTTACTATTTTAATGAAGTACCTATCTTACATGCTCTAGATTAAACCCTTCCAAACTCCTTCCTACAACATGCTACTAAAACTCATGTTCTCCCAGTTTCACCTTAAGAGAATTAGTTCATAATGAAAACAGGGAACACAATGCAAGATACTGAAAACATCATAGAATTTTATTACTGAAATAAAATAAGTCTAACAATACAAATTAACAAAACATAATAGATAAACAGTAAAATTGTAGCTTAGATAGAATCTCTAAATTTCTCTGAGAAGAAGAATATGGAAAAGATCCAACTCTCGTTTTTCTAATACATCACATCCTTTTATAGAGGTAGGTTATCGAGTCTTCGAATATCTCAGAATAGTAAGAATAAATTTTCACGCTATCTTTTCCTTTTTATTTCTTTGCCATATGTGTTTGATTTTTCTAAGGCAGAAATCCCCTAATTTCAGCAACCCGTCTCTTAATTGTCTAGTTATTCAACTTCTCGCTGGCGGATTCTTCCTTCCTTATTTACTTGTAGTGCTACTGGCCTTGATCTTCCTAGCTTAAGTACTCATGCTCGCGCGTCTTGAATCTCCTTCCAATAATGCTCTCTTAGCATTAATCTTGTGAAACAGAAATGAGCGTAAGTTCTTGCGAAACCGACACTAAACGCACTTCCTTGAATACTTTAGCATATGATAACCGATATTTAGCATTTAACTCCGCTAATGCGCAAACAGAAGAAACATCCATGTCCTTTTCTCTGAAAGCTTATTCCCACATGAACATAATTGAACTATAGACGCCACATTAAGATCTTTACCTTATTTGAAACACCAAACTTCCACAAAATCTTCCACCGATTTGACATCACCTCATTCGATGAGTAGGAAGGAATCCCGACAAGGATGCTGGTAATAATATAAGCTGATTTCATGAAGAAAAAAAACACCATTTGGATCATAATGCCAAAGATAAGAATCTATAATAGGAGTATGCATGGGGACGAGGGATCTGAAGCACTTCAAGGACATCATCCTCATAGAGAGAAGAGTGAAGTTTATGTTCATCCTACTCACTATTCATGCCAAGAAAATGACTTACCTTTAAATTTGGATCAATATGTGTAATATTCAGGAGTTGTAGCAAAGGTTCCTTGCAAATCCAGTTGTTAGAGGCAACATTAATAAGAGTGCCATCCCCCACCCTCCATCTGATCCCCTGAGAGCAAATCATGACCCCACAAAATTCTTTTCCAAGTAAAAGAAGTGGCCTCATGTCGATTCACGTCCCCAAAAAATAAGAACTAAAGTATTTGGCTTTAAACAAACAAGAAATAAAAAGATCAGGTGAAGAGATCAGACACCAACCCTGCTTAGTGAGTAAAGCTTGATTAAAAAGACTTAAATCCCAAAATCCTAGGCCCCCTCTATCTTTAGGTAGGCAAGCTTTCGACCAAGCGGCCCAATGAATGCGCCAATGATCATCATCGCACCTCACCAGAAGTATGAGATAATTTTGTGGCAACCTTGAATGATAGATATAGGAATCTTGAAACAAGTCTTACGGCAAGTAGGTAGAGCTTAAAGGACCGACTTAATTAGTACCTCCTTACCTCAAGCTGAAAAGTTATTATACTTCCATTTAAAAAGGTTTTTCCACAATTTATCTTTCAACAAACATAAAGATTTTTTTTTTTTGATGAAAAAAACATAATCGGTAACCCCAAGTATTTAACATGGTAATTCACACTAGCCACAACTTACTAGCAATGGTCTCCCTAACACTTTCTTTAGTATAAGGACTAAATGAATAACAAACAATCATCAGGAAAGAATAACACTAAATCGGCTAAAGAACAATAAAAACTCATCAACAAAGAAGATATGAAAGATAGGAGGGGCTAATTTAGCCACCTTTAAATCAGTAATACAATGATTGGCCTCCCATCCATTCAAAATTCGAGACAATCCGTCAGTACAAAGAAGGAAAAGATAAGGGAAAAGAGGATCCCCTGGCAAAGACCCCTCGATGGAACAACACAACCTCTCCGCTCTCGTTCCACTGACTCATTGGATCCTTGATAATATATTTTAATTCTTTATTATTAGAATGAGATTTTTTATCCACAGAGATGATGGCTTGATAATTCATTCATTTACCTTACTAAAATTAGATCTTTAGATCTGTTTTTTCTAAAGTACAATTATCATTCTGATTCTATTTTTTAAAATTTATTCTATTTTCGTTATTTTCTTTTAAATATTAATTTCAGTATATTGGTAGGTTTAAAAAATTTGAAGTTAATTTTAATCTAAATTATTTAATAATAATAAGTTTTTAATACAAAAAATGACTAATATGATGATGTCACTACTACAAAAATTAGTATAGTTGACGCTCGGTAGTTTTAAATAATTGACGTTTATGAGAAAAAAGTGTCAAGTAATGCAAATTGATTATAAAAATCGTCAACTAATATCTAAAAGCGGAGATGGTTTTGTTGCTCCCTTTTAGTTGACGTTGTATGCTCGTTAACTATTATAATACATGCCTTGACTTATAACAAACGTCAATTAATATTTATTAAAAATTAAAGTATCAAATCTAATTTAAATAAAAGATTAGGGTTGTGTTTTGTTAAATAAGTGAAAAAAAAGAACGGAAAATTTTTCATTTAAAGACTCTTATTTTAAAATATGGGAAAACAAATTCTTTCAAATCCTATGGCACAAGATCCTCAAACTCTCAAAGTAACAATACACTTTCACTTTGGTTAAAAAAAAGAAAGAAGAGAAATACATATTAAAAGTTAAGGAAAGAGGCAAAGCGTGTAAGTATATTTCCGGCCAAGAAAAGGTTTACATAACCATTTATTGAAAATGAAACAACATAAGAAAATGATCAAACATTATATGATCTATTAACTAAATGGTATGGGTTTCCATTTGTGAACGAGCTCTGGTGAAGTTTTAGATTGGATGCGAAGTCCTTCGTTTAGTGCAAACCAATGACAAATATTGTCGTCACATCTGATGCGCAACCAATTGGTCCACTCCTCGACCCAGAAAGCATCGAATGTCATGTCATAACCCGGCCTGCGTATATAGCACCAAAACAGCGTCGTACGCCAAAAGTTCACTCTGAAGCCCCACGTGTATTTTTCGCCCCCACCAATAGTTTTTTCACCCAAGTCATTATCTTTTGACTTGCAATGCACGAATAGATGTTGTCCAAAATCCAAATTATTATGAATGTTGATCTCCCACTTGGTCAATCTTGTCGAGTGAGCTACGACAATGGCCGAGACAACCAGGAACACCAAAAGGTGCTTCTTGAAAGAGATGGTGCCCATTTCCAAATGTTTCCTTCAACTTGCTTTAGAAATAAGAGATTGTATTAGCAATATATTTTTCATGGTAAATAATTGTGGATTTTGAAACATAGCTTCGAAAATTTTCTAACTTATCTCCATTATTTTCTTTTACTTGCAAGATAATAGTCAATTGATATTGCATTCCACATTTATTAACTTCTAATATATTTTAGAGCTTTATGCAAGAGTAGGCTAAATAAAAAAAGTATTTACAAAACTAGTCACTTTTAAACTAACTAGAATTTTTTAACGTGTTTTGCACGTGATATATTCTTTTCTCTAAATGTGGTATGTGAAATTATATTTTTATTTATTTAAATACTTATAAATAATAATATATATTTTAATATAAATCATAATATTTATGTTAAAATTTTACTTTTGTACCCAATTTTTTTTTTCATTTTAATTTAATCTAATCATCATCTCGATCTTTTCATTTACATAGGTGTAAATCATCTTTTCAAATTTCTAACTCTTTTAAAATACTATAACACCGATTAATTAATTGAAATGTATCATGAATCTTTACTATTAATTGTAATATTTAAAAAAATGATTTTAATAGCTCAAATTTATTATTTGTTATCAAACATTTCATTTGACGTGAAAGTATGGAAAATAAAATACAATTTCCTTTAAAAAAAATACAATCTAAAATTTCAAAAATCCTATATATTTTATTATTTTACCTTATATTATATAAGCAATAAAAGATAAAGAAAACATTCAAAAAGAAAAGATAAAATCTATTATCTGTCTCTTCTCATTTTTTCTATCATCGCTAATAGAACGAATTTTGATGAAATATCAATTTTTAAATATTAATTTAACACAAATTGAGTAAATAAAATAATAATATTATATTTTTATTTTAAAATCTATTATTCTCTATGAAAATGATATGGTGTATAGATTTATATTTAAAATTTTAAAAAATATATATAAATAAATAAATAATTTAAATCGTAAAATTGATCAATTTTAAATAGGTACATATGTCAAAATATGAGTAGTACTCTAATGATATCACATATCAAAGAATAACCAACAAATTACATATTACATGTTCAAATCATATTTATTATAATAAAAAAATATAATAATTATAAAAAATTATCTTTCACTAATTTGAAAAACGTTATAAATACTTCTTCAAAATTTTAAATACTCCATAAATTTTTTTAAAAATTACAAATTAGTGTTGAACCGTAAAATAAATAACAAAAATAAAATATAATAAAAATAAAAATAAAGGAAGAAGAAGGGAACAAATTAAATACTGATTGAAAAAATTGTTACCTTCGACGAAAATGCTCCCGCGTGCATCAATGCTAAGACTCGATCCCAACCCGAACAAAATCTCTAGAACATCAATGATAAAAGAATTATTAGTAATTTGAATTAAAACATACCATACATCATACATCATACATTGAAAAAAAATAAGGAAGAATTATAAGTTTGTGGTATTTATAGAAAAAGCTAGAACCAAGATCTTTTTTAAATTTGAAAAAAAAAAATATATTCATTTGATTTTATACTTATTTAATTTGACGATACTATACGATTTTAATGACTAATAATAAGTTTATAGAATAAGCTGTAACCAAGATTTTCTCTAAATTTGAAAAAAAAAAAAAAAACTCAAGATCTTCATTCGATTTTATACCTATTTAGCTTGAAGATACTATGAGATTTTAATGATTTTAATAATTTGAAAAAAATAATAGCATATTTATAGATATATAATATGGCTTAAGGGCAAAATTGTCCAAAAATGATTTTCTCCTTAAGCCACACTTTAAGGGAGTATGATATGATTAGCAAAAGTAGTCATCTCTTTTTAATTTATTTTTTAATTAAATATTCATTTTAATGTTAAATGAGATTAATATCCTCGGACATTAATACCCTCCCTAAATAAATACAAAAAAACATTTAAAAATAGTTTTCACTACTACTGCTACTCACCGATGTTGGCGCCAGTGACGACCACAACGACAACTCACCAGTGCCGACGAAGACGATGATAGCGACAACTCACCGGCGTCAGCGACGCATTACCCATACAACTCCCTAGATTGAAGATGATTTTATTTACAAAAATGTCATTCTGAGTATTTGTAAATATAAATACAATATTTATTTTATAAATATAGAATTTATTTATAATTAATATAATATATATTTTTGGAAAATAAGATGGTTGGAAAAGAGAAGAAGATGCCAGAAAAAACGCCGGAAAAATTGGCTGAATAAAAAAGAAGAAGATGGGTTCGCCTTCAGCCTTGATACTCATGAAACGAAGCTTGAAAACGGCTTCAATGGAGTTTTCCGGCAAAAAATACCGGTAGCAAAGTGACTCTATTTGTGACACTTCAATGGAGTTTTCTAGAGATGAGAGTTGGAGAAGAAAGAGAGAAACGGCTTCAATGGAGTTTTCTGGCGAAAAATCCGCCGGGCGAAGATGGGTCACAAAGGAGAAGAAAGAGGGAGATGAGAGTTGGAGAATAAAGAGAGTAAGCGGCTTAAATGGAGTTTTTCTGGTGAAAAATCCGGCAGCCAAGATGAGTAACGTTGGAGAAGAAAGAGGGAGATGAGAGTTGAAGAAGAAAGAGAGAAAGCAGCTTCAATGGAGTTTTTCGGAAAAGATTTCGGCGACGTTGGAGAGAAAGAGGAAGATGAGATTTGGAGAAGAAAGAGAGAAAGCTGCTTCAATGGAGTATTTCGGCGAAAATTCCGGCAGCGTTGGAGAAGAAAGAGAGAGATGAGAGTTGAAAGAGAGAAATATGATTTGGAGAAGAAAGAGAAAAATGAGAGAGAGTTTCATCTATAAAGAAGTTGGAGAAAAAAGAGATTAAAAATAATGTAGGAGTAAAATGGTAATAGAAAAAATATTAAAATCTGGACATTAAAAAGAAAAAATAGTTTTGTTAATTATTCCTATATTTTAATCCTGGATTAAAGTGAGCTTTTTTATTCCTCGAGAGGATGGCTTTATCATTAATTCATTTTCCTTACTAAAATCAGATTCTTTGATTTGATTTACTAAAGTAAAGTAATCATTTTGATTCTAGTTTTTTTTTTCAATTTTAGTTCTAGTACTTGTAAATATTGGGGTAGTTTCAATCAAACTCAAAGTTAGGCTCTTATGAAAAATTTGATTTTACTCAATTATTCGATATATATATATATATATATATATAATTAAATATAAAAATTGACATACTATGAACATGTCTCTAAATTTGATAGAAGTCAATCGGTTAAAGAAAAGCAACAAGAAATGAATCCTTCACAAAAAATTTAATAAGATTTATTCGAAGATTTAAAAAGAACAATTAAATTTCTTTTTGAGTATATAATTGGGGAAAAAATACCGATTTTTTGGATGAAACCTGTAAGGGTGTTGAACTGGTTTACAGTCAAAGAATGAAACGAATATGCCATTAACCAATTGGTAAATAAATTAATACTTAGAATAAGTTATTTCAACGTTTTCTATATTATATGCTTCGATTTTTTTCTGTCTGTTTTTTGTTAAAAAAATTTCCTATAATATGATCGATATACAGAACGCCAATAAGTAGGGAAACAAATCAACATGGTGAAGATTTGACAAAATCATAGAGATTAAGACCGAATATTAATGAAAAAGGTGGAATTAAAAAAAATTTATACTATATTTATAATATAATGTTTTTACTTCATAAAAATAGAAAAAATGCAAAATTTAATCAACCGTTAGGTTTATATATATATATATATATAACTTAAATTCATCTCACTTAAGGAAAAGATTGATAAATCGTAGAAAAAGTGAAACATATTTAGAAAATTTTAGTAAGAATAAACTTAAATTCCAAAAATTAACAACAAAAAATTTATCAAACATCCTCAAAAATGTTTGATTTTTAAATAAGGTGGAAACTTCTACCCAAGAACATAGGAACTATAGAAGTACCTCTCGTTTGGGGATGTAAAAAATAAACAACCAAAATTAAGCTATTTTTTTTAGTTTTTAGATTTCGTTTAATATTTTTAAAACATTTTTAAAATTCTAAAAACAAAAATTAAAATTGGTTATCAAACAAACCTGTTTTTGAAATATTAAAAACAAAAATAGAAAACCAAAAACAAAATGGTTATCAAACGAAAAAACCTAAATAATTTTGAATTACGAGAACCAAAAGAAATGGTGTCTTTGACTTACCTTTCCAAGCGTTTGGAGAGCTTTGATTATTTGAGTTCTCTGTTATACATGAAATATGAGAGAGTTTGTAAAGTTTTTTGCTAAATCAAACCAAACTAAAACGAAAGAAAAGAAAAGAAAATATAATATAAGTTGTCGTTTTCTTTTTGTATAAAAGAAAAAGGTGTTTCTTAAGACTTGTACAACTAAACTTTATATGGAGAAAGAAAATTTGTAAGAATAAAAATAAATTCAAATGTGATGGGGAGTGAAAGAAGGAGAGACCAATAACTGAAAACCAAGGAGAGAAGGATAGAGAGAATGAGAGATGAAAAGGAAAAAAGAATTTCAAACCGCTAGTATTATTTTATGATACTCTACAAACATAGCATGTGTTGAACCAGAATTTAGATTATTCTAAAAAAAGAAAAGAAGCAGAATTTAAAATAATGCAGAAGTTTGTAAAATATTTATTTTTATTACGATTGTAACTTTGTAACCTTTCTTTTTGGTATTCTAGTTTCATTTTTTTTAATAAGAAACATTCATTAATAAAAAGGAAAATTAACTATTTGGTTCATAAATTGGTGGTCTAGTTTCCATTTATATATTAAAAAAAGAAAAAAAAAGGGGAAATTGCACCAACTAGCTACTTTTAGAAAACTATTTGCAATTCTAAGTAAATGTAAAAGTATTTGTAAAACTATTTATCTGTTTTAAATTAAATAAATAATGTTTTTTAAAGGACCATCCTACCCCCAATGAGATTACTGCATATCTTTATTTAATTATGAAGACAGTTATTTATTCCTTTCCACCTTCAATTATTCACCAATTTTGAAAACATTATATACCCACATGCCAAGTAGTTCAATTTTGTTTTTATTTTGAGAAATCCAAGTACTTCAATTAATATAAACATTTTGAATGATAATTCATATGTATTTATCAATCATACGCATTCCTATCTAAATATTAATGTATTAAATTTTAGAATTATGAATATTTTTTTAATATTGTATTATCACAAATTTTTTTAATTAAAAAAAACATATTTTTAAATAATACAAATAAATCTCAAGTTTATGAATTAATACACATATGTGAGATAAATGCGTATAAGTAGAAAAAAATATCTTACTCGTGAAATACTATATTAATTCGACATTTATATCCCAACAAAAATAATAGAGTACTTATACCTAACATGATAGATACCACAAAAAGAACAATAATCTATAAACATTATTTATTTGAATGTAACGGCCCAGGTTTTCATCCCAGTCTTCTAGGTAAGCCCTAGGGGTATTTTGGTAATTTGGTCGGGCCGTCAGGGCCGTTTATGTCTTTTTCCAGTTGCTAAAATTATTGGATGGATTTATGAAGGTTTTTGAGGCTTTGTGGTTTGGTTTGAGCATGGGTAGATGCAAAAGTAAAAATAAAGGAATTTGTGTTGCAGCTGGGATTCGAACCCGGGTCTCCGAAAAAGCCTGTGAAGATGCATGCCAGTTGAGCTATGGAGAGCTCTTGTTACTCTTTCTGCGTCATATCTTAGTTACCCTTGGATCTTTGGAGTTTTGTGCATTTGGTTAAATGAAAAGAAATTAGGTTTTGTGTTTTCTTCCCCAAAACTCCATGGCCGCCCAACCCTCTTCTCTCCTAAGCCCCTTGCCGTGATTTTCTTCCCTTGCAGCCCCGAGCGCTGTTCCGCCAGCCAAGCGACCCACCGAGCAAGGCCAGCCAGATCGCACAGAATTTCAGGCGCCAAAGAAGAAGTCGCCCAGACGCCAGCGCCGAAAAAGAAGACGCAGCCAGCGCCAGGCGCCGACGCAGCCGCGCCAGCAGAGGCGTCGCGAAGCACAGATCGCGCGTCCGTCGCGTCGCAGCAGCGCTGCGGCATCGCACGCTTCGCCGCCGCCAGCCGCCGCCATCGCCGGCCGAAGCTCGCGTCGCGTCGCGCCTCGAGCGCCCGTCTGTCCGCGTCGCGCGCCGCGCCTCTCCGCGTCTGCGCCCGTGCCCGTCGCGTGCCGCCCAGCCAAGCGTCCGCTCCTTAGCGCGCCATCCGCGCCCGGCGCTGTCGTGCAGACGCAGCAGCGCCGATGCGCCCATTTGCCGCCATCGCGCCATCGGTGCCCATCCGCGCCCAGAAGAAGCAGCCCGCCGTCGCGCGCTGCCCGTCCGCGTGTCACCGCATCGCGTGAGTTGCTCCCGAGCCGAGCCCTATTTATTTTATTATATTTAAGCCTTTAGAGTGTGATTATCATTGTTTTTGTTAGGTTCTCGGTAGCTAGCTCGGGTTCGATCGCAGCACTTAGGTTTTGTGTGTAGTTGCCTCCCGGCTGTAAGGATTTCTTACGGAGTTGTGTGGACCCTGCGATGTTCTATGTGATTGTTGTTTGTATGTTTGTTTGTGATTATCAGCATGTATAGTTTAGGTGCTCGTTTCAATTTCGACTAGCATGACTTCGTATGTTGTTCTCTCATGTTAGCCCATGCTAGGTTGTTCCGTTCTAGCATGCTCATATCTGTTCTTGCTTCGTAGTACCATGCTAGGTTCGTTGTATCCGTTGGAGCACGTTTGGATTGTATTGGATTGTATGTTATTGATATGATAGGTTAAAGTGTAGGTAGGTAGCATCATCCGGGCACGATGCATAAAGTATCTTGCATCCATGGCAGGGACGTACGAGGTAGTACTCCGTCCCTGGACCCCGTTAGGGTTTAGCTAACCCGACCGGTAGGCCCCGCAATCTTGGGTGAGGGTGGCAGACTGTTAAATGCCCCAACGGTCGGGATGATGACTTGGCATTGCCTCGCCCCCGACAATCGACACGTCCTCGGCGTGTTCGGCCGTAGCCCTTGATTGCCACCGATAGGGCAAGGACGGCTTCTCGGTGTAAGCCTACCACGACCGATTCCTTAGCCTCAAGTGCGGTGGTTCAGGTTGACATAGTTCACGTGTCCAGGTCTCACACCCCTATGTCGGTGACACCGATCCGGAGATTTAGTTAGGCGTGGTGGATGGACATGGGCAGCTTGCCACTAGACCCGGCACCCCATAGTGCAGCAGAGCACGCGGTGCGCGCTTACGCTCATTCTGGCGCCGACCGGAGAGCTCCTCGGGATCTTGAGCTAGTGCACCTTTCGTACGATGCAGAGACAGCCGAGGCCGAGACTTGTTTCTCGTATAGGGCGTATTGTGTGGTGTGATTTATTTCCGGACTAAGACCCCGAGTCGGCATCCGAGGTCCAAGTGTGGACTTAAGCTATGTGCTCTATTCGTGTTTATATTCATAGCTTGCATACACTCATCTAGATGACCATGTGCATCGTGATTGTACCCCGGTTGGGGATTCTTACCTTGAGTAATTCGTTACTCACCCTTACTTATCTTTTCAGTAACCATGGCGCGAGGCGGGATGGTGAAGGAGGAGCTGTGATCATGGGAACTTCTTTGTCGTCTCTCGACTTTTTATTTCTATGACTCTTGTCTTTTATTTTCCCCTGAATGCATGTAGCCGGGCACGGAGCCCTAGGATGTTTTCTGAATGTTTTTGTGGATTCCCGCTTTATTGAATTTGAGGATGTTTCAAATGTTTTAATAAATCTCGATCGAGTGTACGTTTTGGAAATGTATTTGCCTTGAAACAGTGCTTGGAGACAGGGACAGTTTCAACAAACTATATTGATTTCTCGATTGAACCTTGATTGTTTTGTTTTAATTGGGAATCGAAAACTTATTCGCATATTGTCCTTTCCTTTGAATGCATGCATTGGGGTAAAGGCCTATTTAGAGCCCTTTTGGGTCGGGTATTTACAGATTGGTATCGAGCTCGAGTCATAGATTCTCGTAGACCGACCTTTGTTGTAGGTCGTCTTTCCCATGATCACCAAAGACTCTGACGGTCATCAGTGCACGCCTAAGTTTTCTGCTTTAGAAAAGGGTTAAGAATTTACAATACCTTTCATCTAGTGTGTGCCTTGTTTTGTGTTGTGGAGCGGAGACGAAGGAGTTCGACTTGTCGTTGGTTTGGGTTTAGAGCGCCATCATGCCAACTTCCCGCAGTTGTAAGGAGTATGTTTGCGGCTTGTCGGGTATCCAGATAGATTCGAGATACCACTGGGATATCGTCCCAGAGGGAAGTAGAGATTAGACTCCCGTAGGCCCTTTGTGGTGTGGCCCAGCTGTTAGTTTTCCCCTAGTGAGAGGGTGGACGTGTTTTGCCTTGGAGTACCACTCCAGGAGAGGAGTTAGCTTCGGCTTTACTTATGATGATGCTTGTGGAGCAGGTCCTAGTGTGGACTAGTCTGGGTAGTTCAGCTGTGTAACTTGAACCTTAGCAGATTGTTTGATTGCCCAGAGATTAGCTGCAGAGTTAGTGGCCTTCGTGGAGGAGGTAGAGACATCTTTGTTCTCTTATAAGTGTTGTTGTTTGCAGCCAGTAAGTCGGAACCCTATAGTTAAGGGTGCAGCGAGCAGTGTTCCCATCGGACTTGATCCGTTGGTGGTTCCTCAGTTGTTTAGTAGAGTTGAGCACTCTTCTTTTGGAGAGCCCTAGAGTAGGGCTAGCTGCTGCATGTTGAGAGAGCCGGCTAGAGTTTTGTTGAGCATCATGTAGAGATGCAAGAGTGGGCCGTGAGTCTTCGGTTGATGAAATGCCTTAGGCATGGTTGTTTGAGTTGAGCTCTTGTATGCCTCGTCATAGTTTTTGTCACTTGAGGTTGTGACCTTGCTGGCCCCATTTGTAGTAAGGTGTGGATTTGGTATAGTGGCACTTGAGGTGCAATGGTTGGTGTGCCGCTTTGGCTCTACGTCTGGTTCAGGCTTGAGTTTGGCATGGGTATAGCAGATGGTTCTATGACCGTTCGGAGTTCAGCGCACTCCTTTAGCCTTGGGATCCGTTTGTGGCGCTTGCACTGTTTTAGGTCGTGCAAGAGGGCTAGTTCGGTGGTAGTCGAAGGACTACAAGTGAAAGGATGTTCGAGAAGAGCCGAGCCTCTTCCCCGGTGTTCTTGGGGTTGAGTAAGTCGTGAGTTGACGGTTGGTAAGTGTTAGTGCGTGTGAGTCTCACGCTAGGGCCGAGGCCAAGAGATCTTTGTGGTTGGTAGTGCGGTCCACTACCTTCGGGTGCCTAAACCTGAGTTGAGTGAGCATTGTAGATGCGAGTTCGGTCCAGCCGGGGAACCATGAGTTGGATGCCCGTGAGATGAGTTGGATGCTCATGAGATGAGTTGGATGCCCGTGAGATGAGTTGGATGCTCTCGAGATGAGTTGGATGCTTATGAGATGAGTTGGATGCCTATGAGATGAGTAGGACGCCTTATGTGTAAGCGCACTTGGTAGAGTCTTGGTATAAAGTAAGTTCGGTTTGGCATCGTTATGTTTTAGCAGAGCAAGGTTGCCACTGCTTCGAGTATCGTGTGGAGATGGAACTTTTGGTGTTCCTTTGGTTGATTGTATCTCTGGCAAGAAGTTAGTGTTGCTTTTGGAAAGCACCTGTTAGTCTTGGATCTCTGAAGGAAGGTTGAGAGTTGTGCACACAAGTGTGTTTCGTGTAGTTCGTTCTGGTGGCGAGAGTTCCAGAACCATGTAGGGTTTGCATTGGAGAACTGGTGCTCAGTTCTTGGAGAAGTTGGACTCCAGGTGGATGTTGTAAGGCTTTAGTTGAGGTTGTAAGGATACCGTGCTCGTAGTTGGGTTGTTGCCTAGGCAAGTTTGTTAAGTTGAACCTAAGCTTGGTTGGTGGAACCTCTTGTGTTCATGGTTGGTTTCAGATGGTGCTGAACGAATGGTGGATGTAGTGAAGCCGCGTAGTTCCTGACCGTAGTTGCTAAGGGTGTTGCTCGGAATCCTTACCCTAGGTGGAAGCTACATTGTGGCCGATGCTTTGAGTAGGAGGATGACACATTCTGAAGCGTTTCTGGTCTTTTTGGTTTCGAGGTTCGGAGCAGGCCAGCATGATTGTGATGCTGGAAAAAAGAGTTGTTGTTCAGGCAGTTGGCTGTTAGACCGTTTGACGACAGTGTGTGTCGTGGGTTGCCGAAGAACCCTAGTTGTGGAGAGCCTCACCAGAGCTCAGTCAAGCCCAGGTAGTGAGTTTCAGTTGGCGTTTGAGTCGAGTAGGTTGTAGACCTCGGGTGAGTTGCTGGCAGATTTGGTAGGCTAGCAAGCTGGAGTTTGTTTGGAGTAGAGTTCGGATTGGTTCCGGGAGGTGGCAAGTTGGTGCTTGGTGTTGACCAAGGTGTGGTTTTTGAGTTGCTAGAAGTTAGCCTTTCTCGTGGGGCAAGTGGTTTTGCCTTGGCGGATGTCTTTCCTGTTTCCAGAGTTTGAGAGTTGTTTTTTTTTTGGTGTTTGGGGTGAGTCTTCTCTTGCTCGTGGTTGGCGGTCCAGTCTGTGGTGGACCCCTTGTTGTTGCCTCTGGGAGAGTTGGATGTTGTGCTTAGCTGAGCAAGACAGCGAGCGGTTGTGAAGCTCTCTGTCCTTCTGATGTCTGCTTGTAAGGACCTGTTTCTCCTTGGGAGTTGTCAGGTTATTCCTTGGTCTTGGAATTGGTGGTAGTGGTGCTAGTAGGAGGAAAAGTTTGTTGGCTGCTTGGAAGCAGTTGTTTGTCTAGTTAAGCGGACTCGTGAGTGGTGTTCGGAAGTTGCAGAAGGGTTGTTCTCGCCTCCTATGAGTGTTTGGCCTAGTTGGTTAAGGTTTTGAGTGTTGGCTTGGAAGTCGTTGCACCTTTGTAGTTGAAGGCCCCTTTGTTTGCTTGTGGATGAGGTTGCACCTTTGTGGTTGGATTAGGTCCGGACTTATTGAGGATCCTTGCTGGCTAGTGTAGCTTGCACTCTGCCACCACATCGTTGGTATTCTTGTTCTTGGTAGTTGGTGTTGACCAGGTAGTGGAGTTCCGTTTATGAAGTTTCGGTGGGAAAGTGCATTAAGCCTAAGCCTGAGGGTTAAGCCTGTATGTGTTATCGTTTGGACTTGTGAGATGTGTTTCATATTTGAGGCGAGCTTTGTTCCGTTGTTTGCATGGAGGTAAGTTAGTGGATGGAGCCCTCTGGGGCCTGGTTGTTTGCGAGTTGTCTTGCCCAAACTAGTGATTTGAGTCGAGCTAGAGATGAGTGGATTGGCATAGCTATGCAGTTGTAGTTGTTTGAGCTTCCTAGTTCGTAGCACTCAAGTTGTTGGATTGTAAGTTTCCGTGTGGGAGCTGTTAGCTAGTTGAGGTTGTTGTGTGAGTTCGAATTTTTGGAGTATTGACTTCAGTAGCTAGAGCTCGCACCTCGGTTGGTGTGCAGATGCCATTTCTATGGAGTAGAGGCATGTCCGTTTCAGGTTGGAGATGTTGCCATTAGGGTGTGGCAACAAAGGTTTGTTCTAGGCAAGGCGTGGGCGAACCGTGGTTCAGAGAGTGTTCTTAGAGGCTTATGAGCCGAGTGCAGTTTCTGTAGTGTTTTCACCCTTTTTGTCCGATGGTCTTTTGGGAGGAGTGAGCCAGATCCTTCGGAGCTTGTTGCGAGTTGGTGTTTCCGTGATTAGGCAGTGGGAGACCAGTGTGGTTTTAGGAGGTTGCCTTGGGTTGCAGTTCTGTAACGCCCGACCCAAATGGGGTTCTAAATAGGTCATTACCTCAATGCATGCATACAAATCTACAGAAAATTTGCAAGGTGGTGTTTGGATTCTAAGTAAAAACTAAAACAGGAAAACATCCATTTAAAAATCAACATAAATTCTCAAACTCGCCCCTGTTTCCAAGCACTGCTCCAAGACAAATACATTTCCAAAACATACTCGATCGAGAGATTTATTTAAAACATACAAACTTTACAACAATGCTAGAATCTCAAATACATTGAGAAAACACCCTAGGGCTCCGTGCCGAACTACATGCATTCAGAGGACACTTAAATCATAAACATAAACATAAGACTCAGAGTTGAACAACGGGTTCCATGATCACAGCTCCTCCTCCAGCCATCCTGCCTCGCGCCATGGTTTCTGAAAGATAAGTAAGGGTGAGTAACGAATTACTCAAGAAGAATCCCCAACCGGGTACAATACGATATACATGGTCATCTCGAGAAAGATATGCAAGCTATGAATATAAACACAGATAGAGCACATAGCTTAGCCCACACTTTGGCCTCGGATGCCAACTCAGGGTCTTAGTCCGGAAATCAAACACCACACAACACATCACACAAGTCGCCCTATACGAGAAACAAGTCCCGGCCTCGGCTTGTCTCATCGTCGACGAAAGGTACACCGCTCACAATCCCGAGGAGCTCTCGATGGGCGTATTTGTAATGAGCGTAAGCATGCACCGCGTGCTACTGCGAACTATGGGGTTGCTGTGGTCCAAGGCAAGCCGCCCATATCCGGTCACCACGCCTAACTAAATCTTTGGATCGGTGTCACCGACATAGGGTGTGAGAGACGGACACGTAAACTATGTCGGCTGAACCACCGCACTGGGCCAAGGAACGGTCGTGGTAGGCTTACACCAGAAGCCGTCCTTGCCTTAACAGTGGCAATCGGGGGCTACCGCCAAACATGCCGAGGACATGCCGGCCGCCGGACGAGGCAATGCCAAGTCATCATCCCGACCGCTGGGGCATTAACAACCGCCTCCCTCACCCAAGATTGCGGGGCCTACCGCTTGGGTTAGCTAATCCCTCACGGTCCGTGGACGGAATGACTTGCTCGACGCCCCCGCCATGGATGCAAGGTTCTTTATGCATCGGCCCGGATGATGCTATCTACCGCAATTCTAACCGCGCCTAGCAAGCAAACAAACAATTCCATAAAATCCAATACGTGCTCAAAAAGAATACAACGAGCCTAGCATGATACTACGAAGCAAGGAAATGATACGAGCATGCCGTAAAGGAACAACCTAGCATGGATTAACATGAGAATTAACGGGTAAGTCATGCTAATCGGAATTCAGATTAGAGCACTTATCACCAAACATGTCAATAAACACAAACAGCATACAATCGGCAATCGATAATATATCGCAGGTCCACACAACTCCCGGTAAGAAATCCTTACCGCCGGAAGACCTCTAAACACAAGAAACCTAAGCTGCGATCGAACCCGAGCTAGCTAGCGAGAACCTAACAAAAACAACAATAATTACAATCAAAAGGCACAAAAATTAATAAAACAAACAGGGCTCAGCTCGGGAGCACTCACGAGGCACGGCTGACACGCGAACGGGCCGGCTGCTCGGGCTAGGCAGCAGCTGGGCGCAAGCTGGGCGCGCTGGGGCTGCAGACACGGGCGCTGGCACGCGCTCTAAAGCGCGCAGGCACGCATGCATGTGTACCGCAGACACGCTGCACTGGGCGCGTGAACGCGCGCGCGGGCGAGCAGGGAAGAGGGCGCGCGGGCGCGACGACGCGCTACAGGGACGCGACTCGGAGCGGCTCGGCGCAGGGGACGGCGCGCGGGCGCGAGGGCGCGCGACAAGAGCGCTGGGACGCGCCACGCGGCTCGGAAGGGATGGCACGGCGCGGACACATCTGGGAGCGCGAGGGGGAGCGAGGGCGAGATCTGGCGAGGGCGAGCTCAGATCTGGGCGTCTGGCCGAGCGATGGCTCGCTGGAGCGCGCGACGACGCGGATCAGGCGCGCGAGCTCCGGCGATCCGTCTGCGGCTTGGCGGCGACGCGCGCGATGGCGAAGCGAGGCCGACGGCAGAAGACGGCGAGGGCGACGACGAGCTCAGTGGCCGGCGATGGTCGATACATTTGCTAGGGGTCAAATTTGGGAGAGAGAGAGAGAGAGAGAGAGAGAGAAATAGAGAGAAAGTTGATTTTGGGGAAAAAGAAAAAAAATAAAAGAAAAAGAAAAATGGATTTGGAAAAGAAAAAGGAAAAATGGGAAATAAAAAGGAAATGGGGATTTTATCCCAAAAATCCAACCTTATCCAAAACAAACCTTAAAATCCCACTTCCCGGCTTCCTCCTTCGAAACCCGACTGAAGCAACCTCCTCCAATAAATCAAACTCACTTAAATCCAACTCCCTAAGCAACACCAAAGGCCCGGGCTCGAATCCCAAAGGAAGCACACAACCAGCCATCACTTTGCAAAAATCCCAAATCACAACCGAACTCCCAAACGACTAGCCCAAACATCTCGGGACTCGCAGACCAACCCAAACAAGCCACGAAAAAGGCAGGAGCCACCTCGAAGCTCTGAAAATCCACAAATCCTGCCCGACGAGCCAAAAAGACCAAAATGCCCCTAAGGGTCCAAACAGCTCTAAAACCCGACCAAACAACTGAATCTTGACCCGAAGGCACCTCGAAAACTGGAATAGAAAACTGGGCTGTTACAAGTTCTCAGCGGTCAGTTCTTGTGGTTCCATTGAGGCATTGTATGGTAAGTGTTGCAGGTCTCTAGTGCTGTGAGAAAAGGTTGGTGGCCGTCAGTGTTGTTTTGGGTCCTGTGGTTGCCGCAGATTGACCAGAGGTGTTGTGCAGAGAGGTTGAGCTCGTTTGTGGTTAGCTCAGAGCGAGCATGAAAGTTTCGCCGATGTTCGGCGTCGAGTTTTAGAGTTTGAGGTTGGGACAAAGGCGTGCTTTTAAGGTTGTGCCGTTGTGAGTTGTGTTGAGGTTTGGTAAGCGGGAGAAGTGGAGTCTCCGTTGTTGGACCATTTGAGATTCTCGAGAGGATTGGCAGAGTTGCATATTGGTTAGCTTTTTACGTCATTGTCACCGTAGTGTGAAGTGTTCTCATGTATCGGTGTGAGGCAAAGATGTGTCGGACCCATCGCTCAAGATGGACTTTGAGCCTTTGCAGCTGATTGAGGATTTGAGCTTCGAGAGGAAGCCGGTGAGTATTCTGGTCTTTGAGACGAAGACGTTGCATAATCGTGAGATCCGTTTGGTAAAAGTTCAGTGGAGGAGTTAGAGTTCAGAGGAGGCCGCTTGTGAGCGGGAAGACGGGATGAGATTGCGAGTATCTGTCTTTGTTTTGATCTTAAGGACTTTCGAGGACGAAAGTCATAAAAAGGAGGGAATATTGTAACGGCCCAGGTTTTCATCCCAGTCTTCCAGGTACGCCCTAGGGGAATTTTGGTAATTTGGTCGGGCCGTCAGGGCCGTTTATGTCTTTTTCCAGTTGCTAAAATTATTGGATGGATTTATGAAGGTTTTGAGGCTTTGTGGTTTGGTTTGAGCATGGGTAGATGCAAAAGTAAAAATAAAGAAATTTGTGTTGCGGTGGGATTCGAACCCGGTCTCCGAAAAAGCCTTTGTGAGGATGCGTGCGCTTGAGCTATGGAGAGCTCTTGTTACTCTTTCGCGTCATATCTTAGTTACCCTTGGATCTTTGGAGTTTTGTGCATTTGGTTAAATGAAAAGAAATTAGGTTTTGTGTTTTCTTCCCCAAAACTCCATGGCCGCCCAACCCTCTTCTCTCCCAAGCCCCTTGCCGTGATTTTCTTCCCTTGCGTACCCGAGCGCTGCTCCGCCAGCCAGCGACCACCCGAGCGGCCGGTCGAGCAGCCAGCCAAATCGCACTGAAGAAATTTCAGCGCGCCAAAGAAGAAGTCGCCCAGACGCCAGCGCCAAAGAAGACGCGCAGCCAGCGCCCGTGCCGACGCGCAGCCGCCAAGCAGAGGCGCGCAAGACCGATCCGTGCGTCCGTCGCGTCGCCGCGCCGCGCCGCCCGCACCGCCGCGCGCCGCGCGCCAGCCGCCGCCATCGCTAGCCGAAGCTCGCGTCGCTGTCGCAGGCCGAAGCGCCCGTCGTCGCGTCTCGCGCTTCGCGGCGCCTCCCTCGCGCTGCGCGTGCCCGTCCGCGTGCCGCCGTCAGCAAGGCTCGCGCCTAGCGCGCCATCCGCGCCCCAGTGCCTGTCCGTGCGCGTAGCCAGCGCCCAGTGTGCGCCCATTTGCCGCCCATCAGCGCCCATCCGCGCCCAGCAGCAGCCCCGCCGTGCTTCCTTCCCGTCCGCGTGTCAGCCGCACCGCGTGAGTTGCTCCCGAGGCGAGCCCTATTTATTTTATTATATTTAAGCCTTTAGAGTGTGATTATCATTGTTTTTGTTAGGTTCTCGGTAGCTAGCTCGGGTTCGATCGCAGCTTAGGTTTTGTGTGTAGTTGCCCCGGCCAGGTAAGGATTTCTTACCGGAGTTGTGTGGACCCTGCGATGTTCTATGTGATTGTTGTTTGTATGTTTGTTTGTGATTATCAGCATGTATAGTTTAGGTGCTTTGTTCTGAATTCCTGACTAGCATGACTTCGTATGTTGTTCTCTCATGTTAGCCCATGCTAGGTTGTTCCGTTCTAGCATGCTCATATCTGTTCTTGCTTCGTAGTACCATGCTAGGTTCGTTGTATCTGTTGAGCACGTTTGGATTGTATTGGATTGTATGTTATTGATATGATAGGTTAAAGTGTAGGTAGGTAGCATCATCCGGGCCTGATGCATAAAGTATCTTGCATCCATGGCAGGGACGTTCGAGGTAGTACTCCGTCCCTGGACCCCGTTAGGGTTTAGCTAACCCGACCGATAGGGCCTGCAATCTTGGGTGAGGGTGGCAGACTGTTAAATGCCCCAACGGTCGGGATGATGACTTGGCATTGCCTCGTCCCCGACAGTCGGCACGTCCTCAGCGTGTTCGGCCGTAGCCCTTGATTGCCACCTGATAGGGCAAGGACGGCTTCCTGGTGTGAGCCTACCACGACCGATTCTTTAGCCTCAGGTGCGGTGGTTCAGGCTGACATAGTTCACGTGTCCAGGTCTCACACCCCTATATCAGTGACACCGTTCCAGAGATTGTAACAGCCCGGATTTTAGTTAAATATAAAATAAGGATTAAAAGATGATTTTGGAGGACTCGAACCCTCGGCCTCAAAGAGAGATGGGAGTTTGGAATTAATTAAGGAAAATAAATGCGTCAACTTGGGTTTGAAGGAGGAAAGCCTTGGGAAGGGAATTTTAGATTTCCAAGCTTATTTAATTTGAGGAAGAAAGAAAAAAAAAAAAAAAAAAGAAGAGAGAAGAAAAGCACTCCTCTCGCAAACCCTCTCCCCACACCCTCGTCGCCGCCGCCATCGTCGCTGCGCGACCTTTGCCCACCCTTCTTCGCCGCGACCGATCAGCCCAACCCAAGAGACTTCGCCGCTCGCCGCCGCCGACTGCGCGCGCGCCCAGCGTCGCCGCGACCGGCGCCCCAGCGCCGCCGTCGCCGCGACCGTGTGCTCCAATAAGACCCGCGCGCTCGCTCGTCTCGGCCAGATCCGCACGATCGCGCACCAGCCCGTCGTCGTGTCGTTCGTCCGCCCGCTCAGATCGCTCTGTCCGCCAGATCCGCGACGATCGCGCACCACCCGCCGCGTCGTTCGTCCATCCGCCGCGCGTCGCCCGCTTCGCGCGCGTCGCCCCAACGTGTCGCTCGTTTCGCGCGCCGCCGCGCCAGCCAGTCGCCGCTGACATCGCTCGTTGTCCAGCGCCTTGACCGCGCGCGCCTTAAGCGATGCGCCGCCGCCAAAGCGTTGCCAGCGCCAGCGCTTAGCGCCAGCGCGCGGCGCGCGCCGCGCAAAGCCGGCAGCGTCGTTCTTGCTCCTTGCTGCCGAGACGTGTGTCTTCTCGGTTGGTAAATTCCCGAGACTGACCCTTTGGACTTTATGCTATTTTTAGCTGCTGTTGGTTAATTAGGTTGATTTTATTACTTGCTTAGGTTGTCGGGTTCGCTTAGAAGCTCGAGAGTCATCCGCTGATCGTTGGTTCTATTCACTTCCAGGTAAGGATTTCTTACCGGGGTTGTGTGGACCCTGCGAATACTTGATAGCATGCTATGTGTTGTGTTTGTATGAAATCGCTAGTGGATAGGTTGCTTGTTCTTTCTTGTTTTGGATGGTTTTGCGCTTGTGATTCCCGATATATCCTGTTAGTTTCATGCTAGGGGTTAAATTGTCTCGGCATAATAACGTGACCACGTTATCCTGTTAGTGCCATGCTAGGAATTGGTGGGTGATGTATAGTGTAAGAGATTGTAGGGGTAACTAGTGCGCCCCGCCGGGTAAGACCCGATGGACATCCGGAGGTGTAAGACTCGATGGGCATCCTAGGTGTATAAGACTCGATGGGCATCACCGAGTTGGAGGTGTAAGACCCGATGGGCATCCTAGGTGTATAAGAGACCGATGGGCATCACCGAGTTGGAGGTGTAAGACCGATGGGCATCCTAGGTGTATAAGACCCGATGGGCATCACCGAGTTGGAGGTGTAAGACCCCGATGGGCATCCTAGGTGTATAAGACCGATGGGCATCACCGAGTTGGAGGTGTAAGACCCGATGGGCATCCTAGGTGTATAAGACCGATGGGCATCACCGAGTTGGAGGTGTAAGGCCTCGATGGGCATCCTAGGTGTATAAGACTCGATGGGCATCACCGAGTTGGAGGTGTAAGACCCGATGGGCATCCTAGGTGTATAAGTCCCCGATGGGCATCACCGAGTTGGAGGTGTAAGACCTCGATGGGCATCCTAGGTGTATAAGTCCCCGATGGGCATCACCGAGTTGGAGGTGTAAGACCCGATGGGCATCCTAGGTGTATAAGTCCCCGATGGGCATCACCGAGTTGGAGGTGTAAGACCACGATGGGCATCCTAGGTGTATAAGTCCCCGATGGGCAACACCGAGTCCTAGGTTGTGTAAGGCTCGAAGGACACCTGTGTGTGGAACCTAGGGGTAGTGGTAGCTGTGAAGCCTCGAATAGGCAAGCCCCAAGAGTGACGTTCGTTGACCCATCTGTTTGCTCGAGTCATTGCATGGTTGCATGTCCGTGTGCTAAATGATATGTTTTCGTATTGTACCCGGTTGGGGATTCTTACTTGAGTAACTCGTTGCTCACCCGTATTTTCTCGTGGTTTTCCACGTGTAACTTGGGACATCGGCGGGATGGCTAGGAGGAGGTCACTGGATGATCATGGATAGCTGACTCTGGGATGCATGTTCTTTTATTGTTTTCTTATGATTTAGCATGTAGTGGGACTTGAGTCCCTAGGAAAAGTACTCAAAAAACCTATTTTATGTTTCTCGTACCGTTCCCCTTGATTTGTTTTTAAGAAAGTACTGATCAGTCATCTACCTATTTATTTTAAATGGAATTATATTTTCCTTGCTTTTAATGTACTTACTTCAAGGATTTAAATTTCAAACTCTAAATGACGTTTTACATTCCTAGACATGCATGCTAAGTAAGGATCTAGGATAGAGACCGCTTCTTTTGGGTCGGGTCCTTACAGTTGGTATCAGAGCCCAGAGTTATAGGTTCAGAGATCGACTGCAGCTTGTAGGTTGTTTTCCATGATCATCGCGCCCACTTGACCATCGTGTATGTCCGAAAGTTTAAGGTTAAGGGTTAAGAATTACAATACAATTTGCACCTTGCATGTATATGACTTGTTGTTGAGGAGCAGGGAAAACAGGTTCTGACTCATTGTTCGTTTGAGTGTAGATTATCGTTATGCGACCACTCGTAGAGGGCGTGGAGGCTCGAGGCCGACCGGCCGTGGCATTCGTGATTGATTCCGACACCGAGGGACGTCGTCCCAAGCTAATGCTGATGTTAGGCCGCCTACAGGCCCTTCTGCTGTGTTGCCCGGTGAGGGCGTGGAGGCAACTCAGCCTCGAGAGGCTGCACCGGGAGTTGCTTTTGTGGAGTCCATGAGGGCTCTTATGGTTGGGTTGCTGTCTCACCAGAGGGCCGAGCAGAGGGCTGAGACGCAGGCTCTGTTAGCTGCACAGAGGGAGGAGTCTCGAATTCAGATAGAGCGGTGACCGAGTTAGTTCAAGAGAGGACCGCCGTGCCACGAGCATCGCCACCAAAGAGAGCCAATTGTGAACGAGGCCGTTGTGGCGGAAGGTGCCGAGGATTTGGGCAAGTGGCTAAAAGATTTCGTCAAATGGAAGCCGGAGAAGTTTAGTGCCCCCGAGAACTACTGGTGGTGGCAACTGTGTGGATTGCCGAGCTAGAGTATACTTTTATGGTAATGGCTTGTCTCGAGGTGCAATGAGCTCGATGTGCGACTCATGCGTTAGCTGGAACAACTAAGTGGTGGTGGGATTCCACCTTGAGTGAGAGACCTACTGGTCTCCCCGCCACCGGGAATTCTTCAAGGCCGAGTTCAAGGCAAAATTTATCGCTGAAGAAGCCCAAGAAAAGATGATTGAGCTGTTTTGAACCTTAGCGTGGGTCGACCCAATCGAGGTGTATGAGAGGAAGTTTTCGGAGTATGGGTACTTCGCGACCGCAGCTTGATTGCTACTCCCGAGTGAAGATCGGGAAGTTTATTGCGGAGTCGAGGCGTGGAGTGTCTCGAGGATGTTAGGCACGTGCCCCAGAGACTTTTGCCAAGGCAGCGGTGCGGTTGGCAACTATTTATGATGGAAAGTATCCTCCGAGCAGTTGTTAGTACTGTAGTGCGTAAGGCCCAGTGTACTCGGGTCGAAGCGTAAGTTTGACGCAGTGGTAATGGTCATGAGGAGGAGGCGCCGCCGCCGAGTACTTATCATGGCAGAGACCAAAGACCGGGATCAGAATCGCGATCGGCCTCGCCAACAGGCGTAGGGAGGCCGCCACCGTATTGTAGACCCCGTGGTAAACAACATTGGGGGCCTTGTGGTGGTAACCCCAGAGCTTGCTATAATCGTGGTAAGGAGGGACATCGGGCCCGACATTGCAAACCGTAAGGCAGTGGTGGCACGGCCCAATTTCAGCAGCGAGGAAGAGTATATGCTACGACTCGCCAGAGGTCGAGAGAGCCGGACCAGCGATGGCGTGTACGCTCCTAGTTCTTGATCACCTCGCCTTTGTGTTGTTTGATTCGGGTACCACCCATTCTTTTTGTTTCTTTGTTTTTCTTGAGCGTGCTTGCATGAATTTAGAGCCTCTAGGTTTTGAGTTATCTGTCGCTACTCCCGGGAACTAGTATGTCAAGCTAGCCAGATAGGTAAGGGATGGTCGGACATGTGTCCGACTGGACTCTGCAGTTACCCTCATAGTGTTAGCTATGAGCGGTTTTGATGTGATCCTCGGCATGGATTGGTTAGCTGATAACCACGCTATGATTGACTGTCGTTGTAAGGAGGTGGTGTTCAGGCCGCCAGGTAGGCCTAGCTTTAAATTTCGGGGCACCCAGAGTGGGGTGTGTCCGCCGGTGATTTCGGCAGTTAAAGCTCACCGTTTGTTAGCTCGAGGAGCTTGGGGTTTCTTAGCTAAGTTGACCGGCGAGAACCGTGACCAGATATCTGTCGAGCAGGTGCCCATAGTGCAAGAGTTTGCAGATGTTTTTCCTGAAGAGTTGCCTGGCCTGCCGCCGAAGAGAGAGGTGGATTTCTCAATAGAGCTTGAGCCGGGACTCGCCCTATCTCGAAAGCTCCTTATCGTATGGCGCGCAGAATCGAAAGAGTTAAAAGAACAGTGCAGGAGTTGCTTGACAGAGGATTTATTCGGCCAAGTGTGTCCTCGTGGGAGCACCGTCTTTGTTTGTTAAGAAAAAGGATGGCTCAATGCGTCTATGCATCGATTACAGGGAACTGAACAAGGTAACCATTAAGAACAAGTATCCGCTACCTCGTATCGATGACCTGTTTGACCAGCTCCAGGGAGCTTGTGTGTTTTCGAAGATTGACTTGAGGTCGGGCTACCACCGCTTGAGAATTCGGGATGCGAGATATTCCCAAGACAGCGTTCAGTCGAGGTATGGGCATTATGAGTTCGTAGTCATGTCTTTCGGACTGACGAACGCCCCAGCTGCATTCATGGACATGATGGACAGAGTGTTCAAGGCGTTCTTGGACCGCTTTGTCATCGTGTTCATAGACGACATTCTTGTGTACTCCAAGTCTAAGGAGGACCATGCCTCGCACCTAAGACAGATTTTGGCAGCCTTGCGCGAGAACAAGCTCTATGCGAAGTTCTCAAAGTGTGACTTTTGGCTCGAGGAGGTAGCTTTTCTGGGACACGTTGTGTCTAAGGAGGGAGTGGCTGTGGACCCTTCGAAGGTAGAGGGCGTTAGTTCGTGGGCGGACCGACGATCGTGGTCGGAGATTCGTAGCTCGGGTCTGGCCGGATATTACCGACGCTTCGTTCAAAATTTTTCCGCTATAGCCGCCCCGCTTACTCGATTGACGAGGAAGGGTGTTGATTTCGTTTGGGATAGGAAGTGCGATGAGAGTTTTGCTAAGCTAAAGTGCGCTTTGACGTCTCGCCGGTGTTGGCGCTCCGAGGAACTCGGGGTTTCGTGGTGTACTGATGATGCCAAAGCAAGTTTGGTTTGGGTTGCGTTTTGATGCAACACGGTAAGGTGATAGCATACGCTTGTGCGATTGAAACCGCACGAGCAGAATTACCCGACTCATGATATGGAGTTGGCAGCGGTCGTCTTTGCACTTAAGATTTGGAGGCACTACTTGTATGGGGAAAAGATTCAGATTTTCTCGGATCACCAAAGCCTCAAGTATTTCTTCACTCGAAGGACTCGAACATGAGGCGAGAGGAGGTGGTTGAGCCGGTAAAGGATTACATTTGTGAGATATTGTATCACCCCGAAAGGCAAATGTTGTGGCAGATGCACTAAGTAGGAAGACCTCGCATCTAGCAACGTTGGCAAATCCCAAAAGTATCATAAGGAAAGACCTTGAGAGAGCGGAAATAGTGGTGTTGTTAGGGGATGTTACCGCGGGGTAGCTCGATTGACCATCCAGCCTTTCCGGTAAGGCAAAGGATTATTGACGGCCAATTGAATGATCCTAGGTTGAAAAAGTTGTACGAGAGGGTCCAGTGATGGTGACTTTGATTTTGAGATATTTGCAGATGGTGGCTTGAGATATAAGGGTCGGCTATGTGTCCCACCCGATGCTGGTATTCGTTCGAATTGTTGATCGAGGCTCACACCTCGCCTTTTGCATGGCACCTGTGGGGTAACAAGATGTACCAAGATCTTAAGCGGACTTTTTGGTGGATGGGGATGAAGAGAGAGATTGCCCGGTTTGTCGGTCGGTGTCTCACTTGTCGGCAAGTGAAGGCGCCAGGCGAAAAACCAGCAGGTTGCTACTGATCGCTCGGGGTGCCACAGTGGAAGTGGAAGGAAATTACCATGGATTTTATTTCAGATTGCCCGAAACCCTAGAGGATATGCACGATTTGGGTGGTCGTTGATAGGTTGACTAAGTGTGCCCACTTCATTCCGGCGGGATAAACTACACCGTGGAGCAGCAAGGCACACTGTTCCTTGAGCAGATAGTGAGGTACCACGGAGTGCCGCTTAAAATTATCTCCGACGGGATTCCCGGTTTACATCACTTGTTTTGGAAGGCCCTTCAGGTGTGTTTGGGCACGAGTGCGGCTACAACCTGACCTTCCACCCACGTGCATCGATGGCCGACCGAGCGAAAGGTAAATCAGATCTTAGAGGATATGTTGCGAGCTGCGTGTTGGATTTCCCTAGCAGTTGGGACCAAAGACTTGTATTTGATGGAGTTCGCCTACAACAATAGTTTTGATCAACCATTCGGATGGCACCGTTTGAAGCATTGTATGGTAAGCGCCGCAGATCCCCAGTGATTCTCGGGAAGAGGTTGAGAGAAGCGGTATTGGGTCCAGAGTTGCTCCGATTGACCAATGAGGTCTGTCCGTAAGATCGAGCTCGAATGTTGACCGCACAGAGCAGGCGTAAGAGCTACGCCGATGTCGACGTAGAGAGTTGGAGTTTGAGATTGGCCAAAGACGTGTTCCTTAAGGTGGCTCCGCGCGTGGAGTTCGAGGTTTGGTAGGAAGGGAAGCCGAGCCCCGTGTTTGTCGGACCATTCGAGATCCTCGAGAGGATCGGGGCCGTAGCTACCGGTTAGCATTGCCGCCACCTTGGCTGCAGTGCATGGTGTGTTCCATGTTTCGATGCTCGCCAAGATGTGGCGCACCCTTCGCATGTCATAGATTTCGAGCCTTTGCGGCTAAACCATGACTCGAGCTTTGAGGAAAAACCCATAAAGATTTTAGCATTTGAGAAGAAAGTCTTGAGGAACCGAGCTATTGATTTAGTGAAAGTGCAAAGTGGCGGAATCGTGAGTCGAGGAAGCTACTTGGGAGTTAGAAGGGAGATGAGGAGAAATTACCCGGGGTTGTTTTAGTGCAAAGAACTTCCGAGGACGGAAGTCCTCCAAGGAGGGAGTATTGTAATGGCCGGATTTTAGTTAAATATAAAATAAGGATTAAAAGATGATTTTGGAGGACTCGAACCCTCGGCCTCAAAGAGAGATGGGAGTTTGGAATTAATTAAGGAAAATAAATGCGTCAACTTGGGTTTGAAGGAGGAAAGCCTTGGGAAGGGAATTTTAGATTTCCAAGCTTATTTAATTTGAGGAAGAAAAAAAAAAAAAAAAAAGAAGAGAGAAGAAAAGCACTCCTCTCGCAAACCCTCTCCCCACACCCTCGCGCCGCGCGCTCATCGTCGCCGTCGCACCGGCCAGCCTTCGCCCCGCGCGACCGATCACCCGGCCAGCCGAGACTGGCGTCGCTCGCCGCCGCCGCGACTGTCGCGCCCAGCTGCCGCCTCGCCGCCGCACTGCGCGCGCCGCGCGCCGCCGCCGCCGCCGCCGTGTGCTCCAGCTCCACCACCGCGCTCGCTCTGTCGCCGCGCATCCGCGACGATCGCGCACCGCCGCGTCGTTCGTCCGTCCGCCCGCATCGCTCTGTAAAGCCGCGATCCGCGACGATCGCGCGCACGACGCGCCGCTCGTTCGTCCGTCCGCCCGCGTCGCCCTCGCCGCGCGTCGTCCCAATGTGTCGCTGTTTCGCGCGCCGCCGCAGCCTGTGTCGCCCGCGACATCGCCGTTGTCCAGGCGCCTTGACCGTGCGCCCGAGCCAGTGCCAGTGCCAGCGCCCAGTGCCAGCGCCAGCGCCCAACGCCAGCGCCAGCAGCGTCGTTCTTGCTCCTTGCTGCCGAGACGTGTGTCTTCTCGGTTGGTAAATTCCCGAGACTGACCCTTTGGACTTTATGCTATTTTTAGCTGCTGTTGGTTAATTAGGTTGATTTTATTACTTGCTTAGGTTGTCGGGTTCGCTTAGAAGCTCGAGAGTCATCCGCTGATCGTTGCTTGTTCTTTCTTGTTTTCAGATGGTTTTGCGCTTGTGATTCCTGATATATCCGGTTAGTTTCATGCTAGGGGTTAAATTGTCTCGGCATAACCGTGACCACGTTATCCTGTTAGTGCCATGCTAGGAATTGGTGGGTGATGTATAGTGTAAGAGATTGTAGGGGTAACTAGTGCGTCCCGCTCGGGTAAGACCCCGATGGACATCTGGAGGTGTAAGACCTCGATGGGCATCCTAGGTGTATAAGACCCCGATGGGCATCACTGAGTTGGAGGTGTAAGACCCCGATGGGCATCCTAGGTGTATAAGACACCGATGGGCATCACTGAGTTGGAGGTGTAAGACCCCGATGGGCATCCTAGGTGTATAAGACCCCGATGGGCATCACTGAGTTGGAGGTGTAAGACCCCGATGGGCATTCTAGGTGTATAAGACCCCGATGGGCATCACTGAGTTGGAGGTGTAAGACCCCGATGGGCATCCTAGGTGTATAAGACCCCGATGGGCATCACTGAGTTGGAGGTGTAAGGCCCCGATGGGCATCCTAGGTGTATAAGACCCCGATGGGCATCACTGAGTTGGAGGTGTAAGACCCGATGGGCATCCTAGGTGTATAAGTCCCCGATGGGCATCACTGAGTTGGAGGTGTAAGACCCTGATGGGCATCCTAGGTGTATAAGTCCCCGATGGGCATCACCGAGTTGGAGGTGTAAGACTCGATGGGCATCCTAGGTGTATAAGTCCCGATGGGCATCACCGAGTTGGAGGTGTAAGACACGATGGGCATCCTAGGTGTATAAGTCCCCGATGGGCAACACCGAGTCCTAGGTTGTGTAAGGCTCGAAGGACACCTGGTGTGGAACCTAGGGTAGCTGGTAGCCTGTAAGCCTCGAATAGGCAAGCCCCAAGAGTGACGCTCGTTGACCCATCTGCTTGCTCCGAGTCATTGCATGGTTGCATGTCCGTGTGCTAAATGATATGTTTTCGTATTGTACCCCGGTTGGGGATTCTTACTTGAGTAACTCGTTGCTCACCCTTATTTTCTCTGTGGTTTTCCACCGTGTAACTTGGGACATCGGCAGGATGGCTAGGAGGAGGCTGCTGGATGATCATGGATAGCTGACTCTGGGATGCATGTTCTTTTATTGTTTTCTTATGATTTAGCATGTAGTGGGACTTGAGTCCCTAGGAAAAGTACTCAAAAACCTATTTTATGTTTCTCGCACTGCCCCTTGATTTGTTTTTAAGAAAGTCTCGATCGAGTCATCTACCTATTTATTTTAAATGGAATTATATTTTCCTTGCTTTTAATGTACTTACTTCAAGGATTTAAATTTCAAACTCTGAATGACGTTTTACATTCCTAGACATGCATGCTAAGTAAGGATCTAGGATAGAGACCGCTTCTTTTGGGTCGGGTCCTTACAGAGATTTAGTTAGGCGTGGTGACTGGACATGGGCAGCTTGCCACTAGACCCGGCACCCCCCATAGTCTGCAGTAGCACGCGGTGCGCGCTTACGCTCATTACAACGCCGACCGGAGAGCTCCTCGGGATCTTGAGCTAGTGCACCTTTCGTATCGACAGTAGACAGGCTGAGGCCGAGACTTGTTTCTCGTATAGGGCGTATTGTGTGGTGTGATTTATTTCCGGACTAAGACCCTGAGTCGGCATCCGAGGTCCAAGTGTGGACTTAAGCTATGTGCTCTATTCTGTGTTTATATTCATAGCTTGCATACACTCATCTAGATGACCATGTGCATCGTATTGTACCCCGGTTGGGGATTCTTACTGAGTAATTCGTTACTCACCCTTACTTATCTTTCAGGTAACCATGGCGCGAGGCAGGATGGCTGAAGGAGGAGCTGTGATCATGGGAACTTGCTGTCGTCTCTGACTTTTTATGTAACAACCCCATTTGGTTGATTTATTATAATAAAAAGGTTTAAAAGGGCATTTTGAAGTTAAGTTCAAAGTTAGGGGCAAGTTGGTCTTTTACCCTTTGTTATTTAAGTGAATTTTGAGATTTGGGAAACGTGAGGTTCTTGTTCATTCATCTTCTCCACCAAGAAATTTCGCCGCCATGAAGTTTGTGGTTCATTCGCCTGGTTCGCTAAGCTCGTCGCCGTCGCGGGTTCGACCTGGAGCGTCGTCGTGGGGTCGAGCTGCTTCGTTCGTCGCTGTCGGAGTGTGCTGTTCGAGTTCGTCGTGAGCTGCAGCGTCGATGTCGAGGGGTGGAGTCGTGGGTTCGCAGTGCCGTCGTGCAAGTTTGTGGGTTGTGCCATTCGAGTTTGCGAGGGGGCGGTGTTGCAGTGGAGTCGTTGGTTTCGTGGGTCTGCTCGTGCCGGGTTCGTGGTTGGCTGTGGGTTTGTCGTGAGTTCCAGCCGCCGCCGCCGCGAGGCTACTTGCATCGCTGGAGAGCGCTCATCGCCGCGTGCGTGGGTCGTCGTCCAGCTGCTCGTCGAGGATTTGCGCGCTTGGGTTGGTGTTCTGCAGCAGCAAGGCTCAGCACCGTCGATTGCTTCGAGATCTGCCGCTGTGTATGGTGTTCGCGGTGGAGTTTTGTGAGCGTCGTCGTCCGCCGCTGCAGCTGGTAAGCCACCGACATCGGGACTGCCAGAGCTTAGTTAAGGTGGTAGTTCTTTTTCCCTTTTGTTAGATGGTGGTGTCTCAAGGTTGAAGAATAAGCTTGTTTGGATTGTGTTAAAATTATCTTAAATGGAGTTAAAGACATTCTAAGTTGGGATAAGGTTATTTAAATGAGGAATAAGGTCTGTTTGGTTATTAATGTTGAGATATTTAAATGAAGGATTAGGCTTGTTTGTTTAATGGATTAAAGTTATTTAAGTTGTGGTTTATGGGTGTTTGTTTCCAAGTTCAAAGTCATCTAAATGAGGTTTAAGTGTTGTTTGGTTTGGTGCTTAAAGTCATTTAAAATATGGATAAAACATGGTTGGTTGCTGGGTTATGCTATTCAAGTTAAAGATAGGTGGTGTTTGTTTGCTGGTTTATGGTTATTTATATGGTGATTTAAAGCCGTTTGTTTCTTGGGTTATGAGTGTTCAAGTAATGGATTAATGTTGTTTGGCTTCTAGTTTAAAGTTAGTTTAAGGGTGGATTAAGCTTGTTTGGTTTGTGGCATAAAACCATTCAAGTAGTGATTTATGCTTGTTTGGCTAGTGCTTTAAAATCATTCAGGATAATGAATTAAAGGTGTTTGGTTTGGAGTTTTGAGTTATCCCAAATGTGAAATTAAGGTTTGCTTGGATTGTGGTTTAAAAGGTCGTTTGACTAGTAGTATAATGCATGTTGGGTATTGAGTTTAATGGGTGTTTGGCTTGGGTAAAATGATGAATTTTGACCCGTTGGATCGTTATTGACCAGATTTGACCCGAACCACTCTTTGTTCGTCGAGCCGAGTTCGCAAGGCACGTGTAGCCACCGGGTGTCTCGGGACACGCGAGAGTTCTTCCCCGCTTGATAAATTCGATATTCGGATCCAATTTTGATGGTCTAAGGTGCTAGTTTTGACCGATTTGTTCGCTTCTGTGGCTCGAGTTTTATTTGGCTAGTTGGAGCATCCAATGGATTCTTGGAGAGTGTTAGTGGATTGGTCAAGGTAAGGGACCCTTTACCCTTCTCGAGGACCGTGGTTAATACATGTGCTTTGGTTTACTTGCATTAGTTGATTTGTCCGATTGTGGCATGACCATGTGTATTGTATGTTGCATTTGATTGCATCGAGAGCATATACATTTCATGTTTATCTGTTGTATGACTAGTGATGCATGAATCATGTACGTATGCCTGATATGGTCGAGTTGCACATGGTTGCATGATTGTCCTGATATGGACTTGCATGATGTTTGATGCACGACTTTATGCCTTGTTTGGACCCAAACGAGTCATAAAGATCGGATAGAGGAGACTAGTAGGTGGGTGTGGACGAAGAGATTCGGGCGCACACCCTAGCTTGAGGTGATATTCTCTCGCTCCGCAGACTTCCAGTGGATGGTCGGCCGGCCAGGCTCACGGCCCTGGATGGTTTCTACTAGTAGCCTAGGCTCTCTCCAGGTAGGTGGTATGGGCCTGATATGGTTCCTTGGTGAGTGGTGTGGCACCACCTCTCGCCGTGAGTACGAGGCCTAGGGCCAATAGGTTGCTCGACTCACCGGCCCCTCCGGAGTAGGATGCCGATTGCTCTCGAGTCGAGGACTCTTGTGAGCTTTTGGTCTTGGGGTCTACGACCTCTAGATCGCTCTCATGAGGTGCTCGTCAAGGACGAGGTTTCTTGACTTAGCATCCAGGAGCTTGGGTTATGTACACCCTTCGATTATGTTCTTGATCATACTTGTTTGCTAATGTTTGTATTCTTGTGCATGTGTCTGTTCCCGAGTGGGAAGCCTTACTGAGTTTGCGAAAACTCACCCTTTCCACTGTGGAATCCCCACAGGTACTACTAGACTGTACCGAGATGGATGATCGATGGCGCTGGAGATGACCATGGGACCTGCTGCATTATTCTATTTAGAGTCTTTTGAATTCTTCCTTCTGCATGAACTATTTATGGGCATGATAAGTGAGGTTTTACCGCGATTTCATGTTTTGACTATTGGGTACCCGAATGACTGTGTTAAATGAATTTATAGTTTTTATAAACTTGATCTTCTGAGTTGTTTAAAAGGAGTTTTGTTTTAAATTTATATGCCCGGGACGTCGAGTATAATTTCATGCATTTAGAGTTAAGGACTTAGGTTTAGACCCTGATTTGGGTCGGGTCCTTACATTTTATTTCTATGACTCTTGTCTTTTATTTTCCCCTGAATGCATGTAGCCGGGCACGGAGCCCTAGGATGTTTTCTGAATGTTTTTGTGGATTCCCGCTTTATTGAATTTGAGGATGTTTCAAATGTTTTAATAAATCTCTGATCAGAGTGTACGTTTTGGAAATGTATTTGCCTTGAAACAGGTGCTTGGAGACAGGGACAGGTTTCAGCAAACTATATTGATTTCTGATTGAACCTTGATTGTTTTGTTTTAATTGGGAATCTGAAAACTTATTCGCATATTGTCCTTTCCTTTGAATGCATGCATTGGGGTAAAGGCCTATTTAGAGCCCTTTTTGGGTCGGGTCTTTACATTGAAACTCCTATTTATTTTTTAATATGTGACTATTGATATTTTGCACTTTAATGTATTTGAATAATTAAGTCATAATTCATTTTCATCAATCTTTTTTAGTTTTAAAATGTTTTTTTTTCGAGAAATAGTTTTAAAAAAGTTAAATTGTAATGGATGAGTTATACTTACAAAATAATTAAAAATGTAGGTAAATTTTAAAGTATTTATATTTACTTATTAATAACCGTATTATCATTAATACTGCATTATAAATACTTATTAATATTTGATTGATACTGTATTTATAAATACTTATTAATATCAGTATTAATTATTAATATTGTATTATAAATACTTATTAATACTCATATTTATACCAATATTAATCACTAATATTGTATTATAAATACTTATTAATGTTTAATTAATACTGTATTATAAATATTTATTAATGTCTGTATTAATTATTAATATTGTATTATAAATATTTATTAGTACATGTATTAATCATTAATGCTGTATTATAATTTCCTCAAAAAAAATATTATATTATAAATATTTATTAGTACATGTATTAATTGTTAATATGTTTTAATAGTGTATTATAATACTCTTTTTTTTTTGAATTCATATTATAATACTCATTAATACTATACTGTAAGAAAATATTTGATAATACTCATTAGTACAAATGACTACAGTTTTCATTTTTTAAAATGGATCGTGTTTATAATTATTTTAATAGTGTATTATAATACTCACAAAATTATTGTTAAATAATTAATAAATAATATAAATAAATATAAAATTTAATGAATTAATACTCATTTATGAGATAAATACATCTTAATTGTAAAATATGGTACTAATTAGCTATTTATACTCACGTACAAAAATATAGTATTTATGCAAAACATGATAAATAACACAAAAATGCATAAATAATTATTTATTTGAAATTCGTATTTATTTATCGGAAATTGTAATAGATAATCTATTCTAACCATTATTGATATCAATGACTATGATTGTTAATTAATTAATTATTTATTTTTTGTCTAGAATTGTAAATATTTTTTCAATTTCACCAATTCCTAAAAAAATGTATTTACTTATTTATTTGAAAATTAGAAACTCGTATTTATTTATTAATACATGAAGTTTTTAAGTATATTGACAAAATCAAAACAATTACCTACAAATAAATAAATAAATAAAAACTTGTATCAAATTAAAAAAAAAAAAAAAAACTCTTTAAAACCCCACGATTTTGGAAGATTTGTTTGGAGGCTGAAATATCGTAGTTGAAAAAATCCACATTTATTTTAAAATGTTAATTTAAAGTAGGTGTATTTGTGTCTTTTTCTATAAAATGAATGTAAAGACCCGAACCAAAAGGGGCTCTAAATGGGCCTTTACCCCAATGCATGTAGTGAAAATAAACGACATTATGAAAAATACATTTCGGATCCCAAGTAAAAACAGAAACATTCAACAACCAAAACATACATTTCTAAAAGCATACTCTGATCAGAGATTTATTTAAACCATTAAAACAATCCACAAGTACAAATATGCTTTGGAATCCATAAAACGTAAGAAAACATCCCGGAACTCGTGGTCCGTCTACATGCATTCAGGGAAATAACAAAAGTCAAGAGTCATGATAAAATAAAATAATCAGAGATGACAAAGCAGGATTCCATGATCACGGCTCCTCCTTGACCATCCTGTCTCCCGCCTTGATTTACCGTGGAAAACCACGAGAATAAGGGTGAGTAACGAATTACCCAAGAAGAATCCCCAACCGGGTACAATACGATATACATGATCATCTAGAAGAATGTATGCAAGCTATGAGTACAAACACAGAGCGGAGCACATAGCTAAGTCCACACTTGGACCTCGGATGCCAACTCGTGGTCTTAGTCCGGAAATACCACAACACACTATACGCGCTATACGGGAACAAGTCCCCTCACCGCCTCTCGACGATACGAAAGGTGCAATCGCTCAAGATCCCAAGGAGCTCTCGATCGTATTGTAATGAGCGTAAGGATGCACCGCGTGCTTCTACAGCACTATGGGGTGCCGGGTCCAGTGGCAAGTCGCCCATATCCGGATACCACGCCTAACTAAATCTCCGGATCGGTGTCAGCGACATAGGGTGTGAGACACTGGACACGTGAACTATGTCGTCACTGTACCACCGCACTTTGAGGCTAAGGAACGGGTCATGGTAGGCTTACACCGTGAAGCCGTCCTTACCTTAACAGTGGCAATCAGGGCTCTTGCCGAACACGCCGAGGACGCGCGGTTGCAGGGGACTAGGCATTGCCAAGTCATCATCCCGACCGTTGGGGCATCGCTTAGACTACCACCCTCACCCAAGATTGCGGGGCCTACCGGTTGGGATAGCTAATCCCCTCACGGGGTCCAAGGACGGAGAATCGTCTCAATCGTCCTTGCCATAGATGCAAGATACTTTATGCATCGGGCCCGGATGATGCTATCTACCCGAATTCTAAACCTTAACAATAATAACGATTCAATCAATGCACCAATACGTGCTCAACAGATACAAGGAACCTAGCATGATACTACGAAGCAAGACAGATATCGAACATGCGAGAATGGAACAACCTAGCATGGGCTAACATGAGAAACAATACAAGAGTTCATGCGATCAGGAATACTGAATGAGCACCTAGGGCTAAACATGCTAGTAATCATACACAGGCATACAAAACAACAATCACAAATATACCGCAGGGCCCACACAACTCCGGTAAGAAATCCTTACCTTGGTCGGGAGGCTTCTACACACAAATCCTAAGCTGCGGAACAATCCCGAGCTAGCGAGCGGGAACCTAGCAAACCAACAATAATCAGCATCTAAAATGTCTAAACAACAATAGAACAGCAAGCTCGGCTCGGGGAACTCACGCGGCACGACGACGACACGAGCTTGGAGCCGCTGGCAAGCCGGGCTGGTGCTGGCGTGGCTGGCGCACGGCAAGACAGCACGACGGAGCAGCGCTGGCGCTTGCAGCGTCGGCGGCTGGCGGCGCTGGCGCTGGCGTGCGATGCGGACACGGCGAGCAGCGGCAGGGACGCGCGCGCGGGCGAACGTCTGGGCGAAGGCGCGCGGGCGCTGGCGTGCGACAGGCGACGCAGACGCGGCTGGGCGCGCGGGCGAGCAGTTCGGCAAGCGGACACGGCGAGGGCGTGCGATGGGCGACGCAGACGCGGCTGGACGCGCGGGCGCTGGCGAGGACCTTTCGCGCGTCGAGCGATCGGGCGAGGACGAACGCGGCGATCCGGGCGCTTTATTCTTGGCGCGATCCGCGCGGCGATCTCGACCGGCTGGGCGTCGCGACGACGGGGCGATCTGTCTTCTTGCTGGACGAACGGCAAGGTCGCTAGGCGGATCCGCGTCGCGGCGTGGTCGCCAGCAGATCTGGCGCGTCGCGGTGGTCGGCGATGATGGTTTGCTCCTCTCTACCGGGTTGCAACCAACACAAACACACACACACTCTACATCTTACCTTGGCCGGCATCAAAACCAAATGAGGAGATGAAGAGGATGAAGACTTACCGGAATGATGATGATCGAACCCAAGGAGATGCAAGGGAAGAAAAATTCGGCAAGGCAATGGAGAGGGAGAGCTTGTGCGGCCAGAGAGGAGTTTTGGAGAAGAAGATGGAATAAACCTAATTCTATTTCATTTAACCAAATGCACCAAAACTCCAAAATCCAAGGTTAACTAAGATGTGATGATGAGAAAGAGTAACAAGAGCACCTAATGGCTCAATTGGCACACATCTCTACAAGCTTCCCAGAGACCGGGTTCAAACCCATTTGCAAAGACAAATCCCTTAATTTTTACTTTTGCATCAAACCTTGCTCAAACCAAACCTCAAACCCCTCCAAAACCTACATAAAACCATCCAATAATTTTAGTAGTGGAAAAGACACAAACGACCATGACGGCCCGACCAAATTACCAAATTACCCCTAGGGCATACCGGAAGACCGGGAAGAAAAACACTGGTCGTTACAATATTCCCTCCTTTTTATGACTTTTCGTCCTCGAAAGTCCTTAAGACAAAAAAACACTCTGTGGTAATGCAATCTCATCTCGTCTTCCCGCTCCCAAGTGGCTTCCTCAGAACCCCGACTCTTCCATCGAACCTTTACTAAACGAATCTCGCGATTACGCAACGTCTTGGTCTCAAAGGCAAGGATCCTCACCGGCTTCTCCTCGAAGTTCAAATCCTCATTCATTTGCAAAGGCTCAAAGTCCACAATGTGCGACAGTCCGCACATCTTGCCTCAACATCGATACATGAAAAACACTATGCACCACTGATAGGGACGGAGGTAGGGCTAACCGGTAAGCAACTCGCCAATCCTCTCTAGGATCTCAAATGGACCAACAAAACGGGGACTCAACTTCCCACGCTTACCAAACCTCAGAACACCTCGCATTGGAGCAACCTTAAGGAACACATCTTGACCAACCTCAAACTCCAAATCTCGACGCCGAACATCGGCGTAACTCTCTGCACTGCGCTCGAAATTTGTCAACATACGAGCTCTAATCTTCTCGTGACTGCACCATTGGTCAAGCTGCAAAGAAACTCGGGACCCAAAACTCGTCTATCACCGACCTCTTCCCGAACACGGGGACCGGATAACGCTTACCATACAATGCCTCGAATGGAGCCATCCGAATCGTCGATCGTAATCGTTGTTATAGACAAACTCCATCAGAAATGTGATATCTGGTCCCAATCGCTCGGGAAATCCAACACACAAGCCCTCAACATATCCTCGAGAATCGATTCACTCTCTCGATCGACCATCCGTTTGAGGGTGAAAAGTCATCTTTGAAATCGCACTCTGTGCCCAATCCCATCTCGGAGCGCTCTCGAAACGAGAAGTGAACCGCGAGTCACGATCGGACACAATCCTTACCGGCACACCATGATAACGGATGATGCGCTCCAAAAACAATCGCGCAGCATTTCCACGGTATAAGTGTCTCTACCGGAATGAAGTGTGCGCTCTTGGTCAAACGGTCGACTATCACCCAAATGCGAGAGAACTTCCTGAGTCCTTGGCAAACCAGAGATAAAGTCCATGGAGATCTCGTCCCATTTCCACTGGGGCACACTCGGTGGTCTGCAACAAACCAGTGGCCTCTGCACTGGGTGCCTTCACTTGGCGACAAGTGAGACACCTACCGACAAACTCTGCCACATCTCTCTTCATCCCCATCCACCGTAAGGTGCGCTTAAGGTCTGATACATCTTGGTACCGCCAGGAGGTGCCAAGCAAAAGGGGGCTGTGGGCCTCAGAGAGCAACTCTCGCTCGCAAACTCGCAATGTCCGGAACACACAACCGCCTCTATAAGTCAACCCATCATGCGGTGAATATACAAAGTCAAAGTCACCGTCGGCACTAACTTTGTCAACCAATCTCTTAAGTGCGGGTCACCCAACCGTTTGTCTATAATCCACGCCTAATCGACGGGTGAGCAGACAATCGAGCTACCACTGGCGGTAACCTCACCCAACAACACTGCAACCTCGGCCCGCTCGAACTCTCTCCACAAACCGGGCTGGGAACTCAACAACGCCGCAGAGTGCGACGTCTTTCTACTCAAAGCATCGGCCACTACGTTGGCTTTACCGGATGGTACAAAATCTCATGATCATAATCCTTTACCAACTCTAACCATCTCCTCTCGCCTCATATTCAACTCCTTACGAGTAAGCAGATACTTGAGGCTCGGTGATCGGTAAACATCCGAATCGACTCACCATACGGTAATGCCTCCAAATCTTGATTGCAAACACCACTGCTGCCGCCAACTCCATATCATGAGTCGGGTAGTTCGCTCATACGGCTTGGTGACGGGAAGCATAGGCAATGACCTTCCCGTCTTTGCATCAACACACAACCTAATCCAAACTTGGAAGCATCATCGTGAGACCACGAAACCACTGTCCCTCTCCGGATCGCCAACAGTGTCTTTGAAGTCAAAGCCGCGCTTGAGCACGGCAAAGCTCTCATCACACTCTTTGCCCCAAACGAACTCGACACCCTTCCTCGTCGTCGAGCGAGTGAGGGGCGAGGCTAAAGCGTAAAAGTCCTTGACGAACCGCGGTAGTAACACCGCCAAACCAGAAAGCTGCGAATCTCGGCAAGCTGAAGTCGGCTTGGCCCATGAACTCACGGCCTCAATCTTCGCGGGGTCCACGGCTATACCATCTCTCGAAACCACGTGGCCTAGGAAGGCCACCGCTCCAACAGAAATCACATTTGGAAAACTTCGCATAAAGTGGTTTTCCTCAAAGCCGCCAATACTCGCCTCGGATGCTCGCATGGTCTTCTTTAGACCTCGAATAAATCGAATATCGTCAATGAACACGATGACGAAGTTGTCCAAAAATGATTTGAACACCCTATCCATCATGTCCATGAACGCGGTGGGGCATTGGTCAAACCAAACGACATGACCACAAACTCATAGTGACCATATCTAGACACGAAAGTTGTCTTAGGAATGTCGGCATCCCCGATTCGCAGAATCGATGGTAACCGGATCTCGGATCTATCTTGGAGAACACGAAGCTCCCTGAAGGTGATCGAACAAATCGTCGATACGGGGCAGCGGATACTTATTCTTCACTGTCACCTTATTAAGCTCGCGGTAATCAATACATAAGCGCATAGAACCATCCTTCTTTTTCACAAGCAGAATCGGTGCTCTCCACGGGGACACACTCGGACGGATGAACCCTCGATCTAACATCTCCTGCAATCGAATCTTGATTCCTTTAACTCACTGGCGCCATACGATCACGAGCCTTCGAGATAGGGAGGGTCCACGGCTCGAGCTCAATTGTGAAGTCAACCTCTCTTCGGGGCAACCCCAGAACTCCTCAGAAACACGTCCGCAAACTCCCGCACGGCCGTGCACTGATCGATCAGCAGAGCAATGCGGGGCGGCTCTTCCCGGCACAACTTGGCTAAATAGCCCCAAGCTCCATGAGCTAGCAAACGACGAGCTTTCACGGTGACACCATCGGCGGGCAAACTCCACCTGGACTCCACGAAACTTAAAAGTGGGCCGACACTGGCGGTGCGAACACTACTTCTTTCGGTGGCGATCAATCAACGCGTGGTTAGCGACTAACCACTCCATACCAAGAATCACATCAAAACCACTCATAGGCGAACTATGAGTGTGGCTACAAGCAACTTTAGGATATCTCGATCCGGCCATCCTTAATTTTATCTCTAGCTAACATACTAACTCCCGAAGGAGTTGCAACAGATAACTCAAAACCTAGAGGCTCTAGTCTCAACTTAGCATGCTCGACCAAACAACACGGATACAAATGAATCGTAGAACGAGAATCAAACAAGACAAATGCGCGGTGATCTAAAACAAGAAGCGCACCTTACGCGCATACTGGCATCCGTGACGCTCGGCCTCTGACGGGTCGTAGCAAACACTCGACCGCCTGCTGCTATTGCATTTGATTTGCCATAGTTGGCCGAGGACAAAAACGGATCATATGTCCCTCTTTACCACAACGAAAACACTCTGCGGGCCCTGTATGGCAAGCTCCGGTGTGGGTCCTCCATAAGAAGCACAAGCGAGGAACTGCGCTGGGACCGCCCTTTGCGAGGTGAAAACGGATCGGGGCCCTATGCCGATCCGGCTTTGGAATCGCCCTTGGCGACGCTGGCCGCCACCCCTAAACTCAAACTTTCTCTTCGCCCCACGGTGGAGCGGGAACAGACGCCGAACAGAGCGGCAACCACCCGCTCAAGCAGGATACTTCCCATTATAGATCGTGGCCAACTGGGATGACCCTAGCATAAGTGTCGGGGCACGAGCCACGACATCACGGGAAACACCGCCTCAATCCAGATATGAACTTCCGAATCTTCACTCGGGGTGGCAATCAAGCGAGGAGCAAAATATCCATACTCACGAGAACTTGCGCTCATAATCCTCAATGGAATCGAACCCGCCAGGTTCCGGAAGAGCTCCACCATCTTCTCTTGAGCCTCATCACCGATGAACTTTACCTTGAACTCAACTCGGCCTTGAAGAACTCCCAAGTAGCGGGTGGAGACCCGGTGGTCTCTCGCTCAAGGTGGACTCCCACCACCATCTCTCATTGTGCCTCCTAGCACATGAGCCGCACACCTCGGCCTCACGAATATCGGGGCACACCATGATCGGGAAGGTGTACTCGGATGGGCAATCCACTGGCCGCTGCCGCTAGCGCATCACCGGTGGCATCAAACTTCTCGAAGCTTCCACTTCACAAAATCCTTGACCACCTACCCAATTCCTCGGCACCCTCGCCATATACGCCCCTCTGGGCTACTTGCTCTCGAGGAGCCTGGAGGTGCTACTTGAGCTCTCTTTGAACCAATCGAGTCACCGCTCGATCTGGGCTCGGGACTCTTCCATTGCTTGGCGCCAACAAGGCACAGGTCTCGCCCTCTGGTCACTCAACATGCCGACCATAAAAGCCCTCATAGACTCAAGCAAACTCTGCTCCGGGAGCGATCTCTCACGGCGCTTCGATCGCCTCAACGCCCGCTCTAGGCGTAACGGGAGGAGCTGGCTGGTGGAATGCCATCGATGTCGGCTTGGGACGATGTCCTGCGATATTAGATCCGATCGATACCTCGACCGCTCTCGAACCTCTCTCTCCGATGACGGTGGTAGCATCTTGGCGATCTACATCCAAACCAACAACGAATCAAAACACACTGTCACCACTCCACAACACCAAACAAGGCATACACTAGATGATAGGTATTGTAAATTCTTAACCCTTTTTCAACAACAAATAGTAAACTTAGGCGTACTGATGACCGCCGAGATCTGCCGATGATCATGGAAAAACGACCTACAACAAAAAGGTCGATCCTCTGAGAATCTATGACTCGAGCTCGATACCAATCTGTAAAGACCCAGACCCAAAAGGGGCTCTAAATGGGCCTTTACCCCAATGCATGTAGTGAAAATAAACGACATTATGAAAAATACATTTGGATCCCAAGTAAAAACAGAAACATTCAACAACCAAAACATACATTTCTAAAAGCATACTACGATCGAGAGATTTATTTAAACCATTAAAACAATCCACAAGTACAAATATCTTTGGAATCCATAAAACGTAAGAAAACATCCACGGAACTCTGTGTCCGTCTACATGCATTCAGGGAAATAACAAAAGTCAAGAGTCATGATAAAATAAAATAATCGAGAGATGACAAGCAGGATTCCATGATCACAGCTCCTCCTTCACCATCCTGCTCTCCCGCCTTGATTACCGTGGAAAACCACGAGAATAAGGGTGAGTAACGAATTACCCAGAAGAATCCCCAACAGGGGTACAATACGATATACATGATCATCTAGAAGAATGTATGCAAGCTATGAGTACAAACACAGAGCGGAGCACATAGCTAAGTCCACACTTGGACCTCGGATGCAAACTCGTGGTCTTAGTCCGGAAATACCACAACACACTATACGCGCTATCACGGGAACAAGTCCCGGCCTCGGCACCGCCCTCGACGATACGAAAGGTGCGGCTCAAGATCCCAAGGAGCTCTCGATCGGCGCTGTAATGAGCGTAAGGATGCACCGCGCGTGCTTCTACAGACTATGGGGGTGTCGGGTCCAGTGGCAAGCCGCCCATATCCGGATACCACGCCTAACTAAATCTACGGATCGGTGTCACCGACATAGGGTGTGAGACACGGACACGTGAACTATGTCGGCTGTACCACCGCTTTTTGAGGCTAAGGAACGGGTCATGGTAGGCTTACACCGGGAAGCCGTCCTTACCTTAACAGTGGCAATCAAGGGCTCTCTTGCCGAACACGCCGAGGACGTGCCGGGTGCCGGGGACTAGGCATTGCCAAGTCATCATCCCGACCGTTGGGGCATCGGCAGACTACCACCCTCACCCAAGATTGCGGGGGCCTACCGGTTGGGATAGCTAATCCCTCACGGGGTCCAAGGGCGTAGAAGCTGTCTCAATCGTCCTTGCCATAGATGCAAGATACTTTATGCATCGGGCCGGATGATGCTATCTACCGAATTCTAAACCTTAACAATAATAACGATTCAATCAATGCGGTCCAATACGTGCTCAACAGATACAAGGAACCTAGCATGATACTACGAAGCAAGGCAGATATCGAACATGCCGAATGGAACAACCTAGCATGGGCTAACATGAGAAACAATACAAGAGTTCATGCCGATCAGAATACGAGCAGAGCACCTAGGGCTAAACATGCTAGTAATCATACACGGGCATACAAAACAACAATCACAAATATACCGCAGGCCCACACAACTCCGGTAAGAAATCCTTACCTTGGTGGGGGAGGCTTCTACACACAAATCCTAAGTGCGGAACAATCCCGAGCTAGCGGCGGGAACCTAGCAAACCAACAATAATCGGCATCTAAAATGTCTAAACAACAATAGAAGCAGCAAGCTCGGCTCGGGGAACTCACGCGGCACGACGACACGAGCTTGGAGCCGCTGGCAGCTGGTCAGTGGCGCGGGCGCTGCTACTGCACGCAAGACGCGGCAGGAGCGACGGCTTGTAGCGGCGGAAGCGTCTGGGCGAAGGCGCTGGCGCTCTGCGTGGCGGCGATGCGATACACGCGCGCAAGGGGCAGCAGGACGCGCGCGCGGCGAACGTCGCGCGAAGGCGCCGCTGGCGCTGGCGGCGACGGCGCGACGCAGACGCGCTGGGCGCGCGGGCGAGCGGGGCGATTCGGCAAGAGGACACGGCGAGGGCGGCGCGCGGCGGCGCGCGCAGACGGCCTGACGCGCTGGCGGCTGGCGAGACCTTCTCGCGCGGCGAGCGATCGGGCGAGGACGAACGGCGATCTGGGCTGCTTATTCTTGGCGCGATCCGGCGTCGCGTCGACCCATTGGACGACGCGCGGCAACGAAGCGGGCGATCTTCTCAGGCCGATTTAACGGCAAGGTCGCTAGGCGGATCGGGCGTGGCGGCAGGTCGCGCCGGCAGATCTGGGCGTGCTGCTGGTTTCGGCGATGATGGTCGCTCCTCTCCGGGCCGCAACCAACACAAACACACACACACTCTACATCTTACCCTTCGCCAACATCAAAAACCAAATGAGGAGATGAAGAGGATGAAGACTTACCCGGAATGATGATGATCGAACCCAAGGAGATGCAAGGGAAGAAAAATTCGGCAAGGCAATGGAGAGGGAGAGCTTGTGCGGCCAAGAGGAGTTTTGGAGAAGAAGATGGAATAAACCTAATTCTATTTCATTTAACCAAATGCACCAAAACTCCAAAATCCAAGGTTAACTAAGATGTGATGCAGAAAGAGTAACAAGAGCACCTAATGGCTCAATTGGCACACATCTCTACAAGCTTCCCGGAGACCGGGTTCAAACCCCATTTGCAAAGACAAATCCCTTAATTTTTACTTTTGCATCAAACCTTGCTCAAACCAAACCTCAAACCCCTCCAAAAACCTACATAAAACCATCCAATAATTTTAGTAGCTGGAAAAGACACAAACGACCATGACGGCCCGACCAAATTACCCCTAGGGCATACCTGGAAGACCGGGAAGAAAAACCTGGGTCGTTACAATGAAACTCTTTATTTAAAACCGGTGATTACTTTTGCTAAAGTTTATTAATATGACTATTATTGTAAATATTTTCTATATTTAACTTCTGCTAACAGCCCTAAAATAAATTTTAAAATTTGTTCTGATGATAATTTTTTTTGTTACTTATCTCTTTAAATATTAGAAATGTATTTCAATTTTTACTAAAATTATTATTATTATCGAACTTATTTTGATAAAAATCAACTTCAAATAGGGGACCTAGTTTTTAAAAATTAAATAAAATATTTGAGAAGGGTCCTAGTTTAACCATAAAAACATCAAATCTAGAATTCGAGTTTAGTAAGGAAAGAACTAGTCATCAAAAGGCCATCTACATGGATAAAAATACACATTTAAATCCAACAATAAAATCTATTAGTAGTTTACAAAGAAAAGAGGCGTTATTTAAACATGTAAACTTTTAATAAAAAATGCATGTCATGATCATTAAAGTGTCGATTGTCTAAATTAGGTCGGGTTAGAATTTTCTTTTGAATCAACCTAAATTTTCGAGTTGATTATTCCACCGATCCATTTGAGCGTATGTTTTAGAGCAACTCAACTCATATATTTTTTAGGTTGTTTAGGTAATTAATTTATATTTATTTCTTCTTTTCTTTGCAAGGCTATGTCCATAGTTCATAAATTAATATATATATATATATATAAAAGTAAATAAATGGCTCCTATTATATTTAAAATCTATATATTTATTTTATTAGGGCAGGATTCTTATTTATATGTTAAGAACATATCTATATTAGTTTTTTTTTTGTGCTACATATTTGTATTAGTTAACCATACACATATTATATATAATATTACTTTTAATTTTAGATTGGGTTGGGTTTAACGAATATAAAATTGGTCGGCCCAAGAATCAACTTAATAAAAAAAAATCATAAAATTATAACCCAACCAAACAAAAGTTATATTACCCAAGTCATCTCTTATGGTTTGGATTTGATAGTCAGTTTGTTGGTTTGTCAGTTTTTTTGTATATCCTAAATTATTGCTATGATAAGCTAACTTTAACCGTATCGACAATTGATTATTTTCTCAAGTATTATTCATGGAAATCCAACAATTAATTTGAAAATCAATGAAAATTTTATGCTTTGTACAATTGCCTTGTATAACATCCACATAATGCTTTATTTGTAAACAAAATTCAAGTTCTGCTATTGTAGCATCCTTCAAATGAACCATTGAGCAATGGTTTTCAAGAAGCAACATTTAGTTTTTCTAAAAGTCTCGATCTTGGCCGTGGCTAGCTCCAAGCCATTAAGCGGCCGCGGATGGGAGATCCACATTAAGAATGGATTGAGAGCAATGGACAAGCACTATTCGTGCATTGCAAATCAAAAGATGATGACTTGGTCGAGCATACCCTTAGCACAGGGGCCGAGTTCAAATGGAACTTTAAAGTGAACATTTGGGATACCACATTGTTTTGGTGTTATTTGCACAAGCCGAATGGAAATGAAATGATATTCGACGCCTTTTGGGTTGAGAAGAAGACTGAATGGTTGCGTGTCAAATGCGACGATAACATTTGCAATTGGACTGCAGAAGACAATGGAATTTATCTCAAAGATAACAGTGAAAATATTGATGAGTTCATTCATTACTGGAAACTTCCTGGAAATAATTTGAAAAAAAATGATATTTGATCGTTTTCTTTCCTAACGTATGTGCTCAAATGCTTGTTGTTTCACAATAAATTTTGATATATTCTTTTTCTATTGGAGAATATAATCAAATGATAGTCCTTTTCAATAAATTTTGATATGTTTCTCTCTTTTTTATTAACAATTTAAAATTTTCTTATCAGTTATATGAATTAATATATGATTGCCTTCATGTTTTCGTTTTATTCCTGGTAGATTATAGTTCTATAAAATATGTCTTCAAGAAAAAAGTGTAATGGACCAAATTTTTGCAATTTAATTAAAGGGTGTTGTGCTGCTTAAATTCCCAGGGAGTTTTGTGAATATCACCACCATCCACTACTATATATGCACATACATATTTCCATTTTCAAAATATCACAACACATCAACAATTCTTTATATAAAGAATTTCTAAATTCTTTTTATATTAATGTCTAATTGCATTTAGAAATTAATTTTGGTGAGTTCAAATATTTGGGTGTATTGGATTTTTTGGATTTTGGTGAGTGCTTGTGTGTGCTCTTTTGTAATCTCATTTGAAACTCTAGTGGAATATTCTTGTCATCTTCGACCGTGGATGTAGGCTTCTTCCGAACCACGTAAGATATTTGTGTTATTGTTTTTCTCTCTTTTTTCCATTTATTTATTTTAGTTATTGCCATAATTAGAATCTAGTTTATTTCCGTTGCATCGATATTAAGTGGTATATGTGAAAATCGAGTAATTTTATCAACAAGTGGTATCAGAGCTTGGTTGGTTTGTTTGAGCTTGATTCGTTATTATTGTTTCGTTTGGTTGTGATAATTTATTATGGAAACTGTGAAACATCATATACCGCTTTTAAATCGTAATACTAGATTTTCATTATGGCAAGCTACAATGCAGACAGTTCTTGTCCAAATGGATTTAGAATAAGCTTTATTAGGAATTACTAAAATGTCGGCTTCTTGGACTCAAGAAGAAAAGAAGAGCAAAGATCGTAAGGCTCTTAGTTTAATACACCTGCATTTGTCTAATGAAATTTTGCAAGATGTTTTGAAAGAGAAAAGTGATGCTGGTTTATGGTTAAGGTTGGAACAAAATTGCATGACCAAAACTTTAACTAAAAAATTGCATTTGAAGCAGTGTTTATTTTCTTATCATATGGATGAAAGATCATCCTTTGATAACCATTTAGTTGGTTTTAAAGAAATTGCCTTTGATTTAGAATCCATGGAGATTAGTTATGATGATGAACATTTGACCTTAATTTTGTTGTAGTCTACCACCCTCGTATGAAAATTTTAAAGATACGATTTTATATAGTCGTGAGATACTCTCACTTTAAATGAAGTTTATGATAGTCTGTTTATTAAAGAAAAAATTAAACATATCATTGGTGGAGCTAAGAGTTCTGTAGACGAGTTAATAGTTCGACGGAGAACACGGGAAAAGAAAAATGATGGTAAGCAGAGGAATCGATCAAAATCGAGAAATAAAAATAAAACCTGCAATTATTGCAAGAAGAAAGACCATGTCATTACTGAATGCTACAAATTACAAAATAAGAATTAGAGAACCTCTACATTTCAAAAACCTGAAATCTCCGGTCAGACTGGTGTTGTTGAAGATGTTGATAATGATGGTGATCTCCTAGTTTCTTCTGATGACAAATTAAAATCTGATGATTGGATTCTTGATTCAGGATGTTCATTTCATATGTGTCCCAATAGGGACTGGTTTTCAACATATGAATCAACGTCAAAAGACACCGTATTGATGAAAAATAATACTTCCTGTAAGATAGTTGGTATTGGAACAATCAGAATCAAGATGTTTGATGGTGTTGTCAGAACACTTTCTGATGTGAGACACATTCCTGATTTCCAGAGAAATTTAATCTCTTTAAGTACTCTTACTACACGAGGGTACAAGTTCATTAGTGAAGGTGGAGCTATCAAGGTTAGTAAAGGCGGTTTGACAATCATGAAAGGACAGAAAACTTCTGCCAATCTTTATGCATTACAAGGTTCTACTGTTATGGGTGATGTAGCAGTTTCAACACCTTCATTATCAGATAATGATATTACTCAACTTTGGCATATGTGTTTGGGGCATATGAGTGAAAATTGATTAGTCGAGTTAAGCAAAAGAGGACTTCTTGATGGACATAAAATTATTTGTAACGGCCCAGATTTCTGTTCCGATTCCCTAGGTGTGTTCGGTTAATATTTTGGTTGTTTGGTTGGGCCGTTAGGGCAGTTTTAGCCTTAGGGGCATTTTGGTCATTTTTCCCTCAGCGCTAGTTTGGTGTTTAACCAGAGTTTTCGGCTGTTCTTCTCATTCGTTAAGATTGGTTGTTCTTCGGTTTCTAGTTTCTAAGGTTGGAATGCATTTTGAGAAGTTTGGTGGCTTTCTGGTTAAAGGAGATGGTTGTTGGGACTCGAAGGGTGTTGGATTTTGAAGGTTGGATTTTAGATAAAATAAGAGTTTAAAAGTGTTGCTTTTGGGATTCGAACCCAGGTGGCTAAGAGTTGGAGTTGGTTGTTGTTTAATTGGAAATTAATTAGTGTTTCTGTTAGGATTCGAACCTATGACCAGCTAAGCTTGGAAGCTTGTTTGAGAAAAAGGAAAAAAAAAGGTGTTCGAGCTGAGGGTCGAACCCGGGTTGTTTTGTTGGAGAAGGTTGTAAAAGGAAGCTCGTTCCAATTGAGCCGTTGTTAGCTATGTTCTTATCTCGTTTGTTATTCACTTGAACCTTGATCAGTTGGGGTTGAGGTTAAATGAAAGAAAAAGGGAATTTGGATATTGGTGTTTCATTTGTACAGAAAAGAGAGATCGCAAACCCCTATTCTCCCAATCGCAAACCACTTTCTTCCAGCCCTCTTGCGGTCGTTCAGCTTACTGGGAAAGCAGCCTATGTCGATCTCCTCCTCACTTGCCGCAGGTGCTATTGCTTATCCCTTTGTTCGCCCATCATCATCCCCGTCCCCTTCGCAAGCAATGGATCTGCAGCCCCTTGGTCGATCGCGACATCGCCTGCCAAGAGCTACTCCCACAGCCGCACCGCTCTCAGATCGATCGTGCGCACAGCCGATCTCTCAGGCCGTGTCTCATAGCCTCGCTACCGATATGTCTCGCCATAGCTTGTCGCTCGCTCAAGGATCGACTTTGTAGATACGGGCAGCCCTGTCCACACGCGCAGCCCGCCACAACGCCAGAGCCATACGTTCGCTCAGCTGCTGCACCTTGCCCCAGCTGCCTCCGCCGATATCCTTCCCTCTTCGCAGTCACTTGCCCGCCAGCCATTCCGCCTTCGCTGATCCGTTCGCAGCAGCGAACCGTAGCCTTGGTTCGCCTCGCCTCACCCGCTCTCATGCAGCCCTTCGCGGTGCGATCGCAGCTGCTCGCCAGCAGCCGTTTGCCCAGCCATTTGCCTTTTGCACGCACACAGCCCCGTTCGCCCTGCAGAGAGCTCTTGTTGCCGAGGTGAGTTTCTCATTGATGTGAGTTTGGTTTTGTTGTTGCCTTGACAGAGAGCTAATGTTTGTTTATGTTTGTTGTTTGCCGAGCCAAGAGCTGCCTTGCCGGGAGTGGTGTATGCCTAGCCTCGCCGAGAGCCCTGTTTGGCCGAGAGGTTGTCCCGAGCACCTGTTTGAGATTTGGTAAATTCTGTCCTTAGCTCAATTTAGCTGTTTGGCCCTATTTAGCTAGTTCGGTTAGTTATAGCATGTTGGTTTTGTGATAGGTTGCTTGTAGCTAGGTTTGGTGATCTGCAGCTCAAAGTGCAATCTTTTTGTATTTCGTTCTGCTTGTTTTCAGGTAAGGATTTCTTATCGAGGGTTGTGTCGACGCTGCGTTCATCATGACTGTTGTTGTTACATATATGATTGTTATGAGCATGTTAGTGGATAGGTTGCTTGTTTGTGATTGAGCATGTTGATTATCTTCCAATCCTATTATGCTAGCATGTGTTATATTTCCCTTGACATGTTAGTACCATGCTAGATTGTTCTCTGGCATGCATTCCTGGTTATCTGTTGAGCATGTTTGGCCTGTTAAGGCATGGGGCGGGACTTAGATAGACTTGTTAGGTTATCTTCATCTATAGGCTGAGAACGGACACAAAGTAATTTGTCCCCACGGGCTAGGGTAGCGAGTTGCACGACGTATGTTGCTTCCGCCCCGGTAGCCGATATGGAGTAGCACCTGAATCGGCATAAGCCTTGTCTATAGCCTGCTAGAGTGGAACCCAGTAGACGGTGTAAGCCTACCGTGGCCGGTTCTTAGCTTCAGGTGTGCGGTGGTCTTATGCTGCTTACAGTCGAGTGCCGAGAACCACGCACTACTGTTCATTTAGTGACACTGCTCCGAGTCGTAGGCATGCGTACCTGGACCGGTGTAGCACGTTTAGGTCCCATGTCTCTACACGACTTGCAGCAGCATGCAGTGTGCGCGCACGAGCATTAGGCATCGAGTAGAGAGCTCCCCCAGGATAATGCTTACAGTACACCACTTCCTTTCCGAGTCTAAAGCCAGGCACTGGGTACTCTCCCGAGTGTCCAAGACCAGGAGAGCTGGTCACCAGTTGATTGGACATCCGTGTCCCAGATGTTTGGACCTTCGGGTCCTAGTTAATGGACAAGTTTTATCCCAATTTCAGGATCAGTTGTTGAGCTGATCATAGGCGGGTGGTATGAGACCCCGATGGTTCAGGAGTGGCTTGGTTGACTCAAGGGTTTGATCTGTGTTGGTAGCGGTTGTGTGTATTCTAGCATAGTGTATGATTGATGTTCGTATTGTACCCTGGTTGGGGATTCTTACTGAGTATGTTTATACTCACCTTTATTTTCTGTGGTTTTCCACCAGGTAACTTGGGATGATGGCTAGACGGCTAGGAGAGTGGTTGTACGATCATGGGACTCCGCTAACAACTCTGCTTACTTTATTATGTTTTGTTGTTATCAGCATCTAGCGGGCACGAAGCCCTAGGATTTTCATTATTGGTACCTGTTGAACTGTTTGAGTTTTCTGAATGTTTTAACTGCTGTTGAGTTGACTGGAAATACTTTAAATACTTGAAATGTTATGGTTTTAAATGTGTTAGTTTTGAAATAAATGATTTGAACAGGTTCCAGGATTTGACAGGTTTTAAACAGGAAATTTGTAATAGTTGTTTTAAAATCTTTTCTGTTTTAACGTACATGCTGAGTAAGGATCCATTTAGTACCATGTTTTTAGGTTGGGTCCTTACATTATTGATATTGAATTTTATGAGCATTGTGTTTTTGGAAAGCAACAAAGTGTCAAATTCTCAAAAGGTATTCACAATACAAAAGAAACACTTGATTATATACACTCTGATCTTTGGGGTCCAGCTAAAGTACCTTCTAAAGGTGGTGTATTTTATATGCTAAGCATTATTGATGACTTTTCTAGAAAAGTTTGGGGGTTTTTCCTGAAGCAGAAGAGTGATGTGTTTTCTACGTTTAAAGATTGGAAGACCATGATTGAGAAACAGAGAGGGCGTCAGATAAAATATCTTCGCATAGATAATGGTTTGGAACTTTGTTCTGGTGAGTTCAATATTTTTTGCAAGTCACAAGGAATTGTTAGACATTTAACAGTTCGTCATACTCTGCAACAGAATGGAGTAGCAGAGCGGATGAATCAGACTTTGATTAGTAAGGTACGTTGCATGTTATCAAATACAAATTTGCCTAAATCATTTTGGGTTGAAGCTGTAACAGCCCAGAAATTCTATTCCGATTTCTTAGTTATTATTCGGTTTCTAGTTCCAGGTCAAGGGTGACGTTTTGAGAAGTTTGGAGGCTTTCCGATTAAAAGAGAAAAAGAAGAATAAATGTGTTGTTGCTAGGATTCGAACCATGGTGGTTTGGAAGTTGGATTTGAGCCAAATGTAGAGAAAATAAAATGGATTTTAAAAGTGCTCTTAGTGGGATTTGATGGTGGGATTTTTGGAGGCATTTTATTATTAAAAAATAGGAAAAATGCATTAAGGCTCCAAGGTAAGTCTTTGTAAACTCTTTTTCTTCTTCTCCTTGCCATGGCCGAGACCAAGCTCTAACCAAGAGGAGTTTGTTTTCCTTCTCTTCCCCATTGTAGATCCGAGAGCCTTGCCTTAGGAAGTGATGATCTTGCTTGCTCTTCCTCTTGTTTGTTGAGATCCGAGACTTCTTCTCCTTCCAACCTCCATTGCCAAGGGCCTTGGTAAGATGATGGTGTTTTTGCTTTGTTAATTGTTGTGGTTGTATAGATCTAACTTATTCTTCCTCCTTGAGCAAGACAACCCCTAGCCGAGCCACCCTTGATTGTGCATCCGTCTTGGTCGAGATCACCTTGCACCTTGGAGACCTTGCCAAATTCACCTAGGTAAGTTAAGTGATCATGTTATGTTGCTTTGTTGGAGAGTTAGTTGGGCCGAGAGCAACATGATAGCAAGTTGTTTCTCCTTTGGCCTAGAGCTCCATGTGGTTTGGGTGTGTGTGTGTTGCTTGCTTCCTAGCCGAGATCTAACTAGCTTGTTGTTGTTGTGGTGATTCCCTAGCCAAGATCAAGAGGTTCAAGTGTTGTAGCCGAGCTCCTAGTGTTCCTTTAGTGCTTGGCTGAGAGCACTAAGTGCAAGTAGGGGTAGTCTCTTGATTCCCTTGCTTCTAGTTGTAGTTCTTAGTTAATGTTTAGCTAGCTAGGTTTAATTGGATGTTGTATGCTTTATTAGGTTGGTAGCTCAAGGAGCATTTTACTGTTGTTGTTTTCTGCTAGTTCCAGGTAAGGATCTCTTACCAGGGTTGTGTGGACCATGCGATATGTCTTGATTGTATTCTATTTATATGTCATCTATTATGAGCATGTTAGAGGATAAAACTGTTTCATTGTTTAACTTTGCTAGCATGTTTGCCCTATTTCTACATGTTACTGCCATGCTAGGTTTGTTCTTCCAGCATGTTCTGAGATTCCTATTTCAATTCGTAGTATCATGCTTGTAGGTCAAAGTATCACACACAAATAAATTATGAATAACAGATGGATGATGACGTGGCTTAGGTTGAGCTTCGCTTAAGCGAGGTGGTGAATTGAATTTAAGCAGGATGTGTGATGTATTTCGCCAAGTTGTGCAAGTATACATAGCCTTGTTGTAGCAAGTTTTAACTATGTAAAAGTCATTCTCCACAAGGACATTTGAAATGTTGGATTTGTTTTCATGCGAAAGCGGAAGTTAACCAGTATGATAAAAAGAGAATTGTAGAAAGCAATGTACAATAATAACACGATTTTCTATCAAGTTAAAAGAGTATTGGAAGGGTCGAATTTCAGGGCTTCGCTTAGGTGAAGCAGTTAGCAAGAAACTTCGTTAATAGTGGGTCCTTAAGTTCTCTCGAACTTCAGCAGCGGCTCTCTTGAGAACTTAGTTCGCTCTCTTGAGTCAAACAATGGAAGATGGCCACTGTTAACTAGCTGCGATTCCTATCTCTAGTATTCGCTGTTCGAGCATTGCATACAGGTTCGCTCCGTCCTTGTCTCTCGACTTCGCACAGAGTCCACACAAAGATTTAGAAGTAAATGGATGTTCAGTGATGCTCGCATGCAAAACTCTCACTCCGCTAATAACTTCGCTCACGCGAAGTCCCTACTTCCCTTGTCCTTCCGACAACAGGTTTAGTTACTCATTATTAGGAAGAAACAATTTGTTAAAATGAAATAAGACATGCAAAACATACTTAAGATATAATAGAAAGTTGCGAAGCGAAAGTTAAAGACAAACAAAATGCTGAAATTACTACGAAGTTGATTACATAAGAATTTAACAAAACAGCTTGAAACAAAAATAATAATCACTATGCTATGCCCGACATAAACTGCTCAGACAGCGAAAAGTTGCTAAGGATGCATCGGTCGGAATGTGATCGGAGTTCCCTATCCTAGAGAGAATTTTTTTGGAAGAAGGTTCTATTCGTCACTCAATTTGATGAAGAAGGTAGCCCTTTTTATAGTGCTCCGAAAACATTTGCTTTTCCTCTCTACTATGCGATCCGATCCTGTGAAAAGCTACTCCACTATCTTCTCTACCAAAAGCTGCTCTAAGCTTTGATTGGTCTGATGTACTGGGGCCGATAAGATGAACGGCCATGATTGCTTTTAGAGCACTGATTCCTGCCACGCGTCCTTTTAGAGAGATATTTTCTCGATCAAGGTTGGATGCATTGCTTCGTTAGGGAGAATAAGAGTTAGCTCTTTTGTCCTTCCGTCGGGCTCTTCGTTCTGCTGGTACTCCGCAAGAGCGAGTATCTTCTTCAATTTCTGCTCCTTCGCTTCAGTTTTCCTGTGCTAGAATACAAGTATCAATTCTTTTTTTAAACATAAACTCAATTCAACTCATATTCGTTCTACTTCGTTGTTTTTATGTTCGCCTTCGCTTTGTTAGACTTTTAACCAAATGTTCGCTGATTCGCACCTTGAGTCTAACAATAGCGAAACTTCTTGTGCAAATTATTTGTGATTTTAATAAAAAAATATCTTAATTAAGCTACTTTAACTCTCAATTCTTGAGAGTTATCATACCCCCAAACTTGCATTATTGCTCGTCTCGAGTAATAGCTTTATAATTAAGGTTTTGTTTTCTTCGCCCTCGCCAACCTTGCACAACAAACAACCATTGCTCTAAAAATTCAAAGGTATTTCTGATAAATTTTTTAAACAACTAGGCAATGCTGGGCGAACTTTAAACTATTCGAAAGCTTAACTTTTGCAATCCTCTTCAATATTTTTCCGCAAAAATTCATTTGGGTTTAGAACTTTAGTTCCTTGGTTCTTTTCGCTCTCCCTAATCATTTAGATTTAACTTTTTTGCTTTAAAATATTTTTGCGCCCTTTAACTTTGGTACATCGTTATCTTTTGCCAAAGCGAATACTCTCCTTTTACAGTTCTCTGAGAGTTCCTCACTTACGATATCCTACTATTGTTTGCTCCTTCATTGATTGTTTAATATAATGATTGGTATACAACGTTAGAGCAAACGACAGCGGAGAAACGGTCCCAGGACTTAGGCTACTAGCCATTTGATTCGCTTTGCTCTACTCGAGTGCTAGGGAATTTTTTTTATATATATATCCAACCCAGGGTTGGCTTGTAAATCTCACCTTTTACTTCAGCGAAATGGCAACTATCCAATTAATTTTTTTACGCTGAATCACTCTTGAAGCATATTTCTTTTCTGCGCTTTTCGCGAGTATTTACAATTTTCGCTTCGACAAACTCCACCCCCAAACTTGGACTTTTCATTGTCCCAATGAAAAATACTCAGTACCCCCAAACTTTAAGTTTGCTAAAAGTTTAAGGCGTAGGTTAAATCTAAATAATTTCTCTCAAGCTAAAGATTCCTTACAATTAAGTTTCTAAACTTAATGAATTAACTCGAATTAAAGTCTCAGTGTTTCGCGAAAAATCTCGCTTTGTCAAGTTCAAATTTCGCTCTAGCATTGAGGAGTTGAGAAATATTTTTTAGAATAAATAGAATTGACTAATTAGAGCAATGATAATTTAACTGCACAGATGAGCAAGAACAAAATTTCTAAAGTACCACATTTATATTAATTAGCGAACAAAAACAATTACAAGCGAAATGATTAAAGCAAAGGAGGGAAAGATAAAGTGAAGAGGGACTTCCATTTAATTCGCTGGTGGGTCTTCGTTGGGTTCGTCTGATGGCGGAGGCAAGTTTGGGAACGGGGGTAGTTGAAAAGCTCCAACTTTCAATCGACTGAGCATGCATTGTATTACCTGATCTCGCAGCCGGAAGTATTGATGAAATCGTCTATTTTCATCCCGTATGTCCCGCAGCAACTGCAGTTGCTCGCTGTTGTGACTGGAAGTGGAAGCTTGGATTTTCTTTGCTACGCTTTTCCCCTTCGCTGAAGCTTTGGGAGCAAAATTCAGGCATCGCTTGTTCGTCAGTAATGCATCATTTGGCCGGCCCACGAGTCCTTGCTGAAGGCATAGTGTGGAAATGGAACAAGGGAAAAGCATATAACTTGCTTTTCGCCCTTTCCACCCACGAATTTCCTTTGTGATAATATTGCCAATATTAACTGAAAATCCCATCATGATGGCGTAAATTAGCAATGCTGACGGTACGGTGAGGGTGGACTCGTGGGAAATTGGACGCAGCGATGACTTCATGAATGATGCCCAGATTCGTGCTTCATTGTTCAAATTCGCCGTGTGAAAGTGGCGAGATTGTGGGCCTTCATCCCACTCCGTTCCCTTGATGCCGATTGTCTCCAGGCAGAGCTGCAAATCTTCTTTGCTTCTTCGTCCAGCAGCAGATCAAATTCAGATTTTTGGTCACTGAGACCGAACAGGTCATTCCATGCCTTGGGCGACCAATCTATTTTGCTTCCGTGGACAGATGCTTTGAATGTATTTGGGTTCAACAGGCTAGCATAAAATTCGATTACCCAATCTCGCCTTGCTGACTCCAATTCTGTGCACAGCTTCTCCCAGCCTCGCTCCTCTATTTGCTTGACGACTTTCACTGGAAGCCCACGGAGGTCTAGGTCAAACAGCTGCTCAGGCAAGAATTTCTTCGTTTGGTACTCAATTATGTTCTTGCTGATCCTACTGCGAGTTTGCTTCGCCGGGCGAAGAGGGACTGTTCTTCTTGGCTTCTTCCCCTCGCAGAGCACCCTTCGCGGTTGTGAGGGCTGGCCCTCTTATTCTTCTTCACTAGATGAGCCAAAGAATTCTTCTTCTATTTCGTCTTCCAGACTATCATTGCTGGTGGTTTTGGGTTCTTGGCAAAAAAGTCCCTTCCCTTTTCTTGCAACGAAGCTATCGGTTGCTGGATCAGCAGCAACTTGACCAATTGTCAAGTGTGCGTCATCTCCAACAACTAAAGACTCTATGACCAGCTCCTCCTCTTCGCCATCATCTTTCTCTAAACTGGCAAAACTTCCCACTTCTTCCCCTTCTAATGCGGGGCTTGTAACTTCGGCCCTTTCAGCTGCTTGGCCGAACTCAATTTCATCTGAAGCTAGCTCTTGAGCGTCCGCATCTACCTGGCGAATTGCCAGTGGTGCTTCGTCCACTCCTTCGCTTAACTCGACTACAACTATTTCTTCTTCAACAGGGGTTTCGCCCTCAAAGGCTAAAACTGCGAGCTATGCTTCTCTGCTCCACTCGACTTCAATAGTTGCGCTCCTCTCTGCTAACGAAGCTTGAGGGGTAGTATGCTCTTTTGCGGCAGCGACAGCGGCTTCTTCCTTCTTTTCTTTCTTCTCTTTTCTCTTCCGATGTCTTCTTTCCTTTTCTTTTCGCTCCTTTTCTTTTTCCTCCAGCAGAAGCTGGTGCTCCTTTTTCGACCTTGCCAATTCTGCTTCCAATTTCGCCATTATTCGCTACAAGGCCAGCTGAGCTTCGCATTCTACTTCTTATTCTTTCTCCCACTTATCCTCTTCCCTCTTCTTCTCCTCAGCCATTTTCTTTTCTTCGGCTGCTTTCCTTTCTTCTGCCACTTTCCTCTCGGCCATCTTTCTTCGTTGCAATTCAGTGACCTTCTCAGCACTTGCCTCTGCTGCAGCCGATCCTTTCAGCGATCCTTGACCCTTGCCCACAGAAGACACGGCAGTTTGTCCTGGCTTGACGATTTTCTTCTTGATGATTTTTGAAGACTCTCCTCCAGAAGGAGCTTCCGTAGCAGCTGAGCTGGGGGTTGTGTCGCTCGATTTTTGCTGGCGAAGCCTCGCCGCAGCGAGGATACTTAGCTTTTTGTCTGATTGTTCAGACTTCTTGGAAGACCAGCTGGGAATCTCGGATTTTGGGGCCATTGGATTGAATGACAAAATTTTGTTCGAAGGACCTTGGAAGTTGCAAAATTCTCTGCAGATTTGAGAGATCGAGAGAATTCAAGGATTTTGGAGCATGAAAAAGAGGCAATTTAGAGGATTGAAGGGGGTCTTATAGGGGCTGTTTAAGGCTTGGCAAATTCTCGACCGCTCGATTGGGTTTGTACTCGACACGTGTACCTTGAAATTTGTTTTGGGGACACGTGTCATTGAAAAGAGACAGCTGTCACTATTTCGCCACAGCGATATAACTGATTTTTGCGAAGTGAAACCCTATGAATCCCTCAGAGATCTAATTTTAACCACATTTCTTTCGCAAACATCTTAACTTATTATTCTATTCCTATGAAACAGTAAAGATAAAATATGTACAAATGTTCATACTTACCTGGCCTTGAGAGGTGTTGAATATTTACTTGAGAAAGACATTCCTGCAACTCCAGCTAGTCCAGCTTCGCTTAGTTCTCAACTAGTGGAGCGAAGTCTGCTTCTGCGGCTCCTTTGCCATAAAAGTGCTTCAATCTCTGCCCATTGACCAAAAACTCAGAATTGTCAACATCGTTTTTCAGCAAAATCGCCCCATGCGAGTGAACTTGTATAATCTGAAATGGTGCGAACCACTTGGTCTTTAACTTTCCCAGGAATAGCTTGAGTCGCGAGTTGTAGAGGAGCACCTTCTGGCCTACTTGGAACTCTTTTGGCTTAAGTCGCTTGTAGTGCCATTTCTTTGTTTTCTCTTTGTAGAGCTTCGCATTTTCATAGGCAAATAAGTGAAACTCCTCTAGTTCCAAAAGTTGTAAATGCCGTGTTGAAGCGATTTTTGGCCAGCTCAGGTTTAGCTCTTTAATCGCCCAATATGCTTTATGCTCGAGTTCTAGGGGAAGGTGACAAGCTTTTCCAAATACCAAGCGATATGGAGACATTCCCAGCGGCGTCTTATAAGCTGTTCGGTAAGCCCACAGTGCGTCATCCAGTTTGCTCACCCAGTCTTTTCGCGTTGGGTTTACAACTTTCTCCAGAATTGTCTTGATTTCGCGATTGGAAACTTCTGCCTAACCATTCGTTTGTGGGTAGTATGCTGTCGCCACCTTGTGATGCACATTATACTTTCGCAATATAGCTTCTAATATGCGGTTGACAAAGTGTGTGCCCCTGTCACTAATCAGTGCCCTTGGTGTCCCGAATCTTGAAAAAATGTATTTTTGCAAGAATTTAATAACAGTTTTGGAGTCGTTTTTCGCGTAGGCTGCAGCTTCAACACATTTTGAGACATAGTCAACTGCGATAAGGATATACAGATTACCATTGGAGTTCGGGAATGGTCCCATAAAATCTATACCCCACACATCAAAAAGTTCCACTTCCAAGATGTACTTCAATGGCATTTTATCCTTTTTTCTTATGTTACCCAGTCTTTGACATCTGTCGCACTGTTTCGCAAAGTTGTAGCAGTTGTTGAACATTGTTGGCCAATAACAACCCGCTTGGAAGACCTTCGCTGCCGTCTTCGCTCCTCCAAAATGACCGGCATACGCCGAACTGTGACACTCTTCTACGATCATCCTTGCCTCTTCTTCAGTGACACATCAACAAATTATGTTGTTTGCGCATTGACGATACAAGAAAGGTTCATCCCAAAAATATGCTTTTATGTCATTAACGAATTTCTTTTTCTTCTGAAATGTCATTTCAGACGGGAGGACTCCTCAAACCAGGTAGTTCGCTAAGTCGGCGAACCAAGGTGGTGAAGTGTCATTAATTGCAAACACCTGTTCGTCTGGAAAAAAATCTCTAATTTCGCACTTTTGTTGCGAACTCTCTGCATGTTCAGTTTGCGAGAGATGGTCGGTGACAACGTTCTCACAACCTTTCTTATCCACGATTTCTAAATCAAATTTCTGAAGCAGCAATACCCAGCAAAGTAACCTTGATTTCGCGTCCGTTTTCTTGAACAAGTACTTGATTGCTGCGTGATCTGTAAACACTATGACCTTCGCTCCAATCAAGTAACTTTTAAATTTTTCCAATGCAAAAATGACAACTAGAAATTCTTTTTCGGTCGTAGTATAGTTTTGCTGCATATCGCTCATCATCTTGCTTGCATAATATATCGGATGTACCAACTTCTCACCATATTGCCCCAACATAGCTCCCACAGAGTAGTCACTTGCATCGCACATCACACAGAATGGCTTGGTCCAATCCAGAGTTTTTATGATTGGAGCTGTTATCAAGGCTCTCTTCAAAGTCTGGAAGGCGTTCGCGCAGGCGGAGTAAAAAATGAATGGCTTGTTTAGAATCAGAAGTTCGCAAAGTGGCTTCGCAATTTTTGAAAAATCTTTTATGAACCTACGATAAAAACCCGCATGGCCTAGAAAACTGTGAACTCCCTTAACATTCTCTGGTTTGGCTAACTTTTTTATCACTTCTACCTTCGCTTTATCCACTTCCATTCCTTGCTTTAAGACTCAGTGTCCTAACACAATCCCTTCTGTTACCATGAAGTGACATTTTTCCCAATTCAATACTAAGTTCGTTTCTTCGCATCTTCTCAAAACTTTCCTCAGATTCGCTAGACAGACTTCGAACGAAGTTCCGAACACTGTGAAATCATCCCTAAATACTTCCATCCCATTTTCATTAGATTAGAAAAAATGCCAAGCATGCATCGCTGAAATGTTGCTGGGGCGTTGCAAAGACCAAATGGCATATGGCGAAATGCGAATATTCCGTAGGGACATGTGAAGGTTGTTTTCTCCTGATCAGCTGGGTCAATGGTGATTTGGTTATACCCCGAATACCCATCCAAGAAGCAATAGTACTCTTGTCCTGCCACTCTATCAAACATTTGGTCAACATAAGGCAGCGAAATATGGTCTTTCGTTGTTGCTGCATTGAGTTAGCGATAGTCCATGCAAACTCACCACCCCGAAACAGTCCTTGTTGGAATTAGCTCATTTTGCTCATTCAAAACCACAGTTGTTCCTCCTTTCTTCGATACACATTGAACTGGGCTAGCCCATTTGCTGTCAGAGATAAGGTAGATTACACCGACATCCAACCACTGAATTATTTCCTTTTTGACCACTTCCTTCATCGCTGGATTTAATCTTCACTTCCTATCAACCGAGCGAAATTCTTCATTTTCGAGCTGTATTTTGTGCATACAAAATGCTGGGCTAATTCCTTTCAAGTTCGCAAGTGTCCAGCCAATAGCTCTTTTATGTTCGCGAAGGAGATTGATCAGCAGATCTTCATTTTCCTTCATTAATTGTAAAGAAATAATCACAGGCAGGGTATTCGTCTCTCCCAGAAACACATATTTCAAATGTGCGGGAAGTGGTTTCATTTCCAATTTGGGTGGTTGTTCAATTGAGGGTTTCATCGGGCAAACTTGTTTGTTCAAACTTAGCGAATACATCATCGCTTGCAAGCCTTCGTTGTTGTCATTTTCTTCTATTTTGTTGTTGTTCTCTTCATCGGATACACATAAACAATCTAGGTTCGCATCATCTATCTACTCTCGAGAATACCAAAATGAATTTGGCTGAAATCATCTTCCAGCGATGTTATTGCAGAGCACTCCTCTAAATCTGCCGGATATTTCATCGAATTTGATATGTTGAATTTCATCTTCTCGTCATTCATCTGGAGAGTTATTGTTCCTTCATAAACATCCACCAAAGTTCGCCCAGTTTTTAAGAATGGGCATCCCAAAATGATGGGAACTTCTTTGTCAGCTTTGTAATCTAGAGCAATAAAATCGGCAGGGTAAATGAATTTTCCAACACGAACCAGGAAGTCTTCGATTTTCCTTCGGGTTTCGTCACAGAACTATCAGCAAGCTAGATACTCACCTTGGTAGGCTTTACTTCGCCGATTTGGAATTTCTCATAGAATGATAACGACATCAAGTTGATGCTGGCCCCTAAACTGCACAAAGCCTTTCCAATATATGCGCTTTCGATAGAGATTGGGATTGTGAAAGCCCTAGGATCCTTTTCTTTAATGGGCAGTTTGTTTGAAACTAGGGCACTGCATCCTTGATTAAGCGAAATGACATTGCAATCTTCTGCTTTGTTCTTTTCTCACAATACTTCTTTCAGGAATTTTGCATAATACGGCATTTGGCGAAGGGCATCAATTAGTGGGATATTTATGTGAATACTTTTCAGAATATCCAAGAACTTTTCGTACCCCATTCCATCTTTCTTCTTCAATCTCTGAGGGTATGGTGGTGGCGGCACAAATTCCACAACTTCGCCAATATTCTCTACAACGAGAATCTCTGCTGTCGCGACTACAGGGTTTTCAGATTTTTCTATTGTCCCCTCGTTTCTTTGTTCTTCCAAATTTCGCTCTTGCTCTGGCTGTGGCGAAATCTCTACAATGGGTTTGTTGATAGAGTCCATTTCTTCAGCTTCACCCACAACTACAATAGCCTTAATCTGCTTTTTCCCTTCTCTTCTTGTTAACTCAGTGTCTGCTGGGAGACGTCCAACTGGTCTATTCCACAATTCAACTACTAGTTGCCACATTTGAGTTTCTAGATTTTTCAAAGCCACTTGGTGGTTTTGAATTGTCGCCTGCTGATTTTGCGCTGTTACTTCTCTCTTGGCGATAAATTCCTTTAGCAAGTTTTCTATTGAACTATTGGGGGCTTGTTGAAAATTCTGTTGTTGCGATTGATTTCGTTGTGGCGGAAATGTGTTCCATCCTTGATTTTCTTGAACAAATTGGTTCCCAAACCCTGGAGGGTTCCCGTGATATCATTGTGGGAACGGTGGATTGCTAAAACTGCTAGCATTTCCATTGTTCGACCATGAAAAATTGGGATGATTTCGCCATCCAGGATTCTAGGTTGGGTTATAATTGTTGGAATATGGATTGTTGTTACGATTTGCTTGGGCATAGTATACAGAAGCTATGTTCTGCGGACATTCTTCAAACATATGAGCTTCGCCACACAGCACGTATAATTCTAGATGTTGGTTGTTGGTTCCAGATGTCATTTGTACTGGCTGAATATTGCTGGTTTTACAGCTTGTTTGGCTTCCTTCTTGCAAGCTAGTCAACATTGCTTTCATTTCAGCGACTTGCTGTTTCAACTCTATTTCGTTGGCAGTTTCTTCTTTCGCTGTTAAATCTTCCCTTGCGCGAGAATGTTCTTTCCCTGGCAAGTTTTTTCAGCAACCCTTTCAACAATTTTACATTAAGCACTAATTTCGCCGCTTCGCTCAGTCCGCCATAAAAGTATTCAAATTGCACACAGCACGAGAATACGTTGTGGGGGCACCTTCCCTGAATCATCTTAAAGCGATCCCACGCATTGTCGATCGATTTGCCTGGAGCTTGTCTGAATGAAACAATCTCATTATGGTGTTGCTTCATTTTCTTAGGTGGAAAGTATTTTAGCAGAAACCGTTTCGCCAACTCCTCCCATACCATGTTCTGTAAATTCTCTTGCGTGTAAAGCCATTCCTTCGCTCTACCTTGCAAAGAATGCACTAACCAACTTCGCCGCAAGCTATCTCTTATCATGTTTGGAATAATGAAAGAGTCACATACACCCATAAACTCTCGTAAATGGTTGTGAGGATCTTCGTTCGCCATTCCGTGGAATTGGGCCTTTTGCTGCAAAAGCGTATTCATCATTGGCTTAAACTCAAACGCCTCACCCCATCGTCTTGTCGGATTCCCGCTTGCATAAACTCAGTGTTATTAGGCGCGACGTATGCTCTTACCACTCCATCCCTATCATCAGCCATCATGACAGGGGTGGCGAGGAATCTATCTGCGTGTTCGTAATTTGGGTTCGGAGCGAAGAGCTCCTTAGGGGGAACTTCCACGTTCTCAGCTGGTTCAGCCATTGATGCAGGTCGATTTTGCCTTCGTTTACGTCGTCTTCTCCAGAGAGTTTGCTCAGGCTCTGGATCGAAAGGTTCAACAAAAACTTGTTTCACATACACTTCCGCAAGTACCACTCTCAGCACTACTCTTCAAATAACAACACTTAAAAAGTCCCCGGCAACGGCGCCAAAAACTTGTTGGGCGAAATATCACACACAAATAAATTATGAATAACAAATGGATGAAGACGTGGCTCAGGTTGAGCTTCGCTTAAGCGCGGTGGTGAATTGAATTTAAGCAGGATGTGTGATGTATTTCGCCAAGTTGTGCAAGTATACACAGCGTTGTTGTAGCAAGTTTTAACTAAGTAAAAGTCATTCTCCACAGGGACTTTTGAAATGTTGGATTTGTTTTCATGCGAAAGCGAAACTTAGCCAGTATGATAAAAAGAGAATTGTAGATAGCAATGCACAATAATAACACGATTTTCTATCAAGTTAAAAGAGTATCGGTAGGGTCGGGTTTCAGGGCTTAGCTTAGGCGAAGCAATTAGCGAGAAACTTCGTTAATAGTGGGGCCTTAAGTTCTCTCGAACTTCAGCAGCGGCTCTCTCGAGCACTTAGTTCGCTCTCTCGAGTCAACGGAAGATGACCACTGTCAGCTAGCTTATAACGGCCCAGTTTTCTATCCCGGTTCTCGAGGAGCTTTCGGTTCAGATTCAGTGGTTCGGTTGGGCCGTTAGAGCTGTTTGGACCCTTAGGGGCATTTTGGTCTTTTTGCTCCCAGGCGGGATTTGTGGATTTTGGGGCTTGAGGCGCTCCCGCCTTTGTTGAGGCTTGTTTGTTGTGGGCTGCGAGTCCTGAGATGTTTGGGTTATTCGTTTGGGAGTTCGGTTGTCATTTGGGTTTTGGGCAAAATGATGGTTGTTTGGGTGTTTCCTTCGGGATTCGAGCCGGGCCTTCAGTGTTGGTTTGAAAGGTTGATTTCAGTGAGTTTTGTTGTTTGGAAAGGTTGCTTCAGTCGGGTCTCAAAGGAGGAAGCCGGGAAATGAGATTTAAGGATTTTAAGGATTTTTGGAAAAATTGGAAAATGGATAAAATGGATTTTATTTTGGATAAAGATGGATTTTAATTTTGGATAAGGATAAAAGAGAAAAAGAAAAAAAAAAAAAAAGGAAAAATCCATTTTTTTTCCCCATTTTCTCCTTTCTCTCTCCTCCAGCCCGAGCCCCCCCCCCTTGGCCCTCACCTCCCAGCCCGAGCAGCTCCTGGTCGCTTATCCCTGGCGCCCAGCTCGCCCATGGTCGCGAGCCTAGCCGCCCATCTCCCCCGCGCGTCGTCACTGAGTATAGCCAGGCCCGGCCGCGTCGCCACAGTCTGCATCGTCGGATCGCCTCGCCCGGGCCGTCCCCGCCCAGCTTCGCCCGCAGTGCGAGTCGCCCGACCCGTGTCGTGCCTTACCGTGCCGTGCCAGCCCGAGTGTCCTGTAGCTCGTGTCGCTCGCGCTCGAGCGCCCTGTAGCTCGTCGCCTCGCCCGCGCGCGCCCCTGTGCTTGCCGAGCTCGAGCCCGCGCGCCCTCGCCTCGTCGTCGGCTCGCCCGCGCGCTGACTCGCGCCCAGCGCCCAGCGCCCCGCCTGCGCCCGGCCCACCCGACCCCTGCGCCCGGCCCGACTTGTTGTGTGTTGGCTTGGCCCGAGCCTTGTGGCTTCTTAGAGGGTATTTCCCGAGTCTTTTCTTCGTTGGGCCCGGATTTATTGTTTGCTGGTTTTGGATTTATTGAAATTTTGTTTATGTATTTGATTTGGGTGCTTTGTTTGATGTTCAGCCGTTCGGGATCGATTAGAGGCTCGAGGATTCGCTCGTAGATTTATTATAATTATTGTTTTCTCGCTTGTCCCGGTAAGGATTTCTTACCGTGGTTGTGTGGACCACGCGATATATCTCGATATGCCTTGCTTGTTTGCTTGATTGTTATGAGCATGTTAGAGATAAAGCGATTGATTGAATTCTTGCTAGCATGTTTGCTCGATTTTACATGTTAGTGCCATGCTAGGTTTGTTCTACAAAGCATGCTTGTGATTCCGCTAAGTTGTAGTATCATGCTAGGTAATGTGATTTATGTATGGAGTCTTTGCTTGCTAGCCAGGAATCATTGATTTTTGCTCTGTACTCTTAGATAGAGTTGTAGGGTTTGTCATCATCCAGAGGCTGAGCGGACAAAACGTACTTTGTCCCTAGTAGCTCAGGTCGGGAGTAAAGTGTGCGAAGCATAACGTATCTTGCTACCCCGCCCGACCAGCCGGTTGTGGAATTAGCTACCCACTCCGGCCAAAGCCTAGTTTGTAGCCTGCTAGAGCGGAACCCTGCCAACGGTGTAAGCCTACCTTGGCCGGTTCTTAGCTTCAGGTCGGTGGATCAGGCTGCACAGATGAGCGCCGAGGGCCTCGCGCTTCTGTGATCAGTGACACCGCTTCCAAGTCATAGGCATGCGTATCTGGCCCGCGTAGTTTGCCCTTAGGCCCCCGCATTTACGCCGGTTGCAGAAGAGCATGCGGTGTGCGCGCACACGCGTTAGTTGCCGGTTCGGAGAGCTCCCCAGGGCTAATGTTCGTGAGTACACCATTCCTTCCAATTTAGAGCCAGACTTCGGGTACTCTCCCGATAGTCCAGATGTATAGCGAGGGTAAGAGGCCCTTGAGGACACCCATTGGGATTGGCTTTTGAGCTAATCAATTGGTCGAGGGAGAAAGACCCTCGAGGGTGTCGGACATCTTGGGATCGGTTTTTGAGCTGATCAAATGGCCGAGGGAGAAAGACCCTCGGAGATGTCCCGGGATTGGTTATGAGAACCAATCATTAGGCCGGAAGTAGGAGACTTCCGATGATTCCGGAAGTAGGAGACTTCCGATGATTCCAGATCTTGTTTTATTGAGCTCGTTGAGCTATAATCTGTGTTGATGGTTGTTTGCTTGCATGTTGAGGTGCTAGATGACGGATGTATCGTATTGTACCCCGGTTGGGGATTCTTACTGAGTATCTTTATACTCACCCTTATTTATCTTTCAGGTAGCTTGGGACAACACCAGGATGGCTAGCGGAGGGAGCTGATTGATCATGGGAAGCCGCCGGCACTCTGTCATTTATTATTGCATTGTTTATTCAGCATGTAGATGGACAGGAGTTCTAGGGGAACATTGTTTAAAACGTTGTTTAAATTGTATTGTATATTTTTATAAATACTGGCCAGATTGTTTTACTTTGTTGGTTTGTTTTAAATGTAAACTGTGGATTATGTTTTAAGGTTTCCCCCTTCTCATATGTTTGAAATGATTTTTAAATATGAGCACTAAACCGCTTGTTATCATATTTAACTTGCATGCTGAGTGAGAACCCCGGTTTAGGACCATGTTTTTGGGTCGGGTTCGTCACAGTTAGCTGCAATTCCTATCTCTAGTATTCGCTGTTCGAGCAGTGCATATAGGTTCGCTCCGTCCTTGTCTCTCGACTTCGCACAGAGTCCACACAAAGATTTAGTTTAAAGGGATGTTCATTGATGCTCGCATGCAAAACTCTCACTCTGCTAATAACTTCGCTCACCCGAAGTCCCTATCAGGTTTAGTTACTCATTATCAGGAAGAAACGAATTGTTAAAATGAAATAAGACATGAAAAACATACTTCATATCTAATAGAAAGTTGCGAAGCGAAAGTTAAAGAAAAACAAAATTCTGAAATTACTACGAAGTTTATTACAGAAGAATTCAACAAAACAGCTTGAAACAAAAACAATAAACACTACGCTATGCTCGGCATAAACTGCTCAGACGGTGAAAAGTTGCTAAGGATGTGTCGGTCGGAATGTGATCGGAGTTCCCTATCCTAGAGAGAACTTTTCTGGAAGAAGGTTCTATTCGTCACTCAATTTGATGAAGAAGGTCGCTCTTTTTATAGTGCTCTCGACAAAATTCGCTTTTCCTCTCTACTATTCGATCCGATCCTGCCAAAAGCTGCTCCACTATCTTCTCTGCCAAAAGCTGCTCTAAGCTCTCATTTGTCGGATGTACTGAGGTTGAGAAGATGAACGGCCACGATTACTTTTAGAGCACAGATTCCTGCGATGCGTCCTTTTGGAGAGATATTTTCTCGATCAAGGTTGGATGCATTGCTTCGCTAGTGCGAATAAAAGTTAGCTCTTTTGTCCTTCCGTCGGGCTCTTCGTTCTGCTGGTACTCCGCAAGAGCGAGTATCTTCTTCAATTTCTGCTCCTTCGCTTCGGTTTTCTTGCGCAAGAATACAAGTATCAATTCTTTTTTTAAACATAAACTCAATTCAACTCATATTCATTCTACTTTGCTGTTTTTATGTTCGCCTTCGCTTTGTTAAACTTTTAACCAAATGTTCGTTTATGCCCAGCTTGAGTCTAACAACAGCGAAACTTCTTGTGCAAATTACTTGTGATTTTAATAGCAAAATATCTTAATTAAGCTACTTTAACTCTCAATACTTGAGAGTTATCAATGTTAGGTTGTACTTGTATACTTGTTGAGCATGTTTGAACTACTAGTTATTGTTTACTCTGTGATACTAGATATTTAGTTAGAATTGTCTTCATCCAGAGGCAGAGAGCGGACATAATGTACTTTGTCCCCACAGGTCGAGATTAGTGAGTAGAATAACGTACTTTTCTTCTGCCCCCGGCAGCTGGTGCGGATTAGCTCTCGCATCGGTATAAGCCTAGTCTGTAGCCTGCTAGAGCAGAACCCGTCATGGGTGCAAGCCTGCCCGGAGACAATTCTTAGCTTTAGGTCGGTGGTACATGCTGCTACAGTTGAGTGCCGAGGGCTCCACACTACTATAGATCAGTGACACCGTTTCCATTCTTGCTTTAGAGCCTAACTTTGGGCACTCTCTCATTGTCTTAGGAACAGCTTGACCGAGGGTAAGAGGCCCTCGAGGACACTTATTCGGGATCAGCTTTTGAGTTGGTCATTTGGCCGAGGGAGAAAAACCTTCGAGGGTGTCTGACATCTATTCGGGATTAGCTTTTGAGTTGATCAATTGGCTGAGGGAGAAAGACCCTCGAGGATGTCCTTTGGGATTGTTTAGGAGAGCCAATCATTAGGCCGAAAGTAGGAAGCTTCTGAGGTTCTCGGACTTGTTATGTTAGCTCGTTGAGCAAAATTCTATGATGGTAAGTGTTTGCATGTATACTAGGATGCCAGTTGATTGATGTATCGTATTGTACCCCGGTCGGTGATTCTTACAGAGTGCCTTCGTACTCACCCTTGCTTTTCTTTCAGGTGACTTGGGACAGCACCGGGATGGCAAGTGGAGGGAGTTGTTTGATCTTGGGAGCTGCCGGCGTACTCTGTCTTTTATTGCTATTTAAGTCTTTCTTTTTGTAGTAGCATACTGGGAAAACTATTTCTATGTTTTAAGGAGTTGTTTTGAATTGTTAACTTTTGAAATACTGGATAGGATTTATTTATGAAAGTTTTGGAATGGATGTTTTCTTTATGTTGTTAAAGTTAGTTTTATTTTAACTTGTCTTCTTTACTACTTTGAATGTTTTAATTTGTAAGCATGCTAGTAAGAATTGGGTTTAGAACTACTTTTGGGTCGGGTTCTTACAGCTAGTATTAGAGCAAAGAGTCATAGATTTTGTAGACTAATCTACTTTGTAGGTTGTTTGTCCCCATGATCATCAGCACTCCACGGCCGTCAGGTTTGTCTAAGTACTGTGTTCAAGGGTTTTACAATATTGCATCTAGTATACATGTGTTACCTTTTGTTGGTAGTGAGAGTTCGAGAGAGGACTAACCCTTGTGGTTTCCTTGTAGATCGCCAGTATGCCGGTTACACATAGTGGTGTAGGACCGTCCGGGACTATGGGCAGAGATGTTGCTGAGTCAACATCTAGGGTTGACCAAACCCGCAGACCGCCTGTGGCCCCAGCCGTTGACCTGCCCAGAGAGGGGGCAGAGGTTGCTATGCCTCAGAGAGCAGCTTCAGGAGCGGAGTTTGTTGTTATGCGAGATATGATGATGGCCCTAATAGCCGAGGAGAGAGCCGAGACTCAGGTGCAACTAGCAGCACAAAGAGAAGAGTCTAGGGCTCAGATAGCCCAGCTGACACAGCTTATACAACAAGCACCCCCAGTAGCTCCAATGGCCACGGTAGTTGCCCCGGGAGGGCAGAGTCAACAGAACCAAACTGATGCATTAGTTGGTACTGAGGGAGCCGCAGAGTTTGGCAAATGGCTCAAGGACTTCACTAAATGGAAGCCAATAGTGTTTGATGCTTCAGAGAATCCTTTAGTGGCAGTGAAATGGCTAGCTCGAATGAAGTACATTTTCATGGTGATGGGATGCCCTGACATCCAGAGGCCGAGGTGTGCGGCCCATGTTTTGACTGATACAGCAGTGTGGTGGTGGGAGTCCACAGATAGAGCTAGACCAGCAGGATCTCTACCAGCCACCTGAGAGTTCTTTAAGACTAAGTTCAGAGCCAAGTATGTCAGTGATGAGGCTCAGCAGGAGATGGCGGAGGCCTTCTCAAACCTGAAGCAGGGCACAGACAACATAATTGCTTATGAGAAGAAATTCTCTAAGTATAGTTACTTTGCACTAGAGCTCATAGCCACAAAGGAGATCAAGATTAAAAAGTTCATCAGTGGGTTGAGGAAGAAGGTTGCTCAGGATGTACGAGCACTCGCTCCTAAGTCTTATGACAGAGCGGTGGAGTTGGCCACCATTTATAACCCCAAGTATTCGTCAGTGCAATTTCATGTTGCCTTAGTTCAGTCTGCCCAACAGTATTCTGGGCAGAAGAGGAAGTTTGAGTCTTCTAGTGGATCTCATCTAGGTGGACAACAGGCTCACCGACAGGGCCAATTCAGAGGTCGAGATCAGCGTCGACCATAGAATAGACCGCAGGACCTCCAGCAGGGCGTTGTTAAGCGGCCACCCCAGTGCCTCACTTGTGGTAAAGTGCTTTATGGTATTTGTGGAGCGTCACACCGAGCTTGCTATTGATGTGGCAAGGAAGGGCACTTAGCTAGAGCATGTACTTAGGCTGGAGCAGCAGTCAGACTAGCCCAGTATCAGGGCAGAGTGTTTGCCATGACTCGTCAGGAGGCGGAGTTTACTGATGCTACAGTTGCAGGTACGCTGCTTGTCTTAAATCATTATGCATTCATACAGTTTAATTCGGGCTCGACCCACTCATTTATTTCTGATGCATTTGTTAGACATGCTTGTTTGGAACTCGAACCTTTTGGGTTTGAGTTGTGTGTGGTAACTCCTTCGGGAGTAAGTATGCTAGCTAAGGAAAAGGTTAAGAATGGCTGGATACAGATATCCGAAGAGCTTTTAGAGGCTGTACTCATAGTCCTGCCTATGAGTGGTTTTGACGTCATCCTTGGTATAGATTGGTTGGCTGAGCACCATGCTATAATAGACTGCAGTAAAAAAGAAGTTGTGTTCATGCCGCTCCAGCGGAAAAGCTTCAAGTTTTGCGGTGTCCAGGGCGGAGTGTGTCCGCCGTTGATTTCTGTAGTGAAAGCCTAGTGTTTATTAACTTGAGGAGCTTGGGGCATTTTAGCAAAGTTGACAGGTGGGAGTAGTGCTGCATTGTCTGTTGAGATGGTTCTAGTAGTGCAAGAGTTTGCAGATGTTTTCCCTAAGGAGTTACCGAGATTAACCTGAAAAGAGAGGTGGACTTTACCATTGAGCTTGAGCCAGGGACCCTCCCTATCTCTATAGCTCTGTATCGTATGGCGCCAGCTGAGCTGAGAGAGCTCAAAGTGCAGTTGCAAGAGATGCTTGATCGAGGATTCATCCGCTTGAGTGTGTCCCCGTGAGGAGCTCCTGTATTGTTTTTTAAAAAGAAAGATGGATCAATGCGCCTTTGTATAGACTATGGAGAGTTAAATAAAGTCACAGTGAAGAACAAGTATCCCCTACCACGTATTGATGATTTGTTTGATCAACTTCAGGGAGCCTCAGTGTTTTCTAAGATTGACTTGAGGTCAGGGTAACACCAGTTGAGGATTTGGGATGCAGACATCCCTAAGACAGCTTTTAGATCGAGGTATGGTCATTTTGAGTTCGTGGTCATGTCTTTTGGACTGACTAATGCTCTTGCAACACTTATGGACATGATGGACAAGGTGTTCAAGGCATTCTTGGAGAGTTTTGTTATCGTGTTCATAGATGATATTCTGATTTACTCAAAGACAAAAGAGGACCATGCTTCGTACTTGAGACAAGTTTTGGCAGCCTTGCGTGAGAATCAACTGTATGTTAAGTTTTCCAAGTGTGATTTCTGGATAGAGAGAGTAGCTTTCCTTGGACATGTTGTTTCCAAAGATGGGATAGCTGTGGACCCCACAAAGATTGAGGAAGTTAGTTCGTGGGCTACATCGACGACGGTCGCTGAAATTCACAGTTTTTTGGGTTTGGTAGGTTATTACCGGCGCTTTGTTAAGGACTTTTCCGCTAAAGAAGTACCCCTGACTAGACTGACCAGGAAGGGTGATGACTTCGTTTGGGATTCCAGTTGTGATGAAAGCTTTGCCTAGTTAAAGCGCAGTTTGACAACAGCACCAGTGTTGGCAGTTCCTGAGGGAACATGTGGGTTTGTAGTCTACAATGATGCATCCACGTTTGGCTTAGGCTGTGGGTTGATGCAGCATGGAAAGGTGATTGCATATGTTTCCCCTCAGTTGAAACCTTACGAGAAGAATTACCCAACTCATAACATGGAGTTGGCTGCAGTTGTGTTTGCTTTGAAGATTTGGAGGCATTATTTGTATGGAAAAAAGATTCAGTTGTTTACAGATCATCAGAGCCTTAAGTACTTCTTCACTCAGAAGGAGTTAAATATGAGATAGAGAAGGTGGCTCGAGTTAGTGAAAGACAACGTCTGTGAGATTTTGTACCACCCAGGAAAGGCCTATGTTATGGCTGATGCCTTGATCAGAAAGACGTCGCACTAAGCAGCTTTGCTGAGTTCCTGGATTGAATTGCGAAAAACGTTTGAGCGGGCCGGTATTGTAGTGATCTTGGGAGAGGTTACCGCCAGGGTAGCCCAGTTGTCAGTTCTGCCGTCAATTAAGTAGAGGATCATTGATAGCAAGCTGAGTGATCCCAAGATGAAGAGATTAATTGTAAAGACCCAACCCGAAAAATGGTACTAAACCTAGGTCTTTACTCAGCATGCAAGTGAAAAGCATAAAAGGACCCGCCCAGGGTCGGATTGTAAAACTTTTCAAACATAAGGGCGGAAAAACATTAAAAACAAAGTAAACATTCATTAGGCAAAATCATTCAAATTAAAAACAGTGACTGATCAGTACTTTCCTTAAAAACATAAAAATAGTTCAAATCATAAGTTTTCCCTACGGACCAAAGTCCAACTACATGCTAAAATCAAAAACAGTAAAATAAGACACGACAGAGTGTCAGCAGCATCCATGATCCCCAGCTCCCTCCGGTAGCCGCCTCGGTGCTGTCCCAAGTTACCTGGTGGGAAACCACAGAAATAAGGGTGAGTATAAACATACTCAGTAAGAATCCCCGACCAGGGTACGATACGATGCAATCAATCATCTAGCAACCTAGTACACATGCAAACAGTTATCAACACGGATCTTAGCTCAACGAGCTCACAAGGCAAATCTGAAGTCCTCGAAAGTCTCCTACTTCCGACCTAGTGATTGGTTCTCATAACCAATCTCGGGACATCTCCGAGGGTCTTTCTCCCTCGGCCAATTAATCAGCTCAAAAACCGATCCCAAAGATGTCCGACACCCTCGAGGGTCTTTCTCCCTCGACCAATTGATTAGCTCAAAAGCCAATCCCAATGGGTGTCCTCAAGGGCCTCTTACCCTCGCTATAAATCTGGACTATCGGGAGAGTACCCGAAGTCTGGCTCTCAACTAGAAGGAACTGGTGTACTCACGAACATTAGCCCGGGGGAGCTCTCCGAACCGGCGACTAACGCGTGTGCGCGCACACCGCATGCTGCTGCAACCTGCGTAAATGTGGGGGCCTAGGTATAAACTACGCGGGCCAGGTACGCATGCCTAAAGACTCAGAAGCGGTGTCACTGAACACAGTAGTGCGAGGCCCTCGGCACTCATCTGTGTAGCCTGTACCACCGACCTGAAGCTAAGAACCGGCCAAGGCAGGCTTGCACCATTGGCAGGGTTTCGCTCTAGCAGGCTACAAACTAGGCTTATGCCAATGTGGTAGCTAAATCCACATCGGCTGCTGGGGGGAAGCAATGTACGTTATGCTTCGCTCTACTCCCGACCGGTGGGGACAAAGTACGTTATGTCCGCTCTCAGCCTCTGGATGATGACAAACCCTACTACACTAGCTAAGAGTACATTGTAAATGATTCCTGGCTAACATACATAAAAGACATCAATCATACATAACCTAGCATGATACTACGAACTTAAAGCAGGAATCTCAAGCATGCTGGAAGAACAAACCTAGCATGGCACTAACATGTACAAACGGGCAAACATGCTAGCAAGAATTCAATCACAAGCTGTCCTATCCACTAACATGCTCATAAAAGTAAACATGCATACAAGGCACAATCAAGAAGCATCGCAGGGTCCACACAACCACGGTAAGAAATCCTTACCTAGAATCAAGTGGAAAATAACTATCACGAATAAAAAATGACCCTCAAGCTTTAAAGCGAACCCGAGCAACCTAGGCATACGATAAAAACATCATAAATAAATAAACAGCAGCCAGCAGCTTAAAATCTAAAAGGGGAAAGGCTCGGGAATTACCAACCGCAAGACACGAGGTCTCGGCAGCAAGGGGCAGGAATGGGCGCTCATGGTGCGGCAGGGACACTGGCGCTGGGCGCTGGCGAGGCAGCGCAGCGCTGCTCAGCGCGCGGCGCAGGCGGAGCAGACGCGCTGGAGCGAAGCGCGCGCGCAAACAATCGGGCGGCCGGGCGGCGTGTGGCGGCGCGTCGGTTCGAAAGCCAGCGCGCGCGCACGGCGCGAGCGACGGGGCTGGGCGGCAACGAGCGTCGAGCGAGCGTCGTCGCTGGGCGTGTGACGGCTTGGCGAGGCGGTAGCGAGCGACTGGTGCGGGCGGCTGGTTATCACGGCTGGTGCGGCGTAGTGGCTGGCCGTGTGCGGGAAGTGTGGTGTGGGTGCGGCTGGCGTGCATGGGTGGTGTCTTCTTGGTGCTTGGTGGGGGGTGGTCTTTGTGCGGCAGGGTTTGTCTGGCTAGGGTTGGTGGCTCGGTTTTAGGAGAGAGAGAGAGAGAGAGAGAGATGGTGCGGCTAACAAAGGGAAGGAAAAAGGGGTTTTCTTGTTTTTCCTTCTTTTTCCTAATATAAATAGGTTTGGTGACCTAAATTCCCTTCCCAAGGCTTCCTCCTTCGAGTCCCGGCTGAAGCAACTTTTCTTTTAATTTAAATCTCTTTTTCTACAAACTCCCAAATCACCATTTAGGGCAAGGGTTCAAATCCCAATGGAAACAATTAATTTACAATTAATTTTGCCATTATCCGGAATGCTTCCAAACTTCAAAACATCTAGCCCAAACTCCTTGGGTCTTGCAACCAACAACAACCAAGTCTCAACGAAGGTAGGAATGACCCTGAAGTCCTAAAAATCCACAACCTCTAACCGGGGAGCAAAAAGACCAAAATACCCCTAAGGGTTAAAAAGCTCTAACGGCCCAACCGATTGCCCTAATACTGAACCGAGAGTACCTGGAAAACTGGAATGGAAAACTGGGTCGTTACATTAATAGAGAGAGTTCAGGCTGATGGCGACTTTGATTTTCTCATAGCACCAGACGAAGGTTTGAGGTATAGAGGTTGTTTTTGTGTTCCGGATGACGTCGAGTTACGAGCCGAGTTTGTAACAGCCCGGATTTTAGTTAAAAGAAAAATAAGTTTAAAAAAAAAGAGAAAAAAAAAGTGAATTGGAGGGCTCGAACCCTGGACCTAAGGAATTTGGAAGCTTGGATTTAATTAAGAAATAAAAATAAAGCGTCGGCTAGGACTCGAAGGAAGGACGCCTTGGGAAGGGATTTTGGGATTTCCCAAAGCATATTTAATTTAGGAAAAGAGAAAAAAAAGGAAAAGAAAAAAAAGAACCCTAGCTTTGCCGCACCACCCTCTTCCCCTCACCCTCGCCACCGTCGCCCAGCCCTCACCCACGCCACCCGTTGCCCCTGCCTCGCCGCACGCAGCTGCAAGCCCAGGCCGCACTGAGCAGCCCCACGACAGTGGTCGCAGCCAGCCAGCACACCCAGCGCTTGCACCGTGCGTCTCCGCGCGCCGTCCCCGCCGTTCAACGTCGCCCACGAATCCCGTGGCAGCCCAGACGCCAAGCCTATGTCTCTGTCGCCGTCCGCGCCTCAGCGTCACCCGCGCGCCCGTTCTAGCGAGTTCGCTTGCTTGCGTCGGCCCTCATCTGCAAGCGATGCCCCCGCTCAGCACCCACCACCGTCCGCGTCTGCACGCCAGCGCGCCGACCGCGTCTGCATGTCCGTCTGCCCAGCCGCACGTCCTACTTGCTGTGCCACTGAGAGCCACACGCCTCTCCCTTGCACCTGCACGCCCTTGCTTAGCGCCCAGTGCCCCTGCTGCACCAGCCACCCAAAGAAGATGACCCGGCGCGCGCCGCGGCTCGACCACCACGCGCAAGAAGCGCACTGCTGTTCCACACGCCCTACCGCGCGCTTTGCCTTGCTGAGACCTAGTGCTTCTCAGTTGGTAATTCCCGAGCCCCACTCTTTGGACTTTTAAGATTTTAGCTGCTGTTTGGTTAATTAGGGTGATTTTAATTACTTGCTTAGGTTGCTCGGGTTCGCTTAGAAGCTCGAGGGTCACCTGTTGATTGTTGTTCCTGCTTACTTATAGGTAAGGATTCCTTACCAGGGTTGTGTGGACCCTGCGGATACTTGATAGCACGTTGATTTTGTAACTGTATGAGTTTCTAGTGGATAGGTCACATGTTTTATCTTGCTTTCAGATCGTGTTGTGCTTGCATTCCTGTTATATTCTATTAGGTCCATGCTAGGGGTTTCCTTATCTTGGCATAACCTTGTCCTGTTTTATTCTGTTAGTTCCTTGCTAGGGATAGGCAGGTGATGCATAGTGTAGAAGACTGTAGGGATAACTAGTTTAGGTTCCGCATGTGTAAGACCCTGATGGGCATCAATGAGTGGAGGTGTAAGACCCTGATGGGCATCCTAGGTGTGTAAGTCCCCGATGGGCATCACTGAGTCTGGAGGTGTAAGACCCTGATGGGCATCCTAGGTGTGTAAGTCCCCGATGGGCATCACGTAGTTTGGAGGTGTAAGACCCAGATGGGCATCCTAGTGTGTAAGGCCCCGATGGGCATCACTGAGTCTAGAGGTGTAAGACCCCGATGGGCATCCTAGGTGTGTAAGGCCCCGATGGGCATCACTGAGTTTGGAGGTGTTAGACCCTGATGGGCATCCTAGGTGTGTAAGGCCTCGATGGGCATCACTGAGTCTGGAGGTGTAAGACCCTGATGGGCATCCTATGTGTGTAAGGCCCCGATGGGCATCACTGAGTCTGGAGGTGTAAGACCCTGATGGGCATCCTAGGTGTGTAAGGCCCCGATGGGCATCACTGAGTCCTAGGTTGTGTAAGGCCCGAAGGGCATCCAGGTGTAGAACCTAGGATAGGCTGTAGATGTAAGCCCTTGAATAGGCTCGCTCTAGGAGTAGCTCATAGCCTAAACCAACCGTTTTTGCTCTAAGTCATTGTATGATTGCATGTCAGTGCGCTAAATGAGATGTTTTCGTATTGTACCCCGGTTGGGGATTCTTACTGAGTAACTCGTTGCTCACCCTTATTTTCTATGGTTTTCCACCAGGTAACTTGGGACAGAGGCTGGATGGCTAGGAAGAGGCTGCTGGATGATCATGGATAGCTGACTCTGAGTTGCACGTTTCTTTTATTGTTTTGATGATTTAGCGTGTAGTGGGACTTGAGTCCCTAGGAAAGCACTCAAAAAATACTTTATGTTCTCGAACCGTTTCCTTTGTTTTCTTAAGAAAGTACTGATCAGTCACTTATTTGTTGATTTTTATTTTAATGGATTTATGGTTTTGTTTTAAATGTGTTGATTGAAAAGATTTAAATTTGGTACTCTGAACGATGTTTTTCCATTCTTAATCATGCATGCTAAGTAAGGATCTAGGTTAGAGATCGGTTCTCGGGTCGGGTCCTTACAGTTGGTATCAGAGCTCAGAGTTATAGGTTCTGTAGACTGACCTGCAGTTGTAGGTTGTTTTCCATGATCATCAGCGCTCCGACAGCCATCAGGTATGTCCGTAAGTTTAAGGTTAAGTGTTAAGAATTACAATACCGTTTGCACTTTGCGTGTACATGACTTGTTGTTGTAGAGCAGGGAAAAACAGGTTCTGACTCATTGTTGGTTTGGGTGTAGATTGTCAGCATGCCAGTTACTTGTAGAGGGCAGGGAGGCTCGAGGCCGACCACCCAGGGCATTCATATTGATTCTGCCACTAGAGGGACGTCGTCCCAAGCTGATGCTGATGTTAGGCCACCTACAGGCCCTTCTGCTGTGTTGCCCGGAGAGGGCGTGGAGGCAACTGAGCCTAGGGAGGCTGCACCGGGAGTTGCTTTTGTGGAGTCCATGAGGGCTCTTATGGTTGGGTTCTTTGGTGACAGAGGGCCGAGCAGAGAGCTGAAACGCAGCTTTGTTAGCGCGCAGAGAGGAGGAGTCCCGACCGAGATAGAGCGGTGATCGAGTTGGTTCGTGAGAGGATCTGCAGTGCCACAGCATCGCCACTCAACAGAGCCGATTGTGAATAAGGTCGTTGTGGCGGAAGGTGCTGAGGATCTGGGCAAGTGGCTGAAAGATTTTGTCAAATGGAAGCCCGAGAAATTTAGTGCCCCTAGAGAACCATTGGTAGCAGCCAGGTGGATAGCTGAGTTAGAGTACACATTCATGGTGATGGCTTGTCCTGAGGTGCAGCGAGCTAGATGCGCAGGTCATGTGTTAGCTGGTACAGCTATGTAAGGACCCGACCCAAAAGGGGCTCTAAATGGCCTTTACCCCAATGCATGTATTGAAAATAGAAGACATTATGAAAAACACATTTCGGATTCCAAGTAAAAACAAAAACATTCAACAACCAAAACATACATTTCTAAAAGCATACTCTGATCAGAGATTTATTTAAACCATTAAAACAATCCACAAGTGCAAATATGCTGGAATCCATAAAACGTAAGAAAACATCCTGGGGCTTTGTGCCCGTCTACATGCATTCAGGGAAATAACAAAAGTCAAGAGTCATGATAAAATAAAATAGTCGAGAGATGACAAGAGATTCCATGATCACACTTCCCTTGACCATCCTGTCTCCCGCCTTGATTACACGTGGAAAACCACGGAATAAGGGTGAGTAACGAATTACCAAAGTAAGAATCCCCAACCGGGGTACAATACGATATACATGATCATCTAGAAGAATGTATGCAAGCTATGAGTACAAACACAGAGCGGAGCACATAGCTAAGTCCACACTTGGACCTCGGATGCCAACTCGTGGTCTTAGTCCGGAAATACCACAACACACTAAACGCGCTATACGGGAACAAGTCCCGGCCTCGGCTGTCTCTCTGTCTCAAGATCCCGAGGAGCTCTCGATCGTATGTTGTAATGAGCGTAAGCGCGCACCGCATGCTACGCAAACTCGGGGGTGCGGGTCTAGTGGCAAGCTACCCGGTTCGATCCACCATGCCTAACTAAATCTCTCGGATCGGTGTCACCGACATAGGGGTGTGAGACACGGACACGTGAACTATGTCACCTGTACCACCACCACTTTGAGGCTAAGGAACCGGTCGTGGTAGGCTTACACCGAAGCGGTCCTTGCCCTAACAGTGGCAATCAAGGGCTACGGCCGAACACGCCGAGGGCGTGCCGATCGCCGGACGAGGCAATGCCAAGTCATCATCCCGACCGTTGGGGCATTTAACGATCCGCCACCCTCACCCAAGATTGCGGGGCCACCGTTAGGGTTAGCTAAACCCTAACGGGATCGGGGACGAGTACCATCATCTCGCACGCCCCCGTCGGGGATGCAAGTTACGTTATGCATCCGCCCGGATGATGCTACCTACACGAACTCTAAACCATAGCAATAATAACAATTCAATCAATGCGGTCAATACGTGCTCAATGAGATACAAGGAACCTAGCATGATACTACGAAGCAAGAACAGATATCGAACATGCCGAATGGAACAACCTAGCATGGGTTAACATGAGAAACAATACAAGAGTTCATGCCGATCGAGAATTAAACAGAGCACCTAGGGCTAAACATGCTAATAATCATACACAGGCATACAAAACAACAATCACAAATATACCGCAGGGCCCACACAACTCCGGTAAGAAATCCTTACCTTGGTCGGGAGGCTTCTACACACAAATCCTAAGCTGCGGAACAATCCCGAGCTAGCGAGCGGGAACCTAGCAAACCAATAATAATCAGCATCTACAACGTCTAAACAACAAAAGAACAGCAAGCTCGGCTCGGGGAACTCGCGCACGCGGCGACACGAGCTTGGAGCTGGCTGCAAGCAGGCACGGCAGGCTGGCGCTGCACGGCAAGACGCAGGACGCGCGGCCGGCAGCATGCTGGCACGCGGGACGCAGCAGACGCTAGCGCGCGCGGCGAAGCGTCTGGCGCGCGGGGCGAGCCGCCGGGCGGCGGCGCGCGCGCGCGCGGCATGCGACGCGCGACGCGACGCGGCCTGGCTGGGCGCGCTGGCGCTGGGCGTCTGGCGTCTGCTGGCTGGCGCGATCCGCACGATCCGAGAGCGATGGCGTGCGGGAGGGGCGCTTCAGATCTGGGCGACCGTGCGACGGCAGGGCCGCTCAACGGATCCGGGCGACTGGTGAGCGATGGCGTCGCGGGAGGTCTGCGACGGTGGATCTGGCGGCCTTTGTCCCGCCTGGCGCGCTGGCGTAGGGCCGCTTCAACGAGATCTCGGGCGAGGGCTGGCTACCTGGACGGCGACGATGGTCGCTTCTCTCTCGGTGGTTGCAATCAACACAAACACACACAACACTCTACATCTTACCTTCGGCAAAGACATCAAAAACCAAATGAGGAGATGAAGAGGATGAAGACTTACCGGAATGATGATGATCGAACCCAAGGAGATGCAAGGGAAAGAAGAATCGGCAAAGGCTATGGAGAGGGAGAGCTTGTGCGGCCAAGAGGAGATTTGGAGAAGAAGATGGAATAAACCTAATTCTATTTCATTTAACCAAATGCACCAAAACTCCAAAATCCAAGGTTAACTAAGATGTGATGCAGAAAGAACAACAAGAGCACCTAATGGCTCAATTGGCACACATCTCTACAAGCTTCCCAGAGACCAGGTTCAAACCCACTGCAAAGACAAATTCCTTAATTTTTACTTTTGCACCAAACCTTGCTCAAACCAAACCACAAATCCTTCCAAAAACCTACATAAATCCATCCAATAATTTTAGCAATGGAAAAAAAGATATAAACGGCCCTGACGGCCCGACCAAATTACTAAAATACCCCTAGGGCATACCTGGAAGACCGGGATGAAAACCTGGGTCGTTACAATATTCCCTCCTTTTTATGACTTTCGTCCTCGAAAGTCCTTAAGACTGAAACAACACAGATATTGCATTCTCATCCCGTCCTTCCCGCCACGAGCGCCTCCTCCGAACTCGAGACTCCTTCACTAAACTTTTACCAACGGATCTCACTTCTACGCAACGTCTTCGACTCAAGACCAGAATACTCATAGGCTTCTCCTCGAAGCCCAAACCCTCAATCAGTTGCAAGGGCTCAAAGTCCACAATGAGCAATGATTCCGACGACGCCGCCCCAACATCGATACATAAAAACACTGTGCACAGCTGTCAACAAACAAACTCAACCCTACAACAAACTGGCCAAACAACTGAACCTTCCAGATTCCAAAACTAAACGGCCTACTCTTACTTCACAAGAGACCAACAAACCTCAAACCTTGACTACAGCCTTAACGAGATACAAACGAACCACCAACTGGCGACTGATCCAAAAAGACAAACTTCTCCAACTAGAACACGACCACAACACTTAAGCAACCATCTTAAGGAGAAATCGCCGAACCAAAGGCAAGGGGCACCATCCTGGTACACCAGACGGCTAACAACACTCACACCAGCTGAAACTTCAGCTACGGCCACTAAAAAAAAAAAAAAACAAGGGCCAAGCACAGACTCCACTCGGCCAAGCCAACAAACTAGAACTCCTCATCGGCCGAACGCAAACTTTCCAACGAACACCTACCAGTAACCGACCAAGGAGAACATCGCCAGGCAAGGAACATCCAACATTCCTCTCAAGGAAAACTCGGGAAGCAAGGACTAAAACCATCACGCAGCCTATCTCTGCGACACAACACCTTGAGGAAAGCGGCTCAACGACTTACCAACCAATGCCACGGCACCACCTGTGCCAACTTACTCAACGCGGCTCTGCTAACGCCAACTGGGAACTCACAACAACTAGGAACAAAGCCCGAGAAGGGCTTGCTCAGCAGAACTCAACCCAAACTTATAACGAGCAACGCTCGCCTCCAAGCTACTACTCAACTCTTAAAATCCAACTGGCTACTCAAAGGACTTCCCCTTTAAGCCTAAGCCTAACTCATCTTCCAACCAGAAGCTCCACTCCCAAAACCTCACAAGGAAAACGGATAACGACAACCTCAAAGCTTACGGATCCACGAGCCACACGAATCCGCAAGACTACCTCGCAAGCTATCACTCGAGGTGGCATCCAAGGAGCAACTCAACCACCACAGAGGCTAGAGGGAAAGGAAATCTTCAATCCCCAAAGAACCAACAACTTGCCCGAACAACTCAACTCTTATCGGGTGGCCTCCGCCCTTATGGAACAAACAACTCTTGCTTGCTAACAACACAAAGCGAGGACCCTCTCATTGGGGTGACATGGATCGCGCTACTCGATCGACTACACAACTCGGGAGCTAAGTCGACTCTCGCCAAACAGAAACGACTTCCCAAAGCAAGCAAACTCGGAAGGGCGCGAACTCCACACACGCCACGACTTGCTCAAACCCAAGGCAACAGCAACCAACTCTCTTGGAAGCAACATCCAAGAGAAAACTCAACCAATCGGACCACCAAACCGAAACAAACAAAGACTTGCTCAATCGCGAGGGAGGGGTCAACTCCCAAAACTTGCGACTAGGAACAAGACCTCAGTAACGCGCCCTCGGCTAGAACCGAACTAGCTCTCGAAACAACAAACGAACCAAATCTTGGCCAAACACTCACAAGAGGCAGAACAACCTTTTATGCGACCTCTAGAACACCATCCAAGAATCCGCTTAATCTGGACAAACGACTACTTCCAAGCGACCAACAAACTTTTCCTTCAAGCTAGCGCTTCCACCATTAACTCCAAGACCAAGGGAGTAACGACAACTCCCCGAAGGAAACGACACTTACAAGCGGACAACCAACGGATGAGAGAACTCCACATACGCCACCTGTCTTGCTCCACCAGAGCAACAACATCTAATCTCACGGGGCACAACAAGGGTCCATCTCGCATGAACCTCCAAATGCCAAACGGGGCAACCCAACATCCGGAAACAGAAAAACAACCAACATGGCACAAACCACTCGCCCCCACGAGCAAAACTAAACTCTAGCAACTCCAATCCACACCTTGGTCAACACCAAGCATCAACTTGCCACCACACCGAAACCACTCCGGACTTTACTCCAAACAAACACTAGCTTGCTAGTCTACCAAGGCGCTGCTAGCAACTCCACCGAGGCTACAAACTACACGCCTCCAGCTAGCCAATTGAAACTCACTAGCTGGGCTCGACCGAGCTCGGAGGCTCTCCACAACCTAGGGTTCTTCGGCAACCCTCGACACACACACACTGCCAAGATACGATCTAACAGATAACTGCTGAACAAACAACTCAATTTCAAAGCATCCCAACCATCTTTGGCCAACTCCAACTCCTTGGGAACCTAGAGGACCCAAACGCTCTGCACGCGTCATCCTCCTACTCAAAGCATCGGCCACAACATAACTTCTACCCAAGGAAGGATCCGAACAACTCTCTTAGCCATGACGATCAGAAACCACGCGGCTTAGCTACCACCGCTCTTGTTCAGTTTCCAACTGAACTCCAACCAACGATCAACAAGAAGATCCGCCAACCAAGCTTAGGCCCAACTTAACAAATCTTGCCTAAGCAACAACTTGATACCACGAGCACGGTATCCTTACCACCTCAACCAAAGCCTTACAACAACCACCTGGAGTCCAACTTCTCAAGGAACTGAGCACGAGATCTCCAAAGCAAACCCTACATGGATCCAAGCTCTCGCCACGGAACGAACCACACAAAACACACTTGTGTGCACAACTCCCAACCTTCCTTTAGAGATCCAAGACTAACAAGCGCTTTTCCACAAAGCAACGATAACTCCTGGCAGCGATACAAACAATCCAAGGAACACCAAAAGTTCCATCTCCACACGATACTCGAAAGCCGAGGCAACCTTGCTCTACCAAAGCATAATCATGCCAAACCAAACTTACTTTGTACCAAGCCTCTACCAAGGGTGTGCTACCCTAAGGCATCCAAAACCTCTCGCAAGGCATCAGCTCATCTCGCCTTAAAAGCATCCAACTCGCCTCATAGGCATCCAGCTCATCTGATAAGCATCCAACTCATGGTCCCTCAGCTGGACCAAACTCGCATCTACAATGCTCAACTCTCCTCAGATTTAGGCACTCGAAGGTAGTTGACCGCACTACCAACCACAAAGAAAATCTCTTGGCCTTAACACTAGCGCGAGACTCACGCGCACCAACATTTACCAACCGGCAACCTGCTTGACTTACTCAACCTCCAAAAACACGGGAAGAGGCTCCAGCTCCTCTCGAGCATCCTTTCGCTTGTAGTCCATCGACTACCACTGAACTAGCCCTCTCGCACGACCTAAACGGTGCAAGCGCCATAAAAGATCCAAGGCTAAAGGAGTACGCTGAACTCCGAACGGCATAGAACCATCTGCTATGCCCAAGCCAAACTCAAGCTGAACCAGACTTAGTGCCAAAGTGGCACACCAACCAATGCACCTCAAGTGCTACTACTACCAAATCCCACATCTGAGGAAGCTGGGCTGTTAAACAACAAAGGGCTCGCAAGGGGGCAAAGATGACCCTTCATCGCGCCTCAAGCCACTAACACGGCAACTTGCCAAACACAATCGGGCGTGGTGGAGACTCGCTAGTCCACCTCTCACAAGGGACTTCCACCACCATCCGATGAACCAAACAAAGACAGAACGACACACCTCGGCCTGCGAGCAGAGAGGGCATCCCACACACGGATGCTAAACTAAAACTCGCCAACTACTTTACTACTAGCAGTAGGACTTACTAAAACATCGAGCTCTACAGGCATCCATTTGCCAACCTGGGCGTCTCCATCAACGCCAACAAACTCATCTGAATAAACCTGCTGATCATGCCCTTCCGGGAACCACCGGGGCTACAAGAGCTACTGGGGGAAAAATGCTGAAACAAACTCTGTCAGCTGGGCTATCTGTGCTCAGGACTCCTCACTACGCGCTACAAACTGCACCTGGGTCTCCGCTCTCTGATAGCTAAAGACCTGCCATCAAATCTCTCATGGCTGGAGCACACTCTACTCAAGGAGTCTCACTCTGAGGCGCTGCTAGCCTCTACCCCCTCCTCTAGGCAACTCAACTGTCGGGGCCAAATCTGGCATGCGGGCCTAACAACCCTGGACGCGGCCTCAACATCAACACGATCGGTCCAACTCCTCGGTCGGACATGCCAAGCGCCCTGCTCCTCTGGGTGCGATCAACATACTGGCGATCAAGACGAAGCACCACCACCCTCTCACTGGGAAAAGCAAAGAATCGGGCCACAAATGGCCAGCGGAGTCTAAGCTCGCCTCCCCTGCGGAACGATGTCCTGTGGGCATCCGAATCTATCTGGATACCTCAACAAGCTGCTAAACAAACTGCTCGCACTGCGGGAAAGTTGGCATGATGGCTCACTAAGCCCAAACCAACAACGAGTCAAAACCTGCCTGTCACCATTCCACAACACCAAACAAGGCATACACTAGATGATAGGTATTGTAAATTCTTAACCCTTTTCCTTTCTAAAACAATAAATCTAGGCGTACCTGATGACTGTCGGAGTGCTGGTGATCATGGAAGGATGACCTACAACAAAGGTCAGTCTACAGAATCTATGACTCTGATCTCTGATACCAACTGTAAGGACCTGACCCAAAAGGGGCTCTAAATGGCCTTTACACCAATGCATGTATTGAAAATAGAAGACATTATGAAAAACACATTTCGGATTCCAAGTAAAAACAGAAACATTCAACAACCAAAACATACATTTCTAAAAGCATACTCTGATCAGAGATTTATTTAAACCATTAAAACAATCCACAAGTGCAAATATGCTGGAATCCATAAAACGTAAGAAAACATCCTGGGGCTCTGTGCCCGTCTACATGCATTCAGGGGAAATAACAAAAGTCAAGAGTCATGATAAAATAAATTAGTCAGAGATGACAGCAGGATTCCATGATCACAGCTTCCCCTTCAGCCATCCTGTCTCCCGCCTTGATTACCTGTGGAAAACCACAGAATAAGGGTGAGTAACGAATTACCCAGTAAGAATCCCCAACCGGGGTACAATACGATATACATGATCATCTAGAAGAATGTATGCAAGCTATGAGTACAAACACAGAGCGGAGCACATAGCTAAGTCCACACTTGGACCTCGGATGCCAACTCGTGGTCTTAGTCCGGAAATACCACAACACACTAAACGCGCTTATACGGGAACAAGTCCCGGCCTCACCGTCTCATCGTCGATACGAAAGGTGCATCGGCTCAAGATCCCGAGGAGCTCTCGATCGGCGTTGTAATGAGCGTAAGCGCGCACCGCATGCTACCGCAAACTCGGGGTGCGGGTCTAGTGGCAAGTCGCCCGAGGTTCGATCCACCATGCCTAACTAAATCTCTCGGATCGGTGTCACCGACATAGGGTGTGAGACACGGACACGTGAACTATGTCACTGTACCACCGCACTGAGGCTAAGGAACCGGTCGTGGTAGGCTTACACCAGAAGCGGTCCTTGCCCTAACAGTGGCAATCAAGGGCTACGCCGAACACGCCGAGGACGTGCCGATCGCCGGGACGAGGCAATGCCAAGTCATCATCCCGACCGTTGGGGCATTTAACGACCGCCACCCTCACCCAAGATTGCGGGGCCGGCCGTTAGGGTTAGCTAAACCCTAACGGGATCGTGGACTGAGTACCATCTCGCACGCCCTCGCTTCGGGGATGCAAGTTACGTTATGCATCCGGCCCGGATGATGCTACCTACCTGAACTCTAAACCATAGCAATAATAACAATTCAATCAATGCAGTCCAATACGTGCTCAACAGATACAAGGAACCTAGCATGATACTACGAAGCAAGAACAGATATCGAACATGCGAGAATGGAACAACCTAGCATGGGTTAACATGAGAAACAATACAAGAGTTCATGCCGATCAGAATTTGAAACAGAGCACCTAGGGCTAAACATGCTAATAATCATACATAGGCATACAAAACAACAATCACAAATATACCGCAGGGCCCACACAACTCCGGTAAGAAATCCTTACCTTGGTCGGGAGGCTTCTACACACAAATCCTAAGCTGCGGAACAATCCCGAGCTAGCGGCGGGAACCTAGCAAACCAATAATAATCAGCATCTACAACGTCTAAACAACAAAAGAATGTAAAGCTCGGCTCGGGAACTCACGCGGCGACGGCGACACGAGCTTGGAGAGCTGGCCGCAAGCCGGGCACGGCAAGGCTGGGCGCAGCCGCGGCTACCGCTCGGTGGGGCTGGGCGCTGGCCGCTGCGGCTGCACGCACGCAGACAGCAGCAGCGGCGCGCGCGGCGAAGGAGCGCGCGGGCGCAGGCGAGCCGCCGCCGCGCCGGCGCGCGTTGGCGGCGCTGGCGCGGCGAAGGCGACGCGACGCGGGCTGGCGCGCGCGAGCAGCTCGGGCGGCGGCGCGCGGGCGCCGGGCGCGTCTGGCGTCTCGCTGGCTGGCGCGATCCGCACGATCCGAGAGCGATGGCGTGCGGGAGGGATGCTTCAACAGATCTGGGCGTCGTGTGCGGCAGCGGGCCGCCAAGCGGATCTGGGCGACCTGGTGAGCGATGGCGCGCGGGAGGTGCGACGGTGGATCTCGGGCGGCTCGCTTGTCCGCTTGGCGCGCGCAGGGCCGCTTCAACAGATCTGGGCGAGGGGCTGGCTACCTGGACGGCGACGATGGTCGCTTCTCTCTACCGGGCGCAATCAACACAAACACACACAACACTCTACATCTTACCTTTCGGCCAAAGCATCAAAAACCAAATGAGGAGATGAAGAGGATGAAGACTTACCCGGAATGATGATGATCGAACCCAAGGAGATGCAAGGGAAAGAAGAATCGGCAAAGGCTATGGAGAGGAGAGCTTGTGGCGGCCAAGAGGAGATTTAGAGAAGAAGATGGAATAAACCTAATTCTATTTCATTTAACCAAATGCACCAAAACTCCAAAATCCAAGGTTAACTAAGATGTGATGCAGAAAGAACAACAAGAGCACCTAATGGCTCAATTGGCACACATCTCTACAAGCTTCCCAGAGACCAGGGTTCAAACCCCTACTGCAAAGACAAATTCCTTAATTTTTACTTTTGCACCAAACCTTGCTCAAACCAAACCACAAATCCTTCCAAAAACCTACATAAATCCATCCAATAATTTTAGCAACTGGAAAAAGACATAAACGGCCCTGACGGCCCGACCAAATTACTAAAATACCCCTAGGGCATACCTGGAAGACCGGGATGAAAACCTGGGTCGTTACAAGCTAAGTGGTGGTGGGATTCCACTTTGAGTGAGAGACCGACTGGGTCTCTACCTGCCACCTGGGAATTCTTCAAGGCTGAGTTCAAGGCAAAATTTATCAGTGAAGAAGCCTTAGAAAAGATGATCGAGCTATTTTCAAACCTTAAGCAGGGGTCTGACTAGATCGAGGTTTATGAGAAGAAGTTTTCGGAGTATGGGTACTTCCCGCCGCAGTTGATTGCTACCCCTGAGCTGAAGATCAGGAAGTTTATTGCGGGTCTGAGACAGGGAGTGTCTCAGGATGTTAGGGCACAGGCCCCAGAGACTTTTGCCAAGGCAGTGCAGTTGGCAACTATTTATGATGGAAAGTATCCTCCAGAGCAGGTTGCTAGTGCTGTTGTGCAGAAGGCCCTAGTGTACTCTGGCTAGAAGCGTAAGTTTGACTCAGGAAGTAATGGTCGTGGGGGCGGTCAGCGCCCTCAGGGTTCTTATCATGGCAGAGACCAGCATCGGGACCGTAACCATGATCAGCCTCGCCAGTAGGGCGTAGGAAGGCCCCCACCGTATTGTAAACTTTGTGGGAAGCAGCATTGAGGACCTTGTGGAGGTAACCCTAGGGCTTGCTATAACTGTGGAAAGGAAGGGCATCGGGCCCGACATTGCAACCAGAAAGCAGTGGTGGCGCAGCCAGCTCAACAGCAGGGGAGAGTGTATGCTACGCCCCGCCAGGAGGCTGAGAAAGCCGGGGCCGCGGTGACAGGTACGCTCCTAGTTCTTGATCACCTTGCCTTTGTGTTGTTTGATTCGGGTTCCACACATTCTTTTGTTTCTGCTGTTTTTGCTGAGCATGCTTGTAACGACCCGACCCGAAAGGGTTCTAAAATAGGCTGTTACCTCAATGCATGCATACAAATCTATAGAAAATTTGCAAGATGGTGTTCGGATTCTAAGTAAAAACTAAAACATAAAACATCCATTTAAAAAGTCAACATAATTTCCTGAAACCTGTCCCTGTTTCCAAGCACCTGTTCCAAGACAAATACATTTACAAAACTTACTCTGATCAGAGATTTATTTAAAACATACAAGCTTTACAATAGTTACAACAATGCTAGAATCCGGAAATACATTCAGAAAACACCCTAGGGCTCCGTGCCCAACTACATGCATTCAGAGAACATTTAAATCATAAACATAAAACTCAGAGTTGAACAACGGGTTTCCATGATCACAGCTCCTCCTCCAGCCATCCTGTCTCACACCATGGCTACCTGTGGAAAACCACATAATAAGGGTGAGTAACGAATTACTCAGTAAGAATCCCCAACTGGGGTACAATACGATACACATGGTCATCTAGCAGAAAGGTATGCAAGCTATGATTATAAACACAGAATAGAGCACATAGCTTAGCCCACACTTGGGCCTCGGATGCCAACTCAGGGTCTTAGTCCGGAAATAACTCACCACACAATACTCCCTATACGAGAAACAAGTCTCGGCCTCAGCCTGTCTACTGTCGACGAAAGGTGCACTAGCTCAAGATCCCGAGGAGCTCTCCGGTCGGCGCTATAATGAGCATGCGTGCGCACCGCGTGCTACTGCAGACTATGGGGGGTGCCGGGTCTAGTGGCAAGCTGCCCATGTCCAGTCACCACGCCTAACTAAAAAGGCACGGGTCGTGGTAGGCTTACACCAGGAAACCGTCCTTGCCCTATCAGGTGTCAACTCAAGGGCTATCGCCAAAACACGCTGAGGACATGCCGGCTGTTGGGGACAAGGAAATGCCAAGTCATCATCCCGACCGTTGGGGCATTTAACAGTCTGCCACCCTCACCCAAGATTGCGGGGCCCGCCGTTAGGGTTAGCTAGTCCCTAACGGGATCAGGGACGGAGCTCAATCTCGTACGTCCCTGTCGGGGATGCAAGGTACTTTATGCACCCGGCCCGAATGATGCTATCTACCTGAACTCTAACCTGTCATAGCAATCAGCAAACAATCAAATCAATCTAATACGTGCTCAAAAGAATACAACGAACCTAGCATGATACTACGAAGCAAGAACAGATACGAGCATGCCAGAAAGGAACAACCTAGCATGGACTAACATGAGAAACAACATAGGAAATCATGCCAGTCGGGAATTCATAATAGAGCACTTATCATCAAACATGTCAATAAACACAACAAGCATACAATCAGCAATCACATAATATATCGCAGGGCCCACACAACTCCGCTAAGAAATCCTTACCTGGTCGGAAGGCAACAACACACAAAAAAATTAACTGCGATCGAACCCGAGCAACCTATAACGAGCCAAGCAAACACATCAATAATCATAAAATAGCCCTAAATACAATAAAATAAACATGGCTCGGCTCGGGAGCAACTCACGAGGCACGGCTGACACGCAAACGAGCTGACTGCACGGGCGAGGCAGCTAAAAGGGCTGGCTGGGCGCTGGCACTCTGGCTCGAGCGCTGGGGCGCTGGGCTGCGCGCGGGCGCGCTGGCGCGACTGGGCACTGGCGCGCGGCGCAGCTCCTCACAGGGATGGCGCGCGGGCGCGAGCGACACGACGCGACGGCTCGACACTGGGCGACACGGCGCGTGTAAGAACCCGACCCAAAATACGGTCCTAAACCTAGGTTCTCACTCAGCATGCAAGTTAAATACTTCACCGAGCGGTTTAGTGCTCATATTTAAAACCTTTCAAAACATTTAGAACGGGGAATGCTTAAAACATAATCAACAACTTTGTTTAAGAAAACCAACGAAGTAAAACAAGCCTGGCCAGTATATATATAAAAACATCCAAAACAGTTCAAACAACTTTTAATAATGTTTCCCTAGGACTCTGTCCATCTACATCTTTGAACAAATATGCAAACAATAAAGACAGAGTGCCGGCGGCTCCCATGATCAATCAGCTCCCTCCGCTTAGCCGTCCGGTCTTTGTCCCAAGTTACCGTGGAAAACCACGAGAAATAAGGGTGAGTATAAACATACTCGGTGAAGAATCCCCAACCAGGGTACAATACGATACTTCAATCATCTAGCACCCTAGTATACATGCAAACGATTACCAACACAGATCATAGCTCAACGAGCTTACAAAAGCGAATCTGGAATCCTCGGAAGTCTCCTTCTTCCGCCCTAATGATTGGCTCTCATAACCAATCCGGGACATCTTCGAGGGTCTTTCTCCCTCGGCCAATTGATCACTCAAAAACCGATCCCAAAGATGTCCGACACCCTCGAGGGTCTTTCTCCTCGACCATATGATCACTCAAAAGCCAATCCCAATGGGTGTCCTCAAGGGCCTCTTACCTCGCTAATAAATCGGACTATCGGAGAGTACCCGAAGTCCGGCTCTAAACCGAAAAGGAACTGGTGTACTCACGAACATTAGCCGGGAGCTCTCCGAACTGTCGACTAACGCTTGGCGTGTGCGCGCACACCGCATGCTTCTTTGCAACCGGCGTAAATGTGGGGCCTAAGTACAAACTACGCGGGCAGTGTACGCATGCCTAAAGACTCGGAAGCGGTGTCACCGAACACAGAGTGCGAGGCCCTCGGCACTCATCTGTGCAGCCTGTACCACCGACCTGAAGCTAAGAACCGGCCAAGGCAGGCTTGCACCGTTGGTAGGGTTTCGCTCTAGCAGGCTACAAACTAGGCTTATGCCGATGTGGTAGCTAAATCCACATCGGCTGCCGGGGGGAAGCAATGTACGTTATGCTTCGCTCTACTCCCGACCGGTGGGGACAAGGTACGTTATGTCCGCTCTCACCTCTAGATGATTCTGCCTAACACACTAGCTAGAGTATAGAGTAAACGATTCCTGGCTAAACATACATAATCATCATCAATCATACATAACCTAGCATGATACTACGAACTTAAAGCAGGAATCTCAAGCATGCTGGGAGAACAATCCTAGCATGGCACTAACATGTACAAACAGGCAAACATGCTAGCAGGAATGCAATCACAAGCTGTCCTATCCACTAATCATGTCCTTAAAAGTAAACATGCATATAAGGCACATTCAAGAAAGCATCGCAGGGTCCACACAACCACGGTAAGGAATCCTTACCTGGAAACGAGCAGAAATAACCTTCACAATCAAGTAATGGCCCTCGAGCTTTAAAGCGAAACCGAGCAACCTAAGCATTTTAAAAGCATCCTAAATAAATATACAGCAGCCAGCAGCTTAAAAATCTAAGAGGGATAGGTTCGGGAATTACCAACCGAGAAGGCACGGGGTCTCGGCAGCAAGGGGGCAAGGCTGGGGGCTGGCTCGGGCGCTAACGGGCGCTGGCGCTGGGCTGGCTGCAGCTGGATCGCATGACAGGCGCAGCGCGCGCTGGCGGGCGGACGTGGACGAGCGCGCACGGCACGCAGACGCATGACGACGGCCAGTCTTTGAAGGCGCGAAGCGCGGTAGGGGCGGCGGCAGCGCGGGCGCGGCAGTGTGGCGGCTCGGTGCGCGGGCGCGCGCGCGCTCTGGGCGGCTGGTCGGTGAGCAACGCGCGACGCGCCTGGCCGGGCGAGGCGGCATGATCGGGCGCGCGCCGCATGGGCGATGCAGGGCGTCTGGGCATGCCTGGGCATAGGCTGTGTAAAGACCCAACCCGAAAATGGAACTAAATCTAGGTCTTTACTCAGCATGCAAATTTAAAACATAAAAGGACCCGGCCAGTGGTCGGATTAAAAGCTTTTCAAACACATGAGCGGAAAACAATCAAAACAAAGTAAACATTCATTAGGCAAAAACGAACCATTCAAATTTAAACGATGGATCGATCAAGTACTTTCCTTAAAAACATAAAATAGTTCAAATCATAGTTTTTCCTACGGATCTAAGTCCAACTACATCTTTGAAATCCAAAAGCAAGTAAAATAAGACACGCAGCCAGTGTCAAGAAGCATCCATGATCTCTCGGCTCTCTCCGCTAGCCACCTCGGTCTTTGTCCCAAGTTACCCGTGGAAGAAACCACGATAAGGGTGAGTATAAACATACTCGGTAAGAACCCAAGCCCGGGAAGTGCGATACGATGCAATCTATCATCTAGCGACCTAGTACACATGCCACAAATATCAACACGGATCTTAGCTCAATGAGCTCACAAGGCAAATCAGGAATCCACGGAAGTCTCCTACTTCCGGCCTAACGATTGGCTCTCAAACCAATTCAGGACATCTCCAAGGGTCTTTCTCCCTTGGCCAATTGATCAGCTCAAAAACCGATCCCAAGATGTCCGACACCCTCGAGGGTCTTTCTCCCTCGACCAATTGATTAACTCTAAAGTCAATCCCAATGGGTGTCCTCAAGGGTCTCTTACCCTCGCTATAAATCTGGACTATCGGGAGAGTACCCGAAGTCTGGCTCTAAACGAGAAGGAACTGGTGTACTCACGAACATTAGCCCGGGGGAGCTCTCGAACCGGCTACTAGCGCGTGTCGCGCGCACACGCGCATGCTCTTCTCGCAACCCGGCGTAAATGCGGGGCCTAAGGGCAAACTACGCGGGCGTACGCATGCCTAAGACTCGGAAGCGGTGTCACGGATCACAGAGTGCGAGGCCCTCGGCACTCATCTGTGCGGCACTGTACCACCGACACGAAGCTAAGAACCGGCCAAGGTAGGCTTGCACCGTTGGCAGGGTTCCGCTCTAGCAGGCTACAAACTAGGCTTATGCCAATGAGGTAGCTAATCCTCACTGGCTGCCGGGGGAAGCAAGGTACGTTATGCTTCGCTCTACTCCCGACCGGTGGGGACAAGGTACGTTATGTCCGCTCTCAGCCTCTAGATGATGACAAACCCTATCATACTAGCTTAGACTACCAAGCACGTGATTCTGGCTAACATCCACAAAGACATCTGTCATACATAGCCTAGCATGATACTACGCGCTTAGCGGGAATCTCAAGCATTTGGAAGAACAAACCTAGCATGGCACTAACATGTACAAAAAGGCAAAACATGCTAGCAAGAATTCAATTACTAGCTATCCTATCCACTAACATGCTCATAAAGGTAAACAAGCATACAAGGCACAATTAAGAAAGCATAGCAGAGGTCCACACAACCACGGTAGGAAGTCCTTACACGGAAACAAGTGGAGAATAGCTATCACAACCAAAAAGACCCTCGAGCTTAATACTGAACTCGAGCAACCTAGGCATAAATAAAGCATCCTAAGTAAATACATACAGCGACTTGAAGCTTAGAAAACACAAAGGGATTGGTTCGGGAATTACCACCGAGAAGACACGGGCCTCGCAGCAAGGAGGGTGGCTTGGGCGCGCTGAGTGTTGTTTGTGGGCTTGGCGCTGGGCGCTGGCGCTGGGCTGGGGGCGCGCGCGCACGTCGGGCGGACGCGCGCAGCGCAGCGCGGGTGTCTGTTGCAACAAGCGCGACGAGCGAGCAGCGCTTCGGCCCTGGGTTGGCGCGCGGCGAGGATCGCGCTGAGAGCGGGCGGCGTGCGGCGGCGACGCGTCTGGGCTGCGTTGCGGCCTTCGTGCGACCACAGCGACGTCGGGCGGTCTTTGGCGGCCACGGGCTACGTCGGCGGCGATGGGTGTGCGACGGTGGGGGGCCGGTCAGCGAGCGTCGCGATGGTTGGGCGGGCGAAGGTGTGGGCGGCGTGCGTGCAGTGCGGTGCTGCGCGGTGTTTTGGCGTGGGGCGGTGTCTTGGCAGTGGGGGTGCGTCGCGGCTAAATTTGGGTGGCTCGGGGGTGGCTCGATGGTGTGGCTAGGGCTGCTCGGCTAGGGTTTTAGGAGAGAGAGAGAGAGAGAGAGAGAATGCGGCTAAGAGGGGAAAAAAAAATAGGAGTTTCTTGATTTTCCTTCTTTTCCTTATTTATAAATAGGTTAGGAGACCTAAATTCCTTTCCCAAGGCTTTTCTCTTGCGGGTCCCGGCTAAAGAAATTCTTTTCTCTTTTTTCTTTTTAATTAAGACTCTTTTCTTAAAACTCCACATTCACCATTTAGGGCAAGGCTCAAATCCCAAAAGATTAAATTAATTTTCCAATTAATTTTGTTATTAAGGGAAGGAAAAGCGGGGCCGTTACAATACTCCCCCTTAAAAGACTTTCGTCCCCGAAAGTCCTAAGATGGAACAACTCAGGGTAATGAGTCCTCATCTCATCCTCTAGCTCCCACGTCGCTTCCTCCGCCTCGATGCCTCCAAAGAACCTTTACTAAACTTATCTCTCGGTTGCGTAATACCTTGCGCTCATAAGCCAAAATTTGCACGGGCTTCTCCTCGAAGGATAAATCTTTACTCAAATCTAGGGGCTCATGCTCTAGCACATGCGAAGGATCGCCACGTACTTTCTCAACATCGAAACGTGGAACACATTATGTACCATTGACAAAGACGGGGTAAAGCTAACCGATAGGCCTTTGCTCCGATCCGCTCAAGGATCTCAAAAGGCCCTACAAACACTGGGGCTCGACTTGCCTCGCTTTCCAAACCTTAACACCCCACGCATAGGTGCTACTTTCAGGAAAACATGTTGACCCACCTCAAACTCAAGTCTCTACGCCTCACATCGGGCGTAACTTTTCTCGCCAACTTTGTCTTTGTCAACATGCGAGCCCTTATCTTACGCAACTGCGTCGTTCGTCATCTGAAGTAACTCGGGTCCCAGAGACACTGCCTATCCCCAACCTCCTCCCGAACACGGGGATCTGCAGCGCTTACCATACAACGCCTCGAATGGGGCCATCTCGAATAGTCGCGATATTTGTTGTTGTAAGCGAACTCCATCAAATCACAGTGCATGGTCCCAAGCGCACTGGGAAGTCCAAGACACGAGCTCTCAACATGTCTTCAGAATCTGATTCACCCTCTCGATCGACCATCGGTTTGAGGGTGGAAGGCGATCTTTGAAATCGCACTCGGTTCCCAAACCCTTACGGAGCGCTCTCGAGAGGCGAGATGTGAACCGAGAATCCCGATCCGATACTATCTTTGCGGGTACCCGTGGTACCGCACAATCACGCTCAAGGAACAATCGTGCCCACTGTTCCACGGTATAACTAATCTTCCGGGAATAAAGTGTGCACTCTTGGTCACTTGATCCACTACTACCCGGATCTCGAGTGAACCCTCTCGGTGTCCTCGGCAACGAGAGAGATAAAATCCATCGAAATCTCATCCCACTTCCTTTGTGGAACACTTAACGGCCGCAATAAAACTGCGCAGGGTTTACATGCAGGGGCCTTCACTTGTTGACAAATGAGACACCGGCTAACAAACTCCGCTATATCTCGCTTCATGCCCATCCACCGAACGCGCTGCTTGAGATCTTGGTACATCTTGGTGCCTCCCGGGTGCCAAGTGAATGGGAACTATGTGCCTCGGCGAGCAACTCTGCTCGAACCTCTGCGTCATCCGGGACGCACAATCGACTCTCGGTACCTCAAGCCTTCGTGCGGTGCCACAACAAAGTCGAAATCACCATCAGCCTTAACCCTCTCGAAATCTCCTCAACTTGGGATCACTTACCGATGTCGATGATCCTGCGCTTAAGCGACGGTGAATCGATAGTTGGGCTACCACTGGCGGTAACCTCTCCCAACAATCTTTGCAATACCGGTTCGCTCAAACTCTTTCCGCAATTCAACTTGGGAGCTCAGCAAAGGCTGCTTTGAATGCGACGTCTTCCTACTCAGTGCATCAGCCACAACATTGGCTTTTAGGGATGATACAAAATCTCACGATCGTAGTCCTTTACTAACTCGAGCCACCTCCTCTCGCCTCATGTTCAACTCCTTCGAGTGAAGAAATATTTGAGGCTCACGGTGATCCGTGAACAAGCTGAATCCTCTCACCATATAAGTAATGCCTCCAAATCTTTAGAGCAAAAACAAGCTGCAGCCAACTCCATATCATGAGTTGGATAGTTCTTCTCATAAGGCTTCAAGCCTTGGGAAGCATAAGCTATCACCTTCCCATGCTTTGCATCAACACACGGCCTAAACCATACTTGGAAGCATCACTATAAACTACGAAACCTCCTGTTCCTTCCGGAGCGCCAACACAGTCTTGTCGTCAAGGTGAGCTTAAATTTGGGCAAAACTTTCCTCACATCTAGCATCCCAAATAAAGTCAACACCCTTCTTGGTCGACGGGTTAGGGAGTCTTGCCTTTAGCGGAAAAGTCTTTCACGAAACACCGGTAATAACTCGCGGACCCAAAAGGCTGCGTATCTCGGCGACCGTCGTCGGTCTGGCCCATGAGCTTATCGCCTCTATCTTTGCGGGGTCCACCGCGCTATACCATCTGCCGACACGATATGTCCAAGGAAGGCTACTCTCTCTAGCCAAAATTCACACTTAGAGAACTTTGCGAACAAACTGGTTCTCACGCAATCTTTGTCAAAACTTGCCTCAAGTGCGAAGCATGGTCCTTCTTTGTCTGGAATAAATCAAAATGTCGTCTATGAATACGATGGCGAAGTTATCCAAGAATGCCTTGAACACTCTGTCCATCATGTCCATAACGCGCTGCGGGGCGTTCGTGAGTCCGAAAGACATGACCACGAACTCATAATGACCATACCTCGATCCGAACGCGGTCTTGGGATATCTGCATCTTGAATCCTCGGTGATGGTACCACGACCTCAAATCAATCTTAGAAAACACCGAGGCTCCTGAAGGTGATCAAGCAGATCATCTATACGCGGCGGGGATACTTATTCTTCACCGTGACTTTATTCGGTTCTCTATAGTCTATACACAAGCGCATGGATCCATCCTTCTTCTTAACAAACGGGACGGAGTGCTCCCACGGGGACACACTCGGACGGATGAAACCTCGATCCGGCATCTCTTGCAAGCTGCACTTTGAGTTCTCTCAACTCGGTGGCGCCATACGATACGGGGCTTTGGAAATGGGAAGAGTCCTGGCTCCGGCTCAATGGTGAAGTCCAACTCCCCCTTCGGGGTAAACCCAAGAACAACTCTTGGGAAAACATCCGCAAACTCTTGCACCACAGGGACCATGTCAACGATCCAACGCAGATGACTACTATCTCTGACGGCTTTGCCAAGAAGCCCCAAGCTCCTCGAGCCAACAATCTATGGGCTTTATTCTTTGAGATCAAAAGCGGGCAAGTTCCGCCCTGGACACCATGAAACTTGAAGCTCGGCCTCGAGGCGGCCTAAACACCACTTCTTTTCGCGGCGAGTCTATCAAAGCATGGTTCTCGCCAACCAATCCATGCCAAGGATTACATCGAAACCGCTCATAGACAAAGCACTATGAGGGTAGCCTCTAAAATCTCATCGGATATCATATCGGCCATGCTTAACTCTCTCTGCTAGCTAACATACTCACACCGAAGGAGTGGCAATACACAGCTCAAACCCTAGAGGTTCGAGCTCCACACAAGCTTGTCTAACGAATGCATCGAGAAACAAAGGAATGGGTCGAACCCGAATCAAACAATACAAATGCATAGTCTTTGTAAGACAAGCGTACACTAGAATCGCTGCATCATCGGTATGCTCCGCCTCTGGCGAGTAGTGGCAAACACTCGGCCCCTCTTTGTTGGGCGGACCGCTGCTTGCTAAATCACGAGTGCGAGAATCGGCCAAGTGCCCCTCCTTGCCACATCCGTAGCAAGCACGGGCGATGCTCCACCACGAGACCATAATGTGCCTTTCCGCACTTGTTGCAATGAGTTGGTTGCTGGTCGCCCCTCTTGGCGATCTGGGCTCTACCACGAGGTCGGGCGCTGATCTCGACCAACTGGATGGCCTCGCCGGCGAGTCTGTGACCAGTTGAGCGGAAACCACTAGAAGTCCCAGACTTCCTCTTACGCCCGAGTCTGCTGGCTGGCGGTGAATCGACCGAAGTGGCGCAGCAGGATCTGCTTTGGCGGATACTTCGGGTTATAAATCGTGGCCAACTCTCTTTGCTCGATCATAACTCTCGGGAGGCGAGTGCTCGAACATCCTGAGCAACCTCCTTCCTCACCCACAAATGAACTTCTTAGTCTTGAGCTCCTCGGTGGCAATGAGCTCGGTGCATGAAATAGCTATACTCGAGAGAACTTCTTCTCATAGGCGGCAATACTATCTCGATCCTGTTTGATTTGAGAAGGCCTCTGCCATCTCTCCTGCTTGAGCCTCGTCATTAACATACTTAGCTCACGAACTTCGTTCTAAAGAACTCCCAGTGGGTGGAGAAGACCAGGTGGTCTAGCTCTATCTGTGGACTCCCACCACCACTCGGTGTGTCGGAGAGAACATGGGCCGCACATCTCGGCCTCTGTACATCTGGGCATCCCATAACTCTAAAGATGTACTCCATTCTTGCCAACCACTGATCGCCACAAGTGGGTTCTCTCAAGCATCAAATTCTCTTGGCTTCCACTTGGTGAAATCTTTCAACCACTTGCCAAACTCAGCAGACTCCTCTGCACTATCAAGTGGGTCCAGTGGTCACGATGACCACTGCCCCTCCGGTTGAGCTACAAGAGCTACCGGGCTCTTGGAGCTGCTGGGGTGCTCTTTGCATGAGCTGTGTCAACTGGGCTATCTGTGCCCTAGACTCCTCTCTCTCTCTACTGCTTGCTAGCTGCGCTGAGTCTCGACTCTGCTGCTCGGCCATTAGGCCCATCATCATGTCTCTCATAGCAGAAATATCTCCTCTTGGAGTGCACCTTGAGGCATAGCAGCCTCCGCCCCTTCTCTGGGCAAGTTAACCTCTGGTGCCACGGGCGCCTACGAGCCTGATATACCACAGCTGCTGGCTCTGCGGCATCTCTATTTGCGATTCAGACGGACTGCTCCACTACGTGTAACCAGGCATATTTGGCGATCTACACGGAAACCACAACGGGTTAGTCCACGCTCGGACTTTCTCTGTCAACAAAGATGACACATGTGTCTGCATATAGTATCATAAACAAAACCCTTAGCTTATTGAACTTAGACAAAACTGGCGGCCTTGGAGTCTTTGGAGATCATGGGAACACAACCTACAAACATGTTAGTCTACAGAATCTATGACTCGTGCTCGATACCAAGCTCAGTAAAGACCCAACCCGAAAATGGAACTAAATCTAGGTCTTTACTCAAAGCATGCAAATTTAAAACATAAAAGGACCCGGCCGTGGTCGGATTAAAAGCTTTTCAAACACATGAGCGGAAAACAATCAAAACAAAGTAAACATTCATTAGGCAAAAACGAACCATTCAAATTTAAGCGATGGTAGATCAGTACTTTCCTTAAAAACATAAAATAGTTCAAATCATAGTTTTTCCTACGGATCTAAGTCCAACTACATCTTTGAAATCCAAAAGCAGTAAAATAAGACACGACAGAGTGTCAAGGCATCCATGATCTCCCGGCTCTCTCCGCTAGCCACCTCGGTCTTTGTCCCAAGTTACCCGTGGAAGAAACCACGATAAGGGTGAGTATAAACATACTCGGTAAGAACCCCGACCGAGTGCGATCACGATGCAATCTATCATCTAGCGACCTAGTACACATGCCACAAATATCAACACGGATCTTAGCTCAATGAGCTCACAAGGCAAATCCGGAATCCACGGAAGTCTCCTACTTAGGCCTAACGATTGGCTCTCAAACCAATTCCGGGACATCTCCAAGGGTCTTTCTCCCTTGGCCAATTGATCAGCTCAAAAACCGATCCCAAGATGTCCGACACCCTCGAGGTCTTTCTCCCGACGACAATTGATTAACTCTAAAGTCAATCCCAATGGGTGTCCTCAAGGGTCTCTTACCCTCGCTATAAATCTGGACTATCGGGAGAGTACCCGAAGTCCGGCTCTAAACGAGAAGAGGCGGTGTACTCACGAACATTAGGCCGGGGAGCTCTCCGAACCGGCTACTAACGCGTGTGCGCGCACACACCGCATGCTCTTACGCAACCGGCGTAAATCACGGGGCCTAAGGGCAAACTACGCGGGCGGTACGCATGCCTAAGACTCGGAAAGCGGTGTCACGGATCACGGTAGTGCGAGGCCCTCGGCACTCATCTGTGCGCACTGTACCACCGACACGAAGCTAAGAACCGGCCAAGGTAGGCTTGCACCGTTGGCGGGGTTCCGCTCTAGCGGAGCTACAAACTAGGCTTATGCCAATGAGGTAGCTAATCCTCACCGGCTTGCGGGGAAGCAAGGTACGTTATGCTTCGCTCTACTCCCGACCGGTGGGGACAAGGTACGTTATGTCCGCTCTCGGCCTCTAGATGATGACAAACCCTATCATACTAGCTTAGACTACCAAGTACGTGATTCTGGCTAACATCCACAAAGACATCTCATCATACATAGCCTAGCATGATACTACGCGCTTAAAGCGGGAATCTCAAGCATCTTTGGAAGAACAAACCTAGCATGGCACTAACATGTACAAAAAGGCAAAACATGCTAGCAAGAATTCAATTACTAGCTATCCTATCCACTAACATGCTCATAAAGGTAAACAAGCATACAAGGCACAATTAAGAAAGCATAGCGGGGTCCACACAACCACGGTAGGAAGTCCTTACACGGAAACAAGTGGAGAATAGCTATCACAACCAAAAAAGACCCTCGAGCTTAATACGAACTCGAGCAACCTAGGCATAAATAAAGCATCCTAAGTAAATACATACAAAGAGCCGGAAGCTTAGAAAACACAAAGGGATTGGTTCGGGAATTACCACCGAGAAGACACGGGCCTCGCGGCAAGGGAGGGTGGCTTGGGCGCCGCTGGTGTAGCGCGCTGGAGCGCTGGCGCGCTGGGCGCTGGGCGCTGGGCGCTGGGCGCTTGCGCGGCACGTCGGGCGGACGCGCAGGAGGCAGCGGGTGTGCGGCTGCAAGGCGGCGCACGAGCGAGCGGATCGCCCCAGGTTGGCGCGCGGCGAGGATCGCGCTGAGCGGCGGGAAGCGCGGCGGCGGCGCGCGTCTGAGGCTGCGTTGCGGCCATTTGTCGGCGACCACGAGCGACGTCGCGGCGGTCTTTGGCGGCCACGCGGCGACGTCGGCGGCGATGGGTGTGCGACGGTGGGGGCTTCAGTCGGCGAGCGTCACGATGGGCGGGCGAAGCGGCGGGCGGCGTGGTGCAGTGCGGTCGGTGGGTTTGTCGCGTGCGGTGGGGTGTGCAGGGGGTGCGTGCGGCTAGGGTGGGGTGGCTCGGGGTGGCTCGATGGTGTGGCTAGGGTGCGCTCGGCTAGGGTTTTAGGAGAGAGAGAGAGAGAGAGAGAGAATGCGGCTAAGAGGGGAAAAAAATAGGAGTTTCTTGATTTTCCTTCTTTTCCTTATTTATAAATAGGTTAGGAGACCTAAATTCCTTTCCCAAGGCTTTTCTCTTGCGGGTCCGGCTAAAGAAATTCTTTTTCTTTTTTCTTTTAATTAAGACTCTTTTCTTAAAACTCCACATTCACCATTTAGGCAAGGCTCAAATCCCAAAAGATTAAATTAATTTTCCAATTAATTTTGTTATTAAGGGAAGGAAAGCGGGGCCGTTACAGTGTCCGCATGATGCAGTGCGGCGTGCGTGGTGAAGGAGTGGTGCGATCTGGGCGGCGTGGTGGGTGGGGTGGCGCGATCTCGTGAGGGGATGGGGTGAGCGGCTAGGGTTTGGTTTCTTGGTGAGGGCTCGGCAAGGAGAGAGAGAGAGGAGAGAGAGAGAGAGAGAGATTTTTCCAAAACAAGGGAATAGGATTTTCTCTTCCTTTTCCTAATTTAAATGGGTCTAAAATCCCTTCCCAAGGCTTTCTCTTGCGGGTCCCGGCTAAAGAAATTCTTTTCTTTTTAACTAAATCTTCTTTTTCTAAAAACTCCAATTTCACCATTAGGGCAAGGGTTCAAATCTCAATGGGACCAATTAAATTCCAATTAATTTTGCTATCAACCGGAATGTCTCAGAACTTCTAATCAACTAACCCAAACTCCTTGGGTCTTGCAATAACATTAATCAAGTCTCAACGAAGGCCGAAATGACCACTGAAGCCTTGAAAATCCTCAACCTCGACCGGGAGCAAAATACCAAAATACCCTTAAAGGTTAAAAAGCAGCTCTAACGGCCCATCCGAACATCCAGAATAATGACCGAAATCACCTAGGTACCCGAAATAGAAAACTGGGCCGTTACAATACTCCCTCCTTTTAAGACTTTCGTCCTCGAAAGTCCTAAGACGAAAACAACTCTAGGAAAACTCCACTGGTTCTTAACCAACCAAGCTCCTGATTAAGACAACACAAATCCTTCTTTGAAACAAGAACCCTCTTGGGTTCCCAAAGGCTCAAGCCCCAATGGACACCAAGTGCGCCACGAACTATCTCAACCAAAATGAACTAACACCGAGCTTGAAGAAAACATGCGATAACTAGTCGGTGAGCCACATCCTCTGATTCGCACCAACTCTCAAACGATCTTACGACTCTAGGGCTCACTTATCCATGCTAACCCAACTCGGAACGCCTCTCTACGGTGCTACTCTCAGCAAACTCGTGAACGGTTCACAAGCTCTAAAACTCAACGCCACGCTCCGGCGTAACTTCTCTGAATGCTCATAGCTGTTATCAAACAGCCTCGACCCTTCACCATGCTGACCAAACAACTGAACCTCCCAGGTTTAAGAAACTAAACGGCCTACTCATACTTCGCAAGAGACCTGCGAACCCCACTGGTTGCCTACAATCCTTAACGAAATCCAATTCGAACCACTAAGCGGTGGTCGATCCTAGGCAACCTTCTCCAACTAGCATGCGTCCACAACACTAAAGCAACCATCTTACGAGAAATCGAAGCACCAAAGCCAAGGGCACTTTTGCAGTTCACCAAACGGCTACCACCACACACACTAGGCGATATTTCACCGGCCGGCCACCCGAGAAGACGGGGTCAAGAACAGGCTCCACTCAGCCAAACTAATAAGCCGGAGCCCCTCAACGGCTGACAACAAACTTTCCAATGCAATCCATTCAGCCACTGGCCTAGGTGAACATCGCAAGACAGGAAAACAAACAACATTCCTCTCACGGAAACCTCGAGCAGCAAGGAATAAAACATTACGTGGCTACTAGCAACACGATAGCTGGAGGATCGCAACTCAAGGGCTTTACCACCCAATGCCACGGCACCTCTGTGCCAACTCACTCAACTGTGGCTCAGCTAAAATGCCAACTGCGAATGCACAACGACTAAAAGAAAAGCCCGAGAAAGGCTTGCTTAGCAGAAACTCAAACCAAGCTCATAACGAGCAAAGCTCGCCTCCAAGCTGCCACTCAACTCTTAAGCCCATCTGGCTGCTCCAAGGACTTCCTCCTTATAGCTTAGACCTAACTCTTCTTCCAATCCAGAAACTCCACCCACGAAACATCGCGAGGAATAAGGATAGCGACGACCACAAGCTTGCGGATCCTGAACAACACGAGTCGGCAAGACTACCTCAAAAGTTAAAACTCGAGGCCGGCATCCACGATGCAACTCAACTACCAAAGAACTAAGGGGTTCCACAAACTCCAAAGATCCAACAACCTTCCGCCAACAACTCAAGCCCTGGAACTGGCTGCCTTTCGCCCTCGCGGGAACAAACACTTTCTGCCTGCTATCAAACAGACGCAGGGACACTCTCGCTAGGCTGACCACTGCGCTACTCTGATCAACTACACAACTCAGGAGCTAAGCTGACTCTTCCTTTACAGGAATGTAAGAACCCGACCCAAAATGCGGTCCTAAACCTAGGTTCTCACTCAGCATGCAAGTTAAAATACTTCATCAAGCGGTTTAGTGCTTCATACTTAAAAGCTCTTGTAACATTTAAAAGCGGGGACACTTAAAACATAAACAACAACCATCATTTAAGCAAACCAACAAAGTAAAACAAGTCTGGCAAGTGTTTATGAAATCATGCAATACAATTTAAATAACTGTTAAAAACATCCCCCTAGGACTCCTGTCAGTCTACATGCTGAACAAATTATGCAAACAATAAAAGACAGAGTGCCGGCGGCTCCCATGATCAATCAGCTCCCTCCGCTAGCCGTCCTGGTGCTGCCCAAGTTACCTGGTGGAGAACCATAGAAATAAGGGTGAGTATAAACATACTCAGTAAGAATCCCCAACCGGGGTACAATACGATACATCAATCATCTAGCACCCTAGTATACATGCAAACAGTTACCAACATGGATCATAGCTCAACGAGCTTACAAGCGAGAATCACTGGAATCCTCGGAAGTCTCCTACTTAGGCCTAATGATTGGCTCTCATAACCAATCCCGGGACATCTCCGAGGGTCTTTCTCCCTCGGCCAATTGATCAGCTCAAAAACCGATCCCAAAGATGTCCGACACCCTCGAGGGTCTTTCTCCCTCGGCCATATGATTAGCTCAAAAACCAATCCCAATGGGTGTCCTCAAGGGCCTCTTACCCTCGCTAACAAATCTGGACTATCGGGAGAGTACCCGAAGTCTGGCTCTAAACTGGAAGGAACTGGTGTACTCACGAACATTAGCCCGGGGGAGCTCTCCGAACCGGCGACTAACGCGTGCGTGTGCGCGCACACCGCATCTTCTTTGCAACCGGCGTAAATGTGGGGCCTAAGTACAAACTACGCGCGGGCAGTGCACGCATGCCTAAAGACTCGGAAGCGGTGTCACCGAACACACGATGGTGCGAGGCCCTCGGCACTCATCTGTGCGGCACTGTACCACCGACACGAAGCTAAGAACAGGCCAAGGTAGGCTTGCACCGTTGGCGGGGTTCCGCTCTAGCGAGCTACAAACTAGGCTTATGCCGATGTGGTAGCTAAATCCACATCATTTGTCGGGGGGAAGCAATGTACGTTATGCTTCGCTCTACTCCCGACCGGTGGGGACAAAGTACGTTATGTCCGCTCTCAGCCTCTAGATGATGACAAACTCTACTATACTAGCTAAGAGTACAAAACAACTGATTCCTGACTAGACATGCATATCAACATCAATCACACATAACCTAGCATGATACTACGAACTTAAAGCGGGAATCTCAAGCATGCTTTGGAAGAACAATCCTAGCATGGCACTAACATGTACAAAGCAGCAAACATGCTAGCAAGAGTGCAATCACAAGTTTGTCCTATCCACTAATCATGTTCATACAAGTAAACATGCATATAAGGCACAATCAAGAAGCATCGCAGGGTCCACACAACCACGGTAAGAAATCCTTACCTGGAAACGAGCAGAAATAACCTTCACAATCAAATAATGACCCTCGAGCTTTAAAGCGAAACCGAGCAACCTAAACATTTTAAAAGCATCCTAAATAAATATATAGCAGCCAGTGACTTAAAAATCTAAAAGGGATAGGTTCGGGAATTACCAACCGAGAAGGCACGGGTCTCGGCAGCAAGAGGGCGATTTTGGCGGCGGCAGTGCAGTGCTGGGCGTGGGCTGGCGCTGGCGCTTAAGCAGCGCTGGCTGGCCTTCTTTGGCCTTGGCAGGGACGGGCGTTGCAGGCTGAAGCGCGAGGCTCGCGACAGGCGCAGCGCCTTGGCTGGCGAAGCGGCGACGACAGCGGCGGCACGCACGCATGACGCGGACAGTCTGAAGGCGCGGCGCGCGGCGGGGCGGCAGCGTGCTTGCGTGGTCTGTGGAAGCGGCCGGTCGCGGGACGGTGCGGCGTTTAGGCGACTGATGCGAGTCGGTCTGTGCGGGCGCGTCTGGGCGACTGGTGCGCTGGGTGTCTGGTTGAAATTTGCTGGTGCGCTGGGGTGGGCCAATTTGGAAATTTGCTGGTGCGCTGGGTACATGTGTCTTGGCAAATTGGTGCACTGGTGCGCTGAAATTGAGCAGGCTGAGCGGGGTGCGGCTAGAGGCGGCTAGGGTTTCTTGGTGAGGTCGGCTAGGAGAGAGAGAGAGAGAGAGAGAGAGAGAGAGATTGCAAAACAAGGGGAAAATGGATTCTCTTGATTTTCTTTCCTTTTTCCCTAATTAAATAGGTCTAAAATCCCTTCCCAAAGCTTCCTCTTTCCAAACCCGGTCGAAGCAAACTTATTTTAAAAATAAAACTCTCTTTTCCTACGAACTCCCCAAGACCATTTAGGGCAAGGGCTCAAAACCCAATGGAAGCACCAAAATTACAATTAATTTTGCCATTTTCTAAAACACCTCCAAACTTCCAAACAACTTGCCCAAACCTCTCGGGTCTTGCAACCAACAACCATTAAGCTTCGACAAAGGCAGGAATGACCCTGGAATCCTGAAAATCCACAAAACCCTGACCGGGGGCAAAAAGACCAAAATGCCCCTAAGGGTTAAAACAGCTCTAACGACCCATCCGAACATCCGAATAATGACCCGAAATCACCTTAATACCCGAAATAGAAAACTGGGCCGTTACAAGGAACGATTTCCTAGCAAGCGGACTTCCGAAGGACAGCGAATTTCACACACGCTCGCTGTCTTGCTCAAACTCAACAGTAACAACCACCAACTCTTCTCGGAGGAAACATCCAAGGTTTCCTCAATCGCTTGAACCACCAACTAATCACTAGCGGTACTTACTCAACCGCTGAGGGGGGAGGCCAACTCCCAAAACTACCTGACTAGGAACAAGTCCTCAGGGCAACGCCCGCTTGCTCGAACCGAGCTAGCTCACAAAACAACATGGGAACCAAACCTTGGTCAACACCAAGCACCACCTCGCTAAGAATTCTAAAAATCAACGTGGAGGTTACCAAGAACAGCTCTAGCTTGTTAACCGACAACAAGCATCCAAACAACTCAACCGAGGAACACGCTCGGGTCGGCCAGGAGCTCTGCGGTGAGGCTCTCCACAACTTAGGGTTCCTCCGATCGCCCTCCGACACACTTTGTCGTCAAGCGGTCTAACGGATAAGCGGCTACACGAGCACATCTCCTCCGGCATCTCAACTGTCTTTGGCCAAAAGCTCTTCCTTGCCACATCTGTAGCAAGCACGGGCGATGCTCCACACAATCTGAAAAGTGCCTTACCACACTTGATGCAATAAGCCGGTGCTGCTGCCCGCCTGCTTGGCGATCACGAGCTCTAACTGCGGTCGGCGCCGATCGCGACCCTAGACTGGCCCCTCGTCGGCGAGTTCGCTATCCACTGAGCGGGAACAACTGGAAGACCCAAACTTCCTCTTGCTCAAAGCATCAGCCACATTGTAGCTTCTATCCAGGGTAAGGATCCGAACAACTCTCTTAGGCATGGCGGCCGGAAACTCCGCGATTTTACTACCATCGCCCTGGATCAGTTCCAACTGAACTCCAACCATCGATCAACAAGAAATGCCTCTACCCCAGGTCAAGGGCCAACTGGCATAACTTGCCTACGCAACAACCCAGTTACCGGCACGGTAACCTCTCAACCCAAGTTAGGGCACTTGCCAAGAACTAAAGTCCTAACTCCTCAAAACTGAGCACTGGTTTCACAACCCGAAACCCCTCGTGGTTCTTGAAAAATACACCACGGAACGAGCTACACAAAAGTACACCGGCGTGTACAACTCCAACTTGGTTCCTTAAGATCCAAACCAACAAGTATTCTCACACAAGGCAACATTTGCCTCCCAATAGAGCCACATCTAGCAAAGGAGCAACAAGAGTTCAACCCACTCAGGGTCAACTCACCACGGTATGCCACATTGGTCGACTCACTCTTACAAGAGCATAGCCACACCAAGCTAACTTACCGCATACCGATGGTCCACTAAACGTGCTCCGATCAACCATCCAACTCATGGCTCTAACAGTGGATCAACCACGCATCATCGATGCCAACCCTACTCATATTAGGGTAACTCCAGGGTAGTCGAATCACACTACCATCCAACTGGCTCACAAGCCCACAACATAGGCGCGAGAACTCGGACGCGCTAGCCCTTAACAACCAACAGCATCCTTTGTACCCAACTCTCGGTGACCCTGTAAGGCTTCTACTTATCCCTCAAACGACCTCAAACTTGTAGTTCTGCGGCTGCAGAGAGCTAGATCTCTTATCACGGCCCAAATAGGTGCAATCTCGGGAATGGGTACAAGACTTGTGGGGATGCTAAACTCGGGCGGGTCTGGGAACCACCGCAGAAAGTGCCAAGCGGCCCGAATCTAGGCCTCCTCTCAAAGCTTGGTGCCAACAAGCACTACTTCCTTTACAACACAAACATCACTTTACGGGCTTTAAGCCCCTCTGAGGGTAGGGAAGGTCACACTCCAGGTGACAAGGCAATGGCACTCAACACAAGAGTCTCAACACTCGAGTATACTACTCTCTGACATCACGTCCAACGGACAAGCCAAGGCCCACTCCGCATCCCACTCGATGCTCAACGAATACTCGAGGCCAACCCTCGGGTGGCGGCACCTAGCTCCACACACGGAACATGCTAAGAAGGTGCTTCTCTCTAATAGCCGGTGAAAACCACGGACGGATTAAGTCCGACAAGCAACCTCCACACTACCCCACAGCTACGAGGGTACTAAAAGAAGCGGGTGCAAAACATTTGTAGACTTGCGGGAGGACAAGATGTCTCTACATTTTCCTCAAAAGCTACTAACTTGGCGGCTTGCCAATCGGCCAAGGGTGGTGGTGGAGACTCTGTTGGTCCGCCTCTCACGGGGACTTCCACCACCCACCACTGCTTTGCATCAAACAACACGAGCGGCGCGCCTCGACCTCTAAACATCCGGTCATCGGCCTCACGAACACCGAGTCATCACAACACTTGGATGATAAACTCGATCCCGGCCAACCACCTTGCTTCGCTAGCGATGGGTCTCAAAACATCCACTCTCTGAGCTTCCACTTGCCAAACTCGGCGGCTCGATCAACGCCAACTATCTTATCAGCATAAACCTGCTGATCAAGCCCTCCCGAGAACCTCCGGGGCTACTGGAACTACAAGGAGGGGTGTCTCATAAATAAACTCTACCAGCTGGGCTATCTATGCCCAAGACTCCTCACTACGCGCTACAAACTGCGCCTGGGTCTCCGCTCTCTATTAGCTAAAAGACACGCCATCAACTCCCTCATGGGTGGAGCACACTGCTCAAGGAGTCTCACACCGAGGCGTGCTAGCCTCAACCCCTACTCTTGGCAACTCATCCGCCGGGGCCAAAGGTGGCCTACGGGTCTAGACAACCCTAGACGTGGTCTCATGATCAACATGAACAGTCCAACTCCTCGGTTGGAAATACCAAACGTCCCTGCTCCTCTAAGTGCAATCAACATACTAGCGATCTACACAGAGCATAAAAGCTAGCCCACGCTAGGGCTCTCACTGCCAAACAAGGGTAACACATGTATACTAGATGCAGTATTGTAAAATAAAACCCTTAGCTTAATGAACTCAGACAAACCTGACGGCCGCGGAGTGCTAATGATCATGGGGGAAACAACCTACAAAGCAGGTTAGTCTACATAATCTATGACTCTATGCTCTGATACCAACTGTAAGAACCCGACCCAAAATACGGTCCTAAACCTAGGTTCTCACTCAGCATGCAAGTTAAATACTTCACCGAGAGGTTTAGTTCTCATATTTAAAACCTTTCAAAACATTTAGAACGGGGAATGCTTAAAACATAATCAACAACTTTGTTTAAGAAAACCAACGAAGTAAAACAAGCCTGGCCAGTATATATATAAAAACATCCAAAACAGTTCAAACAACTTTTAATAATGTTTCCCCTAGGACTCCTGTCCATCTACATGCTGAACAAATATGCAAACAATAAAGACAGAGTGGCGGCTCCCATGATCAATCAGCTCCTCCGCTTGCTAGCGTCCGGTGCGATCCCAAGTTACGGTGGAAAACCACAGAAATAAGGGTGAGTATAAACATACTCGGTAAGAATCCCCAACCAGGGTACAATACGATACTTCAATCATCTAGCACCCTAGTATACATGCAAAGCGATTACCAACACAGATCATAGCTCAACGAGCTTACAAGGCGAATCTGGAATCCTCGGAAGTATCCTTCTTAGGCCTAATGATTGGCTCTCATAACCAATCCCGGGACATCTCGAGGGTCTTTCTCCTCGGCCAATTGATCAGCTCAAAAACCGATCCCAAAGATGTCCGACACACCTCGAGGGTCTTTCTTCCTCGACCATATGATCAGCTCAAAAGCCAATCCCAATGGGTGTCCTCAAGGGCCTCTTACCCTCGCTAATAAATCTGGACTATCGGAGAGTACCCGAAGTCCGCTCTAAACCGAAAGGAACTGGTGTACTCACGAACATTAGCTTGGGAGCTCTCCGAACCGGCGACTAACGCGTGTCTTGCGCACACACGCATGCTTCCGCAACCGGCGTAAATGTGGGGGCCTAAGTACAAACTACGCGGGCAGTGCACGCATGCCTAAAGACTCGGGAGCGGTGTCACCGAACACGGTGAGTGCGAGGCCCTCGGCACTCATCTGTGCGACTGTACCACCAACACTGAAGCTAAGAACCGGCCAAAGGCGGGCTTGCACCGTTAGCGGGGTTCCGCTCTAGCGAGCTACAAACTAGGCTTATGCCGATGTGGTAGCTAAATCCACATCATTTGTCGGGGAAGCAATGTACGTTATGCTTCGCTCTACTCCCGACCGGTGGGGACAAGGTACGTTATGTCCGCTCTCGGCCTCTAGATGATGATGGCCCTAACGCACTAGCTAGAGTATAGAGTAAACGATTCTGGCTAAACATACATAATCATCATCAATCATACATAACCTAGCATGATACTACGAACTTAAAGGGAATCTCAAGCATCTTTGGGAGAACAATCCTAGCATGGCACTAACATGTACAAACAAGCAAACATGCTAGCAGGAATGCAATCACAAGTTGTCCTATCCACTAATCATGTCCATAAAAGTAAACATGCATATAAGGCACATTCAAGAAAGCATCGCGAGGTCCACACAACCACGGTAAGGAATCCTTACACGGAAGCGAGCGAGAAATAACCTTCACAATCAAGTAATGGCCCTCGAGCTTTAAAGCGAAACCGAGCAACCTAAGCATTTTAAAAGCATCCTAAATAAATATATCTGACCAAGACTTAAAAATCTAAGAGGGATAGGTTCGGGAATTACCAACCGAGAAGGCACGGGTCTCGCAGCAAGGGGGCAAGGTGGGCGGCTTCGTGAGTGCTGGGCGAAGGCCAGGAGTTGGGCGCTAACAGCGCGCTTTGGGGGTATGTGTGCGGGGAGGGACGGCGCTGGCGCTGGCTGCGCTGTGTGATCGAGACAGTGGCGCAGCGCGCGCTGGGCGGGCGGACGCGACGAGAAGCAGCACGCGCACGCAGACGCGGACAGTCTTTGGGCGCGGTCGCCCGGCGAGGCGGCAGCGTCGGCGGCGCGATGCGTGGCGGCTGGTGCGGGACGGCGCGGCGCGTCTGGGCGGCCTGGTGCGGAACGGCGCGACGCGTCTGGGCTGGGCGAGGCAGCGCGACTGGGCGCGCCTGGCATGGGCGATGCAGGGCGTCTGGGCACGCCTGGGCATGGGCACGTCTTTGCGATGCGTGCGGCGGTGGGCGTGGTGGTGCAATCTGGGCGGCGTGGTGGGGCGGTGTGCGCGATCTGGTGAGGGGATGGGCTGAGCGGCTAGGGTTTGGTTTCTTGGTGAGGGGCTCGGCAAGGAGAGAGAGAGAGAGAGAGAGAGAGAGAGAGAGATTTTTCCAAAACAAGGGGAATAGGATTTTCTCTTCCTTTTCCTAATTTAAATGGGTCTAAAATCCCTTCCCAAGGCTTTCTCTTGCGGGTCCCGGCTAAAGAAATTCTTTTCTTTTTAACTAAATCTTCTTTTTCTAAAAACTCCAATTTCACCATTAGGGCAAGGGTTCAAATCTCAATGGGACCAATTAAATTCCAATTAATTTTGCTATCAACCGGAATGTCTCCGAACTTCTAATCAACTAACCCAAACTCCTTGGGTCTTGCAACCAACATTAATCAAGTCTCAACGAAGGCGAAATGACCACGAAGCCACGAAAATCCTCAACCTCGCCAGGGAGCAAAATACCAAAATACCCTTAAAGGTTAAAACAGCTCTAACGGCCCATCCGAACATCCGAATAATGACCCGAAATCACCTAGGTACCCGAAATAGAAAACTGGGCCGTTACAGCGCGGACGAGACCGGGCGACACTGTGGGACAGGGCTGGGCGAGCTCGGGCTGGCGACGCGACCTTGCGGGCGAGGGCGACACGGACCTGGGCGAGGGCGCGCGACACGGCACAGTGCAGGGCGAGTCGAGCGCGGATGGACACGAGGTGGCGAGGCTCAAGAAGCGCGATGGCGGCTGCGAGCGAGGGCTCGGTGGCGACACAGGCGGCGCGCGCGAGCGAGGGGCGATGGCACGGGAGTGGGCGAGGTAGGCTCGCTCGGGTCTGGGTGGCTGGGCGACCAAAGGGGCTACTCGGGCTAGGTGGGGGGGGCTCGGGGAGAGAGAGAGAGAGAGAGAGAGAAAAGAGATTTTGGGAAAAAAAAAGAAAATGGGAAATAAAAGGAAAAATGGGAAAAAAGGAAATAAATGGGATTTTATCCAATTTTCCATCCTTATCCACTTTTAAAACCTTAAAATCCCATTTATCGGCTTCCTCCTTCGAGACCCGACCAAAGCAATCTTTTTCCAATAAATAAAACTCACTTAAATCCAACTCCCAAAGCAACACTAAGGGCCCGGGCTCGAATCCCAAAGGAAACATTCAAACAACCATAACTTTGCCAAAGCCCAAACCACAACCGAGCATCCAACCGACTAGCCCAAACACCACGGGACGCGCAGCCACCAACAAACAAGCCTCGACAAAGGCAGGAGCTACCTCGAAGCCCTGAAAACCACAAATCCTTCCCGGGGAGCCAAAAGACCAAAATACCCCCAAGGGTCAAAACCGCTCTAATGACCCAACCAACAACCGAATCTTGACCCGAAGGCACCTCGAAAACTGGAATAAGAAACTGGGCTATTACAATACTCCCTCCTTTTAAGACTTTCGTCCTCGAAAGTCCTAAGACGATACAGCTCCAGGAAAACTCCACTGATCCAGCCAACTGAACTTCTCGGCCAAGACAACACTAGCCCTTCTTCGAAAACCAAACCCTCTTGGGTTCTCAAAGGCTCAAAGCCACAAAGCTATCCAGACTGCCACAACTATCTCAACCAAGACTGGGCATACACTGAACTCCAAAGGGAATAGACGGCAAACCACGTCCTCAACTCGCACCAACTCTCAAAGGGTGCTACTCTCAGCAAACTCGAGGACTGGCTACAAGCTCTGAAACTCTACACCACGCTCTAGCAAAACTCCTCTGGAAGCTCACAGCTGCTAACAAGCAGCCTCAACCCTACAACAAACTGGCCAAACAACTGAACCTTCCAGGTTCCAGAAAACCAAACGGCCTACTCTTATTTCACAGAGACTAGCGAACCTCAAACCTTGCCTACAACCTTAACAAAATCCAATCGAATCACCAACTGGCGACTGATAAAAAAGGCAAGGGGCACCATCCTGGTACACCAGATGGCTAACAACACTCACACCAGCTGAAACTTCAGCTACGACCATCTCTAAAAGACAAGGGCCAAGCACAGGCTCCACTCGGCCAAACCAACAAACTAGAACTCCTCATTGGCCGAACGAAAACTTTTCGGAGAAAAACTACCAGCAACTGGCCAAAGAGAAAACTTCCAGGCAAGGAATAACCAACATTCCTCTCAAGGAAAACTCGGGCTGCAAGGACTAACCCATCACGCAGCCATCCGCGGCACAACACCTTGAGGAAAACAGCTCAACGGCTTTACCAACCAAAGCCACGACACCTCTATGCAAACTCACTCAAACGAGGCTCCGCTACGCCAACTGCGAGCGCACAACAACAAGGAGCAAAGCCCGAGAAGGGCTTGCTCAGTAGAACTCAACCCAACTTATAACGAGAAACTCTCGCCTCCAAGCTACTACTCAACTCTTAAAATCCAACTGGCTACGCAAAGGACTTCTCCTTTTAGCTTAAGCCTAACTCAACTTCCAACCAGAAGCTCCACTCCCGAAACCTCACGAGGAAAACGGATAACGACAACCTCAAAGCTTACGGATCCTGAGCCACACGAATCTGCAAGACTACCTCGGAAGCTAACACTCGAGGCTGACATCCAGGGAGCAACTCAACCACCACAGAGACTAGGGGGAAAGGGAAATCTTCAATCCCCAAAGAACCAACAACTTGCCAGAAACAACTCTTACTCGCTGGCCTCCGCTCTTGTGGGGACAAACAACTCACGTTGCTAACAACACAAAGCAGGGACCCTCTCGCTGGGCTGACCACTGCGCTACTCTGATCAACTACACAACTCATGAGCTAAGCTGACTCCTGCCAAACGGGAAACGACTTTCCCAGCAAGCAAACTCTGAAGGGCAGCGAACTTCACACAAGCTCGCTGACTTGCTCAAACCCAAGGCAACAGCAACCAACTTTCTTGGAAGCAACAACCAAGGGAAATCTTAACCAATCAGACCACCATTCCGAAACTAATAGAACTTGCTCAACTGCCGAGGGAGGGGTCAACTCCCAAAACTACCTGACTAGGAACAAGTCCACAGGGCAACGTCCTCCAGCTAGAACCGAACTAGCTCTCGAAACAACAAGAGGACCAAACCTTGGCCCAACACTCACAAGAGGCAAAACAACCCTTACTGCAGCCTCTAGAACACCATCCAAGAGTCCACCTAACTGGACAAACAACTGCTTCCAAGCAGCCAACAAACTTTTCCTTCTTGCTAGCACCTCTACCATCAACTCATGGCTACGGGAGAAATCTGACAACTCCCAGAAGGAAACGACTCTTACAAGCAGACAACCGAAGGACAGAGAGCTCCACATATGCTCACTGTCTTGCTCCACTAGAGCAACAACATCTAATCTCAAAGGGCAACAACAGGGGTCTACCACAGACTGAACCTCCAAATGCCAAACGGGGCAACTCAACATCCTGGAAACAGGAAATCCACCAACAGGGCACGAACCACTCGCCCCACGAGCAAAACTAACTCTAGAAGCTCCAAACCATACCTTGGTCAACACCAAGCATCAACTTGCCACCGCACCGGAACCAATCCGGACTCTACTCCAAACAACCACTGGCTTTCTAGTCTACCAAGACTGCTAGCAACTCAACCGAGGCTACAAACTACACGCCTCCAGCTTGCCAACTGAACTCACTAACTGGGCTAACTGAGCTCTGGAGAGGCTCTCCTCAACCTAGGGTTCTTCGGCAACCCTCGACACGCACTGTCAACAAACGAGCTAACAGCCAACTGCCTGAACAGGCACAACTCTCTCCATCATCTCAACCATGCAGGCCAACTCCAATTCCTTGGGAACCAAGAGGACTTGAAACGCTACCGAATGCGTCGTCCTCCTACTCAAACATCAGCCACAACAAGGCTTCTACCCAAGGAAAGGATCCGAACAACTCTCTTAGCCAAGGCGATCAGAAACTGCGCGGCTTTGCTACCATCGCACTTGTTCAATTTCCAACTGAACTCCAACCAAAGGAACACCAAAAGTTCCTTCTCCACATGATGCTCAAAGCTGAGGAAACCTTGCTCTACCAAGGCATAACCATGCCAAACCGAACTTACTTTATACCAAGCCTCTACCAAGGGTGCTTACCCATAAGGCATCCAAATCCTCTCGCAAGGCATCAGCTCATCTCGTCTCATAGGCATCAAACTCGCCTCATGGCATCCAAATCGCCTCATAGGCATCCAGCTCATCTCATGAGTATCAAACTCAGGGTCCCTCTGCTGGACCAAACTCGCATCTACGATGCTCAACTCTCCTCAGATTAAGGCACTCGAAGGTAGTTGACCGCACTACCAACCACAAAGAATCTCTTGGCCTTGACACTAGTGCGAGACTCACGCGCACCAACACTTACCAACCGCCAACCTGCTGACTTACTCAACCTCTAGAAACACTGGGTGTAACGGCCCAGGTTTTCATCCCGGTCTTCCAGGTATGCCCTAGGGGTATTTTGGTAATTTGGTCGGGCCGTCAGGGCCGTTTATGTCTTTTTCAGTTGTGAAAATTATTGGATGGACTTAAGTAGGATTTTTGATGCATTGTGGATGTGTTTGGGCATGGAGAGATGCAAAAGAAAAATAGGGATTTAATGTTGCAACAGCTAGGATTCGAGCTAGGGTGGCCTTGTGTGCTAGAGCAGGGCCTTGCCAGTTGAGCCACCAAGTGATCTTGTTGCTCTTTCCACGACATATTGTAGTTAGCCTTGAGTTCTTGGGGTTTTGGTCATTTGATTAAAAGAATGGGAAATTAGGGTTTTGGGTTGTCTTCTCCAAATCACCATGGCCGCCCAAGCTTTCCACCGAGCAGCTCCTCCACCATTCTTCATTTTGGCTACCAGGCCAGTGGCGGCCGCCGCCCCCGCGCTCGCGCAAAGCAAGAATAGGCGCCGGTCAGCCCTTTCCATCGCCCCACCGAGCAAGACTGCGTCGCCAAAGACCGCCGCCATCGCGCCCCAGCCGTCGTCGCACCAGTCCGGTGTGCCCAGATCGTGCCGTCGAGCTCGCGCCTGCACGGCCGCGTTGCCAGCGCTATGGTCGCCGTCCCAACGCTCCGCGTCGTCAGCGCCCGTCGCCCGTCGCCGTCCCACCGCGCCCGTCGCCGTCCCACCGCGCGTGCGTGCGTGCGCTCGCCCCGCATCAGCATGTCGCGCCCGATGTTCGCTGCGCCCGGCCAACTGTCTGTCGGCGCCAGCGTGCGACCCTGCCGCCCATCTGCGCCAAAGAAGCGCCGAAAGCGACCCGCCGCGTGCGGCACTGTCGTCCGCGCTTGGCCGTGTGCGCGTGAGTTGCTCCCTTAGTGAGCCCTATTTATTTTATTATATTTAGGCCTATGGATTGTGATAATTATTATGCTTGTTAGGTTCTCATTAGCTAGCTCGGGATCGGTCGCAGCTTAGGATTCTTGTGTGTAGTTTCCTTCCGACCAGGTAAGGGTTTCTTACCGAGGTTGTGTGGACCCTGCGAATAATTGATAGTATGCCATATCTTGTGATTGTATGAAATTCTAGTGGATAGGTTACATGTTTTCTCTTACTTTCGGGTTTGTGTTGTACTGGTGTTCCTGTTATATTAGTTGCAGGCTAGGGTCTTTTATCTTGGCATATTCTTGTTCCTGTTATATTCTGATAGTTCCATGTTAGTGCCAGGCAGGTGATCCTTAATGTAGGTAAGTCCCCGATGGGCACTGCACTGTTCCCTTGTGTGTAAGCCCCCGATGGGCATCATAAGGCCGCTTAAGAGTGTAAGACCCCGATGGGCATCTCAGTGATCCTAGCTGGTGTAAGACCCCGATGGGCATCCTAGATGTGTAAGACCCCGTTGGGCAGCATTGATATCTAGAGGTGTAAAACCCCAATGGGCATCATTGATTGAGGTGTAAGACCCTGATGGGCATCCGTATGTGTAAGACCCCGATGGGCATCATTGTTTGTAGGTGTAAGACCCCGATGGGCATCCTTGTGTGTAAGTCCCCGATGGGCATCATTATTTGTAGGTGTAAGACCCCGATGGACATCATTGTGTCATTGTATCCTAGGTTGTGTAAGACCCCGATGGGCATCCAGGTGTAGAACCTAGGATAGGATGTAGTTGAAAGCCCTTGTTAGGCTAACTTTAGTGTAGCACATAGCCTAAACCTACCGTTTTGCTCTAAGTCATTGTATGGTTGCATGTCGGTGTGCTAAATGAGATGTTTTCGTATTGTACCCCGGTTGGGGATTCTTACTGAGTAATTCGTTACTCACCCTTATTTTGTGGTTTTCCACGGTGTAACCATGGTGGGACGGGATGGCTGGAGGAGGAGCTGTGATCATGGAAACCCGTTGTTCAATTCTGAGTCTTGTATTTATGTTTTGATGTTTTAAAGGTCCTCTGAATGCATGTAGTTGGGCACGGAGCCCTAGGTTGTTTTCTGAATGTATTTCCGGATTCTAGCCCTATTGTAACCATTGGAAAGTTTGAATGTTTTAAATAAATCTTTGATCAGAGTGAGTATTGGAAATGTATTTGTCTTGGAACAGGTGCTTGGAAAGCAGAGGGGATGAGTTTGAGAATTTTATGTTGACTTTTAAATGAATGTTTATGTTTTAGTTTTTACATAGAATCCGAAACACCATTTTGCATTTTGTTTTTAGCTTTGAATGCATGCATTGAGGTAAAGGCCTATTTTAGAACCCCATTCGGGTCGGGTCTTTACAATTGATATCAGAGCTCAAAGTCATAGATTCTGTAGACTGACCTCTTGTTGTAGGTCATTTTTCCATGATCATCAGCACTCCGACAGTCATCAGGTATGCCTAAGTTTACAGTTTTAGAAAAGGGTTAAGAATTTACAATACTTTTCATCTAGTGTATGCCTTGTGTAGTGTTGTGGAGCGGAGACGAGCAGGTTCTGACTCGTTGTTGGTTTGGGTTTAGAGCGCCATCATGCCAACTTCCTGCAGTGTGTGATGTATGTTGTGGCTTGTTGAGGTATCCAGATCGATTCGGATGCCGCCGGGACATCGTTCCAGGGGAGGCAGAGATTAGACTCCCGTAGGCCACTTGTGGCCCAGTTGTTGGTTTTCCCCTAGTGAGAGGGTGGAGGTGATTTGCCTTGAAGTACCACTCCAAGAGAGGAGTTAGCTTTGGCTTTGCTCATGTTGATGCTTGTGGAGCAGGTTCCAGTGTGGACTAGCCTAGGTAGTTCAAGTGTTGATCTTGAACCTTAGCAGATTGTTTGATTGCCCAGAGAGTGGCTGCACAGTTAGTAGCCTTCGTGAGGATGTAGAGACATCTTTGTGCTCTTGTAAAGTGTTGTTGTTGTAGCTAGTAAGTCGGAACCCTGTGGTTAAGGGTGCAGCGAGCAGTGTTCCCTTCGGATTGGATCCGTTGGTGGTTTCCTCAGATGTTTAGTAGAGTTGAGCACTCTCCTTTTGGTGAGCTCCTAGTGTGGAGCTAGCTGCTGCATGTTGAGAGAGCCGGCCAGAGTTTTGTTGAGCATCATGTGGAGATGCAAGTGTAGGCCGTGAGCCCTCGGTTGATGAGATGCCTTAGGCATGGTTGTTTGAGTGGAGCCCTTGTATGCCTAGCCAGAGTTCTTGTCACTTGAGGTTGTGACCTTGTTGGCCCCATTTGTAGTAAGATGTGGATTTGATAGTAGTGGCACTTAAGGTGCAATGGTTGGTGTGCCGCTTTGGCACTAAGTCTGGTTCAGGCCTGAGTTTGGCATGGGTATAGCAGATGGTTCTATGACCCGTCCGGAGTTCAGCACACTCCTTTAGCCTTTCGATCCGTTTGTGGCAGTTGCACCTGTTTAGGTCGTGCAAGAGGGCTAGTTCAGTGGTAGTCGAAGGACTACAAGCGAAAGGATGTCCGAGAGGAGCCGAAGCCTCTTCCCAGTGTTACTGGGGGTTGAGTAAGTTAGCAGGTTGTCGGTTGGTAAGTGTTAGTGCTCGTGAGTCTCACGCTAGTGCTAAGGCCAAGAGATCTTTGTGGTTGGTAGTGCGGTCAACTACCTTCAAGTGCTTTAATCTGAGGAGAGTTGAGCATCGTAGATGCGAGTTTGGTCCAGCAGAGGGGCCATGAGTTGGATGCCTTGTGAGAGGAGTTGGATGCTTTATGGGTATGCACCCTTGGTAGAGGCTTGGTATAAAGTAAGTTAGGTTTGGCATGGTTATGCTTTGGTAGAGCAAGGTTGCCACAGCTTCGAGTATCGTGTGGAGATGGAACTTTGGGTATTCCTTGATTGATTGTATCTCTGCCAGAAGTTAGTGTTGCCTTTTGGAGAAGCGCTTGTGAGTCTTGGATCTCTAAAGAAAGGTTGGGAGTTGTGCACATAAGTGTGTTTTGTGTGGTTCGTTCCGTTGGCGGGAGTTTCGGAACCATGCAGGGTTTGCATTGGAGAACTGGTGCGCAGTTCTTGGAGAAGTTGGACTCCAGGTGGATGTTGTAAGGCTTTAGTTGAGGTGGTAAGGATACCGTGCTCGTGGTATCAGGTTGTTGCTTAGGCAAGTTTTGTTGGGTTAGACCTAAGCTTGGTTGGTGGATCTTCTTGTTGTTCTTGGTTGGAGTTCAGTTGGAAACTGAGCAAGAGCGGTGGTAGCAAGCCGCGCTGTTTCTGATCGTCATGGCTAACAGAGTTGTTCGGATCCTTCCTTGGGTAGAAGTTATGTTGTGGTTGATGCTTTGAGTAGGAGGATGACGCATTCTGTAGCGTTTCCGGTCCTCTTGGTTTCCAAGGAGTTGGAGTTGGCCAGCATGGTTGAGATGCTGGAGAGAGTTGTGCCCATGTAGGCAGTTGGCTGTTAGTTCGCTAGTCGGCAGGGTGTGTCGAGGGTTGCCGAAGAACCCTAGGTTGTGGAGAGCCTCTCCAGAGCTCAGTCAGGCCCAGGTAGTGAGTTTCAGTTGGCAAGCCGGAGTCGTGTAGGTTGTAGACCTCGGGTGAGTTGCTGGCAGATTTGGTAGGCTATCAAGCTGAAGTTTATTGGAGTAGAGTCCGGATTAGTTCCGGTGTGGTGGCAAGTTGGTGCTTGGTGTTAACCAAGGTGTGGTTTGAGTTGCTAGAAGTTAGTTTTGCTCGTCGGGCGAGTGGTTCATGCCCTGTCTGTTGTTTTTCCTGTTTCCAGGATGTCGAGAGTTGCCTCTTTGGCTTTTGGAGGTGAGTCTTGGCTAGTGTGTGGTTGGCGGTTTAGTCTGTGGTGGACCCCTGTTGTTGCCTCCCTGAGACTTACGTGTTGTGCTTTAGCTGAGCAAGACAGCGAGCGTGTGTGGAGCTCTCTGTCCTTCGGATGTCCGCTTGTAAGGATCTGTTTCTCCTTGGGAGTTGTCTGGTTATTCCTTGGTCTTGGAATTGGTTGTAGTGGTGCTAGTAGGAGGAAAAGTTTGTTGGCTGCTTGGAAGCGATTGTTTGTCCAAGTTAAAGCGGACTCTTGAGTGGTGTTCGGAAGTTGCGGTAAGGGTTGTTACGCCTCCTATGAGTGTTTGGCCTAGTCGGTTAAGGTTCTTTGTGTGTTTGGCCTGGGAGCTGTTGCACCTTTGTAGTTGAGGACCCCTTTGTATCAGTTGTGGATGAGGTTGCACCTTTGTGGCTGGATTAGGGTCTGAACCTATTGAGGGATCCTTGCTGGTTAGTGTAGCTTGCGCTCTGCCAGCCATTATTGGTATTCTGGTTCTCGGTAGTTGGTGTTGACCGAGTGGTGGAGTCCTGTTTGTGAAGTATTCGGTGGAAGGTGCATTAAGCCTAAGCTAGAGGGTTAAGCCTGTATTTGTTATCGTTTGGACTTGTGAGATGTGTTTCATATTTGAGGCAAGCTTCGTTCCGTTGCTTGCATGGAGGTAGGTTTGGTGGAGGGATCCCTCTAGGGCCCGGTTGTTGGCAGGCTGACTTGTCCAGCCAGTGATTTGAGTCAAGCTAGAGTTGAGTGGATTGGCATAGTTATGCAGTTTGTAGTTGTGTGAGCTTCTGGGTGCGTAGCACTCAAGTTGTTGGTTTGAAGGAGTCCGTGTGGAAGCTGGCAGCTGGTTGAGGTTGTTGTGTGAGTTCGGATTTTTGGTGGATTAGTTTCAGTAGCTAGAGCTCGCACCTCGCCCAGGTGGAGATGTTATTACTGTGGAGTAGTGGCATGGCAGTTTCAGGCTAGAGTTGTTGGCACCAGGGTGTGGCAACAAAGGTTTATTCTAGGCAGTACGTTGACGAACCGTGGTTCTAGAGAGCGTTGTTGAGAGGCTTAGGAGCCGAGTGCAGTTTCTGTAGTGCTTTCACCCTTTTGACCGATGGTCTTTTGGGAGGTGTGAGCCAGATCCTTCAGAGCGTGATGCGAGTTGGCATTTTCGTGATTAGGCAGCGAGAGACTTGTGTGGTTTTACGAGGGTTGCCTTGGGTTTCAGTTCTCAGCGGTCAGTTCTTGTGGTTCCATTGAGGCATTGTATGGTAAGTATCGCAGGAGTTTAGAGCTAGTGTTGTCAGCTCAGAGCAGGCAGAAAAGTTACGCCAATGTTCGGCGTCGAGTTTTAGAGTTTGTGGTTGGATAGTACGTGTTCTAAGGTTGCACCGATGCGAGGTATGTTGAGGTTTGGTAAGCGAGAGAAGAGGAGTCTCCTGTTGTTGGACCATTTGAGATTTTCGAGAGGATTGGCAGAGTTGCATATCGGTTAGTTCTTTCCCGTCAGTGTCAGCTGTACAGTGTTTTCATGTATCGATGTTGAGGCAGTAGGTGTCGGACCCATCGTTCATTATGGACGTTGAGCCTTTGTAGTTGAATGAGGATTTGAGCTTCGAGGGGAAGCCTGTGAGTATTCTGGTTTTTGAGACGAAGACGTTGTGTAATCGTGAGATCCGTTTGGTAAAAGTTCAGTGGAGGAGTTAGAGTTCTGAGGAGGCCGCTCGTGAGCGGGGAGGATGGGATGAGATTGCAGTATCCTAAGCTGTTTCAGTCTTAAGGACTTTCGAGGACGAAAGTCATAAAAAGGAGGGAATATTGTAACGGCCCAGGTTTTCATCCCGGTCATCCAGGTATGCCCTAGGGGTATTTTGGTAATTTGGTCGGGTCGTTAGGGCCGTTTATGTCTTTTTCAGTTGTTAAAATTATTGGATGAACTTAAGTAGGATTTTTGATGCATTGTGGATGTGTTTGGGCATGGAGAGATGCAAAAGAAAAATAGGGATTTAATGTTGCAGCAGCTAGGATTCGAGCCAGGGTAGCCTTGTGTGCTAGAGCAGGGCCTTGCCAGTTGAGCCACCAAGTGATCTTGTTGCTCTTTCCGCGGCATATTGTAGTTAGCCTTGAGTTCTTGGGGTTTTGGGCATTTTATTAAAAGAATGGGAAATTAGGGTTTTGGGTTGTCTTCTCCAAATCACCATGGCCGCCCAAGCTTTCCACCGAGCAGCTCCTCCACCGTTCTTCATTCAGCTAGCTGAAGCAGTGCGCGCGCCCGCCCTTCGCTTCCCAAGAAGAAGAAGCCGGCGGGCCACGCCCGCGCCCACCGCCCGAAAGCAAGCTGCGTCGCCAAAGAAGCCGCCATCGCGCCCCAGCCGTCGTCGCACTAGCTCGGTGTGCCCAGATCGTGCCGCCTAGCTCGCGCCTGCACGGCCGAGTCGCCAGTGCGCTCGTCGCCATCCCAACGCGTCCGCGTTGCCAGCGCCCGCGCACCCGTGCCGTGCCACTCGCCCACCTGCGTCCAGCTTGTCCGCGCCCGTGCGCCTCGCCGGCCGACTGTCCGTCGGCGCCAGTGCGGCCCCCCGCCACCCATCCCCGAGCTCAAAGACGCTCGCCCAGCGACCCGCGCGCGTGCAAACTGTCCGTCCGTGCTTCAGCAGTGCCGCGTGAGTTGCTCTCGAGCTGAGCCCTGTTTATTTTATTATATTTAGGCCTATGGATTGTGATAATTATTATGCTTGTTAGGTTCTCATTAGCTAGCTCGGGATCGGTCGCAGCTTAGGATTCTTGTGTGTAGTTGCCTTCCACGGGTAAGGGTTTCTTACCGAGGTTGTGTGGACCCTGCGAATAATTGATAGTATGCCATATCTTGTGATTGTATGAAATTCTAGTGGATAGGTTACATGTTTTCTCTTGCTTCAGGGTTTGTGTTGTACTGGTGTTCCTGTTATATTAGTTGCAGGCTAGGGTCTTTTATCTTGGCATATTCTTGTTCCTGTTATATTCTGATAGTTCCATGTTAGTGCCAGGCAGGTGATCCATAATGTAGGTAAGTCCCCGATGGGCACTGCACTGTTCCCTTGTGTGTAAGCCCCGATGGGCATCATAAGGCCGCTTAAGAGTGTAAGACCCCGATGGGCATCTCAGTGATCCTAGCTGGTGTAAGACCCCGATGGGCATCCTAGATGTGTAAGACCTCGTTGGGCAGCATTGATAGCTAGAGGTGTAAGACCCCGATGGGCATCCGTAGGTGTAAGACCCCGATGGGCATCCGTAGGTGTAAGACCCTGATAGGCATCCGTATGTGTAAGACCCCGATGGGCATCATTGATTGAGGTGTAAGACCCCGATGGGCATCCGTATGTGTAAGACCCCGATGGGCATCATTGTTTGTAGGTGTAAGACCCCGATGGGCATCCTTGTGTGTAAGTCCCCGATGGGCATCATTGTTTATAGGTGTAAGACCCCGATGGGCATCATTGTGTCATTGTATCCTAGGTTGTGTAAGACCCCGATGGGCATCCAAGTGTAGAACCTAGGATAGGATGTAGTTGAAGCCCTTGTTAGGCTAACTCTAGTGTAGCACATAGCCTAAACCTACCGTTTTGCTCTAAGTCATTGTATGGTTTCATGTCGGTGTGCTAAATGAGATGTTTTCGTATTGTACCTCGGTTGGGGATTCTTACTGAGTAATTCGTTACTCACCCTTATTTTGTGGTTTTCCACAGGTAACCATGGTGCGGGACATGATGGCTGGAGGAGGAGTTGTGATCATGGAAACCCGTTGTTCAACTCTGAGTCTTGTATTTATGTTTTGATGTTTTAAAGGTCCTCTGAATGCATGTAGTTGGGCACGGAGCCCTAGGTTGTTTTCTGAATGTATTTCCGGATTCTAGCCCTATTGTAACCATTGGAAAGTTTGAATGTTTTAAATAAATCTCTGATCAGAGTGAGTATTGGAAATGTATTTGTCTTGGAACAGGTGCTTGGAAACAGGGACAGGTTTCAAGAATTTTATGTTGACTTTTAAATGAATGTTTATGTTTTAGTTTTTACTTAGAATCCGAAACACCATTTTGCATTTTGATTTTAGCTTTGAATGCATGCATTGAGGTAAAGGCCTATTTTAGAACCCCATTCGGGTCGGGTCTTTATACTGGGAAGAGGCTCCGGCTCCTCTCGAGCATCCTTTCGCTTGTAGTCCATCGACTACCACTGAACTAGCCCTCTGGCACGACCTAAACAGGTGCAACTGCCATAAACGGATCCAAGGCTAAAGGAGTGCGCTGAACTCCGGACGGCATAGAACCATCTGCTATGCCCAACCAATGCACCTCAAGTGCTACTACTACCAAATCCACATCTTACTATAGATGGGGCCAGCAAGGTCACTACCTCAAGTGACAACAACTCTGGCTAGGCATACGAGGGCTCAAACTCAAACAACCATGCCTATGGCATCTCATCAAACCGAAGGCTCACGACCTGCACTAGCATCTCCACATGATGCTCAACAAAACTCTGACCGGATCTCTCAACATGCAGCAGCTAGCTCCACTCTAGGAGCTCACCAACGAAGAGTGCCCAACTCTACCAAACATCTGAGGAAACTGGGCTGTTAAACAACAACAGGCTTGAAATGGGCAAAGATGTCTCTACATCTGCCTCAAGCCACTAACACGGCAACTTGCCAATCAATCGGGCGACTGGTGGAGACTCTGTTAGTCCACCTCTCACAAGGGACTTCCACCACCAACTGCTGTACCAAACAACACAGGAACGGCACACCTCGGCCTCTGAACAGCAGGACATCCGAACACATGGATGCTAAACTCAAACCTGGCCAACCGCTTTACTACTAGTAGCAGGACTTTCTAAAACATCGAGCTCTACATGCATCCACTTGCCAAACTGGGCGGCTCCATCATCGCCAACAATCTCATCTGAATAAACCTGCTGATCATGCCCTCCCGGGAACCTCCAGGGCTACAAGAGTTACTGGGGGGAAATTGTAAGAACCCGACCCAAAACATGGTCCTAAACCTGGGATCTTACTCAGCATGCAAGTTAAATATGATAACAAGCGGTTTAGAGCTTACATTTAAAAACCTTTCAAAACATATGAGAAGGGGGAGCCCTTAAAACATAACCAACAATTAAGGTTTAAACAATCCAACAAAGTAAAACATCCTGGCCAGTGTTTAATAAAATGTACAATACAATTTAAGCAACGTTTTAAACAATGTTCCCCTAGGACTCCTGTCCATCTACATCTTTGAATAAACAATGCAATAAATAAAGACAGAGTGCCTGGGCGGTTCCCCATGATCAATCAGCTCCCTCCGCTAGCCCTCCCGGTGTTGTCCCAAGTTACCCGAAAGATAAATAAGGGTGAGTATAAACATACTCAGTAAGAATCCCCAACAGGGGTACAATACGATACATCGGTCATCTAGCACCTCAATATGCAAGCAAACAACTACCAACATGGATCATAGCTCAACGAGCTCATAACACAAGGTGCGGAAACATCGGAAGTCACTTACTTCCGGAATCATCGGAAGTCTCCTACTTCCGGCCTAATGATTGGTTCTCATAACCAATCCGGGACATCTCCGAGGGTCTTTCTCCCTCGGCCAATTGATCACTCAAAAACCGATCCCAAGATGTCCGACACCCTCGAGGGTCTTTCTCCTCGACCAATTGATTAGCTCAAAAGCCAATCCCAATGGGTGTCCTCAAGGGCCTCTTACCCTCGCTAACAACTGGACTATCGGAGAGTACCCGCAGATCGCTCTAAAGCGGAAGGAAGCTGGTGTACTCACGAACATTAGCCCGGGAGCTCTCGAACCGGCGACTAACGCGTGTGTGCGCGCACACCGCATGCTCTTCTCGCAACCGGCGTAAATGCGGGGCCTAAGGGCAAACTACGCGGGCAGTGCACGCATGCCTAAGACTCGGAAAGCGGTGTCACCGAACACGAGTGCGAGGCCCCTCGCACTCATCCGTGCGGCACTGTACCACCGACACGAAGCTAGAGAACCGCCAAGGCAGCTTGCACCGCTGGCGGTGGTTCCGCTCTAGCAGCTACAAACTAGGCTTATGCCGATGTGGTAGCTACATCCACATCACCGCCGGGGAAGCAATGTACGTTATGCTTCGCTCTACTCCCGACCGGTGGGGACAAAGTACGTTATGTCCTCTCGGCCTCGGATGATGACAAACCCTACTACTCTATCCAAGAATACCGAGTAAATCAATGATTCCCGGCTAGCAAGCAATGACCGACATCAATCACGCGTTTACCTAGCATGATACTACAACTTAAACGGGGAATCACAAGCATCTTTGGAAGAACAAACCTAGCATGGCACTAACATGTAAAATCAACAAACATGCTAGCAAGAGATCAACAAAGTCGCCTATCACTATCATGCTCATAACAATCAAGAAACATACAAGGCACAATCGAGACATATCGCAAGGTCCACACAACCACGGTAAGAAATCCTTACAGGACAAAGCGAAAGTAATCATAACTCAACCAAGCGATCCTCGAGCCTCTAATCGAACCCAAACAACCTAAACATAAAATAAAGCGACCCAAATCAAATCCCTAAACAACGACCAACAAAATCGGGGCCCAACGAAGAAAAGACTCGGGAAAATACCATCCGAGAAGCCACAAGGCTCGGGCCAACCAAAGACACAACAGCAGGCGGTGGCGCTAGGCACAAAGCGCTGGGCACTGTGGGCGCAGGCGGTGGCGCTGGCGCAGCGCAGCACGCGCGCAGCAGGCGGTGCGGCCGGCGCAGTACGCCGCGCTTGGCTGGGGGCAAAGCGAAAGCGCGCGGGCGCGAGCTCGAGCTTCGGGTGGCGGCGACACACGCGCGCGGCTTGACAGAGGGCGGTGCACGGCGCGCGCGCGGCGAGGCGACGCGACGCGACGCGACGGCTCGGGCGCTCGGGAAGGCACGGCGACTACTGTGGGCGAGCGACTCGGCGACGAGGCGGCACGGCGATGCCGATCTGGGCTCGGCGCGACCAAGGCGAGGGCGATGCGATCTGGACTCGGCGCGACCAAGGCGACACGAAGATGGCCTGGGCGATGTAGATCTGGGCTCGGCGCGACTAGGGCGAGGGCGACGCGATCGGGCGCTAGGGTGGCTCGGCGACGGCGCGCATGGGTGACTGGGCGGCTCGAGCGAGGGCGCGGTTAGGGCTGGACGATGCAACGATCCGGCGCGCACTGGCCGGGCGAGCGATCTGGCGGCGTCGCAGTGCGGCGTGTGGTGGGAGTGGCTATCTTTGGGGTGAGCGGCCGATGCGGCCAGGGAGTGGTGCGGCTAGGGCATGGCTGGGTGGCTAGGGTTGGGTCTTCTTGGTGAGGTCGGCTAGGGGAGAGAGAGAGAGAGAGAGAGAGAGAGAGAGAGATTGCAAAACAAGGGGAAAGGGACTTTCTTGATTTTTCTTCCCTTTTTCCTAATTAAAACAAGCCTTAAAGTCCTTAAATCCCATTTCTACCAAGCAACCTTTTCCAAACAATAACTCTCACTTAAACAAACTCCCAAATCATCTCTAAGGGCACAGGCTCGAATCCCAAAGGAAACACCCAAACAACGATCACTTTGCCCAAAACCCAAATCACAACCGAACTCCCAAACGAATACCCCAAACATCTCGGGACTCGCAGACCACCAACACACAAGCCTCAACGAAGCGCGGTGAGCCGCTCAAGCCCCGAAAATCCACAAATCTCGCCCAGGGAGCAAAAGATCAAAATACCCCTAAGGGTCAAAGCAGACTCTAACGGCCCAACCGAACCATCGAATCTAAACCGGAAGCACCTCGAGAGGCTGGAATAGAAAATCGGGCCGTTATAATACTCCCTCCTTTTAAGACTTTCGTCCTCGAAAGTCCTAAAACGAAACAACTCTATAAAAACTCCACCGATTCTTAGCAAATCTGACGCGTTTTGGCTAAAACAACACTAGCCCTTCTCTCGATAACCAAACCCTCTTGGGTTCTCAAAGGCTCAAAGCCACGATGCTCTCGATGCGCCACAAACTATCTCAACAAACAGAGGCGAGGAACACAAAACTTGCATCATTGTCAAAGACGGGGCAAGGCTAACCATCGCTCCAATCCGCTCAAGGATCTCAAAAGCCCTACAAACTTGGGGCTCGGCCAAAACCCCACTAAACCAACACGGAACACCTCTCAAGCGGTGTTACTCTCAAAGAAACTAGCGGATGGGCACAAGCTCCAAAACTCAACGCCACGACTTTGGCGTAACTTCTCCGAATGCCCTGGCGATAACAAATCGCCTCAACACAACGCCAAGTGGCCAAACAATCTGAACCTCTCGGGTTCCGAAACCAAACGGCCTACTCTTTCTTCACAAGAGACCGGCGAACCACAAGGCTTGCCTAAAGCCTTAACTAAAAGCAATCGAACCACCAATCGGCGATTGATCCAAAAAGGCAAACTTTTCCCACTAGCACAAGCCGAAACTTCACACGGCCAACCCTAAATGGCAAAAACTGTGCCATGAGCTCCGCTCGGCCAATCCAACAACTGGAGCCTCACAACGGCCGAACACAAACTTTTCCATGCAAACCTACTAGCAATCGGCCAAAAAGAACATTGCCGTGCAAGGAAACACCCAACATTCCTCTCATGGAAAATCTGGCAAGAAGGACCAACCCCTCACGTGGCTACGGCAAAGAACACACAACGGCTTGAGGAAAACGGCCCAAAGGCTAACCAACCAATGCCACGGCACCTCTGTGCCAACACACTCAATCGAGGCTCGGCTATTCGCCAAGCTGCAAAGCTCAACAACTAGAAACAAAGCCCGAGAAGGCCTTGCTCAGCAGAAACTCAACTCAAGCTCAACTCTTAAAGCTGGCTGCCACCGCTCTTGCGAGGACAAACAACTTTTTCGCTTGCTAACAACACAATGCGGGGACCCTCTCATTGGGCTAACCATCGCGCGCTACTCGATCAACTACACAACTCAGAGCTACGCCGACTCCTCAACGGAACGATTTCCCAGCAAGCAAAACTCTAAAGGGCGTGAACATCACACACGCCGTTGACTTGCTCAAACCCAAGGGCAACATCAACCAACTCTCTTGGAAGCAACACCCAGGGAAACTCAACCGATTGGACCACCAATCAGAACTAGCCGAACTTACTCAACCACCGAGAGAGGAATCAACTCCCAAAACAACCGGACTAGGAACAAATCCTCGTGGCAACGCCCTGCCGCTCGAACCGAGCAAGCTCTTGAAACATCAAGAGAACCAAAATCTTGGTCAACACCAAGCACCAACTAACCTCCAAAACCAAACAAGCACTAGCTTGCTAGGATCGCCAAATCTGCAAGCAACTCACCCAAGGAACACCGCTCGGGTCTAATCGAGCTCGAGAGGCTCTCCACAACTAGAGATCCTCGATCACCCTCCGACACACAAGGTCGACAACGATCTAACAAACAACCGGCCACGCTGCGGGCACAACCCTCTCCAAAGATCTCAACTATCTTTGGCCAACTCCAACTTGGAAACCAAGGGGACGAGAATGCTACAGGAGGCGTCATCCTCCTACTCAAAGCAACAACCTCAACATACCTTCTTCTCAAGGTAAGGATCCGAACGACTTTCTTAGCCAAAATGATCGAAATCGCGCGCTTGCCCTCTATTGCTCTTGTTCGGTCCCAATCAAGTCTAACCAGGCAAGGACCAACTAGCAAAACTTGCTTAACCAACGGCCGACGCAAGAACGAGCACGGCATCCTTACGACCAAAGCTAGGGCACTTGCCAAGAACTAAAGCCTTGACACCTCAAAGATCGAGCACTGGGTCCTCAACACGAACCTCTCGTGGTTTTCCAAACATAAACCACTTTAACGAGCTACGCAAAAAGTGCACCCGGGGTGTGCACTCCAACTTGATCTCTTAAGATCCAAAGCCAACAAGGGCTCTCACACGGGGCAACTTTTGCCTCCAAACAGAGCCACAACAAACAAGGGAGCAACGAGTTCAAACCCACTCGGGGCCAACTCACCACGAAAAGCCACATTGGCCAACTTACTCTTACAAGCGCAAAACCACACCAAGCTAACATTCCTCGAAACAATGTGCTCACTAAACGCGCTCCGATCAGCCATCCAACTCATGGCTCTATCATGGATCAACCACGCATCCACGATGCCAACACTAACCATACTAGGGCAACTCAAAGGGTAGCCGAATCATGCTACCATCAAGCCGGCTCACTGGGCTCACAACACAGCGCGAGAACTCGAACGCGCTAGCTCTTAATGACCTATAGCATCCTTTACACCCAACTCTCTCGAGATCCCGAACAACTCCTACTTTCCTCGAAAACCTCAAACTTGTAGTCCTCTCGACTACCACCGAGCTAGATCTCTTAAGCAACCCAAGCAGTGCAACCTCGGAAAAGGGTACAAGACAAACGGGGATGCTATACTGCAGGCGACCATGGAACCACTGCACCAAAAGTGCCAACCGGCTGAAACTAGGCCTCCTCTCAAAGCTTGGTGCCAACAGCACTACATCCATTACAACACGAATCAGCCTCAAACGAGCTTTATGCCCCTCTCGAGAATAGGGAAAGTCACTCTCCAAGTGGCGGGGCAATGGCACTCAAAGACAGAGTCCAAACACTCGAGCGACCTAATCTCGGCATCTCGACCAACAGACTTGCCACGGCCTACTCCTCGCATCCCACTCGATGCTCAACAAAAGCTCAGCCAACTCCTCGGGTGGCAACAACTAGTTCCACACTCGGAACATCCAAAAAAAAAAAAAGAGGGTTCCACTCTACTAGCCGCGAAATCCACAGATGGATAAAACCCGGCAAGCAAACTCCACGCTACACCACAGCTACGAGGGTACAAAGAGAACTGGTGCAAAACAACAAAGAAGCTTGCAAGGGGGCACAGATGTCTCTACATCCGCCTCAAGCCACTAACACGGCAACTTGCCAATCAATCGGGCGATGGTGGAGACTCGCTAGTCCACCTCTCTCAAGGGACTACCACCACCAAGCTGCGGAATCAACAAAGACGGAGCGGCTCACCTCGGCCTCGAGCAGCAGGGCATCCCAACACACGGATGCTAAACTCAAACTCGCCAACCGCTTTACTACTACTAGCGTAGGACTTTCTAATACATCAAGCTCTCACAGGCATCCACTTGCCAAGCCGGGCGCTCCATGAACGCCAACAAACTCAATCGCATAAACTCGCTTATCAAGCCCTCCCGGAACCTCCGGCTACGAGAGCTACCGGGGAAAATGTGAAACAAACTCTGTCAATTTGGGCTATCCATGCCCGGACTCCTCGCACTGGCGCTACAAAGCGCGCGCTGGTCTTTGCTCTCTCGATAGCTAAAGACTCGCCATCAAATCTCGCATGGGTGGAGCACACTCTGCTCAAGGAGTCATACTCGAGGCGTGTTAGCCTCTACCCCCTCCTCTAGGCAACTCAATCGCGGGGCCAACTCGCCAAGGGCTAAACAACCCTGGGGACGCGGCCTCAACATCAACAAGATCACCCAACTCCTTGGTCGACATGCCAAGCGTCCCGCTCCTCCGAGTGCAATCAACATATCGGCGATCCGCACAAGGCACCTCCACCCTCTCACTAGGGGAGAAACCAACAACTAGGCCACAAATGGCCTATGGGAGTCTAATCTCGCGCCTCCTCGAGTGCGATCGACACACCGGCGATCCGCACAAAGCAACAAAACCGCCCACACGGGGCTCTCACCGCTCATCAAACTACTCTTGACTGCGGAAAAGTTGGCATGATGGCTCTCTAAGCCCAAACCAACAACGAGTCGTAACTCCGCTCGTCTCCGCTCCACAACTCTACACATGCATAAAAGCTAGAAGAAAAGTATTGTAAATTCTTACCCTTAACTTAATTGAACTCGGACAAACCAAGCGGCCGTGGAGGAGTCGATGATGATCATGGGAACAACAACCTACAAAGCAAAGTTAGTCTCACGAATCTATGACTCGTGCTCGATACCAAGCTGTAAGGACCCGACCCAAAACATGGTCCTAAACACAGGATCTTACTCGGCATGCAAGTTAAATATGATAACAAGCGGTTTAGAGCTTACATTTAAAAACCTTTCAAAACATATGAGAAGGGGAGCCCTTAAAACATAACCAACAATTAAGGTTTAAACAATCCAACAAAGTAAAACATCCGGCGGTGTTTAATAAAATGTACAATACAATTTAAGCAACGTTTTAAACAATGTTCCCTAGGACTCTCTGCCCATCTACATCTTTGAATAAACAATGCAATAAATAAAGGCAGAGTGTCGGCGGTTCCCCATGATCAATCGGCTCCTCCGCTAGCCCTCCCGGTGTTGTCCCAAGTTACCGAAAGATAAATAAGGGTGAGTATAAACATACTCGGTAAGAATCCCCAACAGGGGGTACAATACGATACATCGGTCATCTAGCACCTCAATATGCAAGCAAACGGACTACCAACACAGATCATAGCTCAACGAGCTCATAACACAAGGTTCTGGAAACATCGGAAGTCACTTACTTCCGGAATCATCGGAAGTCTCCTACTTCCGCCTAATGATTGGTTCTCATAACCAATCCCGGGACATCTCCGAGGGTCTTTCTCCCTCGGCCAATTGATCACTCAAAAACCGATCCCAAGATGTCCGACACCCTCGAGGGTCTTTCTCCTCGACCAATTGATTAGCTCAAAAGCCAATCCCAATGGGTGTCCTCAAGGGCCTCTTACCCTCGCTAACAACTGGACTATCGGAGAGTACCCATGATCCGCTCTAAATCTGGAAGGAACGGTGTACTCACGAACATTAGCCGGGGAGCTCTCCGAACCGGCGTCTAACGCGCGTGTGCGCGCGCACACCGCATGCTCTTCTCGCAACCGGCGTAAATGCGGGGCCTAAGGGCAAACTACGCGCGGGCAGCACGCATGCCTAAGACTCGGAAACGGTGTCACCGAACACGAGTGAGTGCGGCCCCTCGCAAGACTCATCCGTGCAAACTGTACCACCGACTGAAGCTAAGAACGGCCAAGGCGAGCTTGCACCGCTGGCGTGGTTCCGCTCTAGCAGCTACAAACTAGGCTTATGCCGATGTGGTAGCTACATCCACATCGCCGCCGGGGAAGCAATGTACGTTATGCTTCGCTCTCTCCCGACCGGTGGGGACAAAGTACGTTATGTCCGCTCTCGGCCTCACCGGATGATGACAAACCCTACTACTCTATCCAAGAATACCGAGTAAATCAATGATTTCTGGCTAGCAAGCAATGACCGACATCAATCACGTTTACCTAGCATGATACTACAACTTAAAACAGAATCACAAGCATCTTTGGAAGAACAAACCTAGCATGGCACTAACATGTAAAATCAACAAACATGCTAGCAAGAGATCAACAAAGTCGCCTATCACTATCATGCTCATAACAATCGGCAAACATACAAGGCACAATCGAGACATATCGCAGGTCCACACAACCACGGTAAGAAATCCTTACCTCGGACAAGCGAAAGTAATCATAACTCAACCAAGCGATCCTCGAGCCTCTAATCGAACCCAAACAACCTAAACATAAAATAAAGCCCCAAATCAAATCCCTAAGCAAAGACCAACAAAATCGGGGCCCAACGAAGAAAAGACTAGGAAAATACCATCCGAGAAGCCACAAGGCTCGGGCCAACCAAAGACACAACAGCAAAGCCGGGCGTTGGGCACAGCGCTGGGCACAGGGGCGCAGGCGCGGCGGCGCGGCGCAGCGCGCGCGCGCAGGCGAAGCGGCGCCGCGCGAGCACGCGCTGCTGGGCGAAGCAAAGCGCACGGCGCGGCTCGAGCTTCGGTTGGCGGCGACACACGGCGCGCGCAGCTTGACAGAGGAGCACGCGACGGGCGCGCGCGAGCGAGGCGACGCGACGCGACGACGAGCTTCCGGGGGCACTCGGGAAGGCACGGCGACCTACTGTGGGCGAGCGACTCAAGACGAGAGCGGCACGCGGCGATGCCGATCTGGGCTCGGCACGACCAAGGCGAGGCGATGCGATCTGGACTCGGCGCGACCAAGGCGACACGAAGATGGCCTGGGCGATGCAGATCTGGGCTCGGCGCGACTTGGGCGAGGGCGACGCGATCGGGCTCTAGGGTGGCTCGGCACGGCGCGGCATGGGTGACCTGGGCGGCCTAGAGCGAGGGCGCGGCTAGGGCTAGACGATGCAACGATCCTGGCGCACACTGGCCGGGCGATGCAGGCGCCAGTGCGGCGTGTCGGGCGGGGGCTATCTTTGGGTCAATGAGCTGGTCCGATGCGCCAGGAGTGGTGAGGCTAGGGCATGGCTGGGTGGCTAGGGTTGGGTCTTCTTGGTGAGGTCGGCTAGGGGAGAGAGAGAGAGATTGCAAAACAAGGGGAAAGGGACTTTCTTGATTTTTCTTCCCTTTTTCCTAATTAAAACAAGCCTTAATGTCCTTAAATCCCATTTCCCGGCTGAAGCAACCTTTTCCAAACAATAACTCTCACTTAAACAAACTCCCAAATCATCTCTAAGGGCCTGGGCTCGAATCCCAAAGGAAACACCCAAACAACGATCACTTTGCCCAAAACCCAAATCATAACCGAACTCCCAAACGAATACCCCAAACATCTCGGGACTCGCAGCCACCAACACACAAGCCTCAACGGCGCGGAGCCGCTCAAGCCCGAAAATCCACAAATCGCCCGGGAGCAAAAGATCAAAATACCCCTAAGGGTCAAAAGCAGCTCTAACGGCCCAACCGAACCATCGAATCGAACAGGAAGCACCTCGAGGCTGGAATAGAAAATCGGGCCGTTCTGTAAATGCCTCTGTCATTTGGGCTATCTCGTGCGAGGACTCCTCACTACGCGCTACAAACTGCGCCTGGGTCTCCGCTCTCTGATAGCTAAAGACTTGCCATCAAATCTCTCATGGCTGGAGCACTCTCTGATCAAGGAGTCTCACTCTGAGGCGTGCTAGCCTCTACCCCTTCCTCTAGGCAACTCAACTGCTAGGGCCAACTCTGGCCAACGGGTCTAAACAACCCTGGACGCGGCCTCAACATCAACACGATCGGTCCAACTCCTCGGTCCGGACATGCCAAGCGCCCTGCTCCTGCGAGTGCGATCAACATACTGGCGTTCTGCACAAAGCATCTCCACCCTCTCACTAGGGGAAAAGCAGCAATTGGGCCACAAATGGCCTACGAGAGTCTAAGCTCTGCCTCCCTCGGGGACAACGTCCCAGGGGCATCCGAATCTATCTGGATACCTCAACAAGCTGCTACATAATGCTCACACTGCGGAAAGTTGGCATGACGGCTCTCTAAGCCCAAACCAACAACGAGTCAGAACCTGCTCGTCTCTGCTTCACAACTCTACACAAGGCATACACTAGATGAAAAGTATTGTAAATTCTTACCCCTTTCTTTAAAACAGTAAACTTAGGCGTACCTGATGACTGTCGGAGTGCTCATGATCATGGAAAAATGACCTACAACAAAGGTCAGTCTACAGAATCTATGACTCTGAGCTCTGATACCAACCTGTAACGACCCGACCCGAAAGGGTTCTAAAATAGGCCGTTACCTCAATGCATGCATACAAATCTACAGAAAATCTGCAAGATGGTGTTCGGATTCTAAGTAAAAACTAAAACATAAAACATCCATTTAAAAAGTCAACATAATTTCCTGAAACCTGTCCCTGTTTCCAAGCACCTGTTCCAAGACAAATACATTTACAAAACTTACTCTGATCAGAGATTTATTTAAAACATACAAGCTTTACAATAGTTACAACAGTGCTAGAATCCAGAAATACATTCAGAAAACACCCTAGGGCTCCGTGCCCAACTACATGCATTCAGAGAACATTTAAATCATAAACATAAAACTCAGAGTTGAACAACGGGTTTCCATGATCACAGCTCCTCCTCCAGCCATCCTGTCTCGCACCATGGCTACCTGTGGAAAACCACATAATAAGGGTGAGTAACGAATTACTTAGTAAGAATCCCCAACTGGGGTACAATACGATACACATGGTCATCTAGCAGAAAGGTATGCAAGCTATGATTATAAACACAGAATAGAGCACATAGCTTAGCCCACACTTAGGCCTCGGATGCCAACTCAGGGTCTTAGTCCAGAAATAACTCACCACACAATACGCCTATACACGAAACAAGTCTCGGCCTCGGCTGCTCTCTCGTCGACGAAAGGTGCATCGCTCAAGATCCCGAGGAGCTCTCCCGGTCGGCGCTATAATGAGCGTCGCGCGCGCATCGCGTGCTGCACCGCAGACTATGGGGGTGCGGGTCTAGTGGCAAAGCCGCCCATGTCGATCACCCCACCCCTAACTAAATCTCTCGGATCGGTGTCACCGACATAGGGGGTGTGAGACCGACACGTGAACTATGTCACTGAACCACCGCTTTGAGGCTAAAGGCACGGTCGTGGTAGGCTTACACCAGAAACCGCCCTTACCCTATCGGTGGCAACTCAAGGGCTACCGCCAAAAACACGCCGAGACGTGCGTGTACCGTCGGGGACAAGGCAATGCCAAGTCATCATCCCGACCGTTGGGGCATTTAACAGTGTGCCACCCTCACCCAAGATTGCGGGGCCCGCCGTTAGGGTTAACTAGTCCCTAACGAGTTCAGGGATGGAGCTCAATCTCGTACGTCCCTGTCGGGGATGCAAGGTACTTTATGCACCCGACCCGGATGATGCTATCTACCTGAACTCTAACCTGTTATAGCAATCAACAAATAATCAAATCAATCCAATACGTGCTCAAAAGAATACAACGAACCTAGCATGATACTACGAAGCAAGAACAGATACGAGCATGCCAGAAAGGAACAACCTAGCATGGACTAACATGAGAAACAACATAGGAAATCATGCGATCGGAATTGAGAATAGAGCACTTATCATCAAACATGTCAATAAACACAACAAGCATACAATCAGCAATCACATAATATATCGCAGGGCCCACACAACTCCGGTAAGAAATCTTTACCTGGTCGGAAGGCAACAACACACAATAAAATTAACTGCAATCGAACCTGAGCAACCTATAACGAGCCAAGAAAACACATCAATAATCATAAAATAGCCCTAAATAAAATAAAATAAATAAGGCTCGGCTCGGGAGCAACTCACGAGGCGCGGCTGACACGCGAACGAGCCCATTTGTATGGGCGAGGCGAGGCAAAGAAAGTTAGTGGGCTGGCTGGCGGGGTGGCTCGGGGCTGGCTACGCTACCGCGCCCGGCGCGGGCGCAGCGCTAGCTTCGGCTAAGCGCGCTGGCGCGAGCGAGCGACATGACGCGATGGCTCAACACTATGCGACACGGCGCGGACGAGACCTGGCGACACTGTGCGACCGGGCTGGGCGAGCTCGGGCTGGCGACTCGACCTGGCGGGCGAGGGCGACACGGAACTGAACAAGGATGGTTTGATGCGTCTATGCATCGATTACAGGGAACTGAACAAGGTAACCGTCAAGAACAAGTATCCACTGCCATGTATTGATGACCTGTTTGTTCAGCTCCAGGGAGCTTGTGTGTTTTCGAAGATTGACTTGAGGTTAGGCTACCACCAGCTAAGGATCCGAGATGCAGATATCCCTAAAATAGCTTTCAGGTTGAGGTATGGTCACTTTGAGTTCGTAGTCATGTCCTTCGGACTGACGAACGCCCCAGCATCATTCATGGACATGATGGACAGAGTGTTCAAGGCATTCTTGGACCGCTTTGTCATCGTGTTCATAGATGACATTCTTGTGTACTCTAAGTCTAAGGAGGACCATGCTTCGCACCTAAGACAGATTTTGTCAGCCTTGCGCGAGAACCAGCTCTATGCGAAGTTTTCGAAGTGTGACTTTTGGCTTGAGGAGGTAGCTTTTCTAGGACACGTTGTGTCTAAGGAGGGAGTGGCTGTGGACCCCTCAAAGATAGAGGCCGTTAGTTCGTGGGCCAGACCGACGACTTGTCAGAGATTCGTAGCTTTCTGGGTCTGGCCAGATATTACCGTCACTTCGTTCAGAATTTTTCTACTATAGCATCACTGCTTACTCGATTGACGAGGAAGGGCGTCGATTTCGTTTGGGATGAGAAGTGCGATGAGAGTTTTGCTAAGCTGAAGAGCAGTTTGACGTCCGCGCCAATGTTGGCAGTTCCAGAGGGAACAGGGGGTTTCGTGGTGTACAGTGATGCCAGCAAGTTTGGTTTGGGTTGCGTTCTGATGCAACACGGTAAAGTAATAGCGTACGCTTCGAGGCAGTTGAAATCGAAAGAGCATAACTATCCGACTCATGATATGGAGTTGGCAGCGGTCGTCTTTGCACTTAAGATCTGGAGGCATTACTTGTATGGGGAAAAGATTCAAATTTTCTCAGACCACCAGAGCCTCAAGTACTTCTTCACCCAGAAGGACCTGAACATGAGACAGAGGAGGTGGTTGGAGCTTGTAAAGGATTACGACAGTGAGATCCTATATCACCCTGGAAAGGCAAATGTTGTAGCAGATGCACTAAGTAGAAAGACCTCGCATCTGGCAACGTTGGCAAATCCCAAAAGTATTATAAGGAAAGACCTTGAGAGAGCAGAAATAGCAGTGTTGTTAGGGGATGTTACCGCCAGGGTAGCTCAGTTGACCATCCAGCCTTCGGTAAGGTAAAGGATTATCGACGGCCAGTTGAACGACCCTAAATTGAAGAATTTGTACGATAGGGTTCAGGCCGATGGTGACTTCGATTTTGTGGTATCAGTAGATGGTGGCTTGAGATATAAGGGTCGGCTATGTGTCCTAGCCGATGCCGATATTCGCACAGAGTTGTTGATCGAGGCTCACACCTCGCCTTTTGCATGGCACCCAGAGGGTAACAAGATGTACCAAGATCTTAAACAGACTTTTTGGTGGATGGGGATGAAGAGAGAGATTGCCCAGTTTGTTAGTCGATGTCTCACTTGTCAGCAAGTGAAGGCGCCTAAGCAGAAACCAGCAGGTTTGTTGCAGCAGCTTGGGGTGCCACAGTGGAAGTGGGAGTAGATTACCATGGACTTTATTTTGGGGTTGCCTAGGACTCCCAGTGGTTATGCACAGATCTGGGTGATTGTTGACAGGTTGACCAAGTGTGCGCACTTCATTCCCGGCAGAATAAACTATACAGTGGAGCAATGGGAACAGTTGTTCCTTGAGCAGATAGTTAGGTACCACAGAGTGCCAGTTAAGATTATCTCCGACCGAGATTCCCATTTTACATTACGGTTTTGGAAAGCCCTTCAGGCAGGGTTGGGCACAGAGTGCAGCTACAGTACAGCCTTCCATCCACAGACCGATGGTCAGACAGAGCGGGTAAATAAGATTTTAGAGGATATGTTGCGAGCCTGCGTGTTAGATTTCCTGGGAAGTTGGGATCAGTATTTATACTTGATGGAGTTTGCCTACAACAATAGTTTTCAGTCGACCATTCAGATGGCACCGTTTGAGGCGTTGTATGGTAAGCGCTGCAGATCCCCGATATTTTGGGAAGAGGTTGGTGACAGGTAGGTATTAGGTCTGGAGTTGATTCAGTTGACCAATGAGGCGGTTCTGAAGATCAGAGCTCGGATGTTGACTGCCCAGAGCAGGCAGAAAAGCTGCGCCGATGTCAGGCGTAGGGAGTTAGAGTTTGAAGTTGGCCAGCATGTCTTTCTTAAGGTAGCTCCGATGCGAGGAGTTCTGAGGTTTGGTAAGAAGAGGAAGCTGAGCCCCAGGTTTGTTGGACCTTTCGAGATCCTTGAGAGGATTAGAGCTGTGGCTTATCGGTTAGCATTGCCGCCGTCCTTGGCTGCAGTGTATAGTGTGTACCACATTTCGAAGCTCCGTCAATGTAACGGCCCAGTTTTCTATCCCGGTTCTCGAGGAGCTACCAGTTCAGATTCAGTGGTTCGGTTGGGCTGTTAGAGCTGTTTGGACCCTTATGGGTATTTTAGTCTTTTTGCTCCCCGGGTAGGATTTGTGGATTTTCAGGGCTTCGAGGCAGCTTCTGCCTTTGTTGAGGCTTGTTTGTTGTGGGCTGCGAGTCCCGAGGTGTTTGGGCTTTTCGTTTGGGAGTTCGGTTGTGATTTGGGTTTTGGGCAAAGTGATGGTTGTTTGGGTGTTTCCTTTGGGATTCGAGCCGGGCCCTCAGTGTTGATTTGGGAGGTTGATTTAAGTGAGATTTATTGTTTGGAAAGGTTGCTTCAGTCGGGTCTCGAAGGAGGAAGCCGGGAAATGGGATTTAAGGATTTTAAGGATTTTTGGAAAATTGGAAAAAATGGATAAGTTTGGATTTATTTGGATAAGGATAAAAAGAGAAAAATGAATTTCTTTTTTTAAAAAAAATCCCCAAAATCCCCATTTTTCCCCATTTTTCCCCATTTTTCCTTTTTCACCATTTTTTCCCCTTTCTCTCTCCTCCAGCCCGACCCCAGCCCTCCTCCCTGCCGAGCCAGCCCAGCTCGCCCATTCTGGCCGCTCAGCCCGAGCCCCCTGGCCGCCCGAGCTCGTCCCTGGTCGCCCAACCCCAGCGCCCAGCTCGCCAGGTCTCGCCGAGCCCAGCCCCTGCTCGCCCAAGCCCGCGTCGTCCAAGTCCCGCGTCGCCCAGATCCGCCTCACCCAAGCCGTCCCTGAGCCAGCTCGCCCTGGTCCACTTTGCCCCGCCCCGTGCCGTGCCGTGCCAGCCTGAGTGTCCTGTAGCTCGTGTCGCTCTCGCCCGAGCGCCCTGTAGCTCGTCGCCACGTGCGCGCCCCTGTGCTTGCCGAGCTCGGGCTTGAGCGACGTCCCCTTTGCCGAGCGCGCGCGCGCGCGCGCCGGCCACCGGTGCTCTCGCGCCCTCGCCGCGCCCGCCCCGCCGCCCGTGTCTGCGCCTAAGCGCGCCAGCGCTGCGCCCGGCCAGCCCAACCCTGCCAAGCGACCGCTTGTTGTGTGTTGGCTTGGCCCGAGCCTTGTGGCTTCTCGGATGGTATTTCCCGAGTCTTTTCTTCATTGGGCCCAGATTTGTTGGCTGCTGTTTATGGATTTATTGGGTTGTTTTATGTATTTGATTTGGGAGCTTTATTTGATGTTCAGGTTGTTCGGGATCGATTAGAGGCTCGAGGGTCGTTCGTTGATTTATTGTGATTTATTATTGTTTGCTGCTTGTTCCAGGTAAGGATTTCTTACCGTGGTTGTGTGGACCCTGCGATATATCATGATATGCCTTGTATGCTTGTTTGCTGTTATGAACATGATATTGATAGGGCAGCTTTGATTGACCTCTTGCTAGCATGTTTGCCTGATTTTACATGTTAGTGCCATGCTAGGTTTGTTCTGCCAGCATGCTTATGATTCCTGCTTAAGTTGTAGTATCATGCTAGGTAAATATGATTGATGTCGGTCATTGCTTGCTAGCCAGGAATCATTGATTTTACTCTGTACTCTTAGATAGAGTTGTAGGGTTTGTCATCATCCAGAGGCTGAGCGGACAAAACGTACTTTGTCCCCACTGATCGGGAGTAAAGTGTGCGCAGCATAACTTATCTTGCTTCCCCCCCGGTCGCCAAGGTGGATTTAGCTCAGGTCGGGAGCAAAGTGTGAGCAGCATAACGTATCTTGCTACCCCCCCCCCCCCCGACCCACCGATTGTGGACTTAGCTACCCACTTCGGCATTAGCCTAGTTTGTAGCCTGCTAGAGCGGAACCCTGCCATCGGTGTAAGCCCCTTACGGCCGGTTCTTTCTTATCAGTCGGTGGATCATGCGCACGGATGAGCGCCGAGGGCCTCGCGCATCGTGATCGATGACACCGCTTCCGAGTCATAGGCATGAGTACCTGGCCCGCGTAGTTTGCCCTTAGGCCCCCGCATTTACGCCGGTTGCAGAGAGCATGCGGTGTGCGCGCACACGCGTTAGTTTCCGGTTCTGAGAGCTCCCCCAGGCTAATGTTCGTGAGTACACCATTCCTTCCGTTAGAGCCAGACTTCGGGTACTCTCCCGTAAGTCCAGTTTAGTGCAAGGGCAAGGAGGCCCTTGAGGACATTCTAGGGATCAGTGTATTCCCCCCGAGTGACAGATACCTCGGTGATGTCCCGGATTGGTCAGTGTATCCAATTCATTAGGCCGGAAGTAAGAGACTTCCGATGGCTCTAGATCTTGTTTTATGAGCTCGTTGAGCTATGATCTGTGTTGTTAGTTGTTTTCTTGCTTGTTGAGGTGCTAGATGACTGATGTATCGTATTGTACCCCGGTTGGGGATTCTTACTGAGTATGTTTATACTCACCCTTATTTATCTTTCAGGTAACTTGGGACATCACCAGGATGGCTAGCGGAGGGAGCTGATTGATCATGGGGAGCCGCCGGCACTCTGTCATTTATTATTGCATTGTTATTCAACATGTAGATGGACAAGAGTCCTAGGGGAACATTGTTTAAAAACGTTGTTTAAATTGTATTGTATATTTTTATAAATACTGGCCAGGTTGTTTTACTTCGTTGGATTGTTTAAATGAAAACTGTTGTTTATGTTTTAAGGGTTCCCCCTTCTCATTTGTTTTGAAAGGTTTTAAATATGAGCACTAAACCGCTTGATATCATATTTAACTTGCATGCTGAGTGAGAACCCCGGTTTAGGACCATGTTTTGGGTCGGGTTCGTCACAGTTGGTATCAGAGCACAGAGTCATAGATTCTGTAGACTAACCTGCTTTGTAGGTTGTTGCTCCCATGATCATCAGCACTCCACGGCCGCCAGGTTTTTCTGAGTTCAATTAAGCTAAGGGGTAAGAATTTACAATACTTTTCATCTAGCTTTTATGCCTTGTGTAGAGTTGTGGAGCGGAGACGAGCAGGTTCTGACACGTTTGTTGGTTTGGGCTTAGAGAGCCATCATGCCAACTTTCCGCAGTGCGAGCAGTTTTATGAGTAGTGAGAGGGTGGAGGTGCTTTGTGTAGATCGCCAGTGTGTCGATCGCACCCAGAGGGAGGCAGAGCTTAGACTCCCGTAGGCCATTTGTGGCCCAGTTGTTGCTTTTCCCCTAGTGAGAGGGTGGAGGTGCTTTGTGCGATCGCCGTATGTTGATCGCACTGACTCGAGGAGCAGGACGCTTGGCATGTCTGACCGAGGAGTTGGACTGATCGTGTTGATGTTGAGGCCGCGTCCCAGGGTCGTTTAGGCCTGTTGGCCAGAGTTGGCCCTGGCAGTTGAGTTGCCAAGAGGAGGGGGTAGAGGCTAGCATGCCTCAGAGTGTGACTCCTTGAGCAGAGTGTGCTCCGGCCATGAGAGATTTGATGGCGTGTCTTACGCTATCGAGAGCTGAGACCCATGCGCATTTGTAGCGCATAGTGAAGAGTCCCGGCACAGATAGCCCGGTGACAGAGTTTGTTTCAAAGCATTTTTCTGAGGAGGGCATGAGGGCATGATCGGCGGTTTTTACCGTTGAGTTTGTTGGCGTTGATGGAGCCGCCCGATTTGGCAAGTGGATGCTCAGAGAGCTCGATGTTTTAGAAAGTCCTACCGCTAGTAGTAAAGCGATTGGCTGAGTTTGAGCTTTAGCATCCGTGTGTTGGGATGCCCCATTGTTCGAGGCCGAGATGTGCGCGTTCTGTCTTTCTTTGATGCAGCAGTTGGTGGTGGTAGTCCCTTGAGAGAGGTGGACTAGTTGAGTCTCCACCAGTCGCCCGATTGATTGACAAGTTGTTGTGTTAGTGGCTTGAGGCAGAGGTAGAGGCATCTTTGCCCCCTTGCAAGCCTGCTGTCGTTGTACAGCCAGTTCTTTCAAGTACCCTCGTAGCCAGGGTGTAGTGTGGAGTTTGCTTGCCAAGGTTTTATCCATTTGTGGATTTCAGTGGGCTAGTAGAGTGGAGCACTCTTTTGTTTCGATGTTCCCAGTGTGGAACAAGTTGTTGCCACCCGAGGAGTTGGCCTGAGCTTCTGTTGAGCATCGAGTGAGATGCAAGAGTTGGCCTGAGCTTTGTTGAGCATCGAGTGAGATGCAGAAGTTAGCCTGAGCTTGTGTTGAGCATCGAGTGGGATGCAGGAGTAGGCCGTGGCATGTTTGTTGGACGAGATGCCAGAGATTAGGCTGCTCGAGTGTTTGGACTCTTGTGTTGAGTGCCATTGCCCCGTCACTTGGAGTATGACCTTCCCTTTCCTCAGAGGGGCATAAAGCTCGTTTAAGGCTGATTTGTGTTGTAAAGGATGTAGTGCCTGTTGGCACCAAGCTTTGAGGGGAGGCCTAGTTTGAGGCCAGTTGGCTCTGTTGTGCAGGTGGTTCCATGGCCGCCCGGAGTATAGCATCCCCGCTAGTCTTGTACCCATTTCCTGAGGTTGCACCTGGTTGGGTTGCATATGAGATCTAGCTCGGTGGTAGTCAGAGGACTACAAGTTTGAGGTTTTCGAGGGAAAGTAGGAGCTTTCCAGGATCACCGAGAGTTGGGTACAAAGGATGCTGTAGGCTGTTAAGAGCTAGCGCGTTCGAGTTCTCGCGCCGGTGTTGTGAGCTTGTGAGCCTGTTTGTTGGTAGCATATTTCGGCTACCCTTTGAGTTACCCTAGTGTGGGTAGTGTTGGCATCGATGGATGCGTGGTTGATCCAGTGTTAGTGTCATGAGTTGGATGGCTGATCGGAGCGTTTAGTGGGCACATTGGCTTGAGATATGTTAGCTTGGTATGGATGTGCTATTGTAAGAGTGAGTTGGCCAATGTGGCTTTTCGTGGTGAGTTGGCCCAAGAGGGTTTGAACTCTTGTTGCTCCCTGGTTAGTAGTGGCTCTGTTTGGAGGCAAAAGTTGCCCAGTGTGAGAGCCCTTGTTGGATCTTAAGGATCAAGTTGGAGCTGTACACGCCGGTGTACTTTTGTGTAGCTCGTTCCGTGGTTTATGTTTGGAGAACCACGAGAGGTTCGTGTTGAGGAGCCATTGCTCAGTCTTTGGGTTGTCAAGGTTTAGTTCTTGGCAAGTGCCCCAGCTTTGGTTGTAAGGATGCCGTGCTCGTAGCAGGGTTGTTGTTTAAGCAAGTTTTTCTTGTTGGTCCTTAGCCTAGTCAGAGTTCAGTTGGAACTGAACAAGAGCGGTGGTAGAAAAGCCGCGTTGTTTTTTATTGTTATGGCTAAGAGAGCTGTTCGGATCCTTACCTTGGGCAGAAGGTATGTTGTGGCTGATGCTTGAGTAGGAGGATGACGCATTCTGTAGCGTTTCCGGTCCTCTTGGTTTTCAAGAGTTGGTGTTGGCCAGCGTAGTTGAGATGCTGGAGAGGATTGTGCCCGTGTAGCCGGTTGTCTGTTAGATCGTTTGACGACCGTGTTTGTCGGAGGGTGATCAGAGGATCCCTATTTTGTGGAGAGCCTCTCCAGAGCTCAGTTAGACCCAGGCAGTGTTCCTTGGGTGAGTGCTTGCAGACTTGGCAGTCTAGCAAGCTAGTGCTTGTTTGGAGTAGAGTCCGGATTGGTTTCGGTGTGGTGGCTAGTTTGTGCTTGGTGTTGACCAAGATTTGGTTCTCTTGATTGTTTCAAGAGCTTGCTCGGTTCGAGCAAGAGGGCGTTGCCCTGAGGATTTGTTCCTAGTCAGGAAGTGTAAAGACCCGACCCAAGAAACGGTCTTTAACCTAAGGTCCTTACTAAGCATGCATGATTAAGAATGTAAAACGTCATTCAGAGCTTGAAATTTAAAACTTTGCAGTAGACATATTTAAAACAAATCCATTATTCCAATTAAATAAAAACAAGTAAACGATCGATCAAGACTTTCTTAAAACAAATCAAGGGAAACGGTATGAGAATCATCAAATAGTTTTGAGTATTTTTCCTAGGGACTCAAGTCCCACTACATGCTAAATCATAAACACAATGAAAGAACGTGCAACTCAGAGTCGACTATCCATGATCATCCAAAGAGACCTCCTCCTAGCCATCCGGTCTCTGTCCCAAGTTACCCGGTGGAAAACCACGAAATAAGGGTGAGCAACGAGTTACTCAAGAAGAATCCCCAACCAGGGTACAATACGAAAACATCTCATTTAGCACACGGACATGCAACCATACAATGACTTAGAGCGGGCACGGTTGGTGTAGGCTATGAGCTACTTCAAAGGCGTGCCTACTCAAGGGCTTCCGTCTATAGCCTCTCCTAGGTCCTACATTTGGATGCCCTTAGGGCCTTACACAACCTAGGACACAGTGATGCCCAGTGGGGCCTTACATACTTAGGACACAGTGATGCCCGGTGGGGCCTTACACACACTTAGGGACAAAGTGATGCCCGGTGGGGCCTTACACACTTAGGATGCCCATCGGGCCTTACACCTTCGATGATCGGTGATGCCCGGTGGGCCTTACACACTTAGGATGCCCATAGGGCCTTACACCTCCGTAATCGGTGATGCCCAAAGTGGGCCTTACACACCTAGGATGCCCATAGGGCCTTACACCTCGTAATCGGTGATGCCCGGTGGGCCTTACACACCTAGGATGCCCATAGGGCCTACACATCTCGAGAATCGGTGATGCCAAAGTGGGCCTTACACACCTAGGATGCCCATAGGGCCTTACACCTCGGATGTCCATCGGGTCTTGCCCGAGCGGGACCCCAAACTAGTTGCCTCTACGGTCCTCTATACTATACATCACACATCTAACCATAACTTGGATCTATGACATACAAATGGCAAAGCATGGTTCTATCAAGATAGGAAAGCCTAACATGGAACTAACGGGATGTAAACATGTCACGAACATGAATCAAAAGAAAACATGTAACCTATCACTAGAAAATTATATAAATCTGAGAATCAGCGTGCTATCAACTATTCGCAGGTCCACACAACCCGGGTAAGAATCCTTACACGGAAATAAGTGGAGGTTAACTATCCCGAATCAAATATAACCCTCGAGCTTTTAAGCGAACCCGAGCAACCAACCGAGAAGGCGCTCGTCTCGCAAATAGCAAGGAGAGACAGCGCCGCTAGGCAAGCAGAGGGCGCGCGCGCGCTCTGGGCGCTATCTGGCGCTCTTGGCGCGGGCTGGGCGCGCAGGGACGAAGCGCTGGCGCTGGCTGCGCGCGCGAAGGCAGAGGACGCAGCGCAGCGTCTTTGTGAGCGGGCGCGACGCGACGGCGGGCGGCGCGGCGGCGCGCGCGGCGCGGCTGGGTGGTGTCGTGGCGGGCGCGAGGCGCGCATACGGCCGGTCCGGCGCTGGCTGCGCTTCGGTAGGGGACGAGCGCAGCGCGCCGGCGCGCGACGGACGGTGCGTGTGTGCGAGGCGTGTGGGTGCGACGGGCTGGGGTGGTGTCGTCGGCGGCGCGAAGGCACATTACACGGCGGCGCGCGCGGCGACTGGTGCGAGTGGAGGCTGGTATTTATGCTGCGGTGGGAGAGCCGGGCCGCTCGACGCGCGATCGGGTGGCGGTGGCTCGGTGCGGTGCGGCAGTGGTCAGCAGGGCGTGCGATGGCGTGGGGTGAAGCAGCAGGGCGTTGGGCGGCGGCGTGGGCGAGGCACGGCGGCGGTGTGGGGTGGAGCACGGCGGCGGTGTTGGGCGGTTTGGGCGAGGGTGAAGGAGAAGTCTAGGGTTTTGGGTTCTTTTTTTTTGTCCTTATTTTCTCTTTCCTTTTTCCTTAAATACAATTCCCTTCCTTAACTTAAATAGACTTGGGAATCTCATATGACCTTCCCAAGACTCCCCTTCGAGCCCCGGCTGACGCGTTTATTTTCCTTATTTAAACCCAAGCTTCCAAACCCCTTTTTAGGCCAAGGGTTCGAGTCCTTCCAACAGCTCCTCCCAAACTAAAAAATATAAAAGGAAACCTTATTTTACATTTAGCTGAAAACCGGGCTGTTACAGGAAGTTTTGGGAGTTGACCCCTCCCTTGGAGGTTGAGTAAGTTCTGCTAGTTCTGGATTGGTGGTCCAATCGGTTGAGGTTTCCCCTTGGGTGTTGCTTCCAAGAGAGTTGGTTGTTGTTGCCCTTGGGTTTTAGCTAGTCAGCGAGCATGTGTGATGTTCGCTGCCCTTAAGAGTTTGCTTGCTGGGAAATCGTTCCCGTTGAGGAGTCAGCGTAGCTCCTGAGTTGTGTTGTGGATCAGAGTAGCGCAGTGGTTAGCCCAGTTAGAGGGTCCCTGCATTGTGTTGTTAGCAAGCGAAAGTTGTTTGTCCCCGCAAGAGCGGAGCCCAGCCAGTTTTAGAGTTGAGCTTTTGCTGGCAAGTTGTTGGTTTTTGGGGTTTGAGGAACCCTTAGTTTCTGTGGTGGTTGAGTTGCACCATGGATGCCAGCCTCGAGTGTTATCTTTGGAGATAGCCTCGTCGGTCCGTTTTCCTTGCGATGTTCCGAGTGTGGAGTTTCTAGTCGCAAGATGAGTTAGGCCTTGGCTAAAAGGAGGAATTCCTTTGAGTAGCCTGTTGGATCTTAAGAGTTGAATGGTAGCTTGGAGGCGAGCTTTGCTCGTTATGAGCTTGAGTTGAGTTTCTGCTGAGCAAGCCTTTCTCGGGCTTTGTTCCTGTTGTTGTTGTGCTTTCGCAGTTGGCGTTAGCGGAGCCTCAGTTGAGTGAGTTGGCACAGTGGTGTCGTGGCTCTGGTTGGTTAGCCTTTGGGCTGTTCTCCTCAAGCTGTTGTGTTGCTAGTAGCTGCGTGATGGTTTGGTCATTGCAGCCCGAGGTTTTCCATGAGAGGAACGTTGGTTGTTTCCTTGCCTGACAATGTTCTCTTTGGCCAGTTGCTAGTAGATTTTCATGGAAAAGTTTGTGTTCGGCCGTTGAGAGGCTCCAGTTTGTTTACTTGGCCGAGTGGAGCCTGTGCCTGGTTTTGGCCATTTAGGGTTAGTCGTAGCTGAAGTTTCAGCTCATGCTTGTTGGAAAAGTTTGCCTTGTTGGATCAATCGCCAGTTGGTGGTTCGATTGTTTTTCGTTAAGGCTTTAGGCAAGCTTTGTGGTTCGCTGGTCTCTTGTGAAGCAAGAGTAGGTCATTTAGTTTACGGAACCCGAGAGGTTCGGTTGTTTGGCCAAACATGGTGTAGAGTTGAGGTTGTTTGTTAACAATTTGTGGGCATTCAGAGAAGTTACGCCAAAGGCGTGGCGTTGAGTTTTGGAGCTTGTGCCCATCATGCGAGTTTCTTCGAGAGTAACACCGTAGAGAGGTGTTCAGTGTTGGATTAGCAGGGTTTAGATTGAGCCCCTGGTTTGTAAGGCCTTTTGAGATCCTTGAGCGGATCGGAGCAGTGGCCTTTCGGTTAGCTTTGCCCAGTCTTTGTTGAGATAGTTTGTGGCAGACTGGATAGCTTTGTGGCTTTGAGCCTTTGAGAACCCAAGAGGGTTTGGTTCTCAAAGAGGGCTAGTGTTGTCTTAGCCGAGAAGTTCAGTTGGCTAGGAATCAGTGGAGATTTCCTAGAGCCGTTTCGTCTTAGGACTTTCGAGGACGAAAGTCTTATAAGGAGGGAGTATTGTAACGGCCCAGTTTTCTATCCCAGTTCTCGAGGAGCTTCCGGTTCAGATTCAGTGGTTCGGTTGGGCCGTTAGAGCTGTTTGGACCCTTAGGGGTATTTTGGTCTTTTTGCTCCCCATGCAGGATTTGTGGATTTTCAGGGCTTCGAGGTAGCTCCTACCTTTGTTGAGGCTTGTTTTTTGTGGGCTACGAGTCCCGAGGTGTTTGGGCTTTTTGTTTGGGAGTTCGGTTGTGATTTGGGTTTTGGGCAAAGTGATGGTTGTTTGGGTGTTTCCTTTAGGATTCGAGCCGGGCCCTCAGTGTTGATTTGGGAGGTTGATTTAAGTGAGATTTATTGTTTGGAAAGGTTGCTTCAGTAGGGTCTCGAAGGAGGAAGCCGGGAAATGGGTTTTAAGGATTTTTGGAAAATTGGAAAAAATGGATAAGTTTGGATTTATTTGGATAAGGATAAAAAGAGAAAAAGGAATTTCTTTTTTTTTTTTAAAATCCCCAAAATCCCCATTTTTCCCCATTTTTCCTTTTCCCCATTTTTTCCCCTTTCTCTCTCCTCCAACCCAACCCCAGCCCTCCTCCCTGTCGAGCGGCACACTCGCCCATTCGCCGCATCCCGAGCCCCTCGCGCTGAGCTCGCCTCCGTCGCGCCCAACCCCAGCGCCCAGCTTGCCAGGTCACGTCGAGCCCAGCCCCTGCTCGCCCAAGCCCGCGTCGCCTAGATCCCGCGTCGCCCATATCTACCGCCCAGCCGTCCCGAGAGCTCGCTTGGTCGCGTCACCCGGCCCCCGCGTCGTGCGGCCGAGTGTCATGTAGCTCGTGTCGCCGCGCGCTCGAGCGCCTCGTAGCTTGTCGCGCGCGCGCCCCTATGCTTGCCGAAGCGCGCGCGCGCGCCGCCCCTCGTGCCGCGCACGCACGCGCGCGCGCCAACGCCTTGCTCTCTCCGCTCTCACCGCCCTCGCTGTGTTCGCCCCAACGCGCCCAGCGCCCGCGCCCGGCCAGCTTCTACCTGACCTACTGCAATCACCGCTTGTTGTGTGTTGTCTTGGCCCGAGCCTTGTGGCTTCTCGGATGGTATTTCCCGAGTCTTTTCTTTGTTGGGCCCGGATTTGTTGGCTGCTGTTTATGGATTTATTGGGCTATTTTATGTATTTGATTTGGGTGCTTTATTTGATGTTCAGGCTGTTCGAGATCGATTAGAGGCTCGAGGGTCGTTCGTTGATTTATTGTGATTTATAATTGTTTGCTGCTTGTTCCAGGTAAGGATTTCTTACCGTGGTTGTGTGGACCTCGCGATATATCATGATATGCCTTGTATGCTTGTTTGTCGTTATGAACATGATATTGATAGGCGACTTTGATTGACCTCTTGCTAGCATGTTTGCTCGATTTTAGATGTTAGTGCCATGCTAGGTTTGTTCTCACAAAGATGCTTATGATTCCCGCTAAGTTGTAGTATCATGCTAGGTAAATGTGATTGATGTCGGTCATTGCTTGCTAGCCGAGAATCATTGATTTTACTCTGTACTCTTAGATAGAGTTGTAGGGTTTGTCATCATCCAGAGGCCGAGCGGACATAACGCCCTTTGTCCCCACTAATCGGGAGTAAAGTGTGCAAAGATAACGTATCTTGCTTCCCCTGGTCGCCAAGGTGGATTTAGCTCGGTCGGGAGTAAAGTGCTTGTGAGATAACGTATCTTGCTACCCCCGACCCGCGGTTAGGACTTAGCTACCCACTTCGGCATTAGCCTAGTTTGTAGCTCGCTAGAGCGGAACCCCGCCATCGGTGTAAGCCCGCCCTGGCCGGTTCTTAGCTTCAGGTCGGTGGATCATGCTGCATAGATGAGCGCCGAGGGGCTCGCGCTACTGTGATCAGTGACACCGCTTCCGAGTCATAGGCATGCGTCCCTAGCCCGCGTAGTTTGCCCTTAGGCCCCCGCATTTACGCCGGTTGTAGAGAGCATGCGGTGTGCGCGCGCACACGCCAGCGTTAGTTGCGGTTCGAGAGCTCCCGGGCTAATGTTCGTGAGTACACCATTCCTTCCGTTAGAGCCAGACTTCGGGTACTCTCCCGTAAGTCCAGTTTAGTGAAAGGGCAAGGAGGCCCTTGAGGACATTCTAGGGATCAGTGTATTCCCCCCGAGTGACAGATACCTCGGTGATGTCCCGGATTGGTCAGTGTATCCAATCCATTAGGCCGGAAGTAAGAGACTTCCGATGGCTCCAGATCTTGTTTTATGAGCTCGTTGAGCTATGATCTGTGTTGTTAGCTGTTTGCTTGCTTGTTGAGGTGCTAGATGACTGATGTATCGTATTGTACCCCGGTTGGGGATTCTTACTGAGTATGTTTATACTCACCCTTATTTATCTTTCAGGTAACTTAGGACATCACCAGGATGGCTAGCGGAGGGAGCTGATTGATCATGGGGAGCCGCCGGCACTCTGTGATTTATTATTGCATTGTTATTCAACATGTAGATGGACAAGAGTCCTAGGGGAACATTGTTTAAAAACGTTGTTTAAATTGTATTGTATATTTTTATAAATACTGGCCAGGTTGTTTTACTTCGTTGGATTGTTTAAATGAAAACTGTTGTTTATGTTTTAAGGGTTCCCCCTTCTCATTTGTTTTGAAAGGTTTTAAATATGAGCACTAAACCGCTTGATATCATATTTAACTTGCATGATGAGTGAGAACCCCGATTTAGGACCATGTTTTGGGTCGGGTTCGTCACAATCAGTATGTGGCAGACCCTTCGCACGTCATAGACTTTGAGCCTTTGCAACTGAACCGTGACCTAAGCTTTGAGGAAAAACCCATAAAGATCTTAGCATTTGAGAAGAAAGTTTTGAGGAACCGAGCCATTGATTTAGTGAAAGTGTAGTGGCGAAATCAGGGAATTGAAGAAGCTACTTGGGAGTTGGAAGGGGAGATGAGGAGAAACTACCCGGAGTTATTCTAGTACAGCCACTTCCGAGGACGGAAGTCTTCTAAGGAGGGAGTATTGTAACAGCTCGGATTTCAGTTAAATGAAATATAAGTTTAAAAAAAAAAAAAAAAATGTGAATTGGAGGGCTCGAACCCTGGACCTAAGGAATTTGGAAGATTGGATTTAATTAAGAAATAAAAATAAAGCGTCGGCTAGGACTCGAAGGAGGGAAGCCTTGGGAAGGGATTTTGGGATTTCCCAAAGCCTATTTAATTTAGGAAAAGAGAAAAAAAAGGAAAAGAAAAAAAAGAACCCCAGCTTTGCCGCACCACCCCCTTCCCCTCACCCTCACCGCCGCCCTTGACCCTCACCCACGCCGCCCGACGCGCCGCCGCGCCGCCGCCGCCGCGCAAGACTTGTTGCCCCAAAGCCACATCGAGCATCCTGCGCAGAGCCCCCCACGATAGTGGTCGCAGCCACACAGAGACCAGCGCGCCGCACCGCGGCGCCTCCGCGACGCCTTCCTACCGCGCTCAGCGTCGCCCACGCATCCCGTCGCAGCCCAGACGCCAAGCCTGTGTTTCTATTGCCGTCCGCGCCTCAGCGTCGCCCGTGCGCCCGTTCTAGGGAGTTCGCTGCGCGCGCGCCCGATCGCACGCAACACCCCGCGCCAAGACTCCAAAGACCGTCACGTCCGCGACGCTGGCCGCGCGGCCATCGCGTCGCACGCGCGTCGCCCGGTACGCACGTCTTGCTTGCTGTGTCGCCGAGGGCCACACGCCTCGCCCTTGAACCCGCGGGCCCATGCCTAGCGCCCAGTGCCCCTGCTGCACCAGCCGCCCAACAGAGCATCCCCAGCGCTGCGCCAGCGCTCGACCACAAGCTCAGTAGCCTGTCGTTCCGCACGCCCTACCTGCTCGCCTGCCTTGCCGAGACTTAGTGCTTCTCGATTGGTAATTCCCAAGCCCCACTCTTTGGACTTTTAAGATTTTAGCTGCTGTTTGGTTAATTAGGGTGATTTTAATTACTTGCTTAGGTTGCTCGGGTTCGCTTAGAAGCTCGAGGGTCACCTGTTGATTGTTATTCCTACTTACTTCCAGGTAAGGATTCCTTACTAGGGTTGTATGGACCCTGCGGATACTTGATAGAACGTTGATTTTGTAACTGTATGAGTTTCTAGTGGATAGGTCACATGTTTTATCTTGCTTTCAGATCGTGTTGTGCTTGCATTCCTGTTATATTCTATTAGGTCCATGCTAGGGGTTTCCTTATCTTGGCATAACCTTGTCCTGTTTTATTCTGTTAGTTCCTTGCTAGGGATAGGCAGGTGATGCATAGTGTAGAAGACTGTAGGGATAACTAGTTTAGGTTCCGCATGTGTAAGACCTTGATGGGCATCAATGATTGGAGGTGTAAGACCCTGATGGGCATCCTAGGTGTGTAAGGCCCCGATGGGCATGGGCATCGGAGGTGTAAAACTCGATGGGCATCCTAGGTTTGTAAGGCCCCGATGGGCATCACTGAGTCTGGAGGTGTAAGACCCTGATGGGCATCCTAGGTGTGTAAGGCCCCGATGGGCATCACTGAGTCTGGAGGTGTAAAACCCCGATGGGCATCCTAGGTGTGTAAGGCCCCGATGGGCATCACTGAGTCTGGAGGTGTAAAACCGATGGGACCGATGGGCACCCGGAGGTGTAAGACCCTGATGGGCATCCTAGGTGTGTAAGGCCCCGATGGGCATCACTGAGTCTGGAGGTGTAAGACCCTGATGGGCATCCTAGGTGTGTAAGGCCTCGATGGGCATCACTGAGTCCTAGGTTGTGTAAGGCCGAAGGGCATCCAGGTGTAGAACCTAGGATAGGCTGTAGATGTAAGCCCTTGAATAGGCTCGCTCTAGGAGTAGCTCATAGCCTAAACCAACCGTTTTTGCTCTAAGTCATTGTATGATTGCATGTCAGTGCGCTAAATGAGATGTTTTCGTATTGTACCCCGGTTGGGGATTCTCTCTGAGTAACTCGTTGCTCACCCTTATTTTCTGTGGTTTTCCACCAGGTAACTTGGGACAGAGGCTGGATGGCTAGGAGGAGGCTGCTGGATGATCATGGATAGCTGACTCTGAGTTGCACGTTTCTTTTATTGTTTTTATGATTTAGCATGTAGTGGGACTTGAGTCCCTAGGAAAGCACTCAAAAACTACTTTATGTTCTCGAACCGTTTCCTTTGTTTTCTTAAGAAAGTACTGATCAGTCACTTATTTGTTGATTTTTATTTTAATGGATTTATGGTTTTGTTTTAAATGTGTTGATTGAAAAGATTTAAATTTGGTACTTTGAACGATGTTTTTCCATTCTTAATCATGCATGCTAAGTAAGGATCTAGGTTAGAGACCGGTTCTCGGGTTGGGTCCTTATAGAGTTGCTTACCTAGGCTCATAGCTCCCCGTTTACTTGGCACCCAAGAGGTACCAAGATGTATCAGGATCCCAAGTACACGTTCTAGTGGATGGGCATGAAAAGAGATATAGCTGAGTTCGTTAGCCGGTGTTTTACTTGTCAGCAAGTGACGACTCTTAGGCAGAAGCCGGCAGGTCTGTTGCAGCCGTTGAGTGTTCCATAGTGGAAATGGGATGATATTTCGATGGATTACATTCTGGGTTGCTGAGGACACCAAAAGGGTTTACTCATATCTGGGTTGTTGTGGATCGGCTGACTAAGAGTGCACACTTCATTCCTGGCAGAATTAATTACACCGTAGAGTAGTGGGCACAATTATTCTTAGAGCAGAACGTTCGGTACCATGGGGTACCAGCGAAGATAATTTCAGATCGTGATTCTCGGTTCACTTCTCGCTTCTAGAGAGCGCTAGAAGGGTGTGGGACCCGAGTGCAGCTTTAGTACCACTTTTCACCCTCAGACAGATAGTCAGACTGAGAGGGTGAACCAGATCCTTGAGGATTTGCTGAGAGCATGTGTGTTGGATTTCAGGCAGTTGGGATCAATACTAGTATCTGATGGAGTTTTCCTATAATAACTATTATCAGTCTACCATTCAGATGGCTCTATTTGAGGCCTTATAAGGCAAACATTGCAGATCTCCAGTGTTCTGGGAAGAGGTCGGTGACAGACAGGTTTTGGGTCCTGAGTTGCTCCAAATGACAAACGACGCGGTGCAAAAGATCAGGGCTCGCATGTTGACAGCTCAGAGTAGGCAGAAAAGTTACGCCGATGTTAGGAGCAGAGACTTCGAATTTGAGGTTGGCCAGTATGTTTTCCTAAAGGTAGCACCGATGCGAGGTGTGTTGAGGTTTGGTAACCGGGGGAAGTTGAGCCTCAGGTTTGTAGGGCCTTTTGAGATCCTTGAGCGGATTGGTGCAGTCACTTATCGTTTGGCATTACCCTCATCTTTGGCAGTAGTTCATAATATTTTCCATGTTTCGATGTTGAGACAATATGTGGCAGACCCGACACACGTTGTTGATCACGAGCCGTTAGAGTTGAACAAGGATTTGAGTTTTGAGGAGAAGCCTGTGCAGATTTTGGCTCGAGAGCGCAAAACCTTGCGTAACCGAGAGATTAACCTAGTGAAGGTTCAGTGGAGAAATCAGAAGGCAGAGGAAGCTACTTGGGATTTAGAAGGCGAGATGAGGATGCATTACCTAGAGTTATTTTAGGACTTTCGGGGACGAAAGTCTTAAAAAGAGGGAATATTGTAACAGCCTAGAAATTCTATTCCAGTTTCTCAGTTATTATTCGGTTTCTAGTTCCAGGTCAAGAGTGTCTTTTTTAGAGGTTTGAAGGCTTTTCGGTTAAAAGAGAAAAATAAGACTAAATGTGTTTTTTCTAGGATTCGAACCATGGTGGTTTGGAAGTTGGATTTGAGCCAAATGTAGAGAAAATAAAATGGTTTTTAAAAGTGCTCTTGGTGGGATTTGAAGGTGGGATTTTTTTAGGCATTTTATTATTAAAAATAGGAAAATTGCATTATGGCTTCATCTCTTTCTCATTTCCTTCCCCTTGGCGACCACACTACCTTCTTCCTCTCTTCTTCTTGGCCGAGCCTCTCCATAGGTTCAAGCTCCCCATTGCTTTCCATTGCCAACTTCCAAGTGTTCCTCCATAGTTCACCTCCTTCATTGTTTCTCCGAGGTAAGTCTTTGTAGACTCTTTTTCCTCTTCTTCTTGCCATGGCCGAGACTAAGCTCTAACCAAGAGGAGTTTGTTTTCCTTCTCTTCCCCATTGTAGATCCGAAAGCCTTGCCTTAGGAAGTGAAGATCTTGCTTGGTCTTCCTCTTGTTTGTTGAGATCGGAGACTCCTTCTCCTTCCAACCTCCATTGTCGATGGCCCTTAGTAAGATGACGGTGTTTTTTCTTTTTTAAGTGTTGTGGTTGTGTAGATCTAACTTGTTCTTCCTCCTTGTGCAAGACAAGCCCTAGCCGAGCCACCCTTGATTGTGCATCCATCTTGGCTAAGATCACCTTGCACCTTAGAGGCCTTGCCCAATTCACCTAGGTAAGCTAAGTGATCTTGTTATGTTGCTTTGTTGGAGAGTTGGTTGGGCCAAGAGAAACATGATAGCAAGTTGTTTCTCCTTTGGCCGAGAGCTCCATGTGGTTTGGGTGTGTGTGTGTTGCTTGCTTCCTAGCCGAGATTTAACTAGCTTGTTGTTGTTGTGGTGATGCCCTAGCCAAGATCAAGAGGTTCAAGTGTTGTAGCCGAGCTCCTTGTGTTCCTTTAGTGCTTGGCCGAGAGCACTAAGTGCAAGTAGGGGTAGTCTGTTGATTCCATTGCTTCTAGTTGTAGTTCTTAGTTAGTGTTTATCTAGCCAGGTTTAATTGGATGTTGTATGCTTTATTAGGTTGTGAGACACTGCAGCTCAAGGAGCATTTTACTGTTGTTGTTTTCTACTTGTTCCAGGTAAGGATCTCTTACCAGGGTTGTGTGGACCCTACGATATGTCTTGATTGCATTCTATTTATATGTCATCTGTTATGAACATGTTAGAGGATAAGACTATTTCATTGTTTAACTCTGCTAGCATGTTTGCCCTATTTCTACATGTTAGTGCCATGCTAGGTTTGTTCTTCTAGCATGTTCTGAGATTCCTCTTTCAATTCGTAGTATCATGCTAGGTTGTACTTGTATACTTGTTGAGCATGTTTGAACTACTAGTTATTGTTTACTCTGTGATATTAGATAGTTAGTTAGAATTGTCTGAATCTAGAGGCTGAGAGCGGACATAACGTACTTTACTTTCGCCCCTGCCAGCTGATGCAGATTAGCTCCCGCATCGGTATAAGCCTAATCTGTAGCCTGCTAGAGCAGAACCCATCACGGGTGCAAGCCCTTGAGAGACGCTTTTTAGCTTCGTGTCGGTGAGTACAGCTACATCGTTTGCATGTATACTAGGATGCGGGTGATTGATGTATCATATTGTACCCCATCTAGGATTCTTACTGAGTGCCTTCGTACTCACCCTTACTTTCCTTTCAGGTAACTTGGGACAGCATCGAGATGGTTAGTGGAGGGAGCTGTTTAATCATGGGAGCTGCCGGCGTACTCTATCTTTTATTGCTATTTGAGTCTTTCTCCCTGTAGTAGCATGCTGGGAAAACTATTTCTAAGTTTTAAGCCGTTGTTTTGAATTGTTAACTTTTGAAATACTGGATAGGATTTATTTATGAAAGTTTTGGAATGGATATTTTCTTTATGTTGTTGAATTAAGTTTTATTTTAAGTTGTCTTCTTTACTACTTTGAAATTTTTAATTTGTAAGCATGCTAGTAAGAACCGGGTTTATGACCAATTTTGGGTCGGGTTCTTAGAGTTTCGCCGCTTTAGCATGTCATATTGTCAATCGTTCTCCGGATATTTCTCTCCAGAAAAAGAAACCACAAGAAGTGTGGTCTGGTAGTCCAGCCAATTATTCAAATTTAAAGAAATTCGGTTGTCCGGCTTATGCTCACGTGAATGATGGTAAACTTGAACCAAGATCTTTAAAATGTATTTTTATTGGTTACAAGCCTGGATTTGAGGGATATAAGTTTCGGTGTCAGGAGACTAAAAAGGTAGTTGTTAGTATAGATGTGATATTTGATGAATCTTCCATGTTTGGTGGAAAGTCTTCTAAAATGCAGTCTTCGAATGAAATAGTTACGTGTTTATTCCTAAACTCCGATTTAAAGACTATAGCCGTCAAAATACTAACCTATTGAATATGTAAACTAGCCTTAGGTTATTTCCTCTTCCGATTTATAACCTATTAGTGCATGTGGATGATCGGTTGACATTTGCTATTTAATTAAGATCCTAATTTAACATGCTTCAATTAACAACTCCCTTTTCCCGAGTTCATGATTTCTACAACAAGCACCCTTAACCTCTACCTAAAATGCATAGCTAGAAATGAAAGTAAGGGAGAGAATAAAGAAGAATAAAATGAAAGTCATTGCAAAAGAAACTGAATTAATTCAAATGCAAGAACAGTTCGAATGGGAAAATGATGCTGAAAATAAATATCATGAAAGAAATAAGACAAGATAAAGTAGAAAGCGGTAAATAGTGGCGATTGCTTGAAGAACAAGACTCCGTGTCAATAGGAACACGAACTTTGCTTCGAAACCTTCATCCCAAGTGCGGGAGAAGAACTCCAAAAATAGGAACACTTTCACTCTTGGTTCTTCTCCTTTTTATAGGCTTGAAATGCCTGGGGATTTAGAAATCAACTTGGAAGTCAAGGATTTGATTTGAACTTTTATTCCCTTTTATTGCATATCTCTTGATTCTTGCGACAGATTTCCTCTGATGTTGTCAATCACATCTTAGCTGATTAAGGTATGAATCCCATGATTATTACAGTTTGTCTATTCTACAATCTGATAGTTGGCATTAGCTCGGCATCCGATTCTTTCCTTATGAAGGCTTTTGCATCTAATCTGTTTTGCAACAGGTATTTGTCCATCGCAAATATTATTTGGGAAATCTTGCGGTCTGCAATAGTATTTTGACCTTCTGCTTCTCCTTTGAATGCGATGCTAACCATGTTCCCAATACCTGTAGATATAGCAATAAATTAGCGCAGCATGGAATCTTTTGTATTTAAGTACAAAAAGCATTTAACATTCACATTTTACTCTAAAATGCGCTAATTTCCTTAACCTTTTATATCTTGGCTCATAAATCATGCATGCATCGTATTTATATGAATTTCCCATCTTAATGTTATTCTAACTCTAAAATTTATTCAATTAATGCACAAATACCTTTAGAAAATATTAAGATATTGGCCTAAATAATGCTATATTTGAGAGCTATCAAAACTCTTATTAAAATTCTCAAGGATGTGGCAACAGTATGATTGATTAAACACATATCTTTTACTAGGATCGGTATAGTGTAAATTATGAAATCTTTTGTGGAACTGTTCGAGTTTGTCATTCAGTGATAGATTATGATCTTGTTTTTTACTATGGGTGGATAAGTACCTTTAGGTCTACTACACATTTATGTTGCCAAGGGCAGATAAGTACCCTCAGGCTCGAGAATTGGTTTATAGTATTGAGGGCGGATAAGTACCCTTATTTAATTTCTTTGAATAATATGTATAGGCTTGTCATTTTCATTATCTTAGATAACTTTTATTATTGTATTTGGTTCCTGCCATAAATGTTGTGGAAATTTAGAACGATCTTGTTTTAAGGATTATGGGTACAATTTATCTGAGCTACTTATCATTTTTAATCATTTCACCTAATGTTTATAGCTCAAGGTTTCCTTACTGGGTATATTATATGCTCACCCTTAATTCCCTCTCCAGGTACTGTTGCATACAAGAGTGGCTAACGAGGGTTTTTAATCTGATATGAATTCAACGACCGAATTATTTTATCAACATGAAGGAGCAATTACAAGAAGCAAGAAAAGAAGTTTCCAAGAAGATTATAAAAATAACATGGCAAAATTTTAAATAAAGAAATTTCTAGATTTCTTATTTTGGGACTTTTTGATTTCAATGCTTTCCAACCATGCTCATAATTGCAAGGGACATTCTAGAAGAGTTGGTTGAGTCTATTTAAAGCATATCTACCCTTTTGTCTAGCATTTAAGCCATGCAATTGAGTTTTGATTTCCTAGGCCTTATCTTCTACAAAATGCATTTAGTAGCCTTTTGAGTCCCTTTAAATGGCTTGTAATACATCATTTTGGAAAGATTTATGATTGAAAAACTTGTGTTTTCTTAGACCCCATTTGGTGTTGTCTTTTTTTCAAATCTTGTTTTAGGTTTAAAGTTAAATCAATTCATTGGATTAGTCTTGATCAAGCTAATTCTGGAGTGAGTTGTCTTAGGATCTAAGAGTGACCATTTTAGATTTTGAGTGTGATCTAAGTTAGCTATCATTGTGAGTTTTTATAAGGATCCTAGAAGGACCTCTAGCTTTGAAAAATTCAAGCAACGATCGGCATTTATCATAATTGATCATGGGCTGTCTGTTTTATTGATTTATTTCATCTAAGTCTTCTGCATTTTGAATTCATAAACATTATCTTTTGTTTCAGTAAAAGTATTTGAATTTCCTATAGGGGAATCCTGAACAAGTTATTTCTGCTAAAACTATTAAATGTCTCGAGTTAATTTTCTTGGAAATCGTATTACATTTATGTCACCTACCTTAATTATTATTATGTTTGTTTTTGCATGCATGGGTAACACCCACCTGATTAATTCGGGAGTTTGGGTCGTTACACTAAAATTGAGCTTATTGAAAGTAAAAATATTCAATTTTGAAATATAGAGATTAAACTAAAACTAGACTTCAAATATAGGAACTAAAAGTGAGAATTATTGAAAAGTTAAATGTCAAAATGTTCATTTTTTTAATATATGGAGTAAAAGAAACTAGACCACCAATTTATGAACCAAATAGTTAATTTTCCTTTTTATTAAAGCATGTTTCTTATAAAAAAAAAATGAAAGCTAGAATACCAAAAAGAAAGGTTATAAAGTTACTGTAAAGACCCGACACTAAATGACCCTAAATAGTCTTTACTTTAAGATGTTAATTTAGTAAAGCATGTAAGAGACTGAAAATTTAAAACATCTTTATTAAAATACTGAAATTAAAACTTCTTTGAGTTCACAAGGAAAATCAGTAAAACAAGCCTCGCCGAGTTCATAAAACAATTACAAAATCCCAATAATAGTGTTCAAGTTTCAAAGACACTTCTAACAAATGAAAATACTCGAGACAAAGGCAGCGTGCCTTTCCCATGATCCATCGGCTCCTCTTCTAGCCACCTCGATCTTTGTGCCAAGTTAGCCTGGTGGAGAAAACCACGTAAAGGGTGAGGCAATTGAACTCGAGAAGGATCCCCAACAGGGTAAAATACGCACAACAAATCCTCTAACATCCTAGCATACCAAAGAACAACTTATAACTTGGCGGTCTCAAACAATACAACAACAGATTACAATAACAAAGGTCTAAGCTCACAACTAGACAAGGTTAGCACACACTGGGCTAACACACATGAGAACTACTCAAGTAATCTCAAAAGCTATAACAGTACAACAAGAAAGGTTAGAACACATTGGGCTAACTAAGGACACCAACACATTGGGCTAGTCCTGGACTGCAACACACTGGGCAATTATGCTCAACCTGATTAGCAACACACTGGGCTAACAAGGGACAACAACACACTGGGCTAGTCCTGGAGCAACACGGGCAGCAACACCTTTGGGCTAGCCGGGATCGTGAATACACTGGGCCAATCTCGAATCTACTCAAGACACTGGGCCAACAAAGGGACAACACACACCGGGCTAGTCTCGATCGCAACACACTGGGGCGATCTGCTCAACCTGTTAGAAACACATTGGGCTAACAGGGGACAACAACCCACTAGGCTGTCCTGAGCAAACCGAGCCAGCACAAAACTCAACTGACACTAGGGACTCCCTAAAGACTCTAACACATTAAGTAGCCTAAGTCCACAGAGTATATCAAACAACAGGTTCAGGATACTAGAATATATTGCAGACAAGATAGGCAGTCAATAAACAAGGGGAGAACAGAAGGAGAACAATATTCTACATGCCAACATCCTAGCAACAATTCAGGGAATCCTAACAACAAACAGGCTTAGCAACAAACTACAAATATCATACTTTTAACATGCAATTTTTCCTTGATCACAAGCATCGGGGATAAAAAAACTATGCATGCTTAAGAATTCATCCTCCAGGTACTTTAACTCTCAAACAAAGATATATATTTATCACAACTACAAAAAACTATCCACTTTTAACTCAACAAACATGTAGCTTATCAACATGCAAACACAAGATTAAGAGCATACATGATTAACAAAAAAACATCCTGTATGGATCAAGAACCTATGAGTTAACAATATATAAATGTTCCGCATAAAGAGAAAACCTATCCACTAGATCAATCTAAAACAACACACAACCAGAGATATCAATAGTGCTCAAGGTTCTAGCAAGATATTTTGAAATCTATCAGAATCCAAACCTAGAAATAGTCTAGTTTAGGAAGAGAGATCACTTCATAAGCTACCATACTCAAAGAGAAGATTACAATCCAATTCAAACATAAAATCAAACAAGGCAAGAATGGGGCTTTTTGTTATGAGCAAATTAACTCCCAGGAGGGGTCTCGGCCAAGCAAGCTAAATCACACACAAGTGGACTTCAAGTTCCTTTCTCTTCACTCTCGGCTAGGGCATCACACAACACAAAACCAAGATTAGTCTTACTTATAACACAACCCACAACCCATTAATCCTTCATGGTGCTCTCGGCCATCAAGATGAATTAGGGCAAGAACCATCTTTAACACCACCATTGCTTACCTTGTAGTCTCGAGCAAGTGGAGCACAAGGTGCCTCGACAAGCACGCCCACAAGCTTGAAGATTCAGCTAGACTTTATCTTGCACAACCAAGAAGAAAACTTGAGTAACCATTCTCCCAATCATTCAATCAACAAACATAAACTCAACATAACCAAGATGCAACCCAAACTCACCTTGTGGTCTAGGCCAAGAAAAGAAATGCAACTCCAATGGGGTCTCGGCTAGGCTATGCACAACAACAAAGCATCTTGATTAAAACGCAAACACCCAAACAAGGAGCTTCTCGAATAGATCTATAATTTTAAGAAACCAAAACACAAGGGAGCCTACCTTGGAGCTCTCGACCAAGCTTGGAGAATAGCCTTGGAAGAAGAGTTGAGAAAACTAGCCTTGGAAGAAGAGGAGAGCTCGGATCTACTAGCAAGAGGAAGAGAAAAGGCTTGGGGAAACTTTGATCTTGGAGAAGCTAGGTGGATTCGACCATGGAAGCAAGGGAGAAGAAGAAGAAGACAAGAAGAGGAGGGGTGTTGGTTCGGCTAAGGGGAGAGTGGAGGAGGATATGACAAAAGCCTAAGCATTTTTCCCTATTTTTTATTAATAAAATACCTCCAAAAATCCCACCTTCAAATCCCACTAACTGCACTTTTAAAATTCTCTACATTTGGCTCAAACTCAATTCTCAAACCAGCATGGTTCGAATCCTAGCTCCAACACTATTTATTTTTATTTTTTCCTTTTAACCGGGAGACCTCCAAACTTCATCAAACAACTCCCGAACCCGGAACTTGAAACCGGAACACAATTAAAAGCTCAACACCAGTCTCGAAAAGCAACAGAAACCCCGAACAATTACCACATACCCCTGAAGGCCAAATGACCAAAATGCCTCTAGGAGCTCAAGAAGCTTTAACAACCCAACCAACTAACTGAAAAATAACCGAACTTACCCGGAGAACCGGAAGGAAAACCTGGGCTGTTACAGTTACAATGGTAATAAAAATAAATATTTTACAAACTTTTGCATGATTTTAAATTCTGGTTTTTTTTTCGAATAATTTAAATTCTCGTTCAACACATGCTATATTTGTAAAATATCATTAAAAAAAAATACTAGGGCTAGAAATATTTTTTCCTTTTTTATCTCTCATTCTCTCTATCCTTCTCTCCTTGAGTTTCAGTTATTGGTCTCTCCTTCTTTCACTCCCCATCACATTTGAATTTATTTTTATTCTTACAAATTTTCTTTTTCTATATAAAGTTTAGTTGTACAAGTGATCTTAAGAAACACCTTTTCTTTTATACAAAAAAAAAAATAATAATAAAATAAAACACATATTTTCTTTTCGTTTTGGTTTGGTTTAGCAAAAAACCTTACAAACTCTCTCATATTTCATCTATAACAGAGAACTCAAATAATCAAAGCTCTCCAAACGCTTAGAAAGGTAATTCAAAGACACCGTTTCTTTTCTTTTTGTTTTCGTAATTCAAAATTATTTAGGACTCGTTTGATAACCATTTGGTTTTTTGTTTTGGGTTTATAAAATTTAAGCTTATTTCTACTCATATTTCTTACCATGTGCTCCATCTTTCCTACACGGTATGTATATTTTCTTAAGAAAGTAGGATTCACTAATCAAATTTCAAAAACAAAAACAAGTTTTTGAAAGCTACTTTTTTTGTTTCCAATTTTTAGTTTTGTTTATTAAAATATAGGTAAGATGTAGATATTCAAATAAGGAAAAAGATATAGTAAGGTAGTTGTTGTAGGCTTAACCTTGATAAACAAAAAATGAAAAATAAAATGGTTATCAAACGGGGCCTTAATTTGTGTTGTTTTATTTTTTACATCCCAAAACGCTTAGAGGGGTACTTCTTTAGTTCCTATGTTTTTTGGTGGAAGTTTCCACCTTATTTTAAAATCAAATATATTAAGGTCGGATTGATAACCATTTTGCTTTTTATTTTTGGTTTTTGAAATTTAACCTTATTCTTAGTCAATTTTCTTAAGATGTGTTCCACTTTTTCTACCGGGTATCCATCTTTATGAATGATAAACTAACTTTAAAAAACAAAAACAAGTTTGTTTTGTTTCAAATTTTGGTTTGATTTCTACAAATATAGGTGAGATGTAAATATTCAAGTAAGAAAAAACATATGGTATTTATGTAAGCTTAAATTTCAAAAACCATAATAAAAAAACAAATAGTTATCAAACATAGCCTTAACTTTTGAAATTTTAACAATATTCAATTTTAATCATTAAGATAACAAAACCATTAATTATATAGCTGGATATTGAATAAAATCATGATTTGTAGACTACTTTTGAATTCTAATATATAAATGAGGTAATTAATTTCTGTGAAGCGTTTAATTTTTATAACAAAAAAAAAAACTTTAAAAAATCTTAAGCATTATTGAAATCTAAAAAGTACATATTTGGTTTTGCCAATAAAAACGGTAACTTAGAAGTATTAGTGTACACTTGATGACTATGAGTCATAAGTTTAAATTCCTTATACCAATTGTTGTAATTAAAAAAGATGTTCTATTTTAAAACACAAGTACTATTAATCAAACAAAATTTATGTATAACAAAATATTTCACTTTCATTATCTTTAATCAATTTTATTTGATTGTTCAATCAGTTTATTGTTTCAATCATATTTCACTTTAATGTGTTTAATTATTTTAATTTATTTTCTATGGTTTTAACTTTATTGAATCCATCAGTTTCACTTTATTAAATTCATCCATTTGTATACTTGAAATCATTTCATAATTTTTGTTATATTTAATCAATTTTTTTTAATATTTCATTATTTTTTTTAAAGATTTCTTTTTATAAGATTTTGATATCCATAAATTTTCTTTCATTACAGGGGTTGGGTAAACTAGAGCTAAAAGATATAATATTAACCAAAGTAATATATATATATGTATATATAAACCTAACGGTTGATTAAATTTTTCATTTTTTCTATTTTTATGAAGTAAAAACATTCTATTATAAATATAATATAAAATTTCTTTAATTCTAGATTTCTCATTAATATTCGGTCTTAATTTCTATAATTGTGTCAATTCTTCTCCAAGTTGATTTGATTCCCTACTTATTGGTGTTGTGTATATCAATCATATTATAAGAAATTTTTTTAACCATAAACAGAAAAAGAAAAAGAAAAAAACCGAAGCATATAATATAGAAAAAGTTAAAATAATTTTTTCTAGGTTAAAATATCATTTTTGTCCTTTAACTATACCTTCGCTTCTATTTTAGTCCCACAAATTTCAAAAGTTCAGATTTAATCCCTTAATTTTCAATAAAGCTTAAAATTAGTTCGTGCTGGTAAGTTCGAGTTAAAGTCTGTTGTCAAAATGTAATAAAATAATAATATTATTATTTTTTTCTCTCTTCAAACTTCTTTCTCCTCCATCTTTGTGTGTTCTCTTTCTCTTGAGCTGAAGAATCTCTAAATATCTAAAGGGAAAGAACTTGTTGGGTTAAATAAATGATCCCCGAGGTTCAAAAACAAAAATCAGTAAGATTAAGAAGATATTTCCTGGAAGATCTCCATAAAACCTCAATTTCTGTAAAGAAGACAAATCAGGAACTTGACCAGAAAACAAATTCTGGCCAAATCCAAATGCTTCAACCTAGAACAGTTCCATAAAACATCAACAACTTCCCCATTCAAAAAATTAAACCTAAAATCCAGCTTCTCAAGAGATTTCAAAAAGAAAATAGAATAAAAAAGAAGACCCCATATAAGTTCTGAAAAGAAAGATTGATTTCAAGAACAGAGCCATTAGAATTGCATAAAACTCCATTGAAGCTGCTAGAAACATCCTTGCCCGAAACCAAAGAGCTGAGAATTGAAGAGTTTTGGTGGAGGAGGGAAGATTTTATGACCAAAAGTGGGTTAAGTTCATTGGCTTGGAAGATGAGGAGAAAGCAAAGGAGGACAAGGAGACGATAGAGTGCTGCTGAAGTGCGGCAGCGGAGGGGATTTTCCGGCGGGAATTTTCATGGAGCATTTTCCATGGATAATTCATTTAACCCAACAAGTTCTTTCACTTTAGAGATTCTTGAGCTCAAGAGAAAGAAAACTCTTAAAGATGGAGGAGAGAGAAGTTTGAAAAAATATTATTTTATTACATTTTGACGTCAGACTTAACTTCAACTTTTGTGCAGCCCTAATTTTAACCTTTTTTTGAAGTGGAGGGTCTAAATTTAGACTTTTGAAACTTAAATGACTAAAATGGAACTAATGGTAAAGTTGAGGGACCAAAAAAGTATTTTAACATTTCTTCTAAGTATTAATTTATTTAGCAATGGGTTAATGGTGCAATTATTTGGTTATAAACTAGTTTAACACAGTCACACGTTCGATTCGAAAAATTGGTATTTGTCCCCCGATATATACTCAAAAGAAAATAATGGAGATAAGTTAGAAAATTTCCGTAGCTATGTTTCAAAATCCACAATTATTTTACCATGAAAAATATATTGCTAATACAATCTCTTATTTGTAAAGCAAGTTGAAGGAAACATTTGGAAATGGGCACCATCTCATTTAAGAATCACCTTTTGGTGTTCCTGGTCGTCTCGGCCATTTCCGTAGCTCACTCGGTAACATTGACCAAGTGGGAGATCAACATTCATAATAATTTGGATTTCGGACAACATCTATTCGTGCATTGCAAGTCAAAAGATGATGACTTGGGTGAAAAAACTATTGGTGGGGGTGAAAAATACACGTGGGGCTTCAGAGTGAACTTTTGGCGTACGACGCTATTTTGGTGCTATATACGCAGGCCGGGTTATGACATGACATTCGATGCTTTCTGGGTCGAGAGGCGGACCCATTGGTTGCGCCCAAGGTGCGACAACTATGTTTGTCATTGGTTTGCGGTGAATGAAGGACTTCGCATCGAATATAAAACTATACCAGAGCTCGTCCATAAATGGAAACCGATACCGTTTAGTTAATAGATCATATAATGTTTGATCATTTTCTTATGTTGTTTCATTTTCAATAAATTGTTATATAAACCTTTTCTTCGCCGGAAATATACTTGCATGGTTAGCTTCTTTCCTTAACTTTTAGTATGTATTTCGTTTCTTTTTTTTAACCAAAGTGTGTTGTTACATTGAGAGTTTGAGGATATTGTGCCATACGATTTGAAAGAATCTGTTTTCCAATTTGGTACTGTACTTGCAAGATTTAAGAATGATATCAGCAATAGATACCATCAGCATTTAAATTTTTTATTTATCTCTTCAAAGATTGATTTTATTTGATTTTCGAATTTTGAAAAAGATCCATTGGAAAAGATTTCATTTGGATTTAAATGAAATTATATAAAAATATAATATGAAGAGATTTAAATTGGATTAGAGATGCAAAAAGTATATTTCTAGTGACCTACTATATAGTAACAAACAAATTATAGGTCCAAATCGTTTCAAATATTATATCAATAAAAAAAAATAGATTTCAAATAATATTATAATTATGGGAATCAAAACTAAATAATAGTCTAAAAAAAAGATAAAACTAACACATCTTTCTTTCACAGATTAGATATAGTTCTCACGGGTTCAATCGCTCTTAGAAAGAAAAAAGGGAGAACTAGCAAAATTTCTAAATTTTGTAATTATATTTACAAAATGTCTTTCCTCTTTTTTATTTTAAAACAATGTCTACTTCCTTAATTTTAAAAATAAATTATTAATATTTCTATTTTCAATGGACGGTCATACCCTTTAGCTTTATTTTTTTTTTCCCTTTTTTAAGTTTTTGAAATCATACGTTTTTGTAACAACCTACCAAAATATCTTGAATTTTAAAATGAAAGTTTATTAACGGAACTTAGGCTAAACTCAATGAAAATTAAGGAAAAAAAAACTATGGGTGAATGAATTCGACAAAACCCAAACGCCACAACACCCCCCATCTCCTCCCCGTACTGATTTTGCTCGCGAGCTCATCCCCCTTCATCTGCGCCGATTTAGTTTCTCGTGGTTGTCTCCATCGGCTTTCGTCATCGCTCTCATCTGCTTTCATCGTCGATTCTTGTTCACCCATCTCTTCGTCTTCTCCCCTTTGACCTATCTGGTCATCGTCTCTCATTCAGTCGGGTTTCACCCATCCCTTCGTCTTCTCCCAAACACTCCACGTTCCCCCGTCGTCATCCACATACGAACATCCGACATTCCTAGCTCTAGTGCACACTACAGACTCGACCAATTTGAACTCCAACCCAAGTAAGATTTTATACGTATTTAGAACTAACAGAACCCCTACTTTTAGGGTATTCTGTTCCCTCCTATTTTTTATATTGTAACTTAATTGTTGATTTATTTAACATAGCTTCGACTTCATAAATGGCGAGAGATAAACCTATATCCCGTTCTAGGGCTAGCAATCGATTAAAGGCTGCTGGAGTCCTACCTGGTTCGAAAAAACCTCATAAAGGACCTACAATCGAAGTGGTATGTATTTCTTGACTAATAGTGACCGTGCTTTTTAGATACAACCTCGCTTTTTTTTTTGTATTGAGTTTTGCTATGTAGAGCGAAGACAGATCGTCTGAGGAATCTGTGGCTAAAGACATGCCACCCTTGGCAAAAGAAACTAAGCGACATCGAGAAGAAGATGTAGAAAATGCAATGGGACCGTCGAGCAAACATACTAAGAAGGCCCAAAAGGAGGCTGAAGCAGATGATAAACAGAATGTACTATTCAGTGTTCTTTAAAAAGTTCAAATCTATAGATGAGTGATTATGAGATTTCTTCCAACTATGCAGAAAGCGACCGATCAGAGCTCGGAGCGCACGTGTAGCCTGGATGTGAGCGAGGTAGAAGAATCTTCATCGGGGGAAGAGAAGGTTCCTGAGGAAGACCCGCCCCGCAGAAAACAATCTCGTAAGCACGTGAAGGCTAAGGAACCTGTAGATGACGGGGTAGGGAAGAAAATGGTCGATGTCGAGGCCATGCTCAAACCGGTATTGAGTTTCATATGATTGATTAATTTACGCTTATGGTGTGATTAACTTGCTATGGGTTTATGATGCAACTGCCTTTTTTTGTTTCCATATATGATGCTGCCTTTTTCGGTTTCCATATATGTGTGTGAGCTAATACAAAATAGTAGACCACATTCACAAATAAATGCTTGTTACTCTGTTTACCCGAACGTGTGTTATCTGCCAGTGTGTAGTCTACCCTTTGCATCGTTCATGGTGATTGTGTACCATGTGTACCAAGCGTAATGTGTGTTTATTGTGGTTTTACAATGTATACATGCTCTTGACATTAAATGTGTACAATATGCCTAATGTCGGGTCTTGGCGCATAATCGCTTGCTCCCGACATGTTGTTATGTTTGCCCAAATTTATATTATAATATTTGCCAACATGTATTGTGCCTTCCGATATGTCTTCATCCTGTACTGTGATATAGATCGTGCATATTAATTGTGTTTGAAATTGGTGTGTGCCTTCATTTATGCAACTCTGTGATGCATGTTTTGTAGATGTTTGCCGTTGAACATACATTTGCAACCGTACCGAACCTTGTTATACTGATGACGCCGCGACGTGATGATCGTCGTCATTTGACGATCGAAGCCACTTAAGATCAATTTATCTTTGCAAAAGTACTATAATGTATGAGATATTACGGAATCTTGACGAGGGCTCTGTGACACGTTTTCGGGAGACGTGTATTGGTGGTTTGCTCGATTTTACAGTGAAGAAAACCTCCTCACAACTCTTGCTCCATCTGAGTCAACGTCAGTGAAAACCCAAAAGGTACCCTGAGCTGACGTTCAAGATAGGAGGGAAATTCTTGACGTTTGGGATTTAGAGAGTTCTGCCTTATAACCGGCCTGAACTGCGACGAAATTACAAAAATTGATAGAGCTTCCATAGTCAGTGGGGGGCAGCTTCGCCAAGAATATTTTGAAGACGTTGAAGTGGTGAGATGAGCAATGTTGAACATGACGTTCAAGTGCAACAAAAGGGCAAGTGAGAAAAATGTGCTCAAGATTTCCCTCTTGTATTGCTTGGAAAGTTTCCTACTGCCGAAACAAGACCGGGTTGCTATTGAAGAAGATCACATTCATATGGTTGATGACTTGGAGGAGTTCAATAGCTACCCATGGGGGAGGGTTCCGTATGACCTGCTTGTTTTGAACATACGAGCTGCTGGGTTGTCAAAAGGGAATTGTACTGTGGGCATGAGAGGTTTGGTTTATGCCCTGTTGTGTTGGGCATACGAGGTTATCCCGTCATTGAGTGCCGACTCTGTGTTATACGCGAGAAGGACGAGAAACTTGGTCCCTAGGATATTGAATTGGGACTCGGAGATGCAACCCGAGTGGCGTGATCTTCTAACTAATGTCTTTGAGAATTCATCAGTAAGTAACCCCCCCTCCACTCAACCAAATATTTTTACTCTACTATTATACTAACAAAACTTATTGGATGTGCAGATTGAGGTGTGTCCACTTGTTGCCACCGATGAGGAATTAACAATGCCATATTTCACCCCTTTTTTAGCTGCAGAGTTGGTTGCTCGGGATAGGACTAGCCGATCTGCGGGACACAGACCACCTAACCCATCTTTCTACATGGGATCTTCCTCCACGTCCCCAATAAATATAGAAATTGTAAGGCGTTTCGATAAGTTGGAGGAAACTCAAGTGGAGATAACCCGTCAACTAGCAATGTTGACTACTACTGTAAACAACATGGCACGATGCATGGAGCTGGTCTATGGGGCTGATTTTGAAGGTAGAACCAACCTTGGCACATAGATTGTACCAATAGTTGAGGAAGAACCAGAGGTGAGAGTACACAATATCATACACTATTTTATGTTTATTTGCATTGCATAGATTAAAATGGTTGAACTTAATTGGTCTAGGGTGGAAACAAAAAAAGTGGAAAAAGAAAACTGAGTGGTTGACGATCACGAGGTGCATAAGGTCGACCGCAGAAAGGATGACGATGATGATGCCGGTCCTGATGGTGGATGGGGTGGATCGAGCTTTTCAACACAGAATGATGGAACACGTGTACCGAAGGACGGGGTAAGAGCAATGTCAATATCATATTTATTCCCCTTTGTGGCACTTTCTGATTGAAGAATAAGTATGAATCATAAGCTACCTATGTTTGTAATGTGTAATAGGCTACCGAAGAGGACAGAGTGATGGATAACGTGATTGCAACCATAGACGAGCGAACAGTGGTGAACAAACTGAAAGCATAAGGAATAAGGGCTCGGTTAGCACGGGTAAAACCGCAATTATGTACCCCCCATTTATATTATGTGTGGTGGTATCTACTTTTATGTATGGTGTATGCAGTTTTATAAACTGAATGCATGTATGTGTGTGTATACTTCCTGGACTATATGTATAATGTGGAGTGTGAGTATGCGTGTGCTATAGGCTGTCGTGAACCATGCCTCTATGTTTTGTAGCAAATGAGCAAAGACGCAAACAATCCAATCCCTCATGATGGAGTACCGATAGGAGAGAAATGGAGACCAGCTCTATCAGAGGTACACATTGAAAATGTCCATTGAAACTTGTATCCTTTAAATAATTATATTACTGTCTTTGGTTTGGTGTAGTTGAATGGGTGTATCCCACCAAGTGGTAAGCACAACCTGGTAATGATGCCTCATCAAAATGTGCCTTACGTCGATGCGACAAGGGGGGAACCCAGCTCAAACCACCCATCCAAGTTACCGTGTGAGTTCGATGCACCTTCCTTTGATCTGAAGTTGAGTCAAGCATAAGCTAGCACAGTCGTAATATTTTTTGTTTTTTACCTTTGATCTAGACTATCGACAAACTAGACAGTGTGTTGCTAGGATAATTTTATGTTTTTTTCTTTTGTTGTGTTTTTGCGTATTAGACTATCCTGCCTTGAACTATATTTTGTTGTTTTTGGGAATAGAACCCCAAAAATCATGTGTTACTTTTACTTTGTTCAGTTCGTATATTTATGCATTTATGGATTTATTGATGTACCCGAAACATTTTGGTTTTTCTATGAATTGGTTTATAGTTGATCTACTATTTTCCTATTTACTGGAGTGTTTGATGGATCATAATCGTCAAAATTCAAACGTAAGCCAATGAAATTTGGTTGTTTATATGGGTTAGTACATGTAGTTGCTTGCTTTGGATGCCAAAAGTGTAACGGCCCAGGTTTTCATCCTGATCTTCCAGCTATGCCTTAGGGGCATTTTGGTAATTTGGTCTGGCCGTAAGGGCCGTTTATGTCTTTTTCAGGGGTTAAAAATTATTGGATGGTCTTAAGTAGGATTTTGATGCTTTGTGGATGTGTTTGGGCATGGTGAGATGCAAAAGAAAAATTAGGAGTTAAAGGTGTGTTTGGTGGGTTTCGAACCCAGGTGGTCTGGGAGGTTAGTTAGGTGTCGTTGCCTGTTGAGCCTCAAGCAGTTTTTGTTACTCTTTCCGCAGCATATCTTGGTTAGCCTTGAGTCCTTTGGGTTTTGGTGAATTTGATTAAATGAAAGGAAATTAGGTTTTTAGGGTTTCTTCTCCAAAGAGCTCCTTGGCGCCTAAGCTCTCCTCCCAGTGCCTAGCCGAGATCTTCCTTCCCTTGCGCCCCGGCGGCCGCGCCCGCCCCGCCGAGCAAAGAACCCAGAGAGAGCAAAGAGCCTGTTGCGCCCAGATTCGCCCAAAGAAATGAGCTGACCGCCAAAGCACGCCCCCAGACACGCCCGGCGGTGAGCCAGATCGCGGCCAAGCCGCCCAGATCGCCAGCAGCCCCATCGTGTCCCTGTCGCGCGCAGCAGCAGAGGCAAGGCCGCCCAGATCGCCCAGCTCCATCGCACCGGCCAGCGAGCAGCCGCGCGCGCCCGCTCCGCCGATGCACACGCATCGCGCCCGAGATCGCCGCGCAGCGCGCCAGCGCGCGCTCGCATCGCCATCGCTACCGCGCGTCCGTCGCGTCGTAGCCAGCGCCCTCAGCGCCAGCGCGCCCGTGTCATGCCGCTCGCCCTCGCGTGTCCTGCTTGTCCGCGCCGTGCGCCTGCGCCTTGCCGCACCGTGTCGCTCGCCCTCGCGCCCGCTCCATGCCAACACGCTCATCCGCGCCCCAGCGCCGTGCCAGCATGCAGCCCTGCCACCCATCAGCGCCCAGCAGCAGCCTCGCCGTGCTGTTTGCCCGTCCGCGTGTCAGCCGCGCCGCGTGAGTTGCTCTCGAGCCGAGCCTTGTTTATTTTATTATATTTAGGCCTATGGATTGTGATTATGATTGTGTTTGTTAGGTTCTCGGTAGCTAGCTCGGGTTCGATCGCAGCTTAAGATTTTGTGTGTAGTTGCTTCCCGGCCAGGTAAGGATTTCTTATCGGAGTTGTGTGGGCCCTGCGATATATTATGTGATGCTGTTTGTATGCTTGTTTGTGTTTATCAGCATGTTTAGTGATATGTGCTCTGTTCTGAATTCCCGACTGGCATGATTTCTTATGTTGTTGCTCATGTTAGTCCATGCTAGGTTGTTCCGTTTTGGCATGCTCGTATCTGTTCTTGCTTCGTAGTATCATGCTAGGTTCGTTGTATCTGTTGAGCACGTATTGGATTGTGTTGGATTGCTTGTTGTTGATATTATAGGCTAGAGTTCAAGTAGGTAGCATCATCCGGGCCGGATGCATAACGTAACTTGCATCCACGACAGGGACGTACGAGACGGTACTCCATCCCTAATCCCCGTTAGGGTTTAACTATCCCTAACGGCTGGCCCTGCAATCTTGGGTGAGGGTGGCGATCGTTAAATGCCCCAACGGTCGGAAGATGACTTGGCATTGCCTCGCCCCGGCGATCGGCACGTCCTCGGCGTGTTCGGCCGTAGCCTTTGATTGCCACCTGTTAGGGCAAGGGCGGCTTCTCGGTGTAAGCCTACCACGATCGGTTCCTTAGCCTCAAAGTGCGGTAGTGCGGTGACATAGTTCACGTGTCCAGGTCTCACACTTCTATGTCAGTGACACTGATCCAAAGATTTAGTTAGTCATGGTGACTGGACCTGGGCAGCTTGCCACTAGACCCGGCACCCCCCAGAGTTTGCAGTAGCATGCGGTGCTCGCTTACGCTCATTACAGCGCCGACCGGAGAACTCATCGGGATCTTGAGCTAGTGCACCTTTCGTATCGACAGTAGACAGGCTGAGGCTGAGACTTGTTTCTCGTATAGGGCGTATTGTGTGGTGGATTTTCTGGAGTAAGACCCTGAGTTGGCATCCGAGGTTTATATGTGGATTTAAGCTATGTGCTCTATTCTGTGTTTATATTCATAGCTTGCATATCTTCCAGCTAGATGACCTTGTATATCGTATTGTACCCCGGTTGGGGATTCTTACTGAGTAATTTGTTACTCACCCTTATTTTGTGGCATTCCACAAGTAACCATGGTGCGAGACAGGATGGCTGGAGGAGGAGCAGCGATCATGGAAACCCGTTGTTGAACTCTAAATTTTATCTATGATTCTCTATGTCTTATTTTTCCTCTGAATGCATGTAGTTGGGCACGGAGCCCTAGGTTGTTTTCTGAATGTTTTTCCGGATTCTAGCAGTACTGTAATTGTTGGATGTTTTAAATGTGTTAAATAAATCTCTGATCAGAGTAAGTTTTGGAAATGTATTTGCCTTGGAACAGGTGCTTGGAAACAGGGACAGGTTTCAAGAAGTTTTGTTGACTTTGAAAATGGATGTTTTATGTTTTTAGTTTTACTTAGAATCCGAAACCATTCCTGCATATTGTCTTTAACTTTTGAATGCATGCATTGAGGTAAAGACCTATTCTAGGACCCCATTCGGGTCGGGTCTTTACAAAAAGGGTGTTGTTCTATTATTTATGATTAGTATATGTATGTGAATTTCTTTGTATTTTTATGTGTTATTTGCTGCTCCCAACATGAGCCGATTCTATGGCTGAAGGATATGAGGCTAACTCCCTCAAGAGTCTTAATTCTACAAAATTTGTTTGCTATACTCAGGTTTATATGAATGGTCACATTCAACATATCTTTAAAGGGATCTACCACAAATGACCCTGATATCAGAGGTCCGATTCTCCACCCCACATATTATCAACAACCCAAATTATATACTTATTAATAATTGACTATGCATGAACATGAAGTCAGTTATCTTTGTACATCTCTTACAAATCAGTTGTCTGTATGTGTGTACTCTAGTGATTCGGTTTGTAGTGGCTCGATCGAACGTCCATACGAGTGTATTAGTGGTTCATGTATCGAAATACATGCAAGTGTACACTAATGCGTATGGCCATTAATTGAATTGTTTACGTATTTACCATGAAATTCGAATACAACATATCAACCTAGACAATGTCTATAATGTGTGCACACATCAATGGGAACGACCTTCAAAAAGCATGTAAATTAAATCAATATAAGAAAAATGTGTGTTTCAGTGAACAAATGACACTTACGACATCAAATAAAATCATAATTTATGTGCAAAACAATAAAGGTTTTGGTGAATAAGTGACACCTGCAAATAGAAAATAAAATCATAATTTAAGTGCATAATAATGTCAAATTAAACCGATATCAAATGAAACATGAGTGCGGAAGAAAAAACAAAACAAATGACCATGACGAAAGTGATCATCTACGATGTGGATCCCTACATGTTCTTCTGTTGTGGCCTGATTTGCCACACACCCCACACCTTACACTGGTGCCTACTTCGTTGTGTGATCAGATCCTCCTCTTTCAGGGTCTTCCAGCACGACGTCTTACGTTGGGGGGGTGGACACTCAAAGACCCCTCGACAGGTGGTGAATGGTGTGACATCCCAATAGGATATATGTCCGCCTCATACATCTTCCTCAGTGTGCTCGTCTTATAAAAGTCATTAACAAACGAATGTAGGTTCAACTTTTTGTGTGTGATCACTCGACAAGCGTGTGGGCACGGTATTAAGTTATAACGGCCCAGGTTTTCATCCCGGTCTTCCAGGTCTTCCCTAGGGGTATTTTGGTAATTTGGTTGGGCCGTTAGGGCCATTTCTATCTTTTTCAGCTGTTAAAATTATTGGATGGTCTTATGTAGGGTTTTGATGCTTTGTGGATGTGTTTGGGCTTGGAGAGATGCAAAAGTAAACTAAAAATTTATTAGTGCTGTTGTTGGGTTTCGAACCCAGGTCGCCAGGAAGTCAGAGGAGTAGTATGCCAGTTATGCCACTGGGTGCTTTTGTTGCTCGTTCCGCGGTATGTCTTGGTTAGCATTGGGTCTTTGGGGTTTTGGTGTATTTGATTAAATAGAGAGGAAATTAGGTTTTCTTCTCATTAAATAGAGAGCATTGGGTCTTTGGGGTTTTGGATGTGTTGCTCGTTCCGCGGTAAGAGTTCTCGTTCCTTTCTTCTCTTTCGTTTGGTGCGTTCTTGCCGATCGAGAGAAGAAGAGGTGAAATTTGATGTTTTGTGCAGCCAGCTGAGAGGACAGCAGCAGCCCCTGTCCGTCGCGCCAGCAGCCGAGAAGCCCAGCGTCCATCGCCCTGCCCATCACGCCAGCAGCCGGATCGTGCCGCACACCCCCTCGCCTCCAGCAGCAGCTCGCGCGCCATAGCGCCCAGAAGTGTCGCGTCGCTAGCAGCGCCACATGCCTCGCCCGCATCGCTCGTTTGCGTCTGCACGCCCGTGCCCCAGTGCCCGTCTACATGCAGCTCCGAGCCCCAGCGCCCGTGCCAGCACGCCCAGCAGCGCAGCCCTGCCGGCGCAGCCCACCAGTAGTGCCCAGCTTCTATGCAGCCTGTCCGTCTGCGTGCCAGCCGTGCCGTGTGAGTTGCTCCCGAGCCGAGCCCTATTTGTTTTATTATATTTAGGCGTATAGTTTGTGATAATTGTTGTTGCTTGTTAGGTTCCCGTTAGCTAGCTCAGGGTCGATCGCAACATAGGATATTGTGTGTAGTTGCCTCCCGACCAAGGTAAGGATTTCTTACTGGAGTTGTGTGGGCCCTGCGATATATTCTGTGATTGCTAAATGTATGCGTGTTTATGTTTATCAGCATGTTAGTGGATAGGTGCTCTGTTCTGAATTCTGACTGGCATGATTCTCGTGTTGTTTCTCATGTTAGTTCCATGCTAGGTTGTCCTGTTCTGGCATGCTCGTTATCTGTTCTTGCTTCGTAATATTATGCTAGGTTCGTTGTTTCTATTGAGCACGTATTGGAATGTTTGCTGTTATATGTTATAGCTTAGAGTTCTAATAGGTAGCATCATCCGGCGAGGATGCATAACGTAATTTGCATCCGTGGCAAGGACGAACGAGGCAGTACTCCTTCCCTGATCCGTCGTTAGGGTTTAGCTAACCCTAACGCCAGCCCAGTGCAATCTTGGGTGAGGGTGACAAACTGTTAAATGCCCCAACAGTCGGGGGAATGATGAGGCATTGCCTTATCCCCGGCAGTCGACACGTCCTCAGCGTGTTCGACAGTAGCCCTTGATTGGCACCTGATAGGGCAAGGATCGGTTCCTGGTGTAAGCCTACCACGGCCGGTTTCTTAGCCTTAGGTGCGGTGGTACAGGTTGACATAGTCATAGTGTCCTGGTCTCACACCACTATGTTCAGTGACACCAATCCAGAGATTTGTTAGGCATGCGTATTAGACCAGGGCATCATGCCCTAGACCCAGCACCTCCCTAGTTTGCAGCAGCATGCGGTGCGCACTTACACTCATTACAGCGCCGACTGGAGAGCTCCTCGGGATCTTGAGTTCAGTGCACCTTTAGTATCGACAGTAGGAAGGCTGAGGCCGGGACTAGTTTCTCGTATAGTATCGTAAAGCGTTGTAGTTTTCCGGAGTAAGACCGTAAGATGGCATCCGAGGTTTATGTATGGATTTAAAGCTATGTGCTCTCTTCTATGTTTATATTCATGGATTGCATACTTTCTGCTAGATGACCAGTTATATCGTATTGTACCCCGGTTGGGGATTCTTACTGAGTAATTCGTTACTCACCCTTATTTTGTGGTTTTCCACAGGTAACCATGGTGCAAGACAGGATGGCTGAAGGAGGAGCTGTGATCATGGAAACCAGTTGTTTGAACTCTGAGTTTTATGTTAATGTTTTTATGTCTTAATGTCCTCTGAATGCATGTAGTTGGGCACGGAGCCCTTAGGTTGTTTTCTGGTTATTTTCTGGATTCTGACATTGTTGTAAACCGTTTGAAGTTTTTGAATGTTTAAGTTGAATCTCTGATCAAAGTATTTTTTAAATTGTATTTAGCTTGGAACAGGTACTTGGAAACAGGGACAGGTTCCAGGACAATTTGTGTTTGTTTTGGATGGATGTTTAACGTATTTAGTTTTATTTAGAATCTGGAAAAATGATCTAGCATAATATTTTCTAAGTTTTTAAGCATGCATTGAGGTAAAGGCCTATTTTAGGACCCCATTTGGGTCGGGTCTTTACATAAGTCCATCTGCCACTGTTTGCATGTGCATGTGTGTTTGCTTATGTTCACCACGTGTGATTCACGAGAGCCACGTACTTCACATAGGGAGTTGTTGATAGGTTTTACCCGTGTAATGTATAGATAATGTTTAATAAGCAAAGAAAAAGGTTGAATAATATCAGTAAAAAAAGGTATTTAAAGAACTTAAACTCATGGTACGACTGTCGTGTAAGTTCTCATGTAGAATTATGGAGAATTTGCGACTAATATCTAATTGTTCAAAGTTAGCATTATTCCTCCTCTTATAAAACCAAGATTGTATAAGATCTATATGTTCTCCAACAATGTGATGATTGGCAACTCGCGTGGCCCAAGTAGGCGTGCATTCATGCTCTCGGAAACATTCGTTGTCATAAGCAAATGTTGACTCTTCAACGCATATGCCCGCGCACACCTGTGTACCCCCACTTCTTCTAACTTGGACCTAACATTTGGAGACATCTGTTCTAGTAGCCTTAAATGGTACTCATAGTCTTCTGGTGTATACGCTTCGACACAATCAAAATAGGTCCTAGTAAACAACCTAGTCCTGTGACTTGGTTTGATGTTCTTAAGGAGATGTAAGACACACATTACTTGGTGGGCTATACGATATGTACTTGAGAACCAGTTCTCTATACTATGGTGACGATCGGATACTACAACTAGGTCTTCGTGTTCGCCATAGACAGATTTCAAGTTTTTGAAAAACCATCCCCACGACGCATCATTTTCTAAGTTGACTACTGCTAAGGCTATGGGATATATACGACCATTCCCATCCACCGTGCAAGCAGTAATCAAAGTGCCTGCAAACTTGTTTTTTAAGGATGCCCCGTCAACACTTATGACAGGGAGACAATAGTCTCATCCCTTAATGGAGGCCGATGTACTCATGAAAAGGTACTTGAATCGGTTGTCGCCATCGACGTCGTGTGCAGTGTAGGAACCTGTGAAATATAAAATGTTGATCGTAACGTGGTGTGTGGGGTACACAGCGTAGAAAGAATTTGCCATGTTCAACAACTGTATGGTCTGTAAAATTTATATATATACTGTACACATTAAACAAGCAAGACTGTGAGAATATACCTGGATTTTTTTTAATCAGCTTCGCAGCCAAATTGGAAAGGAATGAGTATGAATCTTCCGGGCTACCCATCATGCGTTTCAGTGCATTTTCTTTCCCTTTCATAGCTTTGTAATAACTTATGACAACGCCATGATTATCCTTCGCATACTTAATCACACCGGCGGGTGTACACAATCCTTTCTCGTTCGATCGAATAACGGATTCAGCATATCCAGACACTATTGCAGGAGTGGCTTGCATATGCACATCTTGAACAACGTCAACGAGGCATGTGTGGGAGTCTATGAACTTCCTGACTAGCCAAAGACTGCTGCCTCTGTATGATGCACGAACGTACCAGCTGCAAGACTCGTTAATGCAGCAAGCAGTAAATTGCTTTGGGCTAGACTTCATAGTTTTATATTAGAAGTTTTTGCTTAGTGCTAACTTACACAATGCTTCCTTCAACTCATCTTTGTTCAGTAACATTGAGCCTACCCTAATCACACCTGGCCCCTACGATGTGTCCACGCTGTACAAATCTTTAACTGCAGTCGTAATTTCGACAAGGAGGCAGCAGTCGGTATACCCCTCGTTTGCAAACCCATTGTAACGGCCCAGTTTTCCATTCCAGTTTCCCTGGTACTCTCGATTCAGTATTGGGGCAATCGGTTGGGCCGTTAGAGCTTTATAACCTTCGAGGGTATTTTGGTCTTTCTGCTCCCCGGCCAGAGGTTGAGGATTTTCATGATTTCAGGGTCATTCTGGCCATCGTTGTGACTTGTTGATGTTGAATGCAAAACCCAAGGAGTTTGGGTTAGTTGTTTGGAAGTTTGGTAGCATTTAGGTTAATGGGAAAATTAATTGAAAATTAATGGTTCCATCGGGATTTGAACCTTTGCCCAAAATGGTGAATTTGGAGTTTTAGAAAAGAGCCTTAATTAAAAAGAAAGAAAAGTTGCTTTAGCCGGGACCTGCAAGAGGAAGCCTTGGGAAGGGAATTTAGGTCTCCTAACCTATTTAAAATAGGGAAAAGAAGGAAAATCAAGAAAACCCCTATTTTTCCCCTCAAAGCTGCCACTCTCTCTCTCTCTCTCTCTCTCTCTCTGTAAAGACCCGACCCAAAAGGGGCTCTAAATGGGCCTTTACCCCAATGCATGTATTGAAAATAAAAGACATTATGAAAAATACATTTCGGATCCCAAGTAAAAACAGAAACATTCAATAATCAAAACATACATTTCTAAAAGCATACTCTGATCAGAGATTTATTTAAACCATTTAAACATTCCACAAGTACAAATATCTTTGGAATCCATCAAACGTAAGAAAACATCCTAGGGCTCGTGCCCGTCTACATGCATTCTGTGGGAAATAGCAAAAGTCAAGAGTCATGATATAATAAAATGGTCGGAGATGACAGCAGGATTCCATGATCACGGCTCCTCCTTCACCATCCTGTCTCGCGCCTTGATTACCCGTGGAAACCACAGAATAAGGGTGAGTAACGAATTACCCAAGAAGAATCCCCAACCGGGTACAATACGATATACATGATCATCTAGAAGAATGTATGCAAGCTATGAGTACAAACACGAGTAGAGCACATAGCTTAAGTCCACACTTGGACCTCGGATGCCAACTCGTGGTCTTAGTCCGGAAATACCACAACACACTAAACGCGCTATACGGGAACAAGTCCCGGCTCTCGGCTGTCTCTGATCGATCACGAAAGGTGCATCGGCTCAAGATCCCGAGGAGCTCTCGGTCGTATTTGTAATGAGCGTAAGCATGCACCGCGTGCTTCTACTGAGACTATGGGGGTGCCGGGTCTAGTGGCAAGCTGCCCATATCCGGATACCACGCCTAACTAAATCTCCGGATCGGTGTCACCGACATAGGGGTGTGAGACACGGACACGTGAACTATGTCACTGTACCACCGCTTTTGAGGCTAAGGAACGGGTCTGGTAGGCTTACACCGAAGCCGTCCTTACCTTAACAGTGGCAATCAAGGGCTCTTTGCCGAACACGCCGAGGACGTGCGTTTTTGCCGCCGGACTAGGCATTGCCAAGTCATCATCCCGACCGTTGGGTATCGCTTAGACTACCACCCTCACCCAAGATTGCGCGGGCCTCACCGGTTGGGATAGCTAATCCTCACGGGGTCCAAGGACGGAGAACTGTCTCGAACCGTCCTTGCCATAGATGCAAGATACTTTATGCATCGGGCCCGGATGATGCTATCTACCTGAATTCTAACCTGCCTTAACAATCAGCAAACAATCCAATACGTGCTCGAAAGAATACAGCAGACCTAGCATGGTACTACAGAACAAGAATGAATATGAGCATGCCAGAACGGAACAACCTAGCATGGGCTAACATGAGAAACAATACAAGAGTTCATGCCAGTCAGGAATTCAGAACAGAGCACCTAGGGCTAAACATGCTAGTAATCATACACAGGCATACAAAACAACAATCACAAATATACCGCAGGGCCCACACAACTCCGGTAAGAAATCCTTACCTTGGTCGGGAGGCTTCTACACACAAATCCTAAGCTGCGGAACAAACCCGAGCTAGCTACCGAGAACCTAACAAAACAATGATAATCATAATCCATAAGCCTAAATATAATAAAATAAACAAGGCTCGGCTCGGGAGCAACTCACGCGGCTCGGCTGACACGCAGACGGGCAGCGCAAAGACAGGGGTCTTGCTTTGGCGAAGCGACGCGCGCAGAAGGGGGCTGATGGGCGGCGGGGACCGCACACTCGGGCGCCGACGGCAGAGAGGGGGCAGATCAGCAGCGCATGCATGCTATGTGACATGATTGGTGGGCAAGCGCAGCGACGGGGCGAGTGTAAAGACCAGACCCAAAAGGGCTCTAAATGGGCCTTTACCCCAATGCATGTGTTGAAAATAAAAGACATTATGAAAAATATATTTCGGATCCCAAGTAAAAAGCAGAAACATTCAACAACCAAAACATACATTTCTAAAAGCATACTACGATCGAGAGATTTATTTAAACCATTAAAACAATCCACAAGTGCAAATATCTTTGGAATCCATAAAACGTAAGAAAACATCACAGGGCTCTCTCGCCCGTCTACATGCATTGGGGAAATAACAAAAGTCAAGAGTCATGATAAATAAAATAATAAGAGATGACAAGCGAGATTCCATGATCACGCCTTCCCCTTCACCATCCTGTCTCCCGCCTTGATTACCTCGTGGAAAACCACAGAATAAGGGTGAGTAACGAATTACCAGTAAGAATCCCCAACCGGGTACAATACGATATACATGATCATCTAGAAGAATGTATGCAAGCTATGAGTACAAACATAGAGCGGAGCACAAAGCTAAGTCCACACTTGGACCTCGGATGCCAACTCGGGGTCTTAGTCCGGAAAATACCACAACACACTAAACGCGCGCTATACGGGAACAAGTCCGGCCTCGGCTGACTCATCGTCGTCACGAAAGGTGCACTAGCTCAAGATCCCGAGGAGCTCTCGGCCGGCGCTTGTAATGAGCGTAAGGATGCACCGCGTGCTTCTACTGAGACTATGGGGGGTGCGGGTCCAGTGGCAAGCTGCCCATATCCGGATACCACGCCTAACTAAATCTCTCGGATCGGTGTCAGCGACATAGGGTGTGAGACACGGACACGTGAACTATGTCACCTGTACCACCGCACCGAGGCTAAGGAAGGCGGGTCATGGTAGGCTTACACCAGAAGCCGTCCTTACCTTAACGGTGGCAATCAGGGCTCTTGCCGAACACGCCGAGGACGTGCCGGCTGCGGGGACTAGGCATTGCCAAGTCATCATCCCGACCGTTGGGGCATCGCTTAGACTACCACCCTCACCCAAGATTGCGGGGCCTACCGGTTGGGATAGCTAATCCCTCACGGGGTCCAAGGGCGGAGAACTGTCTCGAACGTCCTTGCCATAGATGCAAGATACTTTATGCATCGCCCGGATGATGCTATCTACGAATTCTAAACCTTAACAATAATAACAATTCAATCAATGCGGTCCAATACGTGCTCAGCGAGATACAAGGAACCTAGCATGATACTACGAAGCAAGAACAGATATCGAACATGCTAGAATAGAACAACCTAGCATGGGCTAACATGAGAAACAATACAAGAGTTCATGCGATCAGAATTGTAACGGAGCACCTAGGGCTAAACATGCTAGTAATCATACACGGGCATACAAAACAACAATCACAAATATACCGCAGTGGTCCACACAACCCGGTAAGAAATCCTTACCTTGGCCGGAAGACTTCTACACACAAATCCTAAGTGCGGAACAATCCCGAGCTAGCGGCGGGAACCTAGCAAACCAATAATAATCAGCATCTAAAACGTCTAAACAACAATAGAAGCGACAAGCTCGGCTCGGGGACTCACGCGCACGGCGACACGAGCTTGGAGCTGCTGGCGCGAGCTAGCTCGGCAGGTGGGCGCGGCCGCTGGCTGGCACGGCAGTGGCTGGGCGCTGGCGCGCGCTGCACGGCAGCAGTGGCTGGCTGGGGCGCTGGTATGGCACGACGGCACGGGCACGGACGCGCGCGGCGAGCGTCTGGCGAAGGCGCGCGCCGGGCGCGGCGCGCGGCGGCAGCGACGCGGATGCGGCTGGCGCGCGGGCGAGCGGCTTCGGGCGAAGGCCTCTCGGGCGCGCGAGCGATCGGCGAGCGGCTTCGGCGAAGGCCTCGGCGCGCGATCGGCGCGCGGCGATCGCCGCCGGCAGACACTGGCGTCGTGCGATCGGTCGCTTGACGAGATCTGGGCGTGCGAGTGAGGTGGCGATGATGGTTGCTCCTCTCGATTGGCGGCGCAACCAACACAAACACACACACACACATCTTACCTTCGGCCAAACATCAAAAACCAAAAGAGGAGATGAAGAGGATGAAGACTTACCGGAATGATGATGATCGAACCCAAGGAGATGCAAGGGAAGAAGAATTCGGCAAGGCAATGGAGAGGAGAGCTTGTGCGGCCAAGAGGGGATTTGGAGAAGAAGATGGAATAAACCTAATTCTATTTCATTTAACCAAATGCACCAAAGCTCCAAAATCCAAGGTTAACTAAGATGTGATGCAGAAAGAACAACAAGAGCACCTAATGGCTCAATTGGCACACATCTCTACAAGCTTCCCGGGAGACCGGGTTCAAACCCCACTGCAAAGACAAATTCCTTTATTTTTACTTTTGCAACAAACCTTGCTCAAACCAAACCACAAACCCCTTCAAAAACCTACAAAAACCATCCAATAATTTTAGTAAGCTGGAAAAGACACAAACGACACGACGGCCCGACCAAATTACCAAATTACCCCTAGGGCATACACGGAAGACCGGGAAGAAAAACACAGGTCGTTACAATATTCCCTCCTTTTATGACTTTCGTCCTCGAAAGTCCTTAAAACAAACACTCGAGGGTAATGCAATCTCATCTCGTCTTCCCGCTCCCAAGTGGCTTCCTCGTAACCCCGATTCTTCCACTGAACCTTTACCAAAACGAATCTCGCGACACGCAACGTCTTGGTCTCAAAGGCAAGGATCCTCACCGGCTTCTCCTCGAAGTTCAAATCCTCATTCGGTGCAAAGGCTCAAAGTCCACAATGTGCGACGGGTCCGGCACATCTTGCCTCAACATCGATACATGAAAAACACTATGCACTGCGATAGTGACGGAGGTAGGGCTAGCAGGTAAGCAACTCGCCAATCCTCTCTAGGATCTCAAATGGACCAACAAAGCGGGGACTCAACTTCCCACGCTTACCAAACCTCGAACACCTCGCATCGGAGCAACCTTAAGGAACACATCTTGACCAACCTCAAACTCCAAATCTCGGCGCCGAACATCGGCGTAACTCTTCTGCCTGCTGAAGTGTCAACATACGAGCTCTAATCTTCTCGCCTTTGCACCATTGGTCAAGCTGCGGCAGAACTCGGGACCCAAAACACTGTCTATCACCAACCTCTTCCCGAACACGGGGGACCGACAACGCTTACCATACAATGCCTCGAATGGAGCCATCCGAGATCGTCGATCGGTAATCGTTGTTATAGGCAAACTCCATCAAGTCTGAATCATGGTCCCAATCGCGGGAAATCCAACACACAAGCCCTCAACATATCCTCGAGAATCGATTCACTCTCTCATCGACCATCCGTCGAGGGTGAAAAGTCATCTTTGGCGCACTGCGTGCCCAAACCCTTCTAGAGCGCTCTCGAGAAACGAGAAGTGAACCGCGAGTCACGATCGGACACAATCCTCACCGGCACACCATGATAACGGATAATCTGCTCCAAAAGCAGTGCGCCCCTTTGTTCCACGGTATAAGTGTCTCTACCGGGAATGAAGTGTGCGCTCTTGGTCAAACGGTCGACTATCACCCAAATCGAGAGAACTTCCTCGGAGTCCTTGGCAAACCAGAGATAAAGTCCATGGAGATCTCTTCCCATTTCCATCGGGTACACTCGATGGTGGCGCAACAAACCTCTTGGCCTCTGCGGGTGCCTTCACTTGGCGACAAGTGAGACACCGGTGACAAACTCGCCACATCTCTCTTCATTCCCATCCACCGTAAGGTGCAGCAAGGTCTCGATACATCTTGGTACCCGGGGTGCCAAGCAAAAGGGGAACTGTGGGCCTCGAGAGCAACTCTGCTCGCAAACACGCAATGTCCGGAACACACAACCGGCCTCTATAAGTCAACCCACATGCGGTGAATACACAAAGTCAAAGTCACCGTCAAGATCGACTCTGTCAACCAATCTCTTAAGTGCGGGGTCACCTAACTGGTTTGTCTATAATCCATTTGCCGAATCGACGGGTGAGCAGTCAATCGAGCTACCCCTGGCGGTAACCTCTCCCAACAACATCGCAACCTCGGCCCGCTCGAACTCTCTCTCGCAAACTGGGTGGGAACTCAACAACGCCGCAGAGTGCGACGTCTTTTCTCGCTCAAAGCATCGGCCACTACATTGGCTTTACCCGGATGGTACAAAATCTCATGATCATAATCCTTTACCAACTCTAACCATCTCCTCTCGCCTCATATTCAACTCCTTACGAGTAAAGCAGATACTTGAGGCACGGTGATCGGTAAACATCGAATCCGCTCACTATACGGGTAATGCCTCCAAATCTTGATTGCAAACACCATCGCGCTGCCAACTCCATATCATGAGTCGGGTAGTTACGCTCATACGGCTTCGGTGACGGGAAGCATAGGCAATGACCTTCCCGTCTTTGCATCAACACATAACCTAATCCAAACTTGGAAGCATCATCAGAGACCACGAAACCACTGTCCCTCTCCGGATGCCAACAGTCTTTGAAGTCAAACTACGGCAGGCACTGGCAAAGCTCTCATCACACTCTTTGTCCCAAACAAACTCGACACCCTTCCTCGTCGGACGAGTGAGGGGCGAGGCTAAAGCGAAAAAGTCCTTGACGAACCGAAGCGGTAGTAACACCGCCAAACCCGTAAAAGCTGCGAATCTCGGCAGCTGAAGTCGGCTTGGCCCATGAACTCACGGCCTCAATCTTCGCGGGGTCCACGGCTATACCATCTCTCGAAACCACGTGGCCTAGGAAGGCCACCGCTCCAACCAGAATCACATTTGGAAAACTTCGCATAAAGTGGTTTTCCTCAAAGCCGCCAATACTCGCCTCAAATGCTCTGCATGGTCCTCTTTAGACCTCGAATAAATCAGAATATCGTCAATGAACACGATGACGGTTGTCCAAAAATGATTTGAACACCCTATCCATCATGTCCATGAACGCGGTGGGGCATTGGTCAATCCAAACGACATAACCACAAACTCATAGTGACCATATCCGGACTGAAAAGTCGTCTTAGGAATGTCGGCATCCCCGATCCGCAATCGATGGTAACCGGATCTCGAGATCTATCTTGGAGAACACGAAGCTCCCTGAAGCCGATCGAACAAATCATCGATACGGGACAGCGGATACTTATTCTTCATTGTCACCTTATTAAGCTCGCGGTAATCAATACATAAGCGCATAGAACCATCCTTCTTTTTCACAAACAGAATCGGTGCTCCCACGGGACACACTCGGACGGATGAACCCTCGGTCTAACATCTCCTGCTGAATGAATCTTGGTTCCTTTAACTCACTGGCGCCATGCGATACGGAGCCTTCGAGATAGGGAGGGTCCACGGCTCTAGCTCAATAATGAAGTCAACTCTCTCTTTGGGGCAACCCCGTAACTCCTCGGAAACACATCCGCGAACTCCCCGCACGACGGCACTGATCGACAGAGCAATGAGAGGCGGCTCTTCCTGCGAACAACTTGGCTAGATAGCCCCAAGCTCCATGAGCTAGCAAGCGACGAGCTTTCACGGTGACACCATCGGCGGGCAAACTCCACCTGGACTCCACGAAACTTAAAAATGGCCGACTGGCGGTCCAACACTACTTCTTTCCGGTGGCGGTCAATCAACGCGTAGTTAGTGACTAACCACTCCATACCAAGAATCACATCAAAACCGCTCATAGGCGGAACTATGAGCGTAGCCACAAGCAACTCTCGGATATCTCGATCCGGCCATCCCTAATCTTATCTCTAGCCAACATACTAACTCCCGAAGGAGTTGCAGCAGATAACTCAAAACCTAGAGGCTCTAGTCTCAACTTAGCATGCTCGGCAAACAACACGAGATACAAATGAATCGTAGAACGAGAATCAAACAAGACAAATGCGCGGTGATCTAAAACAAGAAGCGTACTCGCCACAGCGGCATCCGTACGCTCGGCCTCTGACGGTCGTAGCAAACACCCGACGCCGCACTGCTACTGGCCGAGGACGAAAACGGATCATATGACCCTCTTTACCACAACGAAAACACACTCAGGCCTGCACGCAAGCTCCGGTGTGGGTCCTCCCGCAAGAAGCACAAGCGAGGAACACGCTGGGACCGCCTCTTTGGCGAGGTGAAAGCGGATCGGGGCCCTATGCTAATCCCGGTTTTGGAGGCGCCTGGCGACGCGCTGCAGCGCCACCCCTAAACTCAAACTTCCTCTTACGCCCCATGCGCGGTGGAGCAGGGACCCGAGCAGGAGCGGCGACAATCCGCTCAACAGGATACTTCCCATTATAAATGGTGGCTAATCGCACCGCTCTAGCATAAGTGTCGGGGCACGAGCCCCGACATCACGGGAAACACCGCCTCTCAATCCGGATATGAACTTCCGAATCTTGGCTCACGGGGTGGCAATCAAGCGAGGAGCAAAATATCCATACTCACGAGAACTTGCGCTCATATTCCTCAATGGAATCAGAACCTGCTTGAGTTCGGAAGAGCTCCACCATCTTCTCTTGAGCCTCATCAGCGATGAACTTTACCTTGAACTCGGCCTTGAAGAACTCCCGGTAGCGGGTGGAGACCCGGTGTCTCTCGCTCAAGGTGGACTCCCACCACCATCTCATTGTGCCTCCTAGCACATGAGCCGCACATCTCGGCTCTCGAATATCGGGGCACACCATGATCGGGAAGGTGTACTCCAAATGGGCAATCCACACTGGCTGCCGCTAACGCATCACCGGTGGCATCAAACTTCTCGGGCTTCCACTTCACAAAATCCTTGACCACCTACCCAATTCCTCGGCACCCTCTCGCCATATCGCCTCTGGGGCTACTTGCTCCGAGGAGCTGGAGGTGCTGCTCTTGAGCTCGGTGAACCAATCGAGTCATTTTGCTCGATCTGGGCTCGGGACTCTTCCCGCTGCGCGGCGCCAACAAGGCACTGGTCTACGCCCTCTGGTCACTCAACATGCGACCATAAAAGCCCTCATAGACTCGGCAAACTCTGCTCGCCGGGAGCGATCTCACGGCGCTCGATCGCCTCAACGCCCGCTCTAGGCGTAACGGGAGGAGAGCTTTGGTGGAATGCCATCGATGTCGGCTTGGGACGATGTCCTGCGATGTCGAGATCCGATCCACGATACCTCGACCGCTCTCGAACCTCCTCTCGATGACGTGTGTGCAGAACATCTTTGGCGATCTACATCCAAACCAACAACGAATCAAAACACGCTGTCACCATTCCACAACACCAAACAAGGCATACACTAGATGATAGGTATTGTAAATTCTTAACCCTTTTCCTTTCTAAAACAATAAATCTAGGCGCACTGATGGTGTCAGATCTTTGGTGATCATGGAAAAACGACCTACAACAAAAGGTCAGTCCACAGAATCTATGACTCGAGCTCGATACCAATCAGTAAAGACCCGACCCAAAAGGGGCTCTAAATGGGCCTTTACCCCAATGCATGTGTTGAAAATAAAAGACATTATGAAAAATATATTTCGGATCCCAAGTAAAAACAGAAACATTCAACAACCAAAACATACATTTCTAAAAGCATACTCACGATCGAGAGATTTATTTAAACCATTAAAACAATCCACAAGTGCAAATATCTTTGGAATCCATAAAGCGTAAGAAAACATCACGGGGCTCTGTGCCCGTCTACATGCATTCAGGGAAATAACAAAAGTCAAGAGTCATGATAAATAAAATAATAAGAGATGACAATAGCGGATTCCATGATCACGACTTCCCTTCTTGACCATCCTGTCTCTCGCCTTGATTACTGTGGAAAACCACAGAATAAGGGTGAGTAACGAATTACCCAGTAAGAATCCCCAACCGGGGGTACAATACGATATACATGATCATCTAGAAGAATGTATGCAAGCTATGAGTACAAACATAGAGCGGAGCACAAAGCTAAGTCCACACTTGGACCTCGGATGCCAACTCAGGGTCTTAGTCCGGAAAATACCACAACACACTAAACGCGCTATACGGGAACAAGTCCCGGCCTCGGCTGACTCGCATCGTCACGAAAGGTGCACTAGCTCAAGATCCCGAGGAGCTCTCGGTCGGTATTTGTAATGAGCGTAAGGATGCACCGCGTGCTTCTACTGAGACTATGGGGGTGCCGGAGTCTAGTGGCAAGTCGCCCATATCCGGATACCACGCCTAACTAAATCTCCGGATCGGTGTCAGCGACATAGGGGTGTGAGACACGGACACGTGAACTATGTCGGCTGTACCACCGCACCGAGGCTAAGGAACGGGTCATGGTAGGCTTACACCAGAAGCCGTCCTTACCTTAACGGTGGCAATCAAGGGCTCTTTGCCGAACAGGCCGAGGGCGTGCAGTGCCGGGGACTAGGCATTGCCAAGTCATCATCCCGACCGTTGGGGCATCGCTTAGACTACCACCCTCACCCAAGATTGCGGGGCCTACGGTTGGGATAGCTAATCCTCACGGGGTCCAAGGACGGAGAAGCTGTCTCGAACGTCCTTGCCATAGATGCAAGATACTTTATGCATCGGCCGGATGATGCTATCTACGAATTCTAAACCTTAACAATAATAACAATTCAATCAATGCGGTCCAATACGTGCTCAATGAGATACAAGGAACCTAGCATGATACTACGAAGCAAGAACAGAGATATCGAACATGCTAGAATAGAACAACCTAGCATGGGCTAACATGAGAAACAATACAAGAGTTCATGCGATCAGAATTGAACGGAGCACCTAGGGCTAAACATGCTAGTAATCATACACGGGCATACAAAACAACAATCACAAATATACTGCGCAGGTCCACACAACCCCGGTAAGAAATCCTTACCTTGGTCGGAAGACTTCTACACACAAATCCTAAGCTGCGGAACAATCCCGAGCTAGCGAGCGGGAACCTAGCAAACCAATAATAATCAGCATCTAAAACGTCTAAACAACAATAGAACAGCAAGCTCGGCTCGGGGGACTCACGCGGCACGGCGACACGAGCTTGGAGCTGCTGGCGAGCTGGCTCGGCAGGCCGGGCGCTGGCCGCGCTACCGCACGCAGCAGGCGGGCGCTGGCTATGGCGCTGGCACGGGCAGCGGTGAAAGCGCTGGCGCGCCGCTACCGCACGGCACAGCGAGGATGGTCGGCGAGGACGCGCGGCGGCGCTGGCCGCACGGCACGCGGGCACTTGACGCGACGCGCGCGCGGGAGCGTCTGGGGCGCGCGCGCGGCGCGGGCGTCGCGACAGCGCGACGCGATGATGGTCAAGGCGCGCGGCGAGCAGCGGCTCGGCGAAGGCCTCTGGCCTTGAGCGACGGCGAGCGGCTCGGGCGAAGGCCTCTCTGGCGCGATCCGGCGTGGCTGGCCGGCTGCCAGCACAGACTGGCGCGTGCGATTGGTCGCCGACAGATCGGGGCGTGCGAGTGGTGGTGGCGATGATGGTTTTGCTCCTCTCGGCTCAGCCGCAACCAACACAAACACACACACACACTACATCTTACCTTCGGCCAAAGATCAAAAACCAAAAGAGGAGATGAAGAGGATGAAGACTTACCGGAATGATGATGATCGAACCCAAGGAGATGCAAGGGAAGAAGAATTCGGCAAGGCAATGGAGAGGAGAGCTTGTGCGGCCAAGAGGGGATTTGGAGAAGAAGATGGAATAAACCTAATTCTATTTCATTTAACCAAATGCACCAAAGCTCCAAAATCCAAGGTTAACTAAGATGTGATGCGAGAAAGAACAACAAGAGCACCTAATGGCTCAATTGGCACACATCTCTACAAGCTTCCCGGGAGACCGGGTTCAAACCAGGCAAAGACAAATTCCTTTATTTTTACTTTTGCAACAAACCTTGCTCAAACCAAACCACAAACCCCTTCAAAAACCTACAAAAACCATCCAATAATTTTAGTAATCGAAAAGACACAAACGACCACGACGGCCCGACCAAATTACCAAATTACCCCTAGGGCATACCGGAAGACCGGGAAGAAAAACACAGGTCGTTACAATGGGCAAGCGGACGACGCAAGCGTATTTGGCTGGCGCGCGGCAGCGACGCGCGCGCGCACATGCGCGAGCGAGCGCGCGCGCGGCGCGCGAGGCGTGGCGCGGCGCGAGGCGCGGCGCGCGCGCGCGAGACGACGGCGCGCGCTGGCTGCTCAGCCAGTCGCGCGCGGCCGCGGCTGGACGGGCGGTGATCCGGGCGGCCTGGTGCTTGCTGCTGCGCGATCGGGGCACTGGGCTTCTTTGCTAGGCGATCTGGGCGGCCTGGGCTTGCTGCTGGGCAGATCTGGGCATGCTGGGCAGCCTGCTACAAACACACACACACACACAAGCTCTTCTCCTTACCTTCGGCCAACAAGAACACCCAATCGAGAAGATGAAGAGGATGAAGACTTACCGGAATGATGATGAACGATCCAAGGAGCTGCAAGGATGAAGAATCGGCAAGGAGAGCTTGGGAGAAAGCTTGGGCGGCCACAACTCTTTTGGAGAAGAAAACACAACAAACCTAATTTCTATTTCATTTAACCAAATGCACCAAACACCAAAGATCCAAGGTTAACTAAGATGTGATGCAGAAAGAGCAACAAGAGCACCTAATGGCTCAATTGGCACACATCTCTACAAGCTTCCCAGGACACCCGGGTTCAAACCCCTAGTGCACTAATTTCCTTTATTTTTACTTTTGCACCAAACCTTGCTCAAACCAAACCACAAATCCTTCCAAAAACCTACATAAATCCATCCAATAATTTTAGCAACTGGAAAAAGACATAAACGGCCCTGACGGCCCGACCAAATTACTAAAATACCCCTAGGGCATACCTGGAAGACCGGGAAGAAAAACCTGGGTCGTTACAATATTCCCTCCTTTTATGACTTTCGTCCTCGAAAGTCCTTAAGACTGAAACAACACAGGATATTGCATTCTCATCCCGTCCTTCCCGCTCACGAGCGGCCTCCTCCGAACTCAGACTCCTTCACTAAACTTTTACCAACGGATCTCACTTCTACGCAACGTCTTCGACTCAAGACCAGAATACTCATAGGCTTCTCCTCGAAGCCCTAAACCCTCAATCAGCAGCAAGGGCTCAAAGTCCACAATGAGCAATGGATCGGCACATCTTTGCCCCAACATCGATACATAAAAACACACGTGCATTTGTCAACAAACAAACTCAACCCTACAACAAACTGGCCAAACAACTGAACCTTCCAGATTCCAAAACTAAACGGCCTACCCTTACTTCACAAGAGACCAACAAACCTCAAACCTTGACTACAGCCTTAACGAGATACAAACGAACCACCAACTGGCGACTGATCCAAAAAGACAAACTTCTCCAACTAGAGCACGTCCACAACACTTAAGCAACCATCTTAAGGAGAAATCGCCGAACCAAAGGCAAGGGCACCATCTGGTACACCGGACGGCTAACAACACTCACACCCGGTGAAAACTCACCACGGCCACCTAAAAAAAAAAAAAAAAACAAGGGCCAAGCACAGACTCCACTCGGCCAAGCCAACAAACTAGAACTACTCATCGGCCGAACGCAACTTTCCAACGAACACCTACCAGCAACCGACCAAGGAGAACATCGCCAGGCAAGGAACATCCAACATTCCTCTCAAGGAAAACTCGGGAAGCAAGGACTAAACCATCATGCAAACTATCTGCGACACAACACCTTGAGGAAAGCGGCTCAACGACTTACCAACCAATGCCACGGCACCTTTATGCCAACTCACTCAAACGCGGCTCGCTAACGCCAACCGGGAACTCACAACAACTAGGAACAAAGCCCGAGAAGGGCTTGCTCGTGAGAACTCAACCCAAACTTATAACGAGCAACGCCGCCTCCAAGCTACTACTCGACTCTAAAAATCCAACCGGCTACTCAAAGGACTTCCCTTTAAGCCTAAGCCTAACTCATCTTCCAACCGTAAGCTCCACTCCCAAAACCTCACAAGGAAAAGCGGATAACGACAACCTCAAAGCTTACGGATCACGAGCCACACGAATCCGCAAGACTACCTCGCAAGCTATCACTCGAGGTGGCATCCAAGGAGCAACTCAACCACCACAGAGGCTAGAGGAAGAGGAAATCTTCAATCCCCAAAGAACCAACAACTTGCGAGAACAACTCAACTCTTACTTGGTGGCCTCCGCTTGCGGGAACAAACAACTCTTGCTTGCTAACAACACAAAGCGAGGACCCTCATTTTGGGGTGATCATTGCGCTACTCGATCGACTATACAACTCGGAGCTAAGCCGACTCACGCCAAACGGAAACGACTTCCCAGCAAGCAAACTCGGAAGGCGGCGAACTCCACGCACGCTCACGACTTGCTCAAACCCAAGGCAACGACAACCAACTCTCTTGGAAGCAACACCCAAGAGAAAACTCAACCAATCGGACCACCAAACCGAAACAAACAAAGACTTGCTCAAGCTGCGAGGGAGGGTCAACTCCCAAAACTTACCGACTAGGAACAAGACCTCGAGGCAACGCCCTCGGCTAGAACCGAACTAGCTCTCGAAACAACAAACGAACCAAATCTTGGCCAACCACTCACAAGAGGCAGAACAACCTTTACTGCGGCCTCTAGAACACCATCCAAGAATCCGCTTAAGCTGGACAAACGACTACTTCCAAGCGACCAACAAACTTTTCCTTCAAGTTAGCGCTTCCACCATTAACTCCAAGACCAAAGGAGTAACTCGACAACTCCCCGAAGGAAAGCGGCTCTTACAAGCGGACAACCAACGGACAGAGAACTCCACATACGCCACTGTCTTGCTCCACCAGAGCAACAACATCTAGTCTCACGGGGCACAACAAGGGTCCATCTCGATGAACCTCCAAATGCCAAAGCGGGGCAACTCAACATCCACGGAAACAGGGGAAAAAACAACCAACATGGCACAAACCACTCGCCCCCACGAGCAAAACTAAACTCTAGCAACTCCAATCCACACCTTGGTCAACACCAAGCATCAACTTGCCACCACACCGAAACCACTCCGAACTTTACTCCAAACAAACACTAGCTTGCTAGTCTACCAAGACTGCTAGCAACTCCACTGAGGCTACAAACTACACGCCTCCAGCTAGCCAACCTGAAACTCACTAGCTGGGCTCGATGAGCTCGAGAGGCTCTCCACAACCTAGGGTTCTTCGGCAACCCTCGACACACACACCGCTAGGCATACGATCTAATGGATAACCTGCTGAACAAACAACTCCAATTTCCAGCATCCCAACCATGCTGGCCAACTCCAACTCCTTGGGAACCTAGAGGACCCAAAACGCTACAGAATTCGTCATCCTCCTACTCAAAGCATCGGCCACAACATAACTTCTACCCAAGGAAGGATCCGAACAACTCTCTTAGCCATGACGATCAGAAACCACGCGGCTTAGCTACCACCGCTCTTGTTCAGTTTCCAACTGAACTCCAACCAACGATCAACAAGAAGATCCGCCAACCAAGCTTAGGCCCAACATAACAAATCTTGCCTAAGCAACAACTTGATACCACGAGCACGGTATCCTTACCACCTCAACCAAAGCCTTACAAAAACCACCTGGAGTCCAACTTCTCAAGGAGCTGAGCACGAGATCTCCAAAGCAAACCCTACATGGATCTGAAACTCTCGCCACGGAACGAACCACACAAAACACACTTGTGTGCACAACTCCCAACCTTCCTTTAGAGATCCAAGACTAACAAGCGCTTTTCCACAAAGCAACGATAACTCCTGGCAGCGATACAAACAATCCAAGGAACACCAAAAGTTCCATCTCCACATGATACTCGAAGCTGAGGCAACCTTGCTCTACCTAAGTATAATCATGCCAAACCAAACTTACTTTGTACCAAGCCTCTACCAAGGGTGCTTACCCCTAAGGCATCCAAAACCTCTCGCAAGGCATCAGCTCATCTCGCCTCAAAAGCATCCAACTCGCCTCATAGGCATCCGGCTCATCGATAAGCATCCAACTCATGGTCCCTCAATTTGGACCAAACTCGCATCTACAATGCTCAACTCTCCTCGATTTAGGCACTCGAAGGTAGTTGACCGCACTACCAACCACAAGGAAAATCTCTTGGCCTTAACACTAGCGCGAGACTCACGCGCACCAACATTTACCAACCGGCAACCTCGCCGACTTACCCAACCTCCGAAACACCGGGAAGAGGCTCGGCTCCTCTCGAGCATCCTTTCGCTTGTAGTCCATCGACTACCACCGAACTAACCCTCCGCACGACCTAAGCGGGTGCAAGCGCCATAAAGCAGATCCAAGGCTAAAGGAGTACGCTGAACTCCGAACGGCATAGAACCATCTGCTATGCCCAAGCCAAACTCAAGCTCGAACGGACTTAGTGCCAAAGTGGCACACCAACCAATGCACCTCAAGTGCTACTACTACCAAATCCACATCGAGGAAGTGGGGTGTTAAACAACAACAGGCTCGCATGAGGGGCAAAGATGACCCTTCATCCGCCTCAAGCCACTAACACGGCGACTTGCCAAACAATCGGGCGGCTGGTGGAGACTCTGCTAGTCCACCTCTCACAAGGGACTTCCACCACCATCGATGAACCAAACAAAGACAGAGGCGGCACACCTCGGGCCTCGAGCAGCAGGCATCCCACACGGATGCTAAACTCAAACTGGCCAACTACTTTACTACTAGCAGTAGGACTTACTAAAACATCGAGCTCTACAGGCATCCATTTGCCAACACAGGCGTCTCCATCAACGCCAACAAACTCATCTGAATAAGCTCACGATCATGCCCTCCCGGGAACCTCGGGGCTACAAGAGCTCTTTGGGGAAAAATTTGAAACAAACTCTGTCATTTGGGCTATCTCGTGCCGGGACTCCTCACTACGCGCTACAAAGCTGCGCTGGGTCTCGCTCTCTCGATAGCTAAAGACCGCCATCAAATCTATCATGCATTTGGAGCACACTCTGCTCAAGGAGTCTCACTCAGGCGCCGCTAGCCTTTACCCCCTCCTCCGGGCAACTCAGCTCGCCGGGGCCAAATCGGCATGCGGGCCTAACAACCACTGGGACGCGGCCTCAACATCAACACGATCGGTCCAACTTCTCGGTCGGACATGCCAAGCGCCTGCTCCTGCGGGTGCGATCAACATCTTGGCGATCCGCACGAAGCAGCACCACCACCCTCTCACTAGGGAAAGCGAAGCCCCGGGCGGGCCACAAATGGCCAGCGGGAGTCTAAGCTCGCCTCCTGCGGAACGATGTCCCGGGGCATCCGAATCTATCTGGATACCTCAACAAGCCGCTAAACAAAGCTGCCGCGACTGCGGAAAGTTGGCATGATGGCTCACTAAGCCCAAACCAACAACGAGTCAGAACCTGCTCGTCTCCGCTCCACAACACCAAACAAGGCATACACTAGATGATAGGTATTGTAAATTCTTAACCCTTTTTCTTTCTAAAACAATAAACCTAGGCGTACCTGATGACCGCCGGAGTCTTTGGTGATCATGGAAGGATGACCTACAACAAAAGGTCAGTCTACAGAATCTATGACTCTGAGCTCGATACCAATGTAAAGACCAGACCCAAAAGGGGCTCTAAATGGGCCTTTACCCCAATGCATGTATTGAAAATAAAAGACATTATGAAAAATACATTTGGATCCCAAGTAAAAGCAGAAACATTCAATAATCAAAACATACATTTCTAAAAGCATACTACGATCAGAGATTTATTTAAACCATTTAAACATTCCACAAGTACAAATATGCTTGGAATCCATCAAACGTAAGAAAACATCCTAGGGCTCCGTGCCCGTCTACATGCATTCAGGGAAATAGCAAAAGTCAAGAGTCATGATATAATAAAATGGTCGAGATGACAAAGCAGATTCCATGATCACGGCTCCTCCTTCACCATCCTGTCTCGCGCCTTGATTACCGTGGAAAACCACGGAATAAGGGTGAGTAACGAATTACCCAGTAAGAATCCCCAACCGGGTACAATACGATATACATGATCATCTAGAAGAATGTATGCAAGCTATGAGTACAAACACAGAGTAGTAGAGCACATAGCTTAAGTCCACACTTGGACCTCGGATGCCAACTCGTGGTCTTAGTCCGGAAATACCACAACACACTAAACGTGCTATACGGGAACAAGTCCCGGCCTCGGCTGTCTCTGATCGATCACGAAAGGTGCACTGGCTCAAGATCCCGAGGAGCTCTCCGGTCGTATTTGTAATGAGCGTAAGCATGCACCGCGTGCTTCTACTGCACTATGGGGGTGCCGGGTCAGTGGCAAGTCGCCCATATCCGGATACCATGCCAAACTAAATCTCGGATCGGTGTCACCGACATAGGGTGTGAGACACGGAGACGTGAACTATGTCGGCTGTACCACCGCACTGAGGCTAAGGAACGGGTCTGGTAGGCTTACACCAGAAGCCGTTCTTACCTTAACAGTGGCAATCAGGGCTCACTGCCGAACACGGCGAGGACGCGTGGGTGCTGCGGGACTAGGCATTGCCAAGTCATCATCCCGACCGTTGGGGTATCGCTTAGACTACCACCCTCACCCAAGATTGCGGGGCCTACGGTTGGGATAGCTAATCCCTCACGGGTCCAAGGGCGGAGAACTCGTCTCGAACGTCCTTGCCATAGATGCAAGATACTTTATGCATCGGGCTCGGATGATGCTATCTACGAATTCTAACCGCCTTAACAATCAAGCAAACAATCCAATACGTGCTCGAAAGAGAACTGCAGACCTAGCATGGTACTACGAACAAGAATGAATATGAGCATGCGAGCGGAACAACCTAGCATGGGCTAACATGAGAAACAATACAAGAGTTCATGCCGATCAGAATTGAACAGAGCACCTAGGGCTAAACATGCTAGTAATCATACGGGCATACAAAACAACAATCACAAATATACCGCAGAGGCCCACACAACTCCGGTAAGAAATCCTTACCTTGGTCGGGAGGCTTCTACACACAAATCCTAAGTCTGCGGAACAAACCCGAGAGCTAGCTACGAGAACCTAACAAAACAATGATAATCATAATCCATAAGCCTAAATATAATAAAATAAACAAGGCTCGGCTCGGAGCAACTCACGCGGCTCGGCCGGCCGACACGTGACAGGCGGCGGCAAAGACGGCTGGGCTCTGCTGCTGGGCATCGACGGGCGTAGAAGGGGCTGATGGGGCAGAGGACCGCACACCGGGCGCCGGGCGCAGGCGGGCGGCGGCAGGCAGCAGCGCGCGCTGTGGCGACGGGCTGGCCGGGCGCAGCGCACGGGCGCGCAAGCGGACGAGACAGCGCTGGCTGGGCGAGGCAGCGGCGCGCGCGATGCGGCGCACAGCGCAAGCGAGAGCGGGCGGCGCGCGCGGCGCGACGCGCGCGCTGGCTGCTCAGCCAGTCTTGCGCGACGGGCTGCGGCGGGGGTGGCGGTGCGGGCGGCTGGTGCTCGCCGCTGCGCGCGATCTGGGCAGACTGGGCTTCTTTTGCTAGGCGATCTGGCGGCGGGGGGCTTCTTCTTTGGCTGATCTGGGCATCTTTGGGCACTGCTACAAACACACACACACACACAAGCTCTTCTCCTTACCTTGGCCAACAAGAACACCCAATCGAGAAGATGAAGAGGATGAAGACTTACCCGGAATGATGATGAACGATCCAAGGGAGCTGCAAGGATGAAGAATCGGCAAGGAGAGCTTGGGAGAAAGCTTGGGCGGCCACAACTCTTTTGGAGAAGAAAACACAACAAACCTAATTTCTATTTCATTTAACCAAATGCACCAAACACCAAAGATCCAAGGTTAACTAAGATGTGATGCAGAAAGAGCAACAAGAGCACCTAATGGCTCAATTGGCACACATCTCTACAAGCTTCCGGGAGACCGGGTTCAAACCCCCTGCACACAAAGACAATTTCCTTTATTTTTACTTTTGCACCAAACCTTGCTCAAACCAAACCACAAATCCTTCCAAAAACCTACATAAATCCATCCAATAATTTTAGCAACTGGAAAAAGACATAAACGGCCCTGACGGCCCGACCAAATTACTAAAATACCCCTAGGGCATACCTGGAAGACCGGGAAGAAAAACCTGGGTCGTTACACTCTCTCTCCTAATCGAGCCAAGCACCCTAACCCAGCCGCACCACCCACCGAGAGCCACCCGCCACATCGCACTGCATCAAGACCGCCTAGGCCGCGCACAGATCACCGACCGCACCAGGCCGCTCAGCCCTTGCTTCGCCCAGCCGCCGCACGCCTGCAGACCAGAAGCCCCGCCGTCGCACGCCCATCACCGCCCGTCGCCGTCCGCTGACGCCCAGTCCCGTCGCCTGCAGCGCGACACGCCCAGCGAGCCCGCTCGCTCGCGCATCGTCTTCGCAGCCGATCGCCCGCGCGCTGCCCCGTCGTGCCGCGCGCCGCTCTGCGCGCGTCCGCTCGCTTTGCGCGCGCCCGAGCTCAAGACACCCAGCGCCCAGCGCCAGCGCTAACGCCCGATCGCACGCAGCGCGCCCCTTCTTCGCCGCTAACTGCAGAGTCGTGTCCTCTCGGCTGGTAATTCTCGAGCCTTTTTCCTTTTTGATTTTAAGCTGCTGGCTGCTGTATTTTTATTTAGGATGTTTTTTTTAATATGCCTAGGTTGCTCGAGTTCGTTTTAAAGTTCGAGGGTCTTGCTTGACTCGTGTTAGCTTTTTCCACTTATTTCCAGGTAAGGATTTCTTACCGTGGTTGTGTGGACCCTGCGATGCTTTCCTGATTGTGCCTTTTATGCATGTTTACTTTTATGAACATGATTAGTGGATAGGATGACTTGTGATTGCATTCTGCTAGCATGTTTGCTTGTTTGTACATGTTAGTGCCATGCTAGGATTGTTCTTCCAGCATGCTTGAGATTCCTGCTTTAAGTTCGTAGTAGCATGCTAGGTTATATATGATTGATGATGATTATGTATATTTAGCCAGGAATCGTTTACTCTATACTCTAGCTAGTGTAGTAGGGTTGTCATCATCCAGAGGCTGAGAGCGGACATAACGTACCTTGTCCCCACCGGTCGGGAGTAGAGCGAAGCATAGCGTACATTGCTTCCCCCCGGCAGCCAGTGAGGATTAGCTACCTCATTGGCATAAGCCTAGTTTGTAGCCCGCTAGAGCGGAACCCCGCCAAGCGGTGCAAGCCTACCTTGGCTGGTTCTTAGCTCAGTCGGTGGTACAGCCGCCTGAGATGAGTGCCGAGGGCCTCGTGACTCATCGTGTTCGGTGACACCGTTTCCGAGTCATAGGCATGCGTGCACGGCCCGCGTAGTTTGTACTTAGCCCCCACATTTACGCTGGCGGTTGCAAGAAAGCATGCGGTGTGCGCGACAAGCGTTAGTCGCCGGTTCGAGAGCTCCCGGGCTAATGTTCGTGAGTACACCAATTCCTTCCGATTTAGAGCGGACTTGGTACTCTCCGATAGTCCAGTTATAAGCGAGGGTAAGAGGCCCTTGAGGACACCCATTGGGATTGACTTTAGAGTTAATCAATTGGTCGAGGGAGGAAGACCCTCGAGGGTGTCGGACATCCTTGGGATCGGTTTTTGAGCTGATCAATTGGCCGAGGGAGAAAGACCCTCGGAGATGTCCCGGGATTGGTTTTGAGAGCCAATCATTAGGCCGAAAGTAGGAGACTTCCGAGGATTCCGGATTTGCCTTGTGAACTTGTTGAGCTAAGATCCGTGTTGATATTTGTGGCATGTGTACTAGGTTGCTAGATGATTGATTGCGTCGTATCGTACCCCAGACGGGGATTCTTACTGAGTATGTTTGTACTCACCCTTATTTCGTGGTTTTCCACGGGTAACTTGGGACAAAGACCGAGGCGGCTAGCGGAGGAGCTGGGAGATCATGGATCTTCTTGACACTCTGTCGTGTCTTATTTTACTTGCTTTATGATTTGACATGTAGTTGGACATTGGTCCGTAGGGAAAACTTATGTTTTGAATCGCTTTTATGTTTTAAGGAAAGTACTCGATCGATCCATCGCTTTTTTATTTTGAAAGGTTTTGCTTAATGAATGTTACTTTATTTTTTAATGTTTTCCGCCCTTATGTTTGAAAGGTTTTACAACTCGACCCTGGTCGGGTCCTTTTATGCTTTTCATTGCATCTTTGAGTAAAGACCTAGGTTTAGCACCGTTTCAGTGTCCGGTCTTACTGAGTTGGTATCGTGAGCACGAGTCATAGATCTCGTAGACTAACTTTGTTTTGTAGGTTGTGTTCCCATGATCTCAAAGACTCCACCCACCGCCGAGTTTGTCTAAGTTCAATAAGCTAAGGGTTTTGTTCACGATACTATATGCGTACACATGTGTTATCTTTGTTGGCAGAGAAAGTCCGAGCGTGGACTAACCCGTTGTGGTTTCGTGTAGATCGCCCGGTATGCTTTGGTTTACGCAGTGGAGCAGTCCGTCTCTGGGCGCAAATAGAGATCTTTGTAGAGCCGCAGCCTGAGTATATCGGACTCGAGGCCGTCCGTGGCACTGCAGAGGCTAACTTGCCCAGAGAAGGGGCGGAGGCCGCTATGCCTCAAGGTACAGCTCCAGGAGGAGATATTTTCGCTATGAGAGACATGATGATGGGCCTAATGGCCGAGTAGATAGTCGAGACTCAGCGCAGCTAGCAGCAGAGAGAGGAGTCTAGGGCACAGATAGCCCGGTTGGCACAGCTCATGCAAGGAGCACCCCCAGCAGCCTCCCCAGATTTCCAGCAGCTCCGGTAGCCCAAAGTAGCTCCGGTAGCTCAACGGAGGGGCAGGTCAACGAGACGGTCGAGACTCACTTGATAGTGCAGAGGAGTCTTGAGTTTGGCAAGTGGTTGAAAGATTTCACCAAGTGGAAACCGAGAGAGTTTGATGCTTGAGAGAACCCACTTTGTGTGATCAGGTGGTTGGCAAGAATGGAGTACATCTTGAGTTATGGGATGCCCAGATGTTCAGAGGCCGAGATGTGCGGCCCATGTTCTCTCTCGACACGGTGAGTGGTGGTGGGAGTCCATAGATAGAGCTAGACCGGTGGGTCTTCTCCACCACACAGGAGTTCTTTAGAACGAAGTTGAGCTAAGTATGTTAATGACGAGGCTCGGCAGGGAGATGGCAGAGGCCTTCTAGAATCTGAGCGAGGATCGGATAGTATTGCCGCCTATGAGAAGAAGTTCTACGAGTATAGCTATTTCAAGCACCGGAGCTCATTGCCACCGAGGAGCTCAAGGCTAAGAAGTTCATTTGTGGGGTGAGGAAGGAGGTTGCTCGGGATGTTCGAGCACTCGCTCCCGAGAGTTATGATCGAGCGATAGAGTTGGCCACGATTTATAATCCGAAGTATCCGCTTGATGCGAGATTACATTGCACCAGCTCGGTCGATTCGGCCTGCTCAAGCAAAGATTCGGCAGAAGAGGAAGTGCAGGACTTCTAGTGGTTTCCTTCGGTGGTGTGCAGACTCGCCGTTAGGGCGATCTAGAGGTCGAGATCGGCGCCCGACCTCGGGAGAGCCTGAGATCGCAAGCAGGCGGGGCGAGCGGCGACTCTTTGCAACAAGTGTGGAAAGGCACACTTTGGTTTGTGCGAGCATCGCCCGTGCTTGCTGGGCTGAGATGTGGCAAGGAAGGGCATTTGGCCGATTCTCGCACTCGTGGTTTAGCAAAGCGGCAGGACCCGCCCAGCCAGGCCGGGTGTTTGCCACCACTCGCCGGGAGGCGGAGCGTCTGAGAGGATGCGATTGCAGGGTGCATTGCTTGTCTTACAAAGATTATGCATTCGTATTGTTTGATTCGGGTTCGACCCATTCCTTTGTTTCGATTCATTCGTTAGACAAGCTTGTGTGGAACTCGAACCTCTAGGGTTCGAGCTGTGTGTTGCCACTCCTTCGGGAGTGAGTATGCTAGCTACCAGTAGAGTTAAGTGTGGCAGTACGGATATCCGATGTGATCTTAGAGGCTACCCTCATAGTTACGTCTATGAGCGGTTTCGATGTGATCCTTGGCATGGGTGGTTGGCGGAGAACCATGCTTTGATAGCTGCCGCCGCGGAAAGAAGTGGTGTTTAGGCCGCCTCGGAGGCCGAGCTTCAAGTTTCGCGGTGTCGGGCGGAATTTGCCCGCCATTGATCTCAGCAGTGAAAGCCCATAGATTGTTAGCCCGAGGAGCTTGGGGCTTCTTAGCAAAGCTGTCCGGAGATAGTAGTAATGCGTTGTCTGTTGACATGGTCCCCGTGGTGCAAGAGTTTGCAGATGTTTTCCCTGAAGAGTTGCCGGGCTTACCCCCGAAGCGGGAGTTAGACTTCACCATTGAGTGGAGCCAGGACTCTTCCCATTTCTAAAGCCCCGTATCGTATGGCGCCGGTGAGTTGAGATAACTCAAAGTGCGGTTGCAAGAGATCTTTGGATCGAGGTTTCATCCGTCCGAGTGTGTCCCCGTGGGGAGCACCTGTCCTGTTTGTTAAGAAGAAGGATGGATCCATGCGTTTGTGTATAGACTATAGAGAGCTGAATAAGGTCACGGTGAAGAATAAGTATCCCCTGCCGCGTATTGATGATCTGTTCGATCAGCTTCAGGGAGCCTCAGTGTTTTCCAAGATTGACTTGAGGTCAGGATACCATCGGTGAGGATTCGAGATGCGATATCCCGAAGACCGCGTTCAGATCAAGGTATGGTCATTATGAGTTCGTGGTCATGTCTTTTGGACTAACAAAGCGCCCTGCAGCGTTTATGGACATGATGGACAGAGTGTTCAAGGCATTCTTGGACAACTTTGTCATCGTATTCATAGACGACATTTTGATTTATTCCAGACAAAGGAGGACCATGCTTCGCATTTGAGGCAAGTTTTGATGACATTGCGTGAGAACCGCTTGTTCGCAAAGTTCTCTAAGTGTGAGTTTTGGCTAGAGAGAGTAGCCTTCCTTGGACATATCGTGTCGGTAGATGGTATAGCGGTGGACCCCGCAAAGATAGAGGTAGTTAGCTCGTGGGCGGGCCGACGACGGTCGCGAGACACGCGACTTTCTGGTCCGACAGTTATTCTGGCGTTTCGTGAAAGACTTTTTCGCTAAGGCAAAGACCCCTAACCCGTCGACAAAGAAGGGTGTTGACTTTGTTTGGGATGCTAGTTGTGAGGAAAGTTTTGCCCGGCTTAAGCTCGGTTTGACGACAAAGACCGTGTTGGCGGATCCGGAAGGGCAGGAGGTTTCGTAGTTTATAGTGATGCTTCCAAGTATGGTTTAGGTGTGTGTTGATGCAAAGCATGGGAAGGTAATAGCTTATGCTTCCGTGCATTGAAGCCTTATGAGAAGAACTATCCAACTCATGATATGGAGTTGGCTGCAGCTTGTTTTTGCTCTAAAGATTTGGAGGCACTACTTATATGGTGAGAGGATTCAGTTGTTCACGGACCACCAGAGCCTCAAATATTTCTTCACTCAGAAGGAGTTGAACATGAGGCAGAGGAGGTGGCTCGAGTTAGTAAAGGACTACGACTGTGAGATCTTGTATCACCCCGGAAAAGCCAACGTTGTGGCCGATGCGCTGAGTAGGAAGACGTCGCACTCAGCAGCTTTGCTGAGCTCCCAAGTGGAATTGCGGAAAGAGTTTGAGCATACCGGTATTGCGGTTTTGTTGGGAGAGGTTACCGCCAGGGTAGCCCAACTATCAGTTCAGCCGTCGCTTAAGCAGAGGATCATCGACAGCCAGCTGAGTGATCCCTAGTTAAAGGAATTGCTCGAGAGAGTTGAGGCTGATGGCGATTTCGACTTTGTTGTGGCACCAGACGGAGGCTTGAGGTACAGAGGTCGGTTGTGCGTCCCGGACGACGCAGAGATTCGAGCAGAGTTGCTCGCCGAAGCACATAGTTCCCCATTCACTTGGCACCCAGGAGGTACCAAGATGTACCGAGATCTCAAGCGCGACGTTTTGGTGGATGGGCATGAAGCGGGATATAGCTGAGTTTGTTAGCCGGTGTCTCACCTGTCAACAAGTGAAGGCTCCCAGGCAGAAGCCTGCAGGTTTATTGCAGCCATTAAGTGTTCCACAGTGGAAGTGGGACGAGATTTCGATGGATTATATCTCTGGGTTGCCGAGGACACCGAGAGGGTTTACGCAGATCTGGGTAGTTGTGGACCGGCTGACCAAGAGTGCACACTTTATTCCCGGGAGGATTAATTATACCGTGGAGCAGTGGGCACGATTATTCTGGAGCGATGTGCATGCGGTACCATGGGGTACCCGCGAAGATAGTGTCAGATCGGGATTCTCGGTTCACATCTCGCTTCTAGAGAGCGCTCCAGAAGGGTTTGGGAACTGAGTGCAGCTTCAGCACTGCCTTCCACCCTCAAACCGATGGTCAGACAGAGAGGGTGAATCAGATTCTAGAAGATATGTTGAGAGCCTGCGTTTTGGACTTCCAGTGCGGTTGGGACCGATGCACTGTATTTGATGGAGTTCGCTTACAACAACGGCTATCAGCGACTATTCGATGGCCCCATTCGAGGCGTTGTATGGTAAGCGTTGCAGATCCCAGTGTTTTGGGAGGAGGTTGGTGATAGGCAGTTCGGGACCCGAGTTACTTGGATGACGAATGACGCAGTCTGCGAGAAGATAAGGGCTCTCATGTTGACAAAGCCTGAGTAGGCGAGAGAGAAAAGTTACGCCGATGTGAGGCGTAGAGACTTGGAGTTTGAGGTGGGTCAACATGTTTTCCTGAAGGTAGCACCTATGCGTGGGGTGTTAAGGTTTGGAAAGCGAGGCAAGTTGAGCCCCAGGTTTGTAGGGCCTTTTGAGATCCTTGAGCGGATCGGAGCAGTGGCCTATCGGTTAGCTTTACCCCCGTCCTTAGCAGCGGTGCATAATGTGTTCCACGTTTCGATGCTGAGAAGGTACGTGGCAGACCCGTCGCATGTGCTAGAGCATGAGCCCTTAGAGTTGAGTAAAGATTTATCCTTCGAGGAGAAGCCCGTGCAGATTTTGGCTTATGAGCGCAAGGTATTGCGCAACCGGGAGATAAGTCTAGTAAAGGTTCTTTGGAGGCATCAGAGGGCAGAGGAAGCGACATGGGAGCTAGAAGATGAGATGAAGACTCATTACCCGGAGCTGTTCCAGTCTTAGGACTTTCGGGGACGAAAGTCTTTTAAGGAGGGAGTATTGTAATGGCCCAGTTTTCCATTCCGGTTTCCCAGGTACTCTCGGTTCAGTATTGGGGCAATCGGTTGGGCCGTTAGAGCTTTATAACCTTCGAGGGTATTTTGGTCTTTCTGCTCCCCGGCCAGAGGTTGAGGATTTTCAAGATTTCAGGGTCATTCCGGCCATCGTTGTGACTTGTTGATGTTGAATGCAAAACCCAAGGAGTTTGGGTTAGTTGTTTGGAAGTTTGGTAGCATTTAGGTTAATGGGAAAATTAATTGAAAATTAATGGTTCCATTGGGATTTGAACCTTTGCCCAAAATGGTGAATTTGGAGTTTTAGAAAAGAGCCTTAATTAAAAAGAAAGAAAAGTTGCTTTAACCGGGACCCGCAAGAGGAAGCCTTGGGAAGGGAATTTAGGTCTCCTAACCTATTTAAAATAGGGAAAAGAAGGAAAATCAAGAAAACCCCTATTTCCCCCCTCATAGCCGCCACTCTCTCTCTCTCTCTCTCTCTCTCTCTCTCCTAATCGAGCCAAGCACCCTAACCCAGCCGCACCACCCAGCCGCACCACCCAGCCGAGCCACCCCAGCCACATCGCACTGCATCGCACACGCGCCCAGCGGCCGCACTGCATCCGCACCGCACGAGCCGCTCGGCCCTTGCCGCCCGCGCGCCGACGCTCTGCGAACCGAAGCCCCGCCGTCGCACGCCCATCACCGCCCGTCGCCGTCTGCTGACGCCCAGTCCCGTCGCCTGTAGCGCGACACGCCCAGCGAGCCCGCTCGCTCACGCATCGTCTTCGCAGCCCCATCGCGCATGGGCCGCCCATTGCCGTCGACGAGCGTCGTGCGCGCGCCCGCTCTGCGTCCGCCGCTCGCCTTGCCTGCGCGCCGAGCTCAGCGCCAGCCGCGCACCAGCGAGCGCCCCTTCCGCCCCGCTTGCCTGCGAGAGCCGTGTCCTCTCGGCTGGTAATTCTCGAGCCTTTTTCCTTTTTATTTTAAGCTGCTGGCTGCTGGATTCTTTGTATTTTTATTTAGGATGTTTTTTTTTAATATGCCTAGGTTGCTCGAGTTCGTTTTAAAGTTCGAGGGTCTTGCTTGACTCGTGTTAGCTTTTTCCACTTATTTCCGGTAAGGATTTCTTACGAGTGGTTGTGTGGACCTCGCGATGCTTTCTGATTGTGCCTTTTATGCATGTTTACTTTTATGAACATGATTAGTGGATAGGATGACTTGTGATTGCATTCCCGCTAGCATGTTTGCTTGTTTGTACATGTTAGTGCCATGCTAGGATTGTTCTTCCAAAGATGCTTGAGATTCCTGCTTTAAGTTCGTAGTAGCATGCTAGGTTATATATGATTGATGATGATTATGTATATTTAGCCAGGAATCGTTTACTCTATACTCTAGCTAGTGTAGTAGGGTTGTCATCATCCAGAGGCTGAGAGCGGACATAACGTACCTTGTCCCCACCGGTCGGGAGTAGAGCGAAGCATAGCGTACATTGCTTCCCCCCGGCAGCCAGTGAGGATTAGCTACCTCATTGGCATAAGCCTAGTTTGTAACTGCTAGAGCGGAACCACGCCAGCGGTGCAAGCCTACCTTGGCCGGTTCTTAACTTCAGTCGGTGGTACAGTGCCGCACAGATGAGTGCCGAGGGCCTCGCACCATCGTGTTCGGTGACACCGTTTCCGAGTCTTAGGCATGCGTGCTGGCCCGCATAGTTTGTACTTAGGCCCCCACATTTACGCCGGTTGCAAAGAAGCATGCGGTGTGTGCGTGAACACGCGTTAGTCGCGGGTTCGAGAGCTCCCCGGGCTAATGTTCGTGAGTACACCATTCCTTCCGGTTTAGAGCCGGACTTGTGTACTCTCCGATAGTCCAGATTTATAAGCGAGGGTAAGAGGCCCTTGAGGACACCCATTGGGATTGACTTTAGAGTTAATCAATTGGTCGAGGGAGGAAGACCCTCGAGGGTGTCGGACATCCTTGGGATCGGTTTTTGAGATGATCAATTGGCCGAGGGAGAAAGACCCTCGGAGATGTCCCGGGATTGGTTTTGAGAGCCAATCATTAGGCCGGAAGTAGGAGACTTCCGAGGATTCCGGATTTGCCTTGTGAGCTTGTTGAGCTAAGATCCGTGTTGATATTTGTGGCATGTGTACTAGGTTGCTAGATGATTGATTGCGTCGTATCGTACCCCGGACGGGGATTCTTACTGAGTATGTTTGTACTCACCCTTATTTCTGTGGTTTTCCACCAGGTAACTTGGGACAGCACCGAGGCGGCTAGCGGAGGGAGGCTGGGAGATCATGGATCTTCTTGACACACTGTCGTGTCTTATTTCTTCGCTTTATGATTTCAAAGCATGTAGTTGGACATTGGTCCGTAGGGAAAACTTATGTTTTGAACTGCTTTTATGTTTTAAGGAAAGTACTGATCAGTCACTGCTTTTATTTTGAAAGGTTTTTCCTTAATGAATGTTACTTTATTTTTAATGTTTTCCGCCCTTATGTTTGAAAGGTTTTACAACTCGACCCTGGTCGGGTCCTTTTATGCTTTTCACTTGCATGCTGAGTAAAGACCTAGGTTTAGCACCGTTTTCATGTCGGGTCTTTACACCCATTGACCATCCAATGAACATCTCTATCTTCCGTTATTGCTAGCGCTTGCGTTTGTAAAAAAATAGGGTATCAAGTTTTGAACTGTCGCTCAACTCAAGACGTGTAGCTACAGATGAAAATAGTTCGGCGATTGTGCATCCATCTCCAATATCGAGACATGCGGTACTATAATTCGAATATACGTTACCTCCATCCCAAATCTCGTTGAATGCAATAGTGATGGTGGTTGTAGCTTCCATGAATTGTGAATTTGGGGCTGAAAATGGTTCAGTGGGGTGGGTGATCAGTTTTGCAGAGGGGAGGTAAATTGCTGAATTTTTTTGTTTAAATCAAAAGAGAAAAAAAGCAAGAATGGAATTTGTTCCTATATATTAGGGGGGCTTCCTTAAAAACCAAACCACGTATTTTCTTTTTAGAATTTTTTTTTTTTTTTGAGATATGGGTAGTTAGTTATCCTTGAATCAAGGGGCAAGGGTTACACAAATTGGAATTTTATTTTATTTTTTTAGATGAAGATAGAGCAGTATGGGAACATATTTCTTCTCTCACCTCTTGAAATTCAGGTTTAGACATGCATTTAAAGTGAAAAACAAAAAAAACATTCTTTTAATTAGTATCTAAAATGTAGACATTTCCTACAATTTCCCAAGACAAAAGGGATTTGTTTGTTCCGAAATGCTGCAACAATTGGAACAAAACACTACTAAACCATCAACGAAGGAGCATCTACATCGTTGTGGTGTAAGATGATTCTTGTATTTATTACCTTTGTCTACCTTACTTTCAACAATATTTTCTATCTTGATTAAACAAAAATATTCTATTATAAATATCATATAATTTTCAACAATTCAAGCTATCACATTAATAATTGGGTTTTCTTAAAAAATTATTAATATTTGGTCTTAATCTCTATGAATTTGTCAAATCTTCCCCATGTAGATTTGTTTCCTTACTTTTTGGCATCCTGTGTACTAACAAGATTATAGGCAATCAAGAAAAAGGAAAAAAGAGAGATCTAAAATAGAATAAATTTTAAAAAATAGAATCAAAATGGTAATTTTAATTTAGAAAAACAAATCTAAGGATCTAATTTTAGTAAGAAAAATGAATGAATTATCAAGTCATCAGCCATATGGATAAAAAAAAACTCATTCTAATCAAGAATTAAAACAAGCACTGAATGGGTTGGTGGTGCGAGAGCGGAGGGGTTGTGTTGTTCCATCAAGGGGTCTTTGCCAAGGGATCCTCTTTCCCCTTATCTTTTCGTTCTTTGTACCAAGGGGCTGTCTCGTATTTTGAATGGATTGGAGGCCAATCATTGTATTACAGATTTAAAGGTCGCTAAATTAGCCCCTCCTATATCTCATCTCTTGATTGTTGATGATTGTTTATTATTCTTTAAGGCGGTGGGATAGGAAAGTCGATTTAGTGTAGTTCTTTGCCGATGATTGTTTATTGTTCTTTTAGTCATTATACTGAGGAAAGAGTTAAGTAGACCATTGTTAGTAAGCTTCATGTGGCTAGTGTGAATTACCATGTCAGGTACTCTAGCTTACCGGCTACGTTTTTTTCTTAAAAAAAATTATCTTTCTATTTCTTGAGAGATAAAATGTGGAAAAACCTTTTTAAATGGAAGTATAAGAATTTTTCAGCTTGAGGTAAGGAGGTACTAATTAAGTCTGTTTTTCAAGCTCTGCCTACTTACTATATGACTTATTTCAAGATTCCTATATCTATCATGCAAGGTTGCCACAAAATTATCTCATGTTTCTAGTGGGGTGATGATGATGATCGTTGGCACGTCCATTGGGCCGCTTGGTCGAAAGCTTGCCTACCTAAAGATAGAGGGGGCCTAGGATTTAGGGATTGAAGTCTTTTTAATCAAGCTTTACTTGCTAAACAGGGTTGGCGTCTGATCTCTTCACTTAATTCTCTTGTTGCTCGTGTGTTTAAGGCCAAATACTTTAGTTCTTATTCTTTTGGGGAGGCAAAATGATGGGATACCGCTTCTTTTACTTGGAAGAGTATTTTGTGGGGTCGTGATTTGCTCTAGCAGGGGATCAAATGGAGGGTGGGGGATGGCACTCTAATTAATTCTACCTCTAACAACTGAATTTGCATGGAACCTTTGCTACAACTCCTGGATACTACACATATTGCTCATAATTTAAAGGTAAGCCATTTTCTTGGCCTGAATAGTGTGTGGGATGAGCTTAAACTTCACTCTTGCCAATGTGAGGATGATGTCCTTGAAGTGCTTCGAATTCCTCGCCCTCATACTCCTATTGCATATTCTTGTCTTTGGCATTACGATCCAATGGTGTTTTTCCGTGAAATAAGCTTAAAATCTTGCTAGTAGCCTTAGGGGGTTTCCTTCTTACTCATCAAATGAGGTGATATCAAATTGGTGGAAGGTTTTGTGGAAGTGTGGTGTTCCAAATAAGGTAAAGATCTTAATGTGGCATCTATATTTCAATTATGTTCATGTGGGAATGAGCCTTTAGAGAAAGGGCATGGATGTTACCTCTTTTTGTCCTCGTTGTGCAAAAGGTTGTAATGGCCCAGGTTTTCATTTTGGTTCTCCAGGTGCGTTTGGTTACTTATTCGGTCGTTTCTTTGGGCTATTAGGGCTGGTTAACCCTCTAGGGGTATTTTGATCATTAGGCCTCCGGGGGCATTTTGGTAACTGCTCAGGGTTTCGGTTTGTTTCCCAGGCGTGCGCTGATTGTTGTTTGTGTTCTAGTTTCAGGTTCTAGAACTGGGAATTGTTTGGAGGTTGTTCGGGAATTAACAGAAAAATAAGATTTTATTGGTAAGCTTGCCACGGCTCGAAGGGGAGACCACTAGAGGACACTTGTATTTTTTGGGGTTTTTAGTGAATTAAAAGTGAAGAAAATAAAAGAAATTTCCCATCCCTTCCTCATTTGATCGTGGAAGCCCTAGCCCTCTCCATATCTTCTTCTCTTTGCCGAACTCCCTCCCCTAAATTCTTCTTCTTCTACATTGCAAATGCCAGCAACCGAGCCCCATACCAATCGCCTCTTCCACTCCATCGCTGTCTTCCCGAGCACAGCCACACATTCCATCGCAGATCCATGCTGCCTGGCCATTGTCGAAGCCCTACGTCGCAAGATTTTCCCGTGAGCAGCCCGCATCGCCCAGCTATCACGCCACAACACAGCAGCTCACCCACGCAAGCTTCACTTGCCCGCATCGACGCCATCCTTTCTCTCCACCGTCGCTGGGAGTAGTAGCCTCGCACACGGCATCGCCCTGCACAACCCTTGCACATCGCCAGGTTCTCCGCATGCAGACTCCAAACCATCTGTCGCAGCCTTTGCACGAGCAAGCACCAGCCGCAGATCTGTGCCGCACAGATTTGCCTTCTCAGCCGAGCCCTTCGCTAGACGCGCACCAGCAGCGAAGCTCGCTCAGCCTTGTCGCGTTGACTCCAACGCTGCCGATCCCTTACTTGTTCTCGCCCTTTGCAGCCGCGAGCAGCACAACCTTTGCCCCCGCGAACTACACTTGCCACCGAGAGCCTAGCTCTTCTCAGTTTTGGGTTATTGGTGTTGTTCCTGCAGCTCGAGAGCCCTTCTCGTTTGTCGATGTCTAATTCTACTTTCAGGTAAGGGTTCCTTTCCAGGGTTGTGTGGACCCTGAGCACGGCTTTGATAACTCCTAGCTTGTTTGTTCTGCTTCTTATCATGAACTGTTAGTGGATAGGTTTGTGCAGGTTGTCTGATGTTATTATGAGCTGATAGTGGAAAGGCTCCTGTAGGTTTACTGAATGTTGTTCTATAAATACCATGCTCTGTTCTGTTTTCCTATTGATGTGTTATTGTATGATGTATGCCTAGCTATCAAGTTGTGGACAAAGAATGTTAGTGGATTAGGTTCGTGCAGGTTTTTTGAATGTTATGATCTATCTTGTATGCCATGTTTCCTATTACTGTATTTAAGCATGTTCTGTCTGTTAAAGCTTGGCATGTAGTTTGCTGTGAATCAATGTTGTACTCCCCTGCTTAGTACTGTCCCACACGTCTGCAGTTATTTTGTTGTATATGGACTTTATGGATTATTGGATCATGTTAGCTCTAGGCTGCCTTGAGTTCTAGAGTTCAATAGGGAGTCACGAGTGTCAGTCGAGTTAAGTGTTGGCTCGGTTAGGCTCAGGACTTGCCTAGTTGCGTGCAGTCCATGATCTTCTAGGTTTAGTTGATCCAGGGTTTGGCCTAGTTGCGTTGCCACCCGAGCCTCTTTCCGGACTCGCCCAGTTGCGTGCGGTCCCTGATCGACCCAGTTGCTTTGCCGATCAAGATTGGCCCTGTGGTATTGCCAATCCAGGGTATGGCCCAGTTGCGTTGCCACCCAACTATGCTTAAGACTAGCCCAGTGGCGTGCTGTCCATCGACAGCCAAGTTTAAGCTGTATCAGGGCTGAGCCCAGTTGCTTGTTGCCCGGCATAGTAAGGACAAGCCCAGTTGCGTACTATCCAAGACAAGCCCAGTAGCATGTTGTCCCTGTTAGCCCAGATGCGTGCTAACTTAGTATAGTCTTAGAGATAGATTTTACATAGACCGAGGTCACCTAGGTTGTCCTCCTATTTAGTCAGCCCAGTGGTTTGCTGACCCTGCTATACACCTGATGTTTTTTATTGTGTGAGACTGCCATTCTGTTAATTGTGTTTGCTCGTATGCTAGGATGCTAAATGATTTGTCTTGTGTAATGTACCCCGGTTGGGGAATTCTTACTGAGTGCAATTGTACTCACCCTTTCTGTGGTTTCTTCCACCATGTAACTTGGCACAGCATCGAGGTGGCTAGAGGAGGAGTTGATTGGTCATGGGGACGAGTCCGCTGCATCTGCTATTTTTATTTGCATATCTATTTCTGCAAACATTGTTTTTAAGTTGTAATGGTTTTTGAATTCAATGGTTTTATATACTCTGGCTAGAGGCGAAAGTGGTTTTGACTTTGCTATCGTTTGGGATTGAAATGTTTTAACTAAATCATGGATATTTTTAGTCATTTTACCCCCTCGGGATAGTTTGGTATTTTGAGAGTCTTTAGGGTTATTTTTGCCTTTAACTAAATCATGGATGTTTTTGTGATTTCAAGATTTCAGGGTTGGTTTTGCAGGTTGAAGGGTTTTAATGGTTACTTTTGTAAAGGGAGTAAGGGAGTCTGTTTTGAGTTAATTAAAAGAAAAAAAAAAAAAGAAAGAAAGGCTGGTTTTGTCGATCAAAAGAAGGTAAAAAAAATCCCTTCCTCTCTTTCGTTCCCTCTTCTCCATCCTCTCCTTGTCGCCGACCGAGACCCCTCTCCTTGCCGCCGATCTCCCCTCACCGAGATCACGCCCATTGCCATCCCTCACACCGAGCCAGCTCGCCGATCAACCCACACACGTAGCATCTCCATCGCCCAAGCCATCGTTGTAGAGGCCACACACATACAGCCACATCCCATCTCAATCGCTCTTCGACTTACGCAGACGATCACGCAGTGCTATTCGCATCGTCCATCGCAAGCCTTAGGCTATCCCTCCTTCTCCGTAAACAGCCCCTTGACGTTATCGCCTCGCAATCCTGCACGCAGCCTAGCCGTGCCATAGCCCCTCACCGATAACAGCCCAAACATGCCTCACCAGCCGCCACGTAGCAGCCGCATATGTAAAGACCCGACCCAAAAGGGGTTCTAAATGGGCCTTTACCTCAATGCATGCATTCAAAAGTTAAAGATGATATGCAAGAATGGTTTTCGGATTCCAAGTAAAAACTAAAACAAACAAACATTCAATTCAAAAGTCAATACAAATTCTTGAAACCTGTCCCTGTCTCCAAGCACCTGTTCCAAGATAAATACGTTTCCAAAACTCACTCTGATCAGAGATTTATTTAAAGCATTCAAAACTTCCAACAGTTACAACAGTGCTAGAATTCGTAAAAACAGTCAGAAAACAACCTAGGGCTCCGTGCCCAGCTACATGCATTCAGAAGAAATAAAACATAAAGAGTCATAAACATAAATTCAGAGAGCGACAGCTGATTTCCATGATCACAGCTCCTTCTTTAGCCATCCTGTCTCGCACCTTGGTTACCTGTGGAAAACCACAAAAATAAGGGTGAGTAACGAATTACTCAGTAAGAATACCCAACCGGGGTACAATACGATAAAACTGGTCATCTAGCAGAAAGTATGCAAGCCATGAATATAAACATAGAAGAGAGCACACAGCTTAAATCTTCACATAAACCTCGGATGCCATCTGGCGGTCTTCCTCCGGAAACTACAACCCTTAACGAACCTATACGAGAAAACTAGTCTCGGCCTCAGCATGTCTACTGCCGCTACAAAAGGTGCACTGAACTCAAGATCCCGAGGAGCTCTCCAGTCGGCGCTGTAATGAGCGTGCGCGGGCACCGCATGCTACTACAAACCATGGAGGGTGCCGGGTCTAGTGGCAAGCAGCCCAGGTCCAGTCACCATGCCTAACTAATCTCTGGATCGGTGTCACTGACATAGGGGTGTGAGACCTGGACACGTGAACTATGTCAGCCTGTACCACCGCACCTAAGGCTAAGGAACCGGTCGTGGTAGGCTTACACCAAGAAGCGGTCTTGCCTTAACAGGTGGCAATCAAGGGCTACTGCCGAACACGCTGAGGACGCATCGGCTGCCGAGGACAAGGAAATGCAATGCCTTGTCATCATCGTCCCGACCGTTGGGGCATCTAACTGTTTGCCACCCTCACCCAAGATTGCAGGGCCTGCCGTTAGAATTAGCTACACCCTAACGGTGGTCAGGGACGGAGTACTGCCTCGTACGTCCCTGTCGTGGATACAAATTACGTTATGCATCCTTGCCCGGATGATGCTACCTATCTGAACTCTAAGCTATAGCATACAACAGCAAACATACCAAGACGTGCTCAACAGAAACAACGAACCTAGCATGGTACTACGAAGCAAGAACAAATATCGAGCATGCCAGAACAGGACAACCTAGCATGGAAATAACATGAGAAACAATACGAGATTCATGCCAGTCAGAATTCAGAACAGAGCACCTATCCACTAACATGCCGATAAACATAAACAAGCAAACAAACATGCATCACAGAATATATCGCAGGGCCCACACAACTCCGGTAAGAAATCCTTACCTTGGTCGGGAGGCAACTACGCACAAGAATCCTAAGCTGCGATCGATCCCGAGCTAGCTAACGAGAACCTAACAAACACAATAATAATCACAATCCATAGGCCTAAATATAATAAAATAAACGTGCATGGGTTTGTTGCGTCTTCTTTGGCGGCAGGTCGCACGTGGGCGTGTTGGGTCAGGCGGCGGGCTGGGCTGGCGAGGAGCGGGCGCGCGGGCGAGGACGCAGACGGACGAACGTGGCGTGTGACACGAAGCGGACTGGGTGCGAGCGGGCGAACGATGCGAAGCGGCAGGCGATCTGGGCGTGCGACGGCTGCGACGGCCCTGCTGGGCGATCTGGGTGTGCGACAGGGGCGACGGCCTGCTGCTGGTACCAGCGACAGGGGCAACGGCCTGGGTAATCTGGCTCGGCTGCTGGGCTCGCTCCTCTCGGCTAGCTGCACAAAACACACACACACATCCTCTTTTTCACTCGGCCAGCAAGAACACCAATTGGAGAAGAAGAAGAGGATGAAGAATCTTACTTGGAATGACGATTGAACCACGGGGCTGCTAAGGAGATGGAAATCGACTTGGGGCTTGGGAGAGAGTGGCTTGGGCGGCAATGGTGAGTTTGGAGAAGAAAGACAAAAACCCTATTTTCTTTTCTTTTAATCAAATGCACCAAAACTCCAAACATCCAAGGCTAACCAAGGTATGTCGCGGAAAGAGTAATAAGAGCTCCCAATAGCTCAACTGGCACGCATCCCAACAAGCTTCTCGGAGACCCGGGTTTGAAACCCAACTGCAACACAATTACCTTTCATTTTTTACTTTTGCATCTTACCAAGTCCAAACACATCCACAAAGCCTAAAAAACCTACATAAGACCATCCAATAATTTTAGCAACTGATAAAGACATTAACGGCCCTGACGGCCTGACCAAATTACCAAAATACCCCTAGGGTATACCTGTAAGACCGAGATGAAAACACGGGCGTTCACAAAGATAGTTCGTCGTGACACCGCATGTACCGCGTGCTACCCGAAAGCGGTTGCCGCGACGCCTAGCACCACTGCAAGCACCCGCATGCCCGAGCTGTCGAGGCCTGCCTTCTCCGTTTTGGGTATTGTTTCCCAAGCCTTGTGTGTTGGTCGATTGTTGCTAGGCTCTTTAGAGTTTAATTATTTTGTTTGTGCTTATTTTTACTAGGTTGTTTATCCGTTTGTTTTGCAGCTTAGGGATCATTGTTTTCTGTATTTGTTCTACTTGTTTCCAGGTAAGGATTTCTTTCCGGGGTTGTTTGGACCCCGCGATTCATACATTGATTGTATTCTTGTTGCCTAATTATTATTTACGAGCATGATAGTGGATAGGATTGTCTGTTGTTATGTTTCTTGCTAGCATGTACTGTTTCCTGTTTCTACATGTTAGTACCATGCTGGGTTTGTTCTTTCCGACATGCATTGTGATTCCTGCTTATAAGCTCGTATTGCCATGCTAGGTTGTATCTATTATTGAGCATGTTTTGATCTGTCAGGAAATGAGTTTGTGTATTATTAACTAGCTTCAGTTAGGTTGTCTTCATCAAGAGGCTGAAAGAAGGCATAACGTACTTTGTCCCTACAGGTCGGGACCAAGGAGGACAGGTTCCCGCCACCGACATCTGGGTGTGCTTTAGCTCACCACAACGGCATAAGCCTTGTCTGTAGCCTGTTAGAGTGAAACCCTTCCTTGGTGCAAGCTTGCCTTGGACGGTTCTTAGCTTCAGTCGTTGGTGGTTCAGGCTGCTACAGCTGAGTGCTGAGGGCCTCGCACTACTATAGATGAGTGACACCGCTTTTGAGTCTTTAGGCCTGCGTACCTGGACCGACGTAGTTTTTCTTTGGCCCCACATTTACGCGATTTGTAGTAGCATGCGGTGTGCACACACACACATTATATGCTGGGAGGAGAGCTCCCTCATGCTAATGTCTTTAGTACACCACTTCCATTCCAGTTTAGAGCCAGACACTGGGTACACTCCTAGGTGTACCAGGATCAGTTAAGAGAGCTGATCAAGATAAGTTTTGAGAGCTGGTCACTTAGCCTAGGGTATGAGACTCTCGAGGATTATCTGTTCAGGATCGGTTTTGGGAGCTGGTCAATAGGTCGTGGGTAAGACACTGTAACGGCCCAGGTTTTCGTCCCAGTCTTCCAGGTATGCCCTAGGGGTATTTTAGTAATTTGGTCGGGCCGTCAGGGCCGTTTATGTCTTTTTCCAGTTGCTAAAATTATTGGATGGATTTATGAAGGTTTTTGAGGCTTTGTGGTTTGGTTTGAGCATGGGTAGATGCAAAAGTAAAATTAAAGGAATTTGTGCTGCAGCCGGGGTTTGAACCCGGGTCTCCTGGGAAGCTTGTAGAGATGTGTGCCAATTGAGCCATTAGGTGCTCTTGTTGCTCTTTCTGCATCACATCTTAGTTAACCTTGGATCTTTGGTGTTTGGTGCATTTGGTTAAATGAAATAGAAATTAGGTTTGTTGTGTTTTCTTCTCCAAAAGAGTTGTGGCCGCCCAAGCTTTCTCCCAAGCTCTCCTTGCCGATTCTTCATCCTTGCAGCTCCCTTGGATCGTTCATCATCATTCCGGGTAAGTCTTCATCCTCTTCATCTTCTCGATTGGGTGTTCTTGTTGGCCGAAGGTAAGGAGAAGAGCTTGTGTGTGTGTGTGTTTGTAGCAGTCGCCCAAAGATGCCCAGATCTGCCAAAGAAGAAGCCCAGCCGCCCCAGATCGCCTAGCAAAGAAGCCCAGAGCGCCCAGATCGCGCAGCAAAGAAGAAGAGCACCAGCCGCCCGAGCCGCCAGCCCGCCGCAGCCCGTCGCGCGCACTGCCGAGAAGCCCGCGCGCGCCGCGTCTCGCGCGCCGCGCGCCTCGCTCGCTGCGCGTGCGCGCTCATCGCGTCGCTCGCGCCGCGCCCAAGCGCTGCGTCGTCCGCTTGCGCGCCGTGCGCGCGCTGCGCGCCAGCCGGCCGTCGTCATAGCATAAGCGCGCAGGCCTGCCGCCTCGCGCGCCCGTCGGCGCCCAGTGTGCGGTCCCGCCGCCATCATCCCCTCTTCTGCGCCTATCAGCGCCCGATAGCGACCCGCCGTCTTTGCGCCGCCCGTCCGCGTGTCGGGCGTGCGCGTGTGAGTGCCCGAGCCGAGCTCGCTTGTTTTATTATATTTCTTTAGGGCTATGATTGTGATTTCTATTGTGTTTGTTAGGTTCTCGTTAGCTAGCTCGGGATCGATCGCAGCGTAGGATTTTGTGTGTAGTTGCCCCGGCCAAGGTAAGGATTTCTTACCAGGAGTTGTGTGGACCTGCGATGTTCTATGTGATTGTTGTTTGTATGTTTGTTTGTGATTATCAGCATGTATAGTTTAGGTGCTCGTTCGAATTCTCGACTAGCATGACTTCGTATGTTGTTCTCTCATGTTAGCCCATGCTAGGTTGTTCCGTTCTAGCATGCTCATATCTATTCTTGCTTCGTAGTACCATGCTAGGTTCGTTGTATCTCATTGAGCACGTTTTGGATTGTATTGGATTGTATGTTATTGATATGATAGGTTAAAGTGTAGGTAGGTAGCATCATCGGGCCCGATGCATAAAGTATCTTGCATCCATGGCGGGGACGTCGAGACGCTTCTCCATCCGGACCCCGTTAGGTTTAGCTAACCCGGCCGGTAGGCCCCGCAATCTTGGGTGAGGGTGGCGGATCGTTAAATGCCCCAACGGTCGGGATGATGACTTGGCATTGCCTCGTCCCCGCGATCGGCACGTCCTCTCGCGTGTTCGCCAGTAGCCCTTGATTGCCACTGTTAGGGCAAGGACCGCTTCACGGTGCAAGCCTATCACGACCGGTTCCTTAGCCTCTCAAAGTGCGGTGGTTCAGGTGACATAGTTCACGTGTCCGGTCTCACACCCCTATGTCGGTGACACCGATCCGGAGATTTAGTTAGGCGTGGTGATGGACATGGGCGGCTTGCCACTAGACCCGGCACCCCATAGTTCTGCGAGAGCACGCGGTGCATGCTTACGCTCATTCTGGCGCCGACCGGAGAGCTCCTCGGGATCTTGAGCTAGTGTACCTTTCGTATCGTCGTCAGAGAAGCAGTGAGCCGAGACTTGGTTCTCGATAGGGCGTATTGTGTGGTGTGGATTATTAGGACTAAGACCACGAGTTGGCATCCGAGGTCCAAGTGTGGACTTAAGCTATGTGCTCTATTATGTGTTTATGTTCACAGCTTGCATACACTCATCTAGATGACCATGTGCATCGTATTGTACCCGGTCGGGGATTCTTCTTGAGTAATTCGTTACTCACCCTTACTTATCTTTCGAGGTAACCATGGCGCGAGGCGGGATGGGTGAAGGAGGAGCTATGATCATGGGAGCGTCTTGTTGTCGTCTCGACTTTTTATTTCTATGACTCTTGTCTTTCATTTTCCCCTGAATGCATGTAGACGGGACACTGAGCCCTAGGATGTTTTACGAATGATTTTGTGGATTCCCGCTTTATTGAATTTGAGGATGTTTCAAATGTTTTAATAAATCTCGATCGAGTGTACGTTTTGGAAATGTATTTGCCTTGAAACAGTTTTGACAAACTATATTGATTCTCGATTGAACCTTGATTGTTTTGTTTTAATTGGGAATCTAAAAACTTATTTGCATATTATCCTTTCCTTTGAATGTATGCATTGGGGTAAAGGCCTATTTAGAGGCCTTTTGGGTGGGTCTTCTGATTGGTATCGAGCTCGAGTCATAGACTTTGTAGACCGACCTTTTTTGTTGTAGGTCGTCTTTCCCATGATCACCAGCACTCAAGCGGTCATCATCAGTACGCCTAAGTTTTCTGTTTTAGAAAAGGGTTAAGAATTTACAATACCTTTCATCTAGTGTATGCCTTGTGTAGTGTTGTGGAGCGAGAGACGAGCGAGTTCGACTCGTTGTTGGTTTGGGCTTAGTGAGCCATCATGCCAACTTTCGCGATCTGCAGCGATTTGTTTAGCGACTTGTTGAGGTATCCAGATAGATCCGGATGCCCCGGGACATCGTCCGGAGGGAGGCGAGCTTAGACTCCGTTGGCCATTTGTGGCCCGATTCTGTCGCTTTTCCCTAGTGAGAGGGTGGTGGTGCTTCGTGCGATCGCCAAGTATGTTGATCGCACCCTGAGGAGCAGGGCGCTTGGCATGTCCGACCGAGGAGTTGGGACGATCGTGTTGATGTTGAGGCCGCGTCCGAGGTTGTTAGGCCCGCATGCCGGATTTGGCCCGGCAGCTTGAGTTGCCTAGAGGAGGGGGTAGAGGCTAGCGGCGCCTCAGTGAGACTCCTGAGCAGAGTGTCCTCCACCGTGAGAGATCGATGGCGTGTCTTTAGCTATCAGAGAGCGGAGACCCAGCGCGATTTGTAGCGCGTAGTGAGGAGTCCCGGCACACGATTAGCCCGGTGTGATGAGTCTATTTCAAGCATTTTTTCCCCGGTAGCTCTTGTAGCCCCGGAGGTTCTCGGGAGGGCATGATCAGTGAGGTTTATTCGGATGAGTTTGTTGGCGTTGTTGGAGACGCCTGTGTTGGCAAATGGATGCCTGTAGAGCTCGATGTTTTAGTAAGTCCCACCGATAGTAGTAAAGTAGTTGGCGAGTTTGAGTTTAGCATCCGTGTGTGGGATGCCCTGCTGTTCAAAGGCCGAGGTGTGCCGTTCCTGTGTTGTTTGGTTCATCAGATGGTGGTGGAAATCCCTTGTGAGAGGTGGTCTAGCAGAGTCTCCACCAGTCGCCCGATTGTTTGGCAAGTTGCCGTGTTAGTGGCTTGAGGCGGATGAAGGGTCATCTTTGCCCCCTTGCGAGCCTTCGTTGTTGTTTAAATGACCCCGCTTCTTGGATGTTGATTTGGTAGTAGTAGCACTTGAGGTGCATTGGTTGGTGTGCCGCTTTGGCACTAAGTCTGGTTCAGGCTTGAGTTTGGCTTGGCATAGCAGATGGTTCTATGCCGTCCGGAGCTCAGCACACTTCTTTAGCCATTGGATCCATTTATGGAAAATGCACTTGTTTAGGTCGTGCAAGAGGGCTAGTTCAGTGGTAGTTGAAGGACCACAAGTGAAAGGATGTTCGAGAGGAGCTGGAGCCTCTTCCCAGTGTTTCTGGGGGTCGAGTAAGTCAGCAGGTTGGCGGCTGGCAAGTGTTAGTGCGTGTGAGTCTCACGCTAGTGCTAAGGCCAAGAGATCTTTGTGGTTGGTAGTGCGGTCCACTACCTTCGGGTGCCTAAACACGAGTTGAGTGAGCATTGTAGATGCGAGTTCGGTCCAAAGCAGGGGAACCATGAGTTGGATGCCCGTGAGATGAGTTGGATGCTCTCGAGATGAGTTGGATGCTTATGAGATGAGTTGGATGCCTATGAGATGAGTAGGACGCCTTATGTGTAAGCGCACTTGGTAGAGTCTTGGTATAAAGTAAGTTCGGTTTGGCGTCGTTATGTTTTAGCAGAGCAAGGTTGCCACTGCTTCGAGTATCGTGTGAAGATGGAACTTTTGGTGTTCCTTGGATTGTTTGTATCGCTGCCAGGAGTTATCGTTGCTTTGTGGAAAAGCGCTTGTTAGTCTTGGATCTCTAAAGGAAGGTTGGGAGTTGTGCACACAAGTGTGTTTTGTGTGGTTCGTTCCGTGGCGAGAGTTTCAGATCCATGTAGGGTTTGCTTTGGAGATCTCGTGCTCAGTTCCTTGAGAAGTGGGACTCCAGGTGGTTGTTGTAAGGCTTCGGTTGAGGTGGTAAGGTGTAAAGACCCGACCCAAAAGGGGCTCTAAATAGGCCTTTACCCCAATGCATGCATTCAAAGGAAAGGATAATATGCAAATAAGTTTTCAGATTCCCAATTAAAACAAAACAATCAAGGTTCAATCAGAAATCAATATAGTTTCTTTGAAACTCGTCCCTCGTCTCCAAGCACTGTTTCAAGGCAAATACATTTCCAAAACGTACACTCACGATCAGAGATTTATTAAAACATTTGAAACATCCTCAAATTCAATAAAGCGGGAATCCACAAAATCATTCGAAAACATCCTAGGGGCTCGTGCCGTGGCTACATGCATTCGGGAAAATGAAAGACAAGAGTCATCGAAATAAAAAGTCGAGAGACGATGAGCAAGTTCCCATGATCATAGCTCCTCCTTCACCATCCCCCTCGCGCCATGGTTACTGAAAGATAAGTAAGGGTGAGTAACGAATTACTCAAGAAGAATCCCCAACCGGGGTACAATACGATGCACATGGTCATCTAGATGAGTGTAAGCAAGCTATGAATATAAACACAGAATAGAGCACATAGCTTAAGTCCACACTTGGACCTCGGATGCCAACTCGTGGTCTTAGTCGGAATAATCCACACCACACAATACGCCCTATACGAGAACCAAGTCTCGGCCTCACTGCCTCATCGTCGATACGAAAGGTGCACTAGCTCAAGATCCCGAGGAGCTCTCCGGTCGTGGCGCAGAATGAGCGTAAGCATGCACCGCGTGCTCTGCGCAGACTATGGGGGTGCCGGGTCTAGTGGCAAGTTGCCCATGTCCGATCACCACGCCTAACTAAATCTCTCACGGATCGGTGTCACCGACATAGGGGTGTGAGACACGGACACGTGAACTATGTCACCTGAACCACCGCTTTGAGGCTAAGGAACCGGTCGTGGTAGGCTTACACCAGAAGCGGTCCTTGCCCTAACAGTGGCAATCAAGGGCTACGGCCGAACACGCCGAGGACGTGCCGGCCGTCGTCGGGACGAGGCAATGCCAAGTCATCATCCCGACCGTTGGGGCATTTAATGATCGCCACCCTCACCCAAGATTGCGGGGCCTACCGGTCGGGTTAGCTAAACCCTAACGGGGTCCAGGGACGGAGAACTGTCTCGACGTCCCTGCCATGGATGCAAGATACTTTATGCATCAGGCCCGGATGATGCTACCTACCTACACTTTAACCTATCATATCAATAACATACAATCCAATACAATCCAAAACGTGCTCAACAGATACAACAAACCTAGCATGGTACTACGAAGCAAGAACAGATATGAGCATGCTAGAACGGAACAACCTAGCATGGGCTAACATGAGAGAACAACATACGAAGTCATGCTAGTCAGGAATTCAGAACAGAGCACCTAAACTATACATGCTGATAATCACAAACAAACATACAAACAACAATCACATAGAACATCGCAGGGTCCACACAACCCGGTAAGAGATCCTTTTTGGCCGGGAGGCAACTACACACAAAAATCCTAAGCTGCGATCGATCCCGAGCTAGCTAACGAGAACCTAACAAACACAATAATAATCACAATCCATAGGCCTAAACATAATAAAATAAACAAGGCTTGGCTCGAGAGCAACTCACGCGGCGCGGCTGACACGCGACGAGAGCAGCAAAGATGGCGAGGCTGCTGGCTGGGCGATGGGCGCTGATGATGGCAGGGTCAGCGCTGGCGCCGACAGCGCAGATGGGCGGCAGAGCTGGCGACACGCGCGCGCGATGAGCCGGCCGGCTAGCGCGCAGCGCACGGCGCGCGACAAGCCGGAAGCGGACGGACACGCGCGCGGCGCTGCGCCGCGACGCGCGGGCGCGCGGCCGACGAGCGCGTCTGGACGCGGCGATCTCTGCTGCGCAGGGCTCGGCAGGCGATCCGCTGGCGAGATCCGGCCGCGATGTGGGCTGTCTGGGCGTCATTGGAGGCGCGATAGGGCCGTCTCGAAAGCGTCTCGCTCTGGCCTGGCCGAGCGACAGCCGCTCGATGGCACCGCAGGGCGATGGAGCCGGGCGACTCCGGGCGATCTGGGCTTGCTGCTGGTGCGATCTGGCCGGCTGGGGAGCTGCGACGGTGGGGCTGCTGGCTAGGGCTTCTCTCGGCAGGCTGCAAACAAACATACACACACAACCACACTCTTCTATTTACATTAGGCCAGCAAGAACTCAATTCGGAGAAGACGAAGAGACGAAGAAACTTACCCGGAAAGACGATCGAACCACGGGGCTGCAAAGGGGATGAAAATCGGCTTGGGGCTTGGGAGGGGAAAACTTGTGCGGCCAAGAGGTGATTTGGAGAAGAAGATGGAATAAACCTAATTTCTTTTCATTTAACCAAAATCACAAAACTCCAAAGATCCAAGGGTAACTAAGATATGACGCGGAAAGAATAACAAGAGCTCTCCATAGCTCAACTGGCACGCATCCTCACAAGCTTTTCCGGAGACCCGGGTTCGAATCCCAGCTGCAACACAAATTCCTTTATTTTTACTTTTGCATCTACCCATGCTCAAACCAAACCACAAAGCCTCAAAAACCTTCATAAATCCATCCAATAATTTTAGCAACTGGAAAAGACGTAAACGGCCCTGACGGCCCGACCAAATTACCAAAATACCCCGAGGGCATACTTGGAAGACTGGGATGAAAACCTGGGCCGTTACAATATTCCCTCCTTTTTATGACTTTCGTCCTCGAAAGTCCTTAAGACTGAAACAACACAGGATACTGCAATCTCATCCCGTCTTCCCCGCTCACAAGCGGCCTCCTCTGAACTCTAACACCTCCACTGAACTTTTACCAAACGGATCTCACGATTATGCAACGTCTTCGTCTCAAAGACCAGAATACTCACAGGCTTCCCCTTGAAGCTCAAACCTCAATCAGCTGCAAAGGCTCAAAGTCCACAATGAGCAATGGGTCCGACACATACTGCCTCAACCGATACATGAGAACACTGCACACGGCTGACAATGACAGAAAAAGCTAACCAATATGCAACTCTGTCAATCCTCTCGAGAATCTCAAATGGTCCAACAACAGGAGACTCCACTTCTCCCGCTTACCAAACCTCAACACAACTCACAACGGCACAACCTTAAAAGCACGACCGCCCCAACCTCAAACTCTAATACTCGACGCCGAACATCGGCGAAACTTTCATGCCCGCTCTGAAGCTAACCATAAACGAGCTCAACCTCCCGCACAACACCTCTGGTCAAGCAAAGCAACACGGGACCCAAAACAACACCGACGGCCACCAACCTTTTCTCAAAGCACTAGAGACACCGCAACACTTACCATACAATGCCTCAATGGAACCACAAGAATCGATCACGAGAAGCGCAACCCAAGGCAACCTCCTAAAACCACACTGGTCTCCATTGCCTAATCACGGAAACACCAACTCGCAACAAGCTCCGAAGGATCTGGCTCACTCCTCCCAAAAGACCATCGGACAAAAAGGGTGAAAACACTACAGAAACTGCACTCAGCTCATAAGCCTCTAAGAACACTCTCCTGAACCACGGTTTGCCCACGCACTGCCTAGAACAAACCTTTGTTGCCACACCCTAATGGCAACCTCTCCAACCTGAAACTGACATGCCTCTACTCCATAGAAATGGCATCTGCACACCAACCGAGGTGCGAGCTCTAGCTACTGAAGTCAATACTCCAAAAATCCGAACTCACACAACAACCTCAACTAGCTGACAGCTCCCACACGGAAACTTACAATCCAACAACTTGAGTGCTACGAACTAGGAAGCTCAAACAACTACAACTGCATAGCTATGCCAATCCACTCATCTCTAGCTCGACTCAAATCACTAGCTGGGCAAGACAACTTGCAAACAACCAAGGCCCTGTGGGGCTCCATCCACTAAACTTACCTCCATGCAAACAACGGAACAAAGCTCGCCTCAATTATGAAACACATCTCACAAGTCCAAACGATAACACATATGAGCTTAACCTCAAGCTTAGGCTTAATGCACCTTCCCACCGAAACTTAATAAACGGAACTCCACTACCGGTCAACACCAACAACCAAGAACAAGAATACCAACAATGGTGGCAGAGTACAAGCTACACTAGCCGGCAAGGATCCTCAATAAGTCCGGACCTAATCCAAACCCACAAAGGTGCAACCTCATCCATAATCTGAAACAAAGGGGCCTTCAACTACAAAGGTGCAACAGACTTCCAAGCCAACACTCAAAACCTTAACCAACTAGGCCAAACACTCATAGGAGGCAGAACAACCCATCTTGCAACTTCCAGAGACACCACTCACGAGTCCGCTTAACTAGACAAACAAGCTCGCTTCCAAGCGACCAACAAACTTTTCCTCCTACTAGCACCACTACCACCAATTCCAAGACCAAGGAATAACCTAACAACTCCCAAGGAGAAACAGGTCCACAAGCGGACATCGAAAGGACAGAGAGCTTCACAACCGCTCATTTGTCTTGCTCGGCCTAGGCACAACATCCAACTCTCCCGAGAGGCAACAACAAGGGGTCCACCACAGATCTGGACCGCCAACCACTGCAAGAGAAGACTCACCCCCAAACAACAAATAAGGGCACTCTCAAACTCGGGAACAGGAGAGACATCCCACTGGGGCAAACCACTTACCCACGAACAAGGCTAACTCCTTGGCAACTCGAAAACCACACCTTGGCCAACATCAAGCACCAACTTGCCACCACACCGGAACCAAATCCGGACTCTACTCCAAACAAACTCGGCTGTTAGCCTACCAAAAGCGCCAAAGAACTCACCCGAGGCTACAAACTACCCGACTACGGCTTGCCAACTAAACTCACTACTGGTCCGACTGAGCTCTGGTGAGGCTCTCCACAACTAGGGTTCTTGGCAACCCTCGACACTGCTTGTCGTCTAACGGTCTAACAACCAACTACCTGAACAAACAACTCCTTTTCCCAGCATCACAACCACGCTGGCCTGCTCCAAACCTCGAAACCAAAAAGACCAGAAACGCTTCAGAATGTGTCATCCTCCTACTCAAAGCATCGGCCACAATGTAGCTTCCACCTAGGGTAAGGATTCCGAGCAACACCCTTAGCAACTACGGTCGGGAACTACGCGGCTTCACTACATCCACCATTCGTTCAAAGCACCATCCGAACACCAACCATGAACACAAGAGGTTCCACCAACCAAGCTTAGGTTCAACTTAACAAACTTGCCTAGGCAACAACCCAACTACGAGCACGGTATCCTTACAACCTCAACTAAAGCCTTACAACATCCACCTGGAGTCCAACTTCTCCAGGAACCGAGCAGCACCAGTTCTCCAATGCAATCCCTACATGGTTCGGAACTCTCGCCACGTAACGAACTACACGAACACACTTGTGTGCACAACTCTCAACCTTCCTTCAGAGATCCAAGACTAACAGTGCTTTCCAAAAGGCAACACTAACTTACGGCAGAGATACAATCAACCAAAGGAACACCAAAAGTTCCATCTCCACACGATACTCAAGCGGTGGCAACCTTGCTCTGCTAAAACATAACGATGCCAAACCGAACTTACTTTATACCAAGACTCTACCAAGTGCGCTTACACATAAGGCGTCCTACTCATCTCATAGGCATCCAACTCATCTCATAAGCATCCAACTCATCTCGAGAGCATCCAACTCATCTCACGGGCATCCAACTCATGGTTCCCCTCTTTGGACCGAACTCGCATCTATAATGCTCACTCAACTCGAGTTTAGGCACCCGAAGGTAGTGGACCGCACTACCAACCACAAAGATCTCTTGGCCTTAGCACTAGCGTGAGACTCACACGCACTAACACTTACCGGCCGCCAACCTGTGACTTACTCGACCCCGGTAAGAACACCGGGAAGAGGCTCCAGCTCCTCTCGAACATCCTTTCACTTGTGGTCCTTCGACTACCACCGAACTAGCCCTCTTGCACGACCTAAACAAGTGCATTTTCCATAAATGGATCCAATGGCTAAAGAAGTGTCTTTGAACTCCGGACGGGTCATAGAACCATCCGCTTATACCCATGCCACACTCAGTGTCAGAACCGGACTTAGAGCCAAAGCGGCACACCAACCATTGCACCTCAAGTGCCACTATACCAAATCCACACCTTACTACAAATGGGGCCGGCAAGGTCACAACCTCAAGTGACAAAAACTATGACGAGGCATACGAGAGCTCAACTCAAACAACCATGCCTAAGGCATTTCATCAAACCGAAGACTCACGGCCCACTCTTGCATCTCTACATGATGCTCAACAAAACTCTAGCCGGCTCTCTCAACATGCAAAAGCAGCCTAGCCCTACTCTAGGGCTCTCCAAAAGAAGAGTGCTCAACTCTACTAAACAATCGAGGAACCACCAACAGATCAAGTCCGATGGGAACACCGCCTCATTGCACCCTTAACTATAGGGTTCCGACTTCTTCTGGTTGCAAACAACAACACTTATAAGAGAACAAAGATGTCTCTACCTCCTCCACGAAGGCCACTAACTCTGCAGCTACTCTACTGGGCAATCAAACAACTGCTAAGGTTCAAGTTACACACTGAACTACCTGGACTAGTCCACACTAGGACTCGCTCTACAAACATCATCATAAGCAAAAGCCAAAGCTAACTCCTCTCCCGGTGTGGTACTCGGGGAAAAACACCTCCACCCTCTCACTAGGGGAATTAACAATTTGGGCCACACGTGGCCTACGGAGTCTAACCTCTCGACTCCATCCGGAACGATGTCCCAGCCGTATCTCGAATCTATCTGGATACGACGACAAGCCGCAAACATACTCCTTACATGCGGGAAGTTGGCATGATGGCGTTCTAAACCCAAACCAACGGCAAGTCGAACTCGCTCGTCTCGCTCCACAACACAAAACAAGGCATACACTAGATGAAAGGTATTGTAAATTCTTAACCCTTTTCTAAAAAGAAAACTTAGGCGTGCTGATGATGATCGAATTGAGTGTCGGTGATCATGGGAAAGACGACCTACAACAAAAGGTCAGTCTACAAAGTCTATGACTCGAGCTCGATACCAATCAGTAAAGACCCGACCCAAAAGGGGCTCTAAATAGGCCTTTACCCCAATGCATGCATTCAAAGGAAAGGATAATATGCAAATAAGTTTTTGATTCCCAATTAAAACAAAACAATCAAGGTTCAATCAGAAATCAATATAGTTTCTTTGAAACACGTCCCTCGTCTCCAAGCACTGTTTCAAGGCAAATACATTTCCAAAACGTACACTCTGATCGAGATTTATTAAAACATTTGAAACATCCTCAAATTCAATAAAGCGGGAATCCACAAAATCATTCAGAAAACATCCTAGGGCTCGTGTGCGTCACATGCATCAGGGGAAAATGAAAGACAAGAGTCATCGAAATAAAAAGTCGAGACAGCAAAGAAGTTCCCATGATCATAGCTCCTCCTTCACCATCCCGCCTCGCGCCATGGTTACTGAAAGATAAGTAAGGGTGAGTAACGAATTACTCGGTAAGAATCCCCAACCGGGGTACAATACGATGCACATGGGTCATCTAGATGAGTGTATGCAAGCTATGAATATAAACACGAATAGAGCACATAGCTTAAGTCCACACTTGGACCTCGGATGCCAACTCGTGGTCTTAGTCCGGAATAATCCACACCACACAATACGCCCTATACGAGAACCAAGTCTCGGCCTCGGCACTCTCTCATCGTCGTCACGAAAGGTGCACTAGCTCAAGATCCCGAGGAGCTCTCCGGTCGGGCACAGTAATGAGCGTAAGCATGCACCGCGTGCTCACTGCAGACTATGGGGGTGCCGGGTCTAGTGGCAAGCGCCCATGTCCATCACCACGCCTAACTAAATCTCCGGATCGGTGTCACTAACATAGGGGTGTGAGACACGGACACGTGAACTATGTCACCTGAACCACCGCTTTTTGAGGCTAAGGAACCGGTCGTGGTAGGCTTACACCAGAAGCGGTCCTTGCCCTAACAGTGGCAATCAAGGGCTACGCCGAACACGCCGAGGGCGTGCCGATCGTCGGGACGCGAGGCAATGCCAAGTCATCATCCCGACCGTTGGGGCATTTAACACCGCCACCCTCACCCAAGATTGCGGGGCCTCACCGGTCGGGTTAGCTAAACCCTAACGGGGTCCGGGACGGAGAAGCTGTCTCGACGTCCCCGCCATGGATGCAAGATACTTTATGCATCGAGGCCGGATGATGCTACCTACCTACACTTTAACCTATCATATCAATAACATACAATCCAATACAATCCAAAACGTGCTCAATGAGATACAACAAACCTAGCATGGTACTACGAAGCAAGAACAGATATGAGCATGCTAGAATGGAACAACCTAGCATGGGCTAACATGAGAGAACAACATACGAAGTCATGCTAGTCGAGAATTGACAGAGCACCTAAACTATACATGCTTTGATAATCACAAACAAACATACAAACAACAATCACATAGAACATCGCGGGGTCCACACAACTCCGGTGAAGAGATCCTTACCGGCCGGGAGGCAACTACACACAAAAATCCTAAGCCGCGATCGATCCCGAGCTAGCTAACGAGAACCTAACAAACACAATAATAATCACAATCCATAGGCCTAAACATAATAAAATAAACAAGGCTTGGCTCAAGGAGCAACTCACGCGGCGCGGCCGACACGCGGACGAGCGAGAGACAAAGCATGGCGAGGCTCTTCTTTGGCGCCGATGGGCGCTGATGGGCGGTAGGGGTCGGGCGCTGGCGGCGCCAGCAGCGCAGATGGGCGGAAGAGCTGGCGCGACGCGCGCGCGGCGACAGCCGGCCGGCGCAGCGCACGGGCGCGACAAGCTGGAAGCGGACGGACACGCGCGCGCGCGCCGCGACGATCGGGCGCCTTGGCGACGAGCGTCGGACGTGCGATCTCGCTCGCTGCGCAGGCTCGGCAGGCGACCGCTGGGCGAGATCTGGCCGCGATAGGCTGCTCTGGCGTCATTGGCCGCGGCAGGGCAGCTCGAAAGCGCTCGCTCTGGCCGCTGAGCGACAAGCCGCTCGATGGCACCGCAGGGGCGATGGAGCCGGGCGACTCGGCGATCTCGGGCTTCTTCTTTGGTGCGATCCGGCGGTGGGAGCTGCGACGGTGGGGTCGCTGGCTAGGGCTCCTCTCGGCAGCCGCAAACAAACATACACACACAACCACACTCTTCTATTTACATTAGGCAGCAAGAACTCAATTCGGAGAAGACGAAGAGACGAAGAAACTTACCCGGAAAGACGATCGAACCACGGGGTGCAAAGGGGATGAAAATCGGCTTGGGGCTTGGGGAGGGAAAACTTGTGCGGCCAAGAGGTGATTTGGAGAAGAAGATGGAATAAACCTAATTTCTTTTCATTTAACCAAAATCACAAAACTCCAAAGATCCAAGGGTAACTAAGATATGACGCGGAAAGAATAACAAGAGCTCTCCATAGCTCAACCGCGCACGCATCCTCACAGCTTTTCAGGAGACCGGGTTCGAATCCCAGTGCAACACAAATTCCTTTATTTTTACTTTTGCATCTACCCATGCTCAAACCAAACCACAAAGCCTCAAAAACCTTCATAAATCCATCCAATAATTTTAGCAACTGGAAAAGATTAAAACGGCCACGACGGCCCGACCAAATTACCAAAATACCCGAGGGCATACTTGGAAGAAGGCGGGATGAAAACACGGGCGTTACAATATTCCCTCCTTTTTATGACTTTCGTCCTCGAAAGTCCTTAAGACTGAAACAACACAGATATCGCAATCTCATCCCGTCTTCCCGCTCACAAGCGGCCTCCTCTGAACTCTAACACCTCCACCGAACTTTTACCAAACGGATCTCACGATTATGCAACGTCTTCGTCTCAAAGACTGAGAATACTCACAGCTTCCCTTGAAGCTCAAACCTCAATCAGCTGCAAAGGCTCAAAGTCCACAATGAGCAATGGGTCCGACACATACTGCCTCAACCGATACATGAGAACACTGCACACGGCTGACAATGACAGAAAAAGCTAACCAATATGCAACTCTGTCAATCCTCTCGAGAATCTCAAATGGTCCAACAACAGGAGACTCCACTTCTCCCGCTTTCCAAACCTCAACACAACTCACAACGGCACAACCTTAAAAGCACGCACTGTCCAACCTCAAACTCTAAAACTCGACGCCGAACATCGGCGAAACTTTCATGCTCGCTGCTGAAGCTAACCACAAACGAGCTCAACCTCCCCGCACAACACCTCTGGTCAATCTGCAGCAACACAGACCCAAAACAACACCGACGGCCACCAACCTTTTCTCACAAAGACTAGAGAGACTCGCAACACTTACCATACAATGCCTCAATGGAACCACAAGAATCGATCGGCGAGAAGCGCAACCCAAGGCAACCTCCTAAAACCACACTGGTCTCCTCGCCGCTAATCACGGAAACACCAACTCGCAACAAGCTCCGAAGGATCTGGCTCACTCCTCCAAAAAGACCATCGGACAAAAAGGGTGAAAACACTACTGAAATCGCACTCGGCTCATAAGCCTCTAAGAACACTCTCTCGAACCACGGTTTGCCCACGCACCGCCTAGAACAAACCTTTGTTGCCACACCCTAATGGCAACCTCTCCAACTCGAAACCGACATGCCTCTACTCCATAGAAATGGCATCTCGCACACTAACCGAGGTGCGAGCTCTAGCCATCAAGTCAATACTCCAAAAATCCGAACTCACACAACAACCTCAACTAGTCGACAGCTCCCACACGGAAACTTACAATCCAACAACTTGAGTGCTACGAACTAGGAAGCTCAAACAACTACTACAATCGCATAGCTATGCCAATCCACTCATCTCTAGCTCGACTCAAATCACTAGTGGGCAAGACAACTTGCAAACAACCAGGGCCCTGTGGGGCTCCATCCACTAAACTTACCTCCATGCAAACAACGGAACAAAGCTCGCCTCAATTATGAAACACATCTCACAAGTCCAAACGATAACACATACAGGCTTAACCCTCAAGCTTAGGCTTAATGCACCTTCCCACCGAAACTTAATAAACGGAACTCCACTACCTGGTCAACACCAACTACCAAGAACAAGAATACCAACAATGGTCGGGCAGAGTACAAGCTACACTAGCCCGCCAAGGATCCTCAATAAGTCCGGACCCTAATCCAGCCACAAAGGTGCAACCTCATCCATAACTGAAACAAAGGGGCCTTCAACTACAAAGGTGCAACAGCTTCCAAGCCAACACTCAAAACCTTAACCAACTAGGCCAAACACTCATAGGAGGCAGAACAACCCCATCGCAACTTCCAAAGACACCACTCACGAGTCCGCTTAACTAGACAAACAAGCGCTTCCAAGCACCAACAAACTTTTTTCCTCCTACTAGCACCACTACCACCAATTCCAAGACCAAGGAATAACCTAACAACTCCCAAGGAGAAACAGTCCTTACAAGCGGACATCGAAGGACGAGAGAGCTTCACAACCGCTCATTTGTCTTGCTCACCTAGGCACAACATCCAACTCTCCCAGAGGCAACAACAAGGGGTCCACCACAGATGGACCGCCAACCACGGCAAGAGAAGACTCACCCCCAAACAACAAATAAGGGCACTCTCAAACTGCGGGAACAGGAGAGACATCCTACTGGGGCAAACCACTTACCCACGAACAAGGCTAACTCCTTGGCAACTCGAAAACCACACCTTGGCCAACATCAAGCACCAACTTGCCACCACACCGGAACCAAATCCGGACTCTACTCCAAACAAACTCGCCCGTTAGCCTACCAAATCGCCAAAGAACTCACCCGAGGCTACAAACTACCCGACTACGGCTTGCCAACTAAACTCACTACTGGTCCGACCGAGCTCGGTGAGGCTCTCCACAACTAGGGTTCTTGGCAACCCTCGACACACACTGCCGCGTCTAACGGTCTAACAACCAACTACCGAACAAACAACTCCTTTTCCCAAAGATCACAACCACGCTGGCCCGCTCCAAACCTCGAAACCAAAAAGACCGTAAAGCGCCTGAGAATGTGTCATCCTCCTACTCAAAGCATCGGCCACAATGTAGCTTCCACCTAGGGTAAGGATTCCGAGCAACACCCTTAGCAACTACGGTCGGGAACTACGCGGCTTCACTACATCCACCATTCGTTCAAAGCACCATCCGAACACCAACCATGAACACAAGAGGTTCCACCAACCAAGCTTAGGTTCAACTTAACAAACTTGCCTAGGCAACAACCCAACTACGAGCACGGTATCCTTACAACCTCAACTAAAGCCTTACAACATCCACCGAGTCCAACTTCTCCAGAACCGAGCACCAGTTCTCCAATGCAATCCCTACATGGTTTCGGAACTCTCGCCACCGTAACGAACTACACGAACACACTTGTGTGCACAACTCTCAACCTTCCTTCAGAGATCCAAGACTAACTGGTGCTTTCCAAAAGGCAACACTAACTTCTCCGCAGAGATACAATCAACCAAAGGAACACCAAAAGTTCCATCTCCACACGATACTCGAAGGCGGTGGCAACCTTGCTCTGCTAAAACATAACGATGCCAAACCGAACTTACTTTATACCAAGACTCTACCAAGTGCGCTTACACATAAGGCGTCCTACTCATCTCATAGGCATCCAACTCATCTCATAAGCATCCAACTCATCTCGAGAGCATCCAACTCATCTCACGGGCATCCAACTCATGGTTCCCCTCTTTGGACCGAACTCGCATCTACAATGCTCACTCAACTCAAAGTTTAGGCACCGAAGGTAGTGGACCGCACTACCAACCACAAAGATCTCTTGGCCTTAGCACTAGCGTGAGACTCACACGCACTAACACTTACCAGCCGCCAACCCTGCTGACTTACTCGACCCCAAGTAACACTGGGAAGAGGCTCCAGCTCCTCTCGAACATCCTTTCACTTGTGGTCCTTCGACTACCACTGAACTAGCCCTCTTGCACGACCTAAACAAGTGCATTTTCCATAAATGGATCCAATGGCTAAAGAAGTGTCTTTGAACTCCGGACGGGTCATAGAACCATCTGCTTATACCCATGCCACACTCAGGTCTGAACCAGACTTAGAGCCAAAGCGGCACACCAACCATTGCACCTCAAGTGCCACTATACCAAATCCACACCTTACTACAAATGGGGCCAGCAAGGTCACAACCTCAAGTGACAAAAACTATGACGAGGCATACGAGAGCTCAACTCAAACAACCATGCCTAAGGCATTTCATCAAACCAAGACTCACGGCCCACTCTTGCATCTCTACATGATGCTCAACAAAACTCTAGCCGGCTCTCTCAACATGCAGCAGCTAGCCCTACTCTAGGGCTCTCCAAAAGAAGAGTGCTCAACTCTACTAAACAACTGAGGAACCACCAACAGATCAAGTCGATGGGAAACACCGCTCATTGCACCCTTAACTATAGGGTTCCGACTTCTTGGCTGCAAACAACAACACTTATAAGAGAACAAAGATGTCTCTACCTCCTCCACGAAGGCCACTAACTCTGCGGCTACTCTGGGCAATCAAACAACTGCTAAGGTTCAAGTTACACACTGAACTACCTGGACTAGTCCACACTAGGACACGCTCTACAAACATCATCATAAGCAAAAGCCAAAGCTAACTCCTCTCCGGTGTGGTACTCCAGGAAAAACACCTCCACCCTCTCACTAGGGGAATTAGCAATTTGGGCCACACGTGGCCTCACGGAGTCTAACCTCGACTCCATGCGGAACGATGTCCCAGCGGTATCCGAATCTATCCGGATACTGACGACAAGCCGCAAACATACTCCTTACACTGCGGGAAGTTGGCATGATGGCGTTCTAAACCCAAACCAACGGCAAGTCAGAACCTGCTCGTCTCCGCTCCACAACACAAAACAAGGCATACACTAGATGAAAGGTATTGTAAATTCTTAACCCTTTTCTAAAGCAGAAAACTTAGGCGTGCACTGATGTTGTCGGAGTGTCGGTGATCATGGGAAAGACGACCTACAACAAAAGGTCGGTCTACAAAGTCTATGACTACGAGCTCGATACCAATGTAAAGACCCGACCCAAAAGGGGCTCTAAATAGGCCTTTACCCCAATGCATGCATTCAAAGGAAAGGATAATATGCAAATAAGTTTTTGATTCCCAATTAAAACAAAACAATCAAGGTTCAATCAGAAATCAATATAGTTTGTTGAAAACCGTCCCCTGTCTCCAAGCACTGTTTCAAGGCAAATACATTTCCAAAACGTACACTCGATCAGAGATTTATTAAAACATTTGAAACATCCTCAAATTCAATAAAGCGGGAATCCACAAAATCATTGAGAAAACATCCTAGGGCTCGTGTCCGCTACATGCATTCAGGGGAAAATGAAAGACAAGAGTCATCGAAATAAAAAGTCGAGACGGCAAAGCAAGTTCCCATGATCATAGCTCCTCCTTCACCATCCCGCCTCGCGCCATGGTTACGAAAGATAAGTAAGGGTGAGTAACGAATTACTCAAGAAGAATCCCCAACCGGGGTACAATACACGATGCACATGGTCATCTAGATGAGTGTATGCAAGCTATGAATATAAACACAGAATAGAGCACATAGCTTAAGTCCACACTTGGACCTCGGATGCCAACTCAGGGTCTTAGTCCGGAATAATCCACACCACACAATACGCCCTATACGAGAACCAAGTCTCGGCCTCGGCTATCTCATCGATACGAAAGGTGCACTAGCTCAAGATCCCGAGGAGCTCTCCGGTCGGCGCTGTAATGAGCGTAAGCATGCACCGCGTGCTACTGCAGACTATGGGGGGTGCCGGGTCTAGTGGCAAGCTGCCCATGTCCGATCCACCACGCCTAACTAAATCTCCGGATCGGTGTCACCGACATAGGGTGTGAGACACGGACACGTGAACTATGTCACCTGAACCACCGCACCGAGGCTAAGGAACCGGTCGTGGTAGGCTTACACCAGAAGCGGTCCTTGCCCTAACAGTGGCAATCAAGGGCTACGCCGAACACGCCGAGGACGCGCCGATCGTCGGGACGAGGCAATGCCAAGTCATCATCCCGACCGTTGGGGCATTTAACGATCGCCACCCTCACCCAAGATTGCGGGGCCTACCGGTCGGGTTAGCTAAACCCTAACGGGGTCGAGGACGGAGAAGCTGTCTCGACGTCCCCGCCATGGATGCAAGATACTTTATGCATCGAGCCCGGATGATGCTACCTACCTACACTTTAACCTATCATATCAATAACATACAATCCAATACAATCCAAAACGTGCTCAACAGATACAACAAACCTAGCATGGTACTACGAAGCAAGAGCAGATATGAGCATGCTAGAATGGAACAACCTAGCATGGGCTAACATGAGAGAACAACATACGAAGTCATGCTAGTCGAGAATTGAAGCAGAGCACCTAAACTATACATGCCGATAATCACAAACAAACATACAAACAACAATCACATAGAACATCGCAGGTCCACACAACTCCGGTAAGAGATCCTTACACGGCCGGGAGGCAACTACACACAAAAATCCTAAGTGCGATCGATCCCGAGCTAGCTAACGAGAACCTAACAAACACAATAATAATCACAATCCATAGGCCTAAACATAATAAAATAAACAAGGCTTGGCTCAGGAGCAACTCACGCGGCGCGGCCGACACGCTGACGAGCAGCGACAAAGATGGCGAGGCTATCTTTGGCGATGATGGCGCGATGGGCGGCAGGGTCGGGCGCTGGGCGCGAGCAGCGCAGAGATGGGCGGCAGAGCTGGCGCACGCGCTGCAGACGGCCGGCCGGCGCGCAGCGCACGGGCGCGACAAGCTGGAAGCGACGGACACGCGCTGGCGCGCGCTGCGACGATCGGGCGCGCGACGACGAGCGTCTGGACGCGCGATCTCTCGCTGCGCAGGGCTCGGCAGGCGATCCGGCTGGGCGAGATCAGGCTGCGCGATATCTGGGCGTCTGGCGTCATTGGCCGCGACGGGCTGCTCGAGCGCTCGCTCGGCCGCTGAGCGAGCGACAGTCGCTCGATGGCACCGCAGGGGCGATGGAGCTGGGCGACTCCGGCGATCTGGGCTTCTTCTTTGGTGCGATCTGGCGGGTGGGGAGGCGCGACGGCGGTGGGGGGCTTTGGCTAGGGCTCCTCTCGGCAGGCTGCAAACAAACATACACACACAACCACACTCTTCTATTTACATTAGGCCAGCAAGAACTCAATTCGGAGAAGACGAAGAGACGAAGAAACTTACCCGGAAAGACGATCGAACCACGGGGCTGCAAAGGGGATGAAAATCGGCTTGGGGCTTGGGAGGGGAAAACTTGTGCGGCCAAGAGGTGATTTGGAGAAGAAGATGGAATAAACCTAATTTCTTTTCATTTAACCAAAATCACAAAACTCCAAAGATCCAAGGGTAACTAAGATATGACGCGGAAAGAATAACAAGAGCTCTCCATAGCTCAACTGGCACGCATCCTCACAGGCTTTTCCGGAGACCCGGGTTCGAATCCCAGCTGCAACACAAATTCCTTTATTTTTACTTTTGCATCTACCCATGCTCAAACCAAACCAAAAGCCTCAAAAACCTTCATAAATCCATCCAATAATTTTAGCAACTGGAAAAGACGTAAACGGCCCTGACGGCCCGACCAAATTACCAAAATACCCCGAGGGCATACTTGGAAGACTGGGATGAAAACCTGGGCCGTTACATAAGGATACCGTGCTCGTGGTATCAAGTTGTTGCTTAGGCAAGATTTGTTAAGTTGGGCCTAAGCTTGGTTGGCGGATCTTCTTGTTGATCGTTGGTTGGAGTTCGGATTGGAAGGCCGAACAAGAGCGGTGGTAGCTAAGCCGCGTGGTTTCTGATCGGCATGGCTAAGAGAGTTGTTCGGATCCTTCCTTGGGTAGAAGTTATGTTGTGGCTGATGCTTTGAGTAGGAGGATGACGCATTCTGTAGCGTTTCGGGTCCTCTAGGTTCCCAAGGAGTTGGAGTTGGCCAGCATGGTTGGGATGCTGGAAATTGGAGTTGTTTGTTCAAGCAATTGTCTGTTAGATCGTATGCCAAGCAGTGTGTGTGTCGAGGGTTGCCGAAGAACCCTAGGTTGTGGAGAGCCTCTCCAAAGCTCGGTCGAGCCCAGCTAGTGAGTTTCAGATTGGCTATTTGGAGGCGTGTAGTTTGTAGCCTCGGTGGAGTTGCTAGCGATCTTGGTAGACTAGCAAGCTAGTGTTTATTTGGAGTAAAGTCCGGAGTGGTTTCGGTGTGGTGGCAAGTTGATGCTTGGTGTTGACCAAGTGTGGATTGAAGTTGCTAGAGTTTAGTTTTGCTCGTGGGGGGCGAGTGGTTTGTGCCATGTTGGTTGTTTTTTCCTGTTTCCAAGATGTTGAGTTGCCCCGTTTGGCATTTGGAGGTTCAGTCTGAGATGGACCCTTGTTGTGCCCGTGAGATTAGATGTTGTTGCTCACGGTGGAGCAAGGCTGGCGAGCGTATGTGGAGTTCTCTGTCCGTTGGTTGTCCGCTTGTAGGAGCCGTTTCCTTCGGGAGTTGTCGAGTTACTCCCTTGGTCTTGGAGTTAATGGTGGAAGCGCTAGCTTGAAGGAAAAGTTTGTTGGTTGCTTGGAAGTAGTCGTCGTCATCCCGATTAAGCGGATTCTTGGAGGGTGTTCTAGAGGCTGCAGTAAAGGTTGTCCGCCTCTTATGAGTGTTTGGCCTAGTTGGTTAAGATTTTGTGTGTTGGCATGGAAGATGTTGCACCTTTGTAGTGGAAGATCTCCTTTGTATCGGTTGTGGGTTGAGGTTGCACCATTATGCATTTGGATTAGGTCCGGACTTATCGAGGATCCTTGTTGGCTAGTGTAGCTTGCACTCTGCCCGACCATTGTTGGTATTCTTGTTCTTGGTAGTTGGTGTTGACCGGTAGTGGAGTTCCGTTATGAAGTTTCGGTGGGAAGGTGCATTAAGCCTAAGCTTGAGGGTTAAGCTTTGTATGTGTTATCGTTTGGACTTGTGAGATGTGTTTCATATTTGAGGCGAGCTTTGTTCCGTTGTTTGCACGGAGGTAAGTTTAGTGGATGGAGCCCTCTCTGGGGCCCGGTTGTTTGCAAGTTGTCTTGCCCACTAGTGATTTGAGTCGAGCTAGAGATGAGTGGATTGGCATAGCTATGCGATTGTAGTTGTTTGAGCTTCCTAGTTCGTAGCACTCAAGTTGTTGGATTGTAAGTTTCCGTGTGGGAGCTGTCACTAGTTGAGGTTGTTGTGTGAGTTCGGATTTTTGGAGTATTGACTTGATGAGCTAGAGCTTGCACCTCGGTTGTTGTGCGAGATGCCATTTCTATGGAGTAGAGGCATGTCGATTTGAGTTGGAGATGTTGCCATTAGGGTGTGGCAACAAAGGTTTGTTCTAGGCAAAGTGCGTGGGCGAACCGTGATTGGTGTGAGTGTTCTTAGAGGCTTATGAGCCGAATGCGATTCAGTAGTGTTTTCACCCTTTTTGTCCGATGGTCTTTTTGGGAGGTAGAGCGAGATCCTTCGGAGCTTGTTGCGAGTTGGTGTTTCCGTGATTAGGCAGCGGGAGACCAGTGTGGTTTTAGGAGGTTGCCTTGAGTAGCAGTTCTCAGCGGTTAGTTCTTGTGGTTCCATTGAGGCATTGTATGGTAAGTGTTGCAGGTCTCTAGTCTTTGTGAGAAAAGGTTGGTGGCCGTCGGTGTTGTTTTGGGTCTGTGTTGCTGCAGTTGACCAGAGGTGTTGTGCAAGAGGTTGAGCTCGTTTGTGGTTAGCTCAGAGCAGGCATGAAAGTTTCGTCGATGTCCGGCGTCGAGTTTTAGAGTTTGAGGTTGGACAGTGCGTGCTTTTAAGATTGTGCCGTTGTGAGTTGTGTTGAGTTTTTAAGCGGGAGAAGTGGAGTCTCTCTGTTGTTGGACCATTTGAGATTCTCGAGAGGATTGGAAGAGTTGCATATTGGTTAGCTTTTTCGGTCAATGTCACCAGTGTGCGGTGTTCTCATGTATCGGTGGGAGGCAGATGTGTCGGACCCATTGCTCATTGTGGACTTTGAGCCTTTGCGGTGATTGAGGATTTGAGCTTCGAGAGGAAGCTGTGAGTATTACGGTCCTCGAGGCGAAGACGTTGCATAATCGTGAGATCCGTTTGGTAAAAGTTCGGTGGAGGAGTTAGAGTTCAGAGGAGGCCGCTTGAGCGGGAAGACGGGATGAGATTGCAGATATCTGTCTTTGTTTCAGTCTTAAGGACTTTCGAGGACGAAAGTCATAAAAAGGAGGAATATTGTAACGGCCCGAGTTTTCGTCCCGATCTTCCGGTATGCCCTAGGGTATTTTAGTAATTTGGTCGGGCCGTCAGGGGCCGTTTATATCTTTTTCCAGTTGCTAAAATTATTGGATGGATTTATGAAGGTTTTTGAGGCTTTGTGGTTTAGTTTGAGCATGGGTAGATGCAAAAGTAAAATTAAAGGAATTTGTCTTTGCAAATAGGGTTTGAACCCGGGTCTCTGAAGCTTGTAGAGATGTGTGCCAATTGAGCCATTAGGTGCTCTTGTTGCTCTTTCTGCATCACATCTTAGTTAACCTTGGATCTTTGGTGTTTGGTGCATTTGGTTAAATGAAATAGAAATTAGGTTTGTTGTGTTTTCTTCTCAAAAGAGTTGTGGCCGCCCAAGCTTTCTCCCAAGCTCTCCTTGCCGATTCTTCATCCTTGCAGCTCCCTTGGATCGTTCATCATCATTCCGGGTAAGTCTTCATCCTCTTCATCTTCTCGATTGGGTGTTCTTGTTGGCCGAAGGTAAGGAGAAGAGCTTGTGTGTGTGTATGTTTGTAGCAGGCTGCCCAGCATGCCCAGATCTGCCCAGCAGCAAGCCCAGGCCGCCCAGATCGCCTAGCAGCAAGCCCAGGCTGCCCAGATCGCGCAGCAGCAGGCACCAGGCCGCCCAGGCCGCCAGCCCCGTCGCAGCCCGTCGCGCGCACACTGGCGCAGAAGCCCGCGCGCGCGCGTCTCGCGCCGCTCCCGCTCGCGCCGCGCGTGATCGCGTCGATCGCGCCTCGCGCCCAGCGCTCGTCTCGTCGTCGCTTGCGCGCGCGCGCGCTGCGCTGCGCCAGCCAGCCGTCCGCGCGCGCGCGCTTGCAGCCCTGCCGCCTCCTACCGCCCGTCAGCGCCCAGTGTGCGGTTGTAAAGACCCGACCCAAAAGGGCTCTAAATGGGCCTTTACCCCAATGCATGTAGTGAAAATAAAAGACATTATGAAAAATACATTTCGGATCCCAAGTAAAAAGCAGAAACATTCAACAACCCAAACATACATTTCTAAAAGCATACTCGATGAGAGATTTATTTAAACCATTAAAACAATCCACAAGTACAAATATGCTGGAATCCATAAAACGTAAGAAAACATCACGGGGCTCTGTGTCCGTCTACATGCATTCAGGGAAATAATAAAAAAGTGAAGAGTCATGATAATTAAAATAAAATAATCGAGAGATGACAGCAGGTTCCATGATCACGGCTCCTCCTTGACCATCCTGTCTCCCGCCTTGATTACAGTGTGGAAAACCACAGAATAAGGGTGAGTAACGAATTACCAGAAGAAGAATCCCAACCGGGGGTACAATACGATATACATGATCATCTAGAAGAATGTATGCAAGCTATGAGTACAAACACAGAGCGGAGCACATAGCTAAGTCCACACTTGGACCTCGGATGCCATCTCGGGGTCTTAGTCCGGAAAATACCACAACACACTAAACGCGCTATACGGGAACAAGTCCCGGCCTCGGCTTCATCTCGATCGTCACGAAAGGTGCAGCTGGCTCAAGATCCCGAGGAGCTCTCGATCGGTATTTGTAATGAGCGTAAGCGCGCACCGCATGCTCACCGCAAACTCTAGGGGTGCGGGTCTAGTGGCAAGCCGCCCGAGTTGATCACCATGCCTAACTAAATCTCCGGATCGGTGTCAGCGACATAGGGGTGTGAGACACTGACACGTGAACTATGTCACTGTACCACCGCTTTTTGAGGCTAAGGAACCGGTCGTGGTAGGCTTACACACGAAGCGGTCCTTGCCCTAACATGTGGCAATCAAGGGCTACGGCCGAACACGCCGAGGACGTGTCGATCGCCGGGGGCGAGGCAATGCCAAGTCATCATCCCGACCGTTGGGGCATTTAACGATCGCCACCCTCACCCAAGATTGCGGGGCCTACCGGTTGGGATAGCTAATCCCTCACGGGGTCCAAGGACGGAGAATCTGTCTCGAACGTCCTTGCCATAGATGCAAGATACTTTATGCATCGGCCCGGATGATTCTATCTACCTCAATTCTAAACCTTAACAATAATAACGATTCAATCAATGCGGTCCAATACGTGCTCATCGGATACAAAGAACCTAGCATGATACTACGAAGCAAGAACGGATATCGAACATCTTTGGAATAGAACAACCTAGCATGGGCTAACATGAGAAACAATACAAGAGTTCATGCCATCGAGAATTCAGAACAGAGCACCTAGGGCTAAACATGCTAGTAATCATACACAGGCATACAAAACAACAATCACAAATATACCGCTGAGAGGTCCACACACCCGGTGAAGAAATCCTTACCTTGGTGGAAGACTTCTACACACAAATCCTAAGGCTGCGGAACAATCCCGAGCTAGCGAGCGGGAACCTAGCAAACCAACAATAATCAGCATCTAAAATATCTAAACAACAATAGAACGACAAGCTCGGCTCGCCGGAACTCACGCGGCGCGACGACACGAGCTTGGGGTCTGCTGGCAAGGCGGCACGGCAAGGACGCGCGCTGGGCCGCTACGCGCTACCGCAACGCACGCCTTGACGCGCGCTGGCCGCTGCTGGCTGCACGGCTGCACGGCACGACGGCGCTGCGCGGCGCGAGCGGCGGGGCGAAGCGCGCGCGCAGCGTCAGGCGAAGCGCGCGCGGGCGAAGCGTCTGGCTGGCGGCGCGGCGCTGGCGTGGCGTGCGATGCCGGACACGGCGAGCAGCTTCAGCGAGGGGCAGCGCGCGCGGGCGAACGTCTCGCAAAAAAGCGCGCGGCGAGCAGCTCGGCAAGCGGACACGGCGAGGGCGGCGGGCGATGGGCGACGCGGACGCGGGCGAGGGCGCGCGAAAGCTGGCGAGGACTCTCTGGCGCGCGGCGAGCGATCGGGCGATCTGTCTTCTTTGGGCGGGCGAGCGGCAAGGCTGCTGGGACAGATCTCGGGCGTCTGGCGCAGGGCGCCGACAGATCTGGGCGTCGCGGCAGCCAGCTGCCGTTGACGGAGGCGGGCCGATGCGACGAGCTCGGAGTCTTTGGACTTCCCTCGGTGCCGCACAACACACACACACACAACCCCTTTTTCTTACATTCGGCCGCAAACACCCAAATGAGAAGATGAAGAAGACGAAGACTTACCGGAATGATGATGATCGAACCCAAGGAGATGCAAGGATGAAGAATCGGCAAGGCTATGGAGATGGAGAGCTTGGGCGGCCAAGAGGTGTTTTGGAGAAGAAGATGGAATAACCTAATTCTATTTCATTTAACCAAATGCACCAAAACTCCAAAATCCAAGGTTAACTAAGATGTGATGCAGAAAGAGCAACAAGAGCACCTAATGGCTCAATTGGCACACATCTCTACAAGCTTCTCAGAGACCGGGTTCAAACCCCACTGCAAAGACAATTTCCTTTATTTTTACTTTTGCAACAAACCTTGCTCAAACCAAACCTCAAACTCCTCCAAAACCTACAAAAACCATCCAATAATTTTAGTAATCTGGAAAAGACACAAACGACCGACGGCCCGACCAAATTACCAAATTACCCCTAGGGCATACCGGAAGACCGGGAAGAAAACACTGGTCGTTACAATATTCCCTCCTTTTTATGACTTTCGTCCTCGAAAGTCCTTAAGACAGCTTAAACAGGGGTAATGCAACCTCATCTCGTCTTCCCGCTCTCAAGTGGCTTCCTCAGAACCCCGATTCTTCCATTGAACCTTTACTAAACGAATCTCGCGATTACGCAACGTCTTGGTCTCAAAGGCAAGGATCCTCACCGGCTTCTCCTCGAAGTTCAAATCCTCATTCGGTGCAAAGGCTCAAAGTCCACAATGTGCGACGGGTCCAGCACATACTTGCCTCAACATCGATACATGAAAAACACTATGCACCGCGATAGTGACGGAGGTAGGGCTAACCAGGTAAGCAACTCGCCAATCCTCTCTAGGATCTCAAATGGACCAACAAAGCTGGGACTCAACTTCCCACGCTTACCAAACCTCAAAACACCTCGCATCGGAGCAACCTTAAGGAACACATGCCGACCAACCTCAAACTCCAAATCTCGACGCCGAACATCGGCGTAACTCTCTGCTGCGCTCTGAAATTTTGTCAACATACGAGCTCTAATCTTCTCGTGACTTTGCACCATTGGTCAAGCTGCAGTAACTCGGGACCCAAAACACATCTATCACCAACCTCTTCCCGAGAACACGGGGACCGAGCAACGCTTACCATACAATGCCTCGAATGGAGCCATCAGATCAATCGCCGATCGTAATCGTTGTTGTAGGCAAACTCCATCAAGTACGAATCATGGTCCCAACGCGCTGGGAAATCCAACACACAAGCCCTCAACATATCCTCGAGAATCGATTCACTCTCTCGATCGACCATCCGTCCGAGGGTGAAAAGCTGTCTTTGAAAGCGCACTCTGTGCCCAAACCCATCGAGCGCTCTCGAAACGAGAAGTGAACCGCGAGTCACGATCGGACACAATCCTCACCGGCACACCATGATAACGGATGATCTCGCTCCAAAAGCAATTGCGCCCACTGTTCCACGGTATAAGTGTCTCTACCGGGAATGAAGTGTGCGCTCTTGGTCAAACGGTCGACTATCACCCAAATCGAGAGAACTTCCTCTGAGTCCTTGGCAAACCAGAGATAAAGTCCATGGAGATCTCTTCCCATTTCCACGCAGGGTACACTCGGTGGTCATTGCACAAAACCGGTGGCCTCTGCACGGGTGCCTTCACTTGCGACAAGTGAGACACCGGCCGACAAACTCTGCCACATCTCTCTTCATTCCCATCCACCGTAAGGTGCGCTTAAGGTCTCGATACATCTTGGTACCCGGGGTGCCAAGCAAAGGGGAGGCTGTGGGCCTCCGAGAGAGCAACTCGCCGCAAACACGCAATATCCGGAACGCACAACCGGCCTCTATAAGTCAACCCATTGATGGTGAATATACAAAGTCAAAGTCACCGTCGGCACTAACTCTGTCAACCAATCTCTTAAGTGCGGGGTCACCCAACCGGGTGTCTATAATCCATTTTGCGCAATCGACGGTGAGCGATCCAACTAAGCTACCCCAGCGGTAACCTCTCCCAACAACACGCAACCTCGGCCCGCTCGAACTCTCTCTCGCAAACTGGTGGGAACTCTCAACAACGCCGCAGAGTGCGACGTCTTTCTCGCTCAAAGCATCGGCCACTACATTGGCTTTACCGGATGGTACAAAATCTCATGATCATAATCCTTTACCAACTCTAACCATCTCCTCGCCTCATATTCAACTCCTTACGAGTAAGCAGATACTTGAGGCTCGGTGATCGGTAAACATCTCGAATCCGCTCACCATACGGGTAATGCCTCCAAATCTTGATTGCAAACACCACCGCCGCCAACTCCATATCATGGGTCGGGTAGTTCGCTCATACGGCTTGGTGGACGGGAAGCATAGGCAATGACCTTCCCATGCCGCATCAACACACAACCTAATCCAAACTTGGAAGCATCATGTAGACCACGAAACCACTGTCCCCTCGGGATCGCCAACATCGTCTTTGAAGTCAAAGCTGCGCTTGAGCACGGCAAAGCTCTCATCACACTCTTTGTCCCAAACAAACTCGACACCCTTCCTCGCCGACGGACGAGTGAGGGGCGAGGCTAAAGCAGAAAAGTCCTTGACGAACCGACGGTAGTAACTCGCCAAACCCAGAAAGTCGCGAATCTCGGCAATCGAAGTCGGCTTGGCCCATGAACTCACGGCCTCAATCTTCGCGGGGTCCACGGCTATACCATCTCTCGAAACCACGTGGCCTAGGAAGGCCACCGCTCCAACCAGATTCACATTTGGAAAACTTCGCATAAAGTGGTTTTCCTCAAAGCCGCCAATACTCGCCTCGGATGCTCTGCATGGTCTTCTTTAGACCTCGAATAAATCGAGAATATCGTCAATGAACACGATGACGAAGGTTGTCCAAAAATGACTTGAACACCCTATCCATCATGTCCATGAACGCGGTGGGGCATTGGTCAATCCAAACGACATAACCACAAACTCATAGTGACCATATCGGATCTCAAAGTCGTCTTAGGAATGTCGGCATCCCCGATCCGCAATCGATGGTAACCGGATCTCGAGATCTATCTTGGAGAACACGAAGCTCCACGAAGCCGATCGAACAAATCATCGATACGGGCAACGGATACTTATTCTTCATTGTCACCTTATTAAGCTCGCGGTAATCAATACATAAGCGCATAGAACCATCCTTCTTTTTCACAAGCAGAATCTGGTGCTCCCACGGGGACACACTTGGACGGATGAACCCTCGGTCTAACATCTCCCCTGAATCGAATCTTCGTTCCTTTAACTCACTGGCGCCATGCGTCACGGAGCCTTCGAGATAGGGAGGGTCCCCGGCTCGAGCTCAATAATGAAGTCAACTCTCTCTTTGGGGCAACCCCGTAACTCCTCAGAAACACATCCGCGAACTCTTGCACGACCGGCACTGATCAACAGACGGCGAGGGGCGGCTCTTCCTGCACAACTTGGCTAGATAGCCCCAAGCTCCATGAGCTAGCAAACGACGAGCTTTCACACGGTGACACCATCGGCGGGCAAACTCCACCTTGGACTCCACGAAACTTAAAAGCTGGGCCGACACGGCGGCCGAAACACTACTTCTTTCCGGTGGCGATCAATCAACGCGTGGTTAGCGACTAACCACTCCATACCAAGAATCACATCAAAACCGCTCATAGGCGGAACTATGAGCGTAGCCACAAGCAACTCTCCGGATATCTCGATCCGGCCATCCCTAATCTTATCTCTAGCCAACATACTAACTCCAGAAGGAGTTGCAACAGATAACTCAAAACCTAGAGGCTCTAATCTCAACTTAGCATGCTCTCGGCCAAACAACACAGATACAAATGAATGCGTAGAACGAGAATCAAACAAGACAAATGCGCAGGTGATCTAAAACAAGAAGCGTACACCGCCACAGCGGCATCCGTGACGCTCGGCCTCATGACGGGTCGTAGCAAACACTCGACCGCTGCTGCTGCATTGGCCGAGCCGCCATAGTTGGTGATCACAAAACGGGCCATGTGCCCCTCTCTACCACAACGGTAGCACAATCTAGGTCCGGTGACAAGCTCGGCGTGGACTTTCCCACAAGTAGCACAAGCGAAAGCGCACGGGTCCTCCTGCTGTCGGGTGGAAACGGGTGGAGCTCCGCTGATCTGCGTTCGAAGCGCCCTTGGCGGCGCGCCGCCCCCGAAAGTCAAACTTCCTCTTCGCCCCACATTTCTTTGGGACGGGACAGACGCCGAACGAGAGCGGCAACAACCCGCTCAGCAGGATACTTCCCATTATAGATCGTGGCTAGCTGGGATGACTTAGCATAAGTGTCGGGGCACGAGCCACGACATCCTGGGAAACACCCGCCTCAATCCGGATATGAACTTCCGAATCTTCACTCGGGGTGGCAATCAAGCGAGGGGCAAAATATCCATACTCCGAGAACTTGCGCTCATATTCCTCAATGGAATCGAACCCCGCTTGAGGTTGGAAGAGCTCCACCATCTTCTCTTGAGCCTCATCACCGATGAACTTTACCTTGAACTCGGCCTTGAAGAACTCCCAAGTAGCGGGTGGAGACCCGGTGGTCTCTCGCTCAAGGTGGACTCCCACCACCATCTCATTGTGCCTCCTAGCACATGAGCCGCACATCTCGGCCTCTCGAATATCGGGGCACACCATGATCGGGAAGGTGTACTCCAAATGGGCAATCCACTGGCTGCCGCTAACGCATCACCGGTGGCATCAAACTTCTCAAAGCTTCCACTTCACAAAATCCTTCACCACCTACCCAATTCCTCGGCACCCTCCGCCATATCGCCTCGGGGGCTACTTGCTCTGTGGAGTGGAGGTGCATCGAGCTCTCTTTGAACCAATCGAGTCATTTGCTCGATCTGGGCTCGGGACTCTTCCCCGCTTGGCGCCAACAAGGCACAGGTCTCGCCCTCTGGTCACTCAACATGCTGACCATAAAAGCCCTCATAGACTCAGCAAACTCTGCTCCGGGGAGCGATCTCACGGCGCTCGATCGCCTCAACGCCCGCTCTAGGAGTAACAGGAGGAGCTGGCTTTGGTGGAATGCCATCGATGTCGGCTTGGGACGATGTCCCTGCGATGATCAGATCCGATCCACGATACCTCGACCGCTCTCGAACCTCCTCTCCCGATGCGGGTGGTCTGGCATCTTTGGCGATCTACATCCAAACCAACAACGAATCAAAACACACTGTCACCATTCCACAACACCAAACAAGGCATACACTAGATGATAGGTATTGTAAATTCTTAACCCTTTTCCTTTCTAAAACAATAAATCTAGGCGCACTGATGGTGTCTGAGTGCCGATGATCATGGAAACGACCTACAACAAAAGGTCGGGTCCACAGAATCTATGACTCGAGCTCGATACCAATCAGTAAAGACCCACCCAAAAGGGCTCTAAATGGGCCTTTACCCCAATGCATGTAGTGAAAATAAAAGACATTATGAAAAATACATTTTGGATCCCAAGTAAAAAGCAGAAACATTCAACAACCCAAACATACAAACCCGGATGATTCTATCTACCTCAATTCTAAACCTTAACAATAATAACGATTCAATCAATGCGGTCCAATACGTGCTCATCGGATACAAAGAACCTAGCATGATACTACGAAGCAAGAGCAGATATCGAACATCTTTGGAATAGAACAACCTAGCATGGGCTAACATGAGAAACAATACAAGAGTTCATGCGATCAGAATTGCAAGCAGAGCACCTAGGGCTAAACATGCTAGTAATCATACACAGCATACAAAACAACAATCACAAATATACCGCAGGTCCACACAACCCCGGTAAGAAATCCTTACCTTGGTCGGAAGACTTCTACACACAAATCCTAAGCTGCGGAACAATCCCGAGCTAGCGGCGGGAACCTAGCAAACCAACAATAATCAAGCATCTAAAATATCTAAACAACAATAGAAGCAAAGCAAGCTCGGCTCAAAGGGAACTCACGCGCGCGACGACACGAGCTTGGGGCTGCTGGCAAGCGGGCACGGCAAGGACGCGCTGGCTGCTGGCGCTATGGCGCACGCACGCACGGCAAGACGCGCGCGCGCGAAAGCGTCTGGCGGAAGCGCGCTGGCGGGCGCTGGCGCGGCGATCGCGGACACGGCGAGCGGCTCGGCGGGAGCCGCGCGCGCGGCGAACGTCTGGGCAAAAGCGCGCGCGGAGCAGCTCGGCAAGCGGACACGGCGAGGGCGCGATGGGCGGCGACGCGACGCGGCGAGGGCGCGCGAAGCGCTGGCGCGGACCTCTGGCGCGGCGAGCGATCGGGCGATCTGTCTTCTTTGGGCGAACGGCAAAGGTCGGCTGGGACAGATCTGGGCGTCGCGGCAGGTCGCTGCGACAGATCTGGGCGTGCGGCAGCAGGGGCTGCCGTTGACGGAGCCTGGCCGATGCGACGAGCTCGGTCTTTGGACTTCCCTACCGGGCCGCACAACACACACACACACAACCCCTTTTTCTTACATTCGGCCAAAGCAAACACCCAAATGAGAAGATGAAGAAGACGAAGACTTACCCGGAATGATGATGATCGAACCCAAGGAGATGCAAGGATGAAGAATCGGCAAGGCTATGGAGATGGAGAGCTTGGGCGGCCAAGAGGTGTTTTGGAGAAGAAGATGGAATAACCTAATTCTATTTCATTTAACCAAATGCACCAAAACTCCAAAATCCAAGGTTAACTAAGATGTGATGCGAGAAAGAGCAACAAGAGCACCTAATGGCTCAATTGGCACACATCTCTACAAGCTTCCCGGGAGACCCGGGTTCAAACCCCATTTGCAAAGACAATTTCCTTTATTTTTACTTTTGCAACAAACCTTGCTCAAACCAAACCTCAAACTCCTCCAAAAACCTACAAAACCATCCAATAATTTTAGTAAGCTGGAAAAGACACAAACGACCACGACGGCCCGACCAAATTACCAAATTACCCCTAGGGCATACGGAAGACGGGAAGAAAACACAGGTCGTTATAGCCGTCCTCGCCGCCCATCAGCCCCTTCTCGCGCTTCGTCGCGCCAGCCAAGAGACCCGCCGTCTTTGCTGCCGCCGTCCGCGTGTCGTCGGCGTGCGTGTGAGTGCCCCGAGCCGAGCACGCTTGTTTTATTATATTTTTTAGGGCTATGATTGTGATTTCTATTGTGTTTGTTAGGTTCTCGTTAGCTAGCTCGGGATCGATCGCAGCGTAGGATTTTGTGTGTAGTTGCCCCGGCCAAGGTAAGGATTTCTTACGGAGTTGTGTGGACCTGCGATGTTCTATGTGATTGTTGTTTGTATGTTTGTTTGTGATTATCAGCATGTATAGTTTAGGTGCTGCATTCAATTCTCGACTAGCATGACTTCGTATGTTGTTCTCTCATGTTAGCCCATGCTAGGTTGTTCCGTTCTAGCATGCTCATATCTATTCTTGCTTCGTAGTACCATGCTAGGTTCGTTGTATCTCATGAGCACGTTTTGGATTGTATTGGATTGTATGTTATTGATATGATAGGTTAAAGTGTAGGTAGGTAGCATCATCCGGGCCTGATGCATAAAGTATCTTGCATCCATGGCAGGGACGTCGAGACAGTTCTCCGTCCCTGGACCCCGTTAGGGTTTAGCTAACCCGACCGGTAGGCCCCCGCAATCTTGGGTGAGGGTGGCAGATCGTTAAATGCCCCAACGGTCGGGATGATGACTTGGCATTGCCTCGCCCTCGACGATCGGCACGTCCTCGGCGTGTTCGGCCGTAGCCCTTGATTGCCACTGTTAGGGCAAGGACCGCTTCTCGGTGCAAGCCTATCACGGCCGGTTCCTTAGCCTCAGTGCGGTGGTTCAGGTGACATAGTTCACGTGTCCAGTCTCACACCCCTATGTCGGTGACACCGATCCAGAGATTTAGTTAGGCGTGGTGGATGGACATGGGCGACTTGCCACTAGACCGGCACCCCCATAGTCTGCGCAGAGCACGCGGTGCATGCTTACGCTCATTACAGCGCCGACCCGGAGAGCTCCTCGGGATCTTGAGCTAGTGTACCTTTCGTATCGTCAAGAGACAGCAGTGAGGCCGAGACTTGGTTCTCGTATAGGGGCGTATTGTGTGGTGTGGATTATTCCGGACTAAGACCACGAGTTGGCATCCGAGGTCCAAGTGTGGACTTAAGCTATGTGCTCTATTATGTGTTTATGTTCACAGCTTGCATACACTCATCTAGATGACCATGTGCATCGTATTGTACCCGGTCGGGGATTCTTCTTGAGTAATTCGTTACTCACCCTTACTTATCTTTCGGGTAACCATGGCGCGAGGCGGTGATGGTGAAGGAGGAGCTATGATCATGGGAGCGTCTTTGTCGTCTCTCGACTTTTTATTTCTATGACTCTTGTCTTTCATTTCCCCTGAATGCATGTAGCGCACGAGCCCTAGGATGTTTTCTCGAATGATTTTGTGGATTCCGCTTTATTGAATTTGAGGATGTTTCAAATGTTTTAAAAATCTCTGATCAGAGTGTACGTTTTGGAAATGTATTTGCCTTGAAACAGGTTTCAGCAAACTATATTGATTCTGATTGAACCTTGATTGTTTTATTTTAATTGGGAATCTAAAAACTTATTTGCATATTATCCTTTCCTTTGAATGTATGCATTGGGGTAAAGGCCTATTTAGAGCCCCTTTTGGGTCGGGTCTTTACAGACACCTTCGAGGATAACAGATGGGGATCAGTTTAAAGAGCTGATTATTAGGTCGAGAGTAGGAGGCTATCAAGGTTTCAAGTGTTGTGTTAACAACTCAAAGTAGAGTTTCTTTGTTGGTAACTGTATTGCATGTAGACTAGGATGCTAGATGATTTTATGTTTCGTACTGTACCCTGGTTGGGGATTCTTATTGGGTGCCTTTGTACTCACCCTTATTTATGTGGTTTTCCACGAGGTAACTTGGGACAGCACCAGGATGGCTAGAACAGGAGCTAAATGATCATGGGAGCAGTCGGCGCCTTTATTTTTATGTCTTTATTTATTTCAGCATGTAGATGGACACGGAGTCCATTGGGAATTTTGCATAATGTTATTTATGTTGCTTTATGTACTAATACTCTGGCCAGGGATTGTCTTAAAAGTTTTAAACAAGAGTTGTGAGTTGAATGGTTTTACTTTGGAACTTAATGTATTTTGAATTGTTTTCACGAACTCAATTATCTTTAAATGCATGCATGCTGAGTAAGAATCAAGTTTATGACTGTTTTTAGAGTCGGGTTCTTACAGCTAGTATCAAAGCTCAGAGTCATAGATTATGTAGACTGACCTACTGAGTTAGGTTGTTTGTCATCATGATCATCAGCACTCCAATGGCCGTCAGGTATGTCGAAAGTTCTTTTGTTAAGGGTTTTGTTTATAGTACTTGCATCTAGTATACATGTGTTACCTATTGTTGGTAGTGAGGGTCCAAGTGTGGACTAAGTCTTTGTGGTTTGAGTGTAGATCGCTGGTATGTCGGTAATACGTAGTGGAGTAGGGACGTCAGAAGTTTTCAACCGAAGAGTTGGAACCGAGCTAGAGGTGGATGAGACCATGTCTAGGGTTGACCCAACCCGCAGGCCACCATTGGCTACGACTGTTGGTTTGCCGAGAGAGGGGGTAGAGGCTAACTTGCAGTAGAGTGCGACTCCTGGAGCGGAGTTTGCTTCATCCATGAGAGAGATGATGGTCGGTTTGTTGGATGAACAGTAGTAATTGAAGCACAGCGAGAGGAGTCTCAGGCATAGATGGCCCAGCTGGCACAATTATTTCAATAGACACCCCCAATTACCCAGTAGCCCCGGTGATCCTTCTAGGCGGCCATGGGCCTGTGGTTGCTGAGACATTTGTGGTTGATGGAGCCACCGAGTACGACAATTGGCTCAAGGATTTCGTTAAATGGAATCCTAGTGAGTTTGATGCTTCCGAGAATCTGCTGGTAGCAGAGAAGTGGTTGGCCCGATTAGAGTATATTTTTCATGTCATGAGCTGTCTGGATGTTCAAAGGTCGAGGTGTGCAGCTCATATGTTGACAGATACAACAGTTTGGTGGTGGGAGTTCACTGATAGAGGCAGACCAGTAGGGTCTCCACTAGCCACTTAGGAGTTCTTCAGAACTGAGTTTTGGGCTAAGTATATAAGTGAAGAGGCCCAGCAGGAGATGGCTGAGGCCTTCTCGAACTTGAAACAGGGAACAGACAGTATAGCTGGTTATGAGAAAAGGTTTTCAGAGTATAGCTACTTCGCCTTGGAGTTGATAGCCACAGAGGAGATTAAGATAAAGAAGTTTGATGGCGGGCTGATGAAGGAGGTTGCTCAAGATGTTCGAGCACTAGCTCCTGATTCGTATGCTAAGGCAGTAGCATTGGCCATGATCTATAATGTTAAGTACCGGTCGGTGCAAGCGCCTGATGCACCTATCTAGATTGTTCAGTCTTACTCTTGTTAGAAGAGAAAGTTTGAGCCTTCTAGTGGTTTCCATTCAGGCGGTCAGCAGAAGCACCGCGAGGGCAAGTTTAGGGGTAGAGATCAAAGATCGACCTCAAAGATCGACGATGTAGTTTTGCAGTAGGAGTGCGATCGACCTGCACGATCGCCTTGATGTCACACATGTTGCAAGACACATTATGGTATTTGTGGAGCTTCACCCCGAGCTTGCTACAAATGTGGCTAGTAAGGGCACTTGGCTAGAGCTTGTACTCAAGCCGGAGTAGTTGCCAGGCAGGCTCAGTAGTAGGACCGTATTTTTGCTACGACTTACCAGGAGGCAGAGCGGACTAATGTAGTAGTTACAGGTACGCTGATTGTCTATAAGAACTCGACCTGAAATACAGTCCTAAACTTAGGTTCTCACTCAGCATGCAAGTAAATCATATTTAAAACAGTTCAGTGATCCAATTAAAACTTTTCAAACATCGAAGAACGGGGAACATTTCAAACACTTCCAACAATTTTCATAAAGCAAAAGCAATAGAAGCAAAACATGTCCTGGCTAGTATTTATAAAACATTCAAAATAGTTTAGAACATCAAATAACCAAGTTCCCCTAAGGACTCCAGGTCAAACTACATGCTGAATAACAAATACAATAAGAAAGATAGAGGGCCGACAGCTCTCATGATCAGTCAGCTCCCTCCGCTAGCCGTCCCGGTGCTGTCCAAAGTTACCTGGTGGAAAAACCACAGAAATAAGGGTGAGTACAAACATACTCAGTAAGAATCCCCAACCGGGGTACAATACGATACATCAGTCAACTAGCATCCTAGTATATATGCAAATGGTTACCAACACAGATCTTTGCTCAACGAGTTAACAAGGCAAATCTGGAATCCTCTGAAGTCTCGTACTTTAGGCCTAATGATTGGCTCTCCTAACCAATCCCAAGACATCCTCAAGGTTCTTTCTCCCTCGGCCAAATGATCAGCTCAAAAACCGATCCCAAATAGATGTCAGACACCGTCGAGGGTCTTTCTCCCTCGACCATATGATGAACTCAAAAATCGATCCCAAAATAGGCATCCTTAAGGGCCTCTTACCCTCGACTAGCTAATACTTGACTAACGGGAGAGTACCTGAAGTCTGGCTCTAAAATTGAACGAAAGTGGTGTACTCATGAACATTAGCCCAGGGGAGCGCAATTAGCCGGTGACTAACTAGTGTGGGCGCACACCACATGCTGCTGCAAACGGCGTAAATGTGGGGGCCTTGGGACAAAATATGAGGGCCAGGTATGCATGCCTAAGACTCGGAAGCGGTGTCACTGAATACAGTACTGCGAGGCCCTCGACACTCATCTATAACAGCCTGTACCACCGACCTGAAGCTAAGAACTAGCAAAGGTAGGCTTACACCGTTGGCAGGGTTCCGTTCTAGCAGGCTACAAACTAGGCTTATGCCGATGTGGGAGCAAATCCACATCTGCTGCCGGGGTGGAAGTAATGTACGTTATGCTTCATGACGGGATCCCGACCGATGGGGACAAAGTACGTTATGTCCTCTCTCAGTCTCTAGATGATGACAAACCCTAACAGTTCTATCTAAGAATTCAAAGTAAAGATTTCTGGCTAAACATACATGCTCAATAATACAAGACATATCCTAGCATGGTACTACGATCTTAAAGAAGAAATCATAAACATGTTGGAAGGACAAACCTAGCATGGCACTAACATGTAAAACAGGAGCAAACTTGCTAGCAAGAATTAAATAAACAAAGCAGTCCTATATACCAACATGCTCATAACAATCGTGAGATATCGCAGGGTCCACACAACCACGGTAAGAAATCTTTACCTGGAAACAAGCAATAACAAACATGACAAAGTTCCATGAGCTGCACAACCTAACAACATATAAAACAAGTCAACAACCTAGCTAGCTATTACTAAACTAGAAACCAAGAGACCGGTAATCGGGAAGTTACCCGAGCAAGCTACTCAATGCTCTCGGCAAGCTCTTTGGGATTGACCAAAAGAGCTCTCGGCTAGGGCTAGGGTGTTCTCGGCCTCCACACAACAAGCTCTTGGATTCGGCTAGGCTTTACCTCAACAGCAATGGAACACAAGTTAGCTTGGTCATGAAGCAAACAATTCAAAGCAACAAAGGCAGCCCTGCTCTCGGCTAGGGTTGGAAAAACTCACGTCGGAAGTGGGGCTTGAGGCTGGGTGTGTGCGGCAGCAAGAGGGCGGCAGGCAAGCGTGCGGGGCGAAGCAAGGCTTCGGTGTGCGTCGTTCTGGCAAAGCAACGTGACGTTGGAGTAAACAGGCTGGCAGGCGTAGCGAGGGGTGAAGTGAAGCACGGTTGGGCGCTGCTGCTGGCTGCATGTGTGGGCGAGGCGAGGCTGCAGCGTTGCGGGCTGGACGCTCGCGGCTGCGAACATGCGATCGTGTTGCGGTTTGGACGAGTGGGGCTGTCCTCGGCAAACAAGCTGGTTGGCGACGTGGCTACACAGAAGGACCAAGGGCTGGCTCGGTGCGACTTCGCTAATGCGATGCGGGGGAGCCTCGGTAGCAACGGCGAGGGCGCGCGTGGTAGGGATTCTGGCGATGCTGCACGACAATGCTGCTGGGCTTGGTGTGGCACTGGAGGCTAGCGAACCTTGCTACTGGTTTTGGCTGTGGAGAAGACACACACACACACACACCATCACCGGTTGTTAGAGCTTGGTCTAGCAACAAGGCGAAAGGTTTTTGGCAAAGGAAGAAGAAGAATGCTTACCTCTCGGTTCTTGGCTTGGCTTCTTGGTGGAACGGCAAGAAGATGGAAGAGATGAAGGAATGATGGTGCGACAACTCTATGGGGAAGACCAAATACGATTCCTTCTTTTTTTCCTAAATAGGTTTAGCTATTCCTTCCCTGGGCTTTTCCCCTTCGAGTCCCAGCTGCAACAATTATTATCTTCTTAATTATTTCTCTTATTCCAAGCCCCCAAACTCTTTGCAGGTCAAGGGTTCGAGTCCCAATGGAAGCACTTTAATTTCTTTAATTCCTCATTTAATTCCAAGCCTCCAAACAACCAACACAAACTCTTAGAACTTGCAACCAACAATCAATCAAGCCTCGGCAAAAGACAGAAATAGCCCTGGAATCCTGATTATCCACAAATCCGGTCTTGAGGGCAAAATGACCAAAATGCCCTTAAGGGTTAAAATAGCTCTAATGGCCAAACAATGAACTGGAAGCACCTGGGAAACTAGTATGGAAAACTGGGCCATTACATTGTCTTAGATCACTATGCCTTTGTATTGTTTGACTTGGGCTCGACCCACTCGTTTGTATCAGATTCTTTTGTTAAGCAAACATGTTTGGAACTCGAACCTTTAGAGTTTGAGTTGTGTGTTGCAGCTCCTTCGGGAGTAAGTATGATTGCTAGTGAGAAAGTTAAGAGTGGTCAGATACAGATATTCGAAGAAGCTACCCTCATAGTCTTGCTTATGAGCATTTTTGACGTTATCCTTGGTATGGATTGGTTAGCTGAGAACCACAAGATGAAAGATTGTCTCCAGAAACAAGTCGTGTTTAGGCCGCCCAAGAAGCAGAGCTTCAAGTTTCGGGTGTCCAGAATGGACTGTGTCCGCCGTTTATTTCAGTAGTGAAAGCACGCGTTTGTTAGCTCGAGGATCTTGGGGCTATTTTGCAAAGTTGTAAGGTTAAAGTAGTACCCCGTTGACTGTTGACCAAGTACTAGTAGTACAGGAGTTCGTAGATGTTTTTCCTGAGGAGTTACCAGGTTATTGTAAGAACCTGACCCGAAATACGGTCCTAAACCTAGGTTCTCACTCAGCATGCAAGTAAAATATGTTTATAAATGATTTAGTGCTCATATTTAAGCTTTTTAAACATCAAGAGTGGGGAACATTTAAACTCAACAGCAAATTTTCATAAGGTAAAAAAATAACATAAAACATGTCGGGCCAGTATTTATTAAAAACATTCAAATAGTTTAAAACAACCCAAATCACCAAGTTCCCCTAAGGACTCCATGTCCAACTACATGCAGAATAATAAATGCAATGATAAAGATACAACAGAGTGCCGGCAGCTCCCATGATCATGCAGCTTCCTCCGCTAGCCGTCTCGGTGCTGTCCCAAGTTACTTGGTGGAAAAACCACAGAAATAAGGGTGAGTACAAACATACTCAGTAAGAATCCCCAACCGGGGTTGTAACGGCCCAGGTTTTCATCCCGGTCTTCTAGGTATGCCCTAGGGGTATTTTGGTAATTTGGTTGGGCCGTCAGGGCCGGTTATGTCTTTTTCAGGGGTTAAAAATTATTGGATGGTTTTATGTAGGTTTTGAGGATTTATGGTGGAGTTTGGGCATGGTGAGATGCAAAAGGAAAATTAGGGGTTAAAGTTGTGGTGGTTGGGTTTCGAACCCAAGTGGTCTGGGAGGTTAGTTGTGTGTCGTTGTCGGTTGAGCCTCGAGCTGCTCTTGTTACTCTTTCCGCGTCATATCTTGGTTAGCCTTGGATCATGAGAGTTTTGGAGCATTTGATTTAAAAGAAATGTAATAGGGTTTTTGTCTTTCTTCTCCAAAATCACCTAGGCCGCCTAAGCATGTCTCTCCCAAGCTCCAAGCCGAGTTTCATTCCCTCGAGCAGCCCTTTGATCGTGTCATCCCGGGTAAGAGTTCTCTTCCTCTTCTCCTTCTTTGTTTGGTGTATTCTTGCTGGTATGGAGAAGAAGAGGTGAGCCTTGGTGTTGTGCGGCCAGTGACGAGCAAAGCAGCAGCCAGCCGCCTGCACGCTTGAGCCCAAGCCAAAGAAGAGCCGGCGCTGCTGACGCACTAGATTGCCCAGCTGAGCTCGGGCCTGCGCGCCCGTCGTCGTCCCAACACGTCCGCATGATGCGCGCGGCGGCGCGCGCGCTCGATCCACCGTCCCAGCGCTTGCCGCGTCGCCGCGCCGCTTCGCCGTCGCCGTCCGGCGCCGCGCGTGTTCGGCCCGCATCGCGACGCTTGCGCAGCCCATCGGGCCACGCGCGCAAGCCACGCGCCCAACGTGCAGCCCTACCGCCCATCGTGCGCCAACAGCCCAGCCAGCGCCAGTGACCACCACGCCGTCGCGTCTGTCGTCGTAGCGTCAGCCGTGCCACGTGAGTTGCTCTCGAACCGAGTCCTATTTATTTTATTATATTTAGGCTTATGGATTGTGATTATTGTTGTGTTTGTTAGGTTCTTGTTAGCTAGCTCGGGATCGATCGCAGCTTAGGATTCTCGTGTGTAGTTGCCTTTCGACCAAGTAAGGATTTCTTACCGAAGTTGTGTGGGCCCTGCGATATATTATGTGATGTTGTTTGTATGCTTGTTTGTGTTTATCAGCATGTTTAGTGATAGGTGCCCTGTTCTGAATTCCCGACTGGCATGATTTCTTATGTTGTTCCTCAAGTTAGTCTGTGCTAGATTGTTCTGTTCTGGCATGCTCGTATTTGTTCTTGCTTCATAGCATCATGCTAGGTTCGTTGTATCTGTTGAGCACGTATTGGATTGTATTGGATTGTTTTCTGTTGATATTATAGTTTAGAGTTCAGGTAGGTAGCATCATTCGGGCCGGATGCATAACGTAACTTGCATCCACGATAGGGACGTACGAGACGGTACTCCGTCCCTGATCCCCATTAGGGTTTAGCTATCCCTAATGGCTGGCCCTGCAATCTTGGGTGAGGGTGGCAGACTGTTAAATGCCCCAACGATCGGGATGATGACTTGGCATTGCCTCGTCCCGGCGTGATCAAGACGCCTCGGCGTGTTAGGCCGTAGCCCTTGATTGCCAAGCTGTTAGGGCAAGGACCGCTTCGGTGTAAGCCTACCACGACCAGTTCTTTAGCCTCAAAGTGCGGTGGTACAAGGCGACATAGTTCACGTGTCAGTGTCTCACACCCTATGTCGGTGACACCGATCCGAGAGATTTAGTTAGGCATGGTGGTCGGATGCGGGCGACTTGCTACTAGACCCGGCACCCCCCAGAGTCTGCAGTAGCATGCGGTGCGCGCTTACGCTCATTACAGCGCCGACCGGAGAGCTCCTCGGGATCTTGAGCCAGTGCACCTTTCGTATCTATAGTAGACAGGCTGAGGCCGAGACTTGTTTCTCGTATAGAGCGTATTGTGTGGTGGATTTTCCGGAGTAAGACTCTAAGTTGGCATCCGAGGTTTATGTGTGGATTTAAGCTATGTGCTCTATTCTGTGTTTATATTCATAGCTTGCGTATCTTCCAGCTAGATGACCATGTATATCGTATTGTACCCCAGTTGGGGATTCTTACTGAGTAATTCGTTACTCACCCTTATTTTGTGGTTTTCCACAGGTAACCATGGTGCAAGCAGGATGGCTGGAGGAGGAGCTGTGATCATGGAAACCCGTTGTTCGAACTCTGAGTTTATGTCTATGATTCTTTGTGTTTTATTTTCCTCTGAATGCATGTAGTTGGACACGGAGCCCTAGGTTGTTTTCTGACTGTTTCCCGGATTCTAGCACTGTTGTAACTATTGGAAAGTTTTGAATGTTTTAAATAAATCTCTGATTAGAGTGAGTTTTGGAAATGTATTTGTCTTGGAACAGGGACAGGTTTCAGGAATCCTATAACTGTGTTTCTTTAAAATGGTTGTTTGCATGTTTTAGTTTTCACTTAGAATCCGAAAACCATTCTTGCATATTGTCTTTAAGTTTTGAACACATGCATTGAGGTAAAGGCCTATTTTAGAACCCCATTTGGGTCGGGTCTTTACAGTTGGTATCAGAGCTCAGAGTCATAGATTCTGTAGACTGACCTTTTGTTGTAGGTCGTTTTTCCATGATCACCAGCACTCCGACAGTCATTAGGTACGCCTAAGTTTTCTGTTTTTAGAAAAGGGTTAAGAATTTACAATACTTTTCATTTAGTGTATGCCTTGTGTAGTGTTGTGAAGCGGAGACGAGCAGGTTCTGACTCGTTGTTGGTTTGGGTCCAGAGCACCATCATGCCAACTTCCCGCAGTGTAAGATGTATGTTAGCAGCTAGTCAGGGCATCTAGATAGATTCAGATACTGTCGGGACATCATTCTAGAGGGAGGTAGAGATTAGACTCCCGTAGGCCACTTGTGGCCCAGTTGTTAGTTTTTTTCCTAGAGAGAGGGTGGAGGTGATTTGCCCTGGAGTACCACTCCAGGAGAGGAGTTAGCTATGGCTTTGCTCATGTTGATGCTTGTGGAGCAGATTCCAGTGTGGACTAGCCTGGGTAGTTCAAGTGTTGATCTTGAACCTTAGCAGATTGTTTGGTTGCCCAGAGAGTAGATGCGGAGTAGTAGCCTTCGTGGAGGAGGTAGAGACATCTTTGTGCTCTTGTAATTTGTTGTTGTTTTGCAGCCAGAAAGTCGGAACCCTATAGTTAAGGGTGCAGCGAGCAGTGTTCCCATCGAACTTGATCCGTTGGTGGTTTCCCAGTTGTATAGTGGAGTTGAACACTTTTCTTTTGGTGAGCCCTAGAGTAGGGCTAGCTGCTGCATGTTGAGAGAGCCGGTCGGAGTTTTGTTGAGCATCATGTAGAGATGCAAGAGTAGGCCGTGAGACTTCAGTTAGTTGAGATGCCATAGGCATGGTTGTTTGAGTTTTGAGCCCTTGTATGCCTAGCCAGAGTTTTTGTCACTTAAGGTTGTGACCTTGCTGGCCCCATTTGTAGTAAGATGTGGTTTTGGTAGTAGTGGCACTTGAGGTGCATTGGTTGGTGTGCCGCTTTGGCATTAAGTCTGGTTCATGCCTGAGTTTGGCATGGGTATAGCAGATGGTTCTATGACCCGTCTGGAGTTCAGCTCACTCCTTTAGCCTTTGGATCCGTTTGTGGCAGTTGCACCTGTTTAGGTCGTGCAAGAGAGCTAGTTCAGTGGTAGTCGTAGGACTTCAAGCGAAAGGATGTTCGAGAGGAGCCGGAGCCTCTTCCCAATGTTACCAGGGGTTGAGTAACTCAGCAGGTTGGCGGTTGATAAGTGTTACTGCGCGTGAGTCTCACGCTAGTGTTAAGGCCAAGAGATCTTTGTGGTTGAGAGTGCGGTCAACTACCTTTGAGTGCCTAAATCTGAGGAGTGTTGAGCATCGTAGATGCGAGTTGGTCTAGCTGAGGGGCCATGAGTTGGATGCATCGTAGATGCGAGTTTGGTCCAGCAGAGGGGCCGTGAGTTGGATGCTTATGAGATGAGTTGGGTGCTTATGAGATGAGTTGGATGCCTATGAGATGTGTTGGATGCCTTATGAGATGAGTTGGTTGCCTTATGTGTAAAGCACACTTGGTAGAGACTTGGTATAAAGTAAGTTCGGTTTGGCATCGTTATGTTTTAGCAGAGCAAGGTTGCCACTGCTTCGTGTATCTTGTGGAGATGGAACTTTTGGTGTTCCTTTGGTTGATGGTATCTCTGCCAGAAGTTAGTGTTGCCTTTTGGGAAGCACCTATTAGTCTTGGATCTCTGAAGGAAGCTTGAGAGTTGTGCACATAAGTGTGTTTTTGTGTAGTTCGTTTTGGTGGCGAGTGTTTCGGAACCATATAGGGTTTGCATTGGAGAACTGGTGCTCAGTTCTTGGAGGAGTTGGACTCCAGGTGGATGTTGTAAGGCTTTTGTTGAGATTGTAAGGATACCGTGCTCGTAGTCGGGTTGTTGCTTAGGAAAGTTTTGCTGGGTTGGACCTAAGCTTGGTTGGTGGAACCTCTTGTTGTTTATGGTTGGAGTTCAGATGGTACTGAACAAATGGTGGTTGAAGTGAAGCCACGTAGTTCCTGACCGTAGTTGCTAAGAGTGTTGCTCGGAATCCTTACCCTGGGTGAAAGCTAATATGTGGCTGATGCTTTGAGTAGGAGGATGACACATTCTGAAGCGTTTCTGGTCTTTTTGGTTTCGAGGTTCGGAGCAGGCCAGCATGGTTGTGATGCTGGAAAAAGGAGTTGTTAGTTCTGGCAGTTGGCCGTTAGACCGTTTGTCGATAGTATGTGTCGAGGGTTACCGAAGAACCCTAGTTGTGGAGAGCCTCACCAGAGCTCAGTCAGACCCAGGTAGTGAGTTTTCAGTTGGCAAGCCGGAGTCGAGTAGGTTGTAGATCTCGGGTGAGTTGCTGGCAGTTTTGGTAGGTTAGCATGCCAGAGTTTGTTTGGAGTAGAGTCCGGATTGGTTCCGGTGTGATGGCAAGTTGGTGCTTGGTGTTGACCAAGGTGTGGTTTTTTAGTTGCTAGAAGTTAGTTTTACTCGTGGGTCGAGTGGTTCGTCCTTGTCGTTTGTTTCCTGTTTCCAGGATGTAGAGAGTTGCCCTCCTTTGGTGTGGAGGTGTGTCTTGGCTAGTTTGTGGTTGGCGGTTCAGTCTGTGGTGGAACCCCCCTATTGTTACCCCGTGAGGTTTAGATGTTGTTGCTTTAGCGGAGTAAGACAGCGAGCGTGTGTGGAGCTCTCTGTCCTTCGGTTGTCCACTTGTAAGGAACTGTTTCTCCTTTGGAGTCGTCAGGTTATTCCTTGGTCTTGGAGTTGGTGGTAGTGGTGCTAGTAGGAGGGAAAGTTTGTTGGCTGCTTGGAAGCAGTTGTTTGTCCAGTTAAGCGGACTAGTGAGTGGTGTTCTGGAAGTTGCAGTGAGGGTTGTTCTGCCTCCTATGAGTGTTTGGCCTAGTCGGTTAAGGTTCTTTGTGTGTTTGGCCTAGGAGCTGTTGCACCTTTGTAGTTGAGGACCCCCTTTGTATCAGTTGTGGATGAGGTTGCACCATTGTGGCTGGATTAGGGTCTTGACCTATTGAGGGATCCTTGCTGGTTAGTGTAGCTTATGCTCTGCCAACCATTGTTGGTATTCTGGTTCTTGGTAGTTGGTGTTGATCGAGTAGTGGAGTTCCGTTTATGAAGTTTCGGTGGGAAGGTGCAATAAGCCTAAGCTAGAGGGTTAAGCCTGTATGTGTTATCGTTTGGACTTGTGAGATGTGTTTCATATTTGAGGCAAGCTTCGTTCCGTTGCTTGCATGGAGGTAAGTTTGGTGGAGGGAGCCCTCTGGGGCCCGGTTGTTGGCAGGCTGACTTGTCCAGCCAGTGATTTGAGTCGAGCTAGAGTTGAGTGGATTGGCATAGCTATGCAGTTTGTAGTTGTTTAGTCTTCCGAGTTCGTGGCACTCAAGTGTTGGGTTGTAAGTTTCCGTGTGGGAGCTGTCACTTAGTCGAGGTTGTTGTGTGAGTTAAGATTTTTGGAGGATTGGTTTCAGTAGCTAGAGCTCGCACCTCGTTTCGGGTGCAGAGGCCATTTCTGTGGAGTAGAGGCATGTCAGTTTCAGGTTGGAGTTGTTTGAACCAGGGTGTGGCAACAAAGGTTTATTCCAGGCAGTGCGTTGATGATCTGTGGTTCTGGAGGGCGTTATTAAGAGGCTTATGAGCCGAGTTCAAATTTGATGAGTGTTTTCACCCTCTGACCGATGGCCTTCTGGGACGGGTGAGCCAGATCCTTCAGAGCTTGTTGCGAGTTGGTGTTTCCGTAGTTGGGCAGAGGGGGACCAGTGTTCGTTTTATGAGGTTGCTTTGGGTAGCAATCCCCAGCTGATAGTTCATGAGGTTTCGTTGAAGCGTTGTTTGGTAAATGTTGCAGGTTTCTAGTGTTGTGAGAAAAGGTTGGTGGCCATCAGTTTTGTTTTGGGTCCTGAGTTGCTGCATTTGACCAGAGGTGATGTGCAGGAGTTTAGAGCTCGTGTTGACAGCCCAGAGCAGGCAGAAAAGTTACGCCGATGTTCGGCGTCGAGTTTTAGAGTTTAAGGTTGGACAGTGCGTGCGTTTAAGGTTGCACCGTTGTGAGTTGTGTTGAGGTTTGGTAAGCGGGAGAAGTGGAGTCTCCTGTTGTTGGACCATTTGAGATTCTCGAGAGGATTGGCAGAGTTGCATATTGGTTAGCTTTTTCTGTCATTGTCAGCCGTGTGCAGTGTTCTCATGTATCGGTGTTGAGGTAGTATGTGTCGGACCCATCGCTCATTGTGGACTTTGAGCCTTTGCAGCTGATTGAGGATTTGAGCTTAGAGGGGAAGCCTGTGAGTATTCTGGTCTTTGAGACGAAGTCGTTGCGTAATCGTGAGATCCGTTTGGTAAAAGTTCAGTGGAGGAGTTGGAGTTCTGAAGAAGCCGCTCGTGAGCGGGAAGGATGAGATGAGATTGTAGTATCCTGAGCTGTTTTAGTCTTAAGGACTTTCGAGGACGAAAGTCATAAAAAGGAGGGAGTATTGTAACGGCCCAGGTTTTCATCTCGGTCTTCCAGGTATGCCCTAGGGGTATTTTGGTAATTTGGTCGGGCCATCGGGGTCGGTTATGTTTTTTCAGGGGTTAAAAATTATTGGATGGTTTTATGTAGGTTTTGAGGCTTTATGGTGGAGTTTGGGCATGGTGAGATGCAAAAGGAAAATTAGGGGTTAAAGTTGTGGTGGTTGGGTTTCGAACCCAGGTGGTCTGGGAGGTTAGTTGTGTGTCGTTGCCGATTGAGCCTCGAGCTGCTCTTGTTACTCTTTCCGCGTCATATCTTGGTTAGCCTTGAATCATGGGAGTTTTGGTGCATTTGATTTAAAAGAGATGCAATAGGGTTTTTGTCTTTATTCTCCAAAATCACCTTGGCCGCCCAAGCATGTCTCTTCCAAGCTCCAAGCCGAGTTTCATTCCCCCGAGCAGCCCTTTGATCGTGTGTCATCCCGGGTAAGAGTTCTCTTTCTCTTCTCCTTCTTTGTTTAGTGTATTCTTGCTGGTATGAAGAAGAAGAGGTGAGCCTTGGTGTTGTGCACTGCCCGAGCGAAGAGCAGCCCCGCCTGACGCCCAAAACGACCAGCGCCAAAGAAGAAGCCGTCGCAGCGCGCTGGAAGCCAAAGAAGCAAGCCCATCGCACGCACCAGATCGCCCAGCCGAGCTCGCGCCCAGCGCCCGCGCGCCCGTCTCTGTCGCAGCGCCGGCGTGCCCGTCGCCATCCCAGCGTGTCCGCGTCACCAGCGCCCGCGCACCTGTCGCCGTCCCAGCGCGCCCGTGCCGTGCCGCTCGCTCGCCCGTGTTCAGCTCGTTTGCTCCGTGCGCCTGCGCCAGCCAGCTCGTCCGCGCGCGCGCAGCCCATCAGCGCCATGCCAGCGCGCCCAGCACGCTCAGACGCCCAGCGTGCAGCCCTGTCGCCCATCAGCGCCCAGCAGCAGCCACAAGGTGCAGCCTATCCGTCCGCGCGTCAGCCGTGCCGCGTGAGTTGCTCCCGAACCGAGTCCTATTTATTTTATTATATTTAGGCTTATGGATTGTGATTATTGTTGTGTTTGTTAGGTTCTCGTTAGCTAGCTCAGGATCGATCGCAGCTTAGGATTCTTGTGTGTAGTTGCCTTCCGACCAAGGATTTCTTCCCGAAGTTGTGTGGGCCCTGCGATATATTATGTGATGCTGTTTGTATGCTTGTTTGTGTTTATCAGCATGTTTAGTGATAGGTGCCCTGTTCTGAATTCCCGACTGGCATGATTTCTTATGTTGTTCCTCATGTTAGTCCATGCTAGGTTGTTTTGTTCTGGCATGCTCGTATCTGTTCTTGCTTTGTAGTATCATGCTAGGTTCGTTGTATCTGTTGAGCACGAATTGGATTGTATTGGATTGTTTGCTGTTGATATTATAGTTTAGAGTTAAGTAGGTAGCATCATCCGGGCCGGATGCATAACGTAACTTGCATCCACGACAGGGACGTACGAGAAGGTACTCCGTCCCTGATCCCCGTTAGGGTTTAGCTATCCCTAACGGCTGGCCCTGCAATCTTGGGTGAGGGTGGCAGACTGTTAAATGCCCCAACGGTCGGGATGATGACTTGGCATTGCCTCGTCCCCGGCAGTCGGCACGTCCTCAGCGTGTTCGGCCGTAGCCCTTGATTGCCACCTATTAGGGCAGGGCGCGCTCGGTGTAAGCCTACCACGACCGGTTCCTTAGCCTCAGGTGCGGTGGTACAAGCTGACATAGTTCACGTGTCCAGGTCTCACACCCCTATGTCAGTGACATAGTTAGGCATGGTGACTGGACCTGGGCAGCTTGCCACTAGACCCGGTACCCCCTAGAGTCTGCAGTAGCATGCGGTGCGCGCTTACGCTCATTACAGCGCCGACCGGAGAGCTCCTCGGGATCTTGAGCCAGTGCACCTTTCGTATCAACAGTAGACAGGCTGAGGCCGAGACTTGTTTCTCGTATATGGCGTATTGTGTGGTGGATTTTCCGGAGTAAGACCCTAAGTTGGCATCCGAGGTTTATGTGTGGATTTAAGCTATGTGCTCTATTCTGTGTTTATATTCATAGCTTCCGTATCTTCCAGCTAGATGACCATGTATATCGTATTGTACCCCAGTTGGGAATTCTTACTGAGTAATTCGTTACTCACCCTTATTTTGTGGTTTTCCACAGGTAACCATGGTGCGAGTAGGATGGCTAGAGGAGGAGCTATGATCATGGAAACCCGTTGTTCGAACTCTGAGTTTATGTCTATGATTCTTTGTGTTTTATTTTCCTCTGAATGCATGTAGTTGGACACGGAGCCCTAGGTTGTTTTCTGACTGTTTCCCGGATTCTAGCACTGTTGTAACTATTGGAAAGTTTTGAATGTTTTAAATAAATCTCTGATCAGAGTGAGTTTTGGAAATGTATTTGTCTTGGAACAGGTGCTTGGAAACAGGGACAGGTTTCAGGAATCCTATAATTGTGTTTCTTTAAAATGGTTGTTTGCATGTTTTAGTTTTCACTTAGAATCCGAAAACCATTCTTGCATATTGTCTTTAATTTTTGAACACATGCATTGAGGTAAAGGCCTATTTTAGAACCCCATTTGGGTCGGGTCTATACAGGGGTACAATACGATACATCAGTCATCTAGCAACCTAGTATACATGCAAACAGTTACCAACACAAAGTAATGCTCAACGAGCTAAAGAATCCTCGGAAGTTTCCTACTTCCGGCCTAATGATTTGCTCTCCTAACCAATCCCAAGGCATCCTCGAGGGTCTTTCTCCCTCAGCCAAATGATCAGCTCAAAAATCAATCCCAAATAGATGTCAGATGCCCTCGAGGGTCGTTTTCTCTCTGCCAAATGATTAGCTCAAAAACCAATCCCAAATAGGTGTCCTCGAGGGCCTCTTACCCTCGGCTAGCTAAAACTTGACTTACGGGAGTGTAAAGACCCGACATTAAATGGCCCTAAATATTCTTTACTTTAAGATGTTAATTCAGTAAAGCATGTAAGAGACTGAAAATTTAAAACATCTTTCTTAAAATACTAAAATTAAAACTTCTTTGAGTTCTCAAGGAGATCAGTAAAACAAGCCTCTGGCCAGAGTTCATAAAACAATTACAAAATCCCAATAACATTATTCAAGTTTAAAAGACACTTCTATCAAATGAAAAGACTCAGACAATGCAGTGCCCTTTCCCATGATCCATCAGCTCCTCTTCTAGTCACCTCGATGCTGTGCCAAGTTACCTGGTGGAGAAAACCACAGAAAGGGTGAGTACAATTGCACAAAGTAAGGATCCCCCAACCGGGGTATAATACGCACAAAAAATCCTCTAACATCCTAGCATACAAGCAACAACTCATAACTTGGCAGTCTTAAACAATACAACAGCAGGATTACAATAACAAAGGTGTAAGCTCACATCTAGATAAGGTTAGCATACCCTGGGCTAACAAACATGAGAACTGCTCAAGTAATCTCAAAAGCTATAATAGTATAGCGAGCAAGGTTAGCACACACTGGGCTAACTAAGGACAGCAACACACTGGGCTAGTCCTGGATTGCAACACAGGCGTACTGGAATCGCACCAATGGGCGATTCGCAACACGATTAGCAACACACTGGGCTAGCAGGGGACAGCAACACACTAGGCTAGTCCTAGAGCAACATGGGTAGCAACACACTGAGCCAATCCTGAACCTGGTTAGCACACCCTGGGCCAACAAAGGGACAACACACACTGGCCTAGTCTCGGATCGCAATACGAGGTAGTTCGCTCAACACGATTAACAACACCTTTGGGCTAATAGAGGGGACAACAAAGACACCTGGGTGTCCTTAGTAAATAAAGCCAGCACGCAACTCGACTGTCACTCGGGACTCCCTAAGGACTCTAACACATTAAGCAGCCTAGGTCTACAAAGTATAACAAATAGCAAGCTCAGGATACTAGAATATATTGCAGACAAGATAGGCAGTCAATAAACAGGGGAGGTTAGAAGTAGAAACATTATTCTACATGCCAACACCCTAGCAACAATTTAGGGAATCCTAACTACGAACATGCTTAACATACATATCCGGCAAAACATACACAACATGCAACTTCAGATCACAAACAACAGGGGATAAACAAAGCTATGCATGCTTAAGAACGGACATCCTCCAGGGTACTTGCAAGAACTTATCACTATCAATATATATTTTATAGACACCCTACAAAGAACCTATCCACTATGATTCAACAAACATACAGTTCAGATCAACAGCAAAACATGATAAACAGGAGCATACATCATTAACAACAAAACATCCTTCAGGGAACCTACAAGAACCTATCACTAACAATATATATATGTTCCAGATAACCTGCAGAAAACCTATCCACTAACAGTTCAATATAAAACAGCACACAACCAGGAGATATCACTGCAGTGCGTAGGGCCCACACAACCCCAGCAAGAACCCTTACATGTCAACAGACTAATCCCAACCCAGAAATAGCCCTTAAGCTGCAGATCACTTCACAAGCTACCCTAACAACAAAGAAAAAGATTACAATCCAATCACAAACATCCCAAGCAATCAAACAAGGCAAGAGATAGGGATTTTACCGAAACCCGAGCAAACTCAAACTCCCAAGGAGGGGTCTCGGCCAAGCAAGCTAAACCACACACAAGTGGACTTCAAATTCCTTCCTCTTTACTCTTGGCTAGGGCATCATACAACACAAAACCAAGATTAGTCTTACTTACAACACAACGCACAACCCATTAATCCTTCATGGTGCTTTCGGCCACCAAGATGAATTAGGGTAAGAACCAACTTCAACACCACCATTGCTTACCTTGTAGTCTCGGCCAAGAGGAGCTCAAGGTGCCTCTGCAAGCACACCCACAAGCTTGAAGATTCGACTAGACTTTAGCTTGCACAACCAAGGAGAGATCTTGAGTAACTCATATCCCAACAATCAATCCACAAAACATACGTTAAACACAATCGAAAAGCAACCCAAACTCACCTTGAGGTCTCAGCTAAGGAAGTGTTGCAAGATCAAAAGAGGTCTCGGCTAGGCCAGGCCCAACGAACAAAAGCATCTTGATTCAAAACACAACATCCAAACATGATGCTCCTCGGCTAGATCTATAACTCCATGTAACTAAACACAAGGAGATCTACCATGGAGCATCTCGGCCAAGCATGGAGAAAAGAGAAGAGATAAGAAAACTAACCTTGGAAGAAAAGGTGCACTCGAATCTACTAGCAAGAAGAAGAAAAGCTTGAAGCACACTTTGATCTTGGAGGAACTAGGTGGATTCGGCCATGGAAGCTTGGAGGAAGAAGAAGAAGACTAGGGGAGAGGGAGAAGCATGGGTCGGCCAAGAGGAAGGGTATAGGAGGATAAGACAATAAGCATTTTTCCCTATTTTTATTAATAAAATACCCTACATTTGGCTCAAACTCAATTCTCAAACCACCATGGTTCGAATCCTAGCTCCAACACTATTTATTTTTATTTTTCCTTTTTAACCAGGAGACCTCCAAACTTCACCAAACAACTCCCGAACCCGGAACCTAAAACCGAAACACAATTAACAGCTCAACACAATTCGTGGAAAAGCAACAGACACCCCAAACAATTACCAACATACCCCTAAAGGCCAAATGACCAAAATGCCCCTAGAAGCTCAAGAAGCGGTAACAGCCCAACCAACTAACTGAAAAACAACCGAACGTACCTGGAGAATCGAAAGGAAAACCTAGGCTGTTACAGGGAGAGTACCCAAAGTCTGGCTCTAAACTGGAATGAAAGTGGTGTACTCACGAACATTAGCCCGGGGGAGCACTCCAAATCGGGGACTAACGAGTGTGCGTGCACACCGCATGCTGCTGTAACCGGCGTAAATGTGGGGACCTAGGGACAAACTACGCAGGCTAGGTACGCATGCCTAAATCTCGAAAGCGGTGTCACTGAATACAATAGTGCAAAGCCCTCAGCACTCATCTATAATAGCCTGTACCACCGACCTGAAGCTAAGAACCGGCCAAGGTAGGCTTACACCGTTGGCAGGGTTTCGCTCTAGTAGGCTACAAACTAGGCTTATGCCAATGCGGGAGCAAATTCGCATCGGCTGCTGGGGTGGAAGCAAAGTACGTTATGCTTCGTACGGGATCCCGACCAGTGGGGACAAAGTACGTTATGTTCGCTCTCAACCTCTGGTTGATGACAAACCCTACTATGCTAACTAAGAGTACAAAGTAATTGATTCCTGGTTAAACATATATGCTCAACATCAAAACACAAAACCTAGCATGATACTACAAACTTAAGCAGATATCATAAACATGCTGGAAGAACAAACCTAGTATGGCACTAACATGTACAAACAGGGCAAACATGCTAGCAAGAAGTCAAGCACAAGCTGTCCTATAACTAACATGCTCATAACAGTCAACAAACATACAAGGCACATCATGATAATATCACACGGTCCACACAACCACGGTAAGAAATCCTTATCTTTAAAATACAAAATGTAATCACAACAGTAACCAACGACCCTCGAGCTGCAAAGTCAACCCAAGCAACCTAGGCAACACACACAACATCCACATTAAGATGATCAATACACCTGAAGCATCTAACTTAACCAAGAACGCAAGAGGAACAGAGGTTACCGAAATTGAGAACCGGACTGCAATCGGAGAGGGCAACTCCCCAGCCTCGGAGGTTCGCTGAGGCAAAGCGGTATGGCAAAGGGGCACAGCTGCACAGATACGCGCGAAGGCAAAGATGACGGCTGAGGGCTACGAATGTAAAGCTTCGCGAGGAAGGGCACATCTGCTCGCGCGCGCGTGAGCAAAGCAAGAAAGGCGAGCGAGTTGGGCGGCGGGTACATCTCGACAGGTGAGTGCAAAGCAACAAAGTCGGGCTATTCGGCGTAGGCAGCGGCTTTCTACATTGCGTTGCGCGTGCCTTGGGCAGCATGACTGCGAGTGTAACGGCCCAGTTTTTCGTTCCTGTTTCCCAGGTACTTTCGGTTCAGTATTGGGACAATCGATTAGGCTATTAGGGCTTTTTAACCCTGAAGGGCATTTTGGTCATTTTGCTCTTAGTGATGACCTGGTGGATATTTAGGGTTCCAGGGCTATTTCTATCTTTCGTTGAGACCTGACTTTTTGTTGGTTGCTGGTTCTCGGGAGTTATGATGTTTGTTAGGGTTTTAGAGGTATCCCAGTTGAATGTAAAAATTAAGGAATTTTAAAAGTAAAGTGCTCATGCCAGGACTCGAACCCAGGTGGCTAGGAGTTGAAGTTTGTTGTTAATTAATTAAGAATTAATTAATGTTGCTGCTGAGTTTCGAACCTGTGACCAGCCAGGCTTTGGGAGGCTTGCTTTGAGAGAATTAATAAGAGAAAAAAAAATGTTGCTTGTGGAATTCGAACCGTTGACCTACAAGGATGTTAGAAGGCTTGGATTAAATAGAATTAATTAAGAAGAGAATTGTGCTGCCACCGGGACTCGATGGGGGAAAGCCCAAGAGTTGGAAACGTAAAAAAACCTAAGGAAGAAAGAAAAGGAAATCATTTTTTTTTCACTCATTCCCCTTGCCGTACCAAACTCTCCTTCTCCTCCCTTCTTCTTGAAGACTCCCATCTTCCCCAATCGATCAAGCCCTTCCCTCTTGCAACTTCATCTCCTCCCTCTTCTACGTTCTAGCCAAGGTGGAGATGTTGTTACTGTGGAGTAGTGGCATGGCAGTTTCAGGCTAGAGTTGTTGGCACCAGGGTGTGGCAACAAAGGTTTATTCTAGGCAGTACGTTGACGAACCGTGGTTCTGGAGAGCGTTGTTGAGAGGCTTAGGAGACGAGTGCAGTTTCTTTAGTGCTTTCACCCTTTTGACCGATGGTCTTTTGGGAGGTGTGAGCCAGATCCTTCAGAGCGTGATGCGAGTTGGCGTTTTCGTGATTAGGCAGCGGGAGACTTGTGTGGTTTTACGAGGGTTGCCTTGGGTTGCAGTTCTCAGAGGTCAGTTGTTGTGGTTCCATTGAGGCATTGTATGGTAAGTATTGCAGGAGTTTAGAGCTAGTGTTGTCAGCTCAGAGCAGGCAGAAAAGTTACGCCAATGTTCGGCGTCGAGTTTTAGAGTTTGAGGTTGGACAGTACGTGTTCTAAGGTTGCACCAATGCGAGGTATGTTGAGGTTTGGTAAGCGGGAGAAGAGGAGTCTCCTGTTGTTGGACCATTTGAGATTTTCGAGAGGATTGGCAGAGTTGCATATCGGTTAGTTCTTTCTCGTCAGTGTCAGCTGTATAGTGTTTTCATGTATCGATGTTGAGGCAGTAGGTGTCGGACCCATCGTTCATTATGGACGTTGAGCCTTTGCAGCTAAATGAGGATTTGAGCTTCGAGGGGAAGCCTGTGAGTATTCTGGTCTTTGAGACGAAGACGTTGTGTAATCGTGAGATCCGTTTGGTAAAAGTTCAGTGGAGGAGTTAGAGTTCTGAGGAGGCCGCTCGTGAGCGGGGAGGATGGGATGAGATTGCGATATCTCGAAAGTTTGTTTGAGTCTTAAGGACTTTCGAGGACGAAAGTCATAAAAAGGAGGGAATATTGTAACGGCCCAGGTTTTCATCCCGGTCTTCCAGGTATGCCCTAGGGGTATTTTGGTAATTTGGTCAGGCCGTCAGGGCCGTTTATGTCTTTTTCAGTTGTTAAAATTATTGGATGAACTTAAGTAGAATTTTTTATGCATTGTGGATGTGTTTGGGCATGGAGAGATGCAAAAGAAAAATAGGGATTCAATGTTGCAGCAGCTAGGATTCGAGCCAGGGTAGCCTTGCGTGCTAGAGCAGGGCCTTTCCAGTTGAGCCACCAAGTGATCTTGTTGCTCTTTCCGCGGAATATTGTAATTAGCCTTGAGTTCTTGGGGTTTTGGGCATTTGATTAAAAGAATGGGAAATTAGGGTTTTGGGTTGTCTTCTCCAAATCACCATGGCCGCCCAAGCTTTCCACCGAGCAGCTCCTCCACCGTTCTTCATCCCGGCCAGCCAGCAGCAGGCGCTGCCGCCGCCGCTGCCATCGCAAGGTGAGCCAGCCGGCCGCCAGCCTCTCGCGTCGCCCGAGCCAAAGACTGCTGCGTCGCCCAGCAGCCTGCCATCGCGCCCCAACCGTCGTCGCACCAGCCCAGTGTGCCTAGATCGTGTCGCCTAGCTCGAGCGCCGCGACGGCCGCATCGCCGATGCGCTCGTCGTCGCCGTCAGTCGCGTCCGCGTTGTCAGCGCCCGCGCGCCCGTGCCGCGCTCGCCTACCTGTGTCTAGTTTGTCCGCGCCCGTGCCCCTGCGCCAGCCAGCCTGTCCGTCAGCGCCCAGCTTGCAGCCCCTGCCGCCCATCTGAGCCCAGCAGCAGCCCCGCACGTGCAGCCTGTCCGTCCGCGCGTCAGCCGTGCCGCGTGAGTTGCTCCCGAGCTGAGCCCTATTTATTTTATTATATTTAGGCCTATGGATTGTGATAATTATTATGCTTGTTAGGTTCTCATTAGCTAGCTCGGGATCGGTCGCAGCTTAGGATTCTTGTGTGTAGTTGCCTTCCGACCAGGTAAGGGTTTCTTACCGAGGTTGTGTGGACCCTACGAATAATTGATAGTATGCCATATCTTGTGATTGTATGAAATTCTAGTGGATAGGTTACATGTTTTCTCTTGCTTCAGGGTTTGTGTTGTACTGGTGTTCCTGTTATATTAGTTGCAGGCTAGGGTCTTTTATCTTGGCATATTCTTGTTCCTGTTATATTCTGATAGTTCCATGTTAGTGCCAGGCAGGTGATCCATAATGTAGGTAAGTCCCTGATGGGCACTGCACTGTTCCCTTGTGCGTAAGCCCCCGATGGGCATCATAAGGCCGCTTAAGAGTGTAAGACCCCGATGGGCATCTCAGTGATCCTAGCTGGTGTAAGACCCCGATGGGCATCCTAGATGTGTAAGACCCCGTTGGGCAGCATTGATAGCTAGAGGTGTAAGACCCCGATGGGCATCCGTAGGTGTAAGACCCCGATGGGCATCATTGATTGAGGTGTAAGACCCCGATGGGCATCCGTATGTGTAAGACCCCGATGGGCATCATTGTTTGTAGGTGTAAGACCCCGATGGGCATCATTGTGTCATTGTATCCTAGGTTGTGTAAGACCTCGATGGGCATCCAGGTGTAGAACCTAGGATAGGATGTAGTTGAAAGCCCTTGTTAGGCTAACTCTAGTGTAGCACATAGCCTAAACCTACCGTTTTGCTCTAAGTCATTGTATGGTTGCATGTCGGTGTGCTAAATGAGATGTTTTCGTATTGTACCCCGGTTGGGGATTCTTACTGAGTAATTCGTTACTCACCCTTATTTTGTGGTTTTCCACAGGTAACCATGGTGCGGGACAGGATGGTTGGAGGAGGAGCTGTGATCATGGAAACCCGTTGTTCAACTCTAAGTCTTGTATTTATGTTTTGATGTTTTAAAGGTCCTTTGAATGCATGTAGTTGGGCACGGAGCCCTAGGTTATTTTCTGAATGTATTTCCAGATTCTAGCCCTATTGTAACCATTGGAAAGTTTGAATGTTTTAAATAAATCTTTGATCAGAGTGAGTATTGGAAATGTATTTGTCTTGGAACAGGTGCTTGGAAACAGGGACAGGTTTCAGGAATTTTATGTTGACTTTTAAATGAATGTTTATGTTTTAGTTTTTACTTAGAATCTGAAACACCATTTTGCATTTTGCATTTTAGCTTTGAATGCATGCATTGAGGTAAAGGCCTATTTTAGAACCCCATTCGGGTCGGGTCTTTACACTGGGAAGAGGCTCTGGCTTCTCTCGAGCATCCTTTCGTACAGTCCATCGACTACCACTGAACTAGCCCTCTGGCACGACCTAAACAGGTGCAACTGCCATTAACTGATCCAAGGCTAAAGGAGTGCGCTGAACTCCGGACGGCATAGAACCATCTTCTATGCCCAAGCCAAACTCAAGCCTGAACCAGACTTAGTGCCAAAGTGGCACACCAACCAATGCACCTCAAGTGCTACTACTACCAAATCCACATCTTACTATAGATGGGGCCAGCAAGGTCACTACCTCAAGTGACAACAACTCTGGCTAGGCATACGAGGGCTCAAACTTAAACAACCATGCTATGGCATCTCATCAAACCGAAGGCTCACGACCTACACTAGCATCTCCACATCATGCTCAACAAAACTCTGGCCGGATCTCTCAACATGCAGCAGCTAGCTCCACTCTAGGAGCTCACCAAGGAAGAGTGCCCAACTCTACCAAACATCTGAGGAAACTAGGCTGTTAAACAACAGCAGGCTTGAAATGGGCAAAGATGTCTCTACATCTGCCTCAAGCCACTAACACGGCAACTTGCCAATCAATCGGGCGACTGGTGGAGACTCTGCTAGTCCACCTCTCACAAGGGACTTCCACCACCAACTGCTTTACCAAATAGCACAGGAACGGCACACCTCGGCCTCTGAACTGCAGGACATCCCAACACATGGATGCTAAACTCAAACCTGGCCAACCGCTTTACTACTAGCAGCAGGACTTTCTAAAACATCGAGCACTACAGGCATCCACTTGCCAAACTGGGCGGCTCCATCATCGCCAACAATCTCATCTGAATAAACCTGCTGATCATGCCCTCCCGGGAACCTTCGGGGCTACAAGAGTTACTAGGGGGAAATGCCTCTGTCAGCTGGGCTATCTGTTCCCGGGACTCCTCACTACGCGCTACAAACTGCGCCTGGGTCTCCGCTCTCTGATAGCTAAAGACCTGCCATCAAATCTCTAATGGCTGGAGCACTCTCTGCTCAAGGAGTCTCACTCTGAGGCGTGCTAGCCTCTACCCCCTCCTCTAGGCAACTCAACTGCTAGGGCCAACTCTGGCCAACGGGTCTAAACAACCCTGGACGCGGCCTCAACATCAACACGATCAGTCCAGCTCCTCGATCGGACATGCCAAGCGTCCTGCTCCTCTGAGTGCGATCAACATACTGGCGTTCTGCACAAAGCATCTCCACCCTCTCACTAGGAAAAAGCAGCAACTGGGCCACAAATGGCCTACGAGAGTCTAAGCTCTGCCTCCCTCTGGGACAACGTCCCAGGGGCATCCGAATCTATCTGGATACCTCAACAAGCTGCTACATAATGCTCACACTGCGGAAAGTTGGCATGATGGCTCTCTAAGCCCAAACCAACAACGAGTCGAACACGCTTCGTCCTCGCTCCACAACTCTACACAAGGCATACACTAGATGAAAAGTATTGTAAATTCTTACCCCTTTCTTTAAAGCGAGAAACTTAGGCGTACTGATGATATTTGAGTCCGATGATCATGGAAATATGACCTACAACAAAGGTCGGTCTACGAATCTATGACTCGAGCTCTCGATACCAACTGTAACGACCAGGCCGAAAGGGTTCTAAAATAGGCGATTACCTCAATGCATGCATACAAATCTACAGAAAATTTGCAAGATGGTGTTCGGATTCTAAGTAAAAACTAAAACATAAAACATCCATTTAAAAAGTCAACATAATTTCCTGAAACCTGTCCCTGTTTCCAAGCACCTGTTCCAAGACAAATACATTTACAAAACTTACTCTGATCAGAGATTTATTTAAAACATACAAGCTTTACAATAGTTACAACAATGCTAGAATCCGGAAATACATTCAGAAAACACCCTAGGGCTCCGTGCCCAACTACATGCATTCAGAGAACATTTAAATCATAAACATAAAACTCAGAGTTGAACAACGGGTTTCCATGATCACAACTCCTCCTCCAGCCATCCTGTCTCGCACCATGGCTACTGTGGAAAACCACATAATAAGGGTGAGTAACGAATTACTCAAGAAGAATCCCCAACCTGGGGTACAATACGATACACATGGTCATCTAGCAGAAAGGTATGCAAGCTATGATTATAAACACAGAATAGAGCACATAGCTTAGCCCACACTTGGGCCTCGGATGCCAACTCAGGGTCTTAGTCCAGAAATAACTCACCACACAATACGCCCTATACGAGAAACAAGTCTCGGCCTCGGCATCTCTTCATCGTCGACAGCAGTGTGCATCGCTCAAGATCCCGAGGAGTTCTCGTGTCGGCGCTATAATGAGTGTCTTGCGCGCACCGCGTGCTGCTGCGAACTATGGGGGTCTTTGGTCTAGTGGCAAGTTGCCCATGTCGATCACCATGCCTAACTAAATCTCCGGATCGGTGTCGCGACATAGGGTGTGAGACACGGACACGTGAACTATGTCACCTGAACCACCGCTTTTTGAGGCTAAGGCACGGGTCGTGGTAGGCTTACACCAGGAAACCGTCCTTGCCCTATCAGGTGGCAACTCAAGGGCTACCGCCAAAACACGCTGAGGACGTGCCGGCTGTCGGGGACAAGGAAATGCCAAGTCATCATCCCGACCGTTGGAGCATTTAACAGTCTGCCACCCTCACCCAAGATTGCGGGGCCCGCCGTTAGGGTTAGCTAGTCCCTAACGGGATCAGGGATGGAGCTCAATCTCGTACGTCCCTATCGGGGATGCAAGGTACTTTATGCACCCGGCCCGGATGATGCTATCTACCTGAACTCTAACCTGTCATAGCAATCATAAAACAATCAAATCAATCCAATACGTGCTCAAAAGAATACAACGAACCTAGCATGATACTACGAAGCAAGAACAGATACGAGCATGCCAGAAAGAAACAACCTAGCATGGACTAACATGAGAAACAACATAGGAAATCATGCCAGTCGGGAATTCAGAATAGAGCACTTATCATCAAACATGTCAATAAACACAACAAGCATACAATCATCAATCACATAATATATCGCAGGGCCCACACAACTCCGGTAAGAAATCCTTACCTGGTCGGAAGGCAACAACACACAATAAAATTAACTGCAATCTAACCCGAGCAACCTATAACGAGCCAAGCAAACACATCAATAATCATAAAATAGCCCTAAATACAATAAAATAAATAGGGCTCGGCTCGGGAGCAACTCACGAGGCGGTGCCGACACGAACGAACGAGCCATTTGCAAGGGCGAGAGGCGGCTAAAAAAAAGGGGTGGCTGGGCTGGCTGGCTGCGCGGACGGCACGGCTTCTCGGCTAAGCGGCGCTGCATGCGGCGCGAGCGACATGACGCGATGGCTCAACACTGGGCGACACGGCGCGGACGAGACCTGGCGACACTGTGCGACCGGGCTGGGCGAGCTCGGGCTGGCGACGCGACCTGGCGGGAGAGGGCGACACGGACCAGGGCGAGGGCGCGCGACACGGCACAGTGCAGGGCGACTCGAGCGCGGACGGACACGAGCTGGGCGAGGCTTGGGCTGGCGATGGCGCTGCGCGGGCGAGGGGCTCAGCTGGCGACCTGGGCGACGTGACCAGGGGCGATGGCATGGGTTGGGCGAGCGGGCTGGCTCGGGCTGGCTGGGCTGGGCAACCAAAGGGGCTGTTCGGGCTAGGTGGGGGGGGGGGCTCGGGGAGAGAGAGAGAGAGAGAGAAAAGAGATTTTGGGAAAAAAAAAAAAAAGAAAATGGGAAATAAAAGGAAAAATGGGAAAAAGGAAATAAATAGGATTTTATCCAATTTTCCATCCTTATCCACTTTTAAAACCTTAAAATCCCATTTCCCGGCTTCCTCCTTCGAGACCCGACCGAAGCAATCTTTTTCCAATAAATAAAACTCACTTAAATCCAACTCCCAAAGCAACACTAAGGGCCCGGGCTCGAATCCCAAAGGAAACAACCAAACAACCATAACTTTGCCAAAGCCCAAACCACAACCGAGCATCCAACCGACTAGCCCAAACACCACGGGACTCGCAGCCACCAACAAACAAGCCTCGACAAAGGCAGGAGCTACCTCGAAGCCCTGAAAACCACAAATCCTGCCCGGGGAGCCAAAAGACCAAAATACCCCTAAGGGTCCAAACCGCTCTAATTACCCAACCAACAACCGAATCTTGACCGAAGGCATCTTGAAAACTGGAATAAGAAACTGGGCTGTTACAATGCTTGCATGATTTTAGAGCCTCTAGGTTTTGAGTTATCTGTTGCTACTCCTTCAGGAGCTAGTATGTTGGCTAGTCAGAAGGTAAGGGACGGTCGGGTACAGGTATCTGACGAGTCTCTGCAAGTTGCGCTCATCGTGCTGGCTATGCGTGGTTTCGATGTGATCCTCGGCATGGATTGGTTAGCTGATAACCACGCTATGATTGATTGCCGCCGAAAGGCGGTAGTGTTTAGGCCGCCGAGCAGGCCTAGTTTTAAATTTCGGGCACCTAGAGTGGGGTGTGTCCGCCAGTGATTTTGGCAGCTAGAGCCCACCGTTTGCTAGCTCGAGGAGCTTGGGGCTTTTTAGCTAAGTTGACCGGAGAGAGCCGTGATCAGTTATCTGTTGAGCAAGTGCCCATTGTGCAAGAATTTGCAGATGTTTTTCCTGAAGAGTTGCCTGGTCTGCCGCCAAAGAAGGAGGTGGATTTCTCGATAGAGCTTGAGCCAGGAACTCGTCCCATCACGAAAGCTCCTTATCGTATGGCGCCAGCTGAACTGAAAGAGTTAAAGGAGCAGTTGCAAGAGTTACTTGACAGAGGATTTATTAGACCAAGTGTGTCTTCGTGGGGAGCACCCGTGCTGTTTGTTAAGAAGAAGGATGGTTCGATGCGTCTATGCATCGATTACAGGGAACTGAACAAGGTAACCGTCAAGAACAAGTATCCACTGCCATGTATTGATGACCTGTTTGATCAGCTCCAGGGAGCTTGTGTGTTTTCGAAGATTGACTTGAGGTTAGGCTACTACCAGCTAAGGATCCGGGATGCAGATATCCCTAAAATAGCTTTCAGGTCGAGGTATGGTCACTTTGAGTTCGTAGTCATGTCCTTCGGACTGACGAACGCCCCAGCAGCATTCATGGACATGATGGACAGAGTGTTCAAGGCATTCTTGGACCGCTTTGTCATCGTGTTCATAGATGACATTCTTGTGTACTCTAAGTCTAAGGAGGACCATGCTTCGCACCTAAGACAGATTTTGTCAGCCTTGCGCGAGAACCAGCTCTATGCGAAGTTTTCGAAGTGTGACTTTTGGCTTGAGGAGGTAGCTTTTCTAGGACACGTTGTGTCTAAGGAGGGAGTGGATGTGGACCCTTCAAAGATAGAGGCCGTTAGTTCGTGGGCCAGACCGACGACTGTGTCAGAGATTCGTAGCTTTCTGGGTCTGGCCGGATATTACCGTCGCTTCGTTCAGAATTTTTCTACTATAGCATCACTGCTTACTCGATTGACGAGGAAGGGCGTCGATTTCGTTTGGGATGAGAAGTGCGATGCAGTTTTGCTAAGCTGAAGAGCAGTTTGACGTCCGCGCCAATGTTGGCAGTTCCAGAGGGAACATGGGGTTTCGTGGTGTACAGTGATGCCAGCAAGTTTGGTTTGGGTTACGTTCTGATGCAACACGGTAAAGTAATAGCGTACACTTCGAGGCAGTTGAAACCGCAAGAGCAGAACTATCCGACTCATGATATGGAGTTGGAAGCGGTCGTCTTTGCACTTAAGATCTGGAGGCATTACTTGTATGGGGAAAAGATTCAAATTTTCTCAAACCACCAGAGCCTCAAGTACTTCTTCACCCAGAAGGACCTGAACATGAGACAGAGGAGGTGGTTGGAGCTTGTAAAGGATTACGACAGTGAGATCCTGTATCACCTTGGAAAGGCAAATGTTGTAGCAGATGCACTAAGTAGAAAGACCTCACATCTGGCAACGTTGGCAAATCCCAAAAGTATTACAAGGAAAGACCTTGAGAGAGCAGAAATAGCAGTGTTGTTAGGGGATGTTACCGCCAGGGTAGCTCAGTTGACCATCCAGCCTTCGGTAAGGTAAAGGATTATCGACGGCCAGTTGAACGACCCTAAATTGAAGAATTTGTACGAGAGGGTTCAGGCCGATGGTGACTTCGATTTTGTGGTATCAGTAGATGGTGGCTTGAGATATAAGGGTCGGCTATGTGTCCTAGCCGATGTCGATATTCGCACAGAGTTGTTGACCGAGGCTCACACCTCGCCTTTTGCATGGCACCCAGAGGGTAACAAGATGTACCAAGATCTTAAATAGACTTTTTGGTGGATGGGGATGAAGAGAGAGATTGCCCAGTTTGTTAGTCGGTGTCTCACTTGTCAGCAATTGAAGGCGCCTAAGTAGAAACCAGCAGGTTTGTTGCAGCAGCTTGGGGTGCCACAGTGGAAGTGGGAGTAGATTACCATGGACTTTATTTTGGGGTTGCCCAGGACTCCCAGAGGTTATGCACAGATCTGGGTGATTGTTGACAGGTTGACCAAGTGTGCGCACTTCATTCCCGGCAGGATAAACTATACAGTGGAGCAATGGGCACAGTTGTTCCTTGAGCAGATAGTTAGGTACCACAGAGTGCCAGTTAAGATTATCTCCGACCGAGATTACCGTTTTACATTACGGTTTTGGAAAGCCCTCCAGGCAGGGTTGGGCACAGAGTGCAGCTACAGTACAGCCTTCCATCCACAGACCGATGGTCAGACGGAGTGGGTAAATCAGATTTTAGAGGATATGTTACGAGCCTGCGTGTTAGATTTCCTGGGAAGTTGGGATCAGTATTTATACTTGATGGAGTTTGCCTACAACAATAGTTTTCAGTCGACCATTCAGATGGCACCGTTTGAGGCGTTGTATGATAAGTGCTGCAGATCCCCGGTATTTTTGGAAGAGGTTGGTGACAGGCAGGTATTAGGTCTGGAGTTGCTTCAGTTGACCAATGAGGCGGTTCTGAAGATCAGAGCTCGGATGTTGACTGCCCAGAGCAGGCAGAAAAGCTACGCCGATGGCCAGCATGTCTTTCTTAAGGTAGCTCCGATGCGAGGAGTTCTGAGGTTTGGTAAGAAGGGGAAGCTGAGCCCCAGGTTCGTTGGACCTTTCGAGATCCTTGAGAGGATTGGAGCTGTGGCTTATCGGTTAGCATTGCCGCCGTCCTTGGCTGCAGTGTATAGTGTGTACCACATTTCGATGCTCCGTCAGTGTAACGGCCCAGTTTTCTATCCCGGTTCTCGAGGAGCTCCGGTTCAGATTCAGTGGTTCGGTTGGGCTGTTAGAGCTGTTTGGACCCTTAGGGTATTTTGGTCTTTTGCTCCCCGCCGGGATTTGTGGATTTTAGGGATTCGAGGCGCACGCGCTTTGTTGAGGCTTGTTTGTTGTGGGTCATGAGTCCCAGGAGTTTGGGCTTTTCGTTTGGGAGTTCGGTTGTGATTTGGGTTTTGGGCAAAGTGATGGTTGTTTGGGTGTTTCCTTTAGGATTCGAGCCGGGCCCTCAGTGTTGATTTGGGAGGTTGATTTAAGTGAGATTTATTGTTTGGAAAGGTTGCTTCAGTCGGGTCTCGAAGGAGGAAGCCGGGAAATGGGATTTAAGGATTTTAAGGATTTTTGGAAAATTGGAAAAAATGGATAAGTTTGGATTTATTTGGATAAGGATAAAATGATAAAAAGGAATTTCTTTTTTTAAAAAAAATCCCCATTTTTCCCCATTTTTCCCCATTTTTCCTTTTTCCCCTTTCTCTCTCCTCCAGGCCGACCCCAGCCCTCCTCCCTGCCGAGCCAGCCTAGCTCGCCCATTCTGGCCGCCCAGCCCGAGCCCCCTGGCCGCCCGAGCTCGCCCCTGGTCGCCCAACCCCAGCACCCAGCTCGCCAGGTCGCGCCGAGCCCAGCCCCTGCTCGCCCAAGCCCGCGTCGCCCAGGTCCCGCGTCGCCCAGATCCGCCTCGCCCAGGCCGTCCCCGAGCCAGCTCGCCCTGGTCCGCGTCGCCCAGCCCCGTGCCGTGCCGTGCCAGGACGATTGTCCTGTAGCTCGTGTCGCTCTTACCCGAGCGCCTTGTAGCTCGTCGCCCCGTGCGCGCCCCTGTGCTTGCCGAGCTCGCGCCCGCGCGCCGTCCCCTTTGCCGAGCCGCGCGCGCGCCAGCGCCCAGCCAGCTGCTCTCCCTCACCTCGCCCCAGCCCGCCCCCGTGTCTGCGCCTGTAAAGACTCGACCCAAAAGGGGCTCTAAATGGGCCTTTACCCCAATGCATGTATTGAAAAATAAAAGACATTATGAAAAATATATTTGGATCCCAAGTAAAAGCGAAACATTCAACAACCAAAACATACATTTCTAAAAGCATACTACGATCGAGATTTATTTAAACCATTTAAACAATCCACAAGTACAAATATCTTTGGAATCCATAAAACGTAAGAAAACATCCTAGGGCTCCGTGCCCGTCTACATGCATTCAGGGAAATAACAAAAGTCAAGAGTCAAGATATAATAAAATGGTCGAGAGATGACAAAGCAGGATTCCATGATCACGGCTCCTCCTTGACCATCCTGTCTCCGCCTTGATTACCCTGTGGAAAACCACGAGAATAAGGGTGAGTAACGAATTACTCAAGAAGAATCCCCAACAGGGGTACAATACGATATACATGATCATCTAGAAGAATGTATGCATGTAAAGACCCGACCCAAAAAGGGCTCTAAATGGGCCTTTACCCCAATGCATGTATTGAAAATAAAAGACATTATGAAAAATATATTTCGGATCCCAAGTAAAAGCAGAACTTTCAACAACCAAAACATACATTTCTAAAAGCATACTCGATCAGAGGTTTATTTAAAACATTTAAACAATCCACAAGTACAAATATCTTTGGAATCCATAAAACGTAAGAAAACATCCACGGGGTCCGTGCCCGTCTACATGCATTCAGGGAAATAACAAAAGTCAAGAGTCATGATAAAATAAAATGGTCGAGAGATGACAAGCAGATTCCATGATCACGGCTCCTCCTTGACCATCCTGTCTCCGCCTTGATTACCGTGGAAAACCACGAATAAAGGGTGAGTAACGAATTACCCAGTAAGAATCCCCAACGGGGTACAATACGATATACATGATCATCTAGAAGAATGTATGCAAGCTATGAGTACAAACACAGAGCGGAGCACATAGCTAAGTCCACACTTGGACCTCGGATGCCAACTCGTGGTCTTAGTCGGAAATACCACAACACACTATACGCTCTATACGGGAACAAGTCCGGCCTCGGCCATCTCATCGTCGTCACGAAAGGTGCACTGGCTCAAGATCCCGAGGAGCTCTCCGATCGGCGTTGTAATGAGCGTAAGCGCGCACCGCATGCCACCGCAAACTCCGGGGGTGCCGGGTCTAGTGGCAAGCCGCCCGAGTTCGGGCCACCATGCCTAACTAAATCTCCGGATCGGTGTCACCGACATAGGGGTGTGAGACACGGACACGTGAACTATGTCACTGTACCACGCACTTTGAGGCTAAGGAACCGGTCGTGGTAGGCTTACACCAGAAGCGGTCCTGCCCTAACAGTGGCAATCAAGGGCTACGGCCGAACACGCCGAGGACGTGCCGATCGCCGGGACGAGGCAATGCCAAGTCATCATCCCGACCGTTGGGGCATTTAATACCGCCACCCTCACCCAAGATTGCGGGGCCACCGTTAGGGTTAGCTAAACCCTAACGGGATTAGGGACGGAGTACCATCTCGCACGTCCCCGTCGGGGATGCAAGTTACGTTATGCATCCGGCCGGATGATGCTACCTACCCGAACTCTAAACCATAGCAATAATAACAATTCAATCAATGCGGTCCAATACGTGCTCCATGAGATACAAGGGACCTAGCATGATACTACGAAGCAAGAACAGATATCGAACATGCGAGAATGGAACAACCTAGCATGGGCTAACATGAGAAACAATACAAGAGTTCATGCCGATCAGAATTGACAGAGCACCTAGGGCTAAACATGCTAGTAATCATACACAGGCATACAAAACAACAATCACAAATATACGCATGAGGCCCACACAACTCCGGTAAGAAATCCTTACCTTGGTCCGGGAGGCTTCTACACACAAATCCTAAGTGCGGAACAATCCCGAGCTAGCGGCGGGAACCTAACAAACCAATAATAGTCAATACCTAAAAAGTCTAAAAACAATAGAACAGCAAGCTCGGCTCAAGGGGAACTCACGCGGCGCGGCGACACGAGCTTGGAGGCTGGCCGCAAGCTAGCACGGCAGGTGAGCGCGAGCTCTGTGGCCGCACGGCAGGGCTGGCGATGGTCGCCACCGCACAACGCACGGCGCGGACTCACGGCAGGGCGCGCGCGGCGGCGCGAGCGTCTGGGCGTCGCGGGCGAGCGGCTTCGGCGAAGACGCGCGGTGTCTTTGGCGCGCGCGAGCAGGCGACGCTTGGTGCTGGGCTGGCGCGGCGAAAGCGAGCGCCGGCGCGGCGCGCGGCGCGGCGTCTGGCGTCTCGCGCGCTGCGCGCGCGATCCGCACGACCGCGAGCGATGGCGCGGCGGCGATCTTTGCTTCAACAGATCTGGGCGACAGTGCGATCTGCGAGGGCGATCTGTCAGGCGGCCGCTAGCGCGATCCCGCGCAGGCGATCTGGCCGGTGGACGTGCGACGATGGATGCTCTTGGTTGGGCTTTCTCTACCGGGTGCAATCAACACAAACACACACAACACACCTCTTTTCACTTGGCCAAAAGCACACCAAACGGATGAGAAGAAGAAGAGGAAGATCGATACCTACCCGGAATGATGATGAACGATCCAAGGGAGGCTGCAAGGATGAAGAATCGGCAAGGGCTATGGAGAGGAGAGCTTGTGCGGCCAAGAGGAGATTTGGAGAAGAAGATGGAATAAACCTAATTTCTATTTCATTTAACCAAATGCACCAAAACTCCAAAATCCAAGGTTAACTAAGATGTGATGCAGAAAGAGCAACAAGAGCACCTAATGGCTCAATTGGCACACATCTCCACAAGCTTCCCGAGAGACCCGGGTTCAAACCCCAGTGCGCAAAGACAATTCCCTTTATTTTTACTTTTGCATCAAACCTTGCTCAAACCAAACCACAAACCCCTCCAAAACCTACAAAAACCATCCAATAATTTTAGTAAGCTGGAAAAGACACAAACGACACTGACGGGATCAAATTACCAAATTACCCCTAGGGCATACGGAAGACGGGAAGAAAAACACAGGTCGTTACAATATTCCCTCCTTTTTATGACTTTCGTCCTCGAAAGTCCTTAAAACAGTAAATTGACTGGGGTAATGCAATCTCATCTCGTCTTCCCGCTCCCAAGTGGCTTCCTCGTAACCCGACTCTTCCATCGAACCTTTACCAAACGAATCTCGCGACACGCAACGTCTTGGTCTCAAAGGCAAGGATCCTCACGGCTTCTCCTCGAAGTTCAAATCCTCATTCACCGCAAAGGCTCAAAGTCCACAATGTGCGATGGGTCGGCACATACCGCCTCAACATCGATACATGAAAAACACTATGCACGCTGATAGTGACGGAGGAAGGGCAAACCGGTAAGCAACTCGCCAATCCTCTCTAGGATCTCAAATGGACCAACAAAACGGGGACTCAACTTCCCACGCTTACCAAACCTCAGAACACCTCGCGATCGGAGCAACCTTAAGGAACACATGCCGACCAACCTCAAACTCCAAATCTCGACGCGAACATCGGCGTAACTCTTCTCGCTGCGCTCTCGAGAAATTTGTCAACATACGAGCTCTAATCTTCTCGTGACCGCACCATTGGTCAACCTGGAGTAACTCGGGACCCAAAACACGTCTATCACCAACCTCTTCCCGAACACACGGGACCGACAACGCTTACCATACAATGCCTCGAATGGAGCCATCTCGAATAAATCGATCGTAATCGTTGTTATAGGCAAACTCCATCAAATCTGATCATGGTCCCAATCGCTGGGAAATCCAACACACAAGCCCTCAACATATCCTCGAGAATCTGATTCACTCTCTCGATCGCCATCCGTCCGAGGGTGAAAAGTATCTTTGGCGCACTCTGTGCCCAAACCCTTACGGAGCGCTCTCGAAACGAGAAGTGAACCGCGAGTCACGATCGGACACAATCCTCACCAGGCACACCATGATAACGGATGATCTGTTCCAAAAACAATCGCACTCCATTGCTCCACGGTATAAGTGTCTCTACAGGGAATGAAGTGTGCGCTCTAGGTCAAACGGTCGACTTTCACCCAAATCGAGAGAACTTCCTCGGAGTCCTTGGCAAGCCGAGAGATAAAGTCCATGGAGATCTCTTCCCATTTCCATCGGGTACACTCGGTGGTTGCAACAAACCAGTGGCCTCTGCACGGGTGCCTTCACTTGGCGACAAGTGAGACACCGGTGACAAACTCGCCACATCTCTCTTCATTCCCATCCACCGTAAGGTGCAGCAAGGTCCCGATACATCTTGGTACCTCCGGTGCCAAGCAAAGGGGAATGTGGGCCTCGAGAGCAACTCGCTCTCAAACTCGCAATGTCCAAACACACAACCGGCCTCTATAAGTCAACCCCTTTGTCTGGTGAATATACAAAGTCAAAGTCACCGTCGGCACTAACTCTGTCAACCAACCTCTTAAGTGCGGGGTCACCCAACCGGCCGTCTATAATCCATTGCCTAATCGAAAGGTGAGCAGTCCAATCGAGCTACCACTGGCGGTAACCTCACCCAACAACACGCAACCTCGGCCCGCTCGAACTCTCTCGCAAACTGGTGAGGAACTCAACAACGCCGCGCGAGTGCGACGTCTTTCTACTCAAAGCATCGGCCACTACATTGGCTTTACCGGATGGTACAAAATCTCATGATCATAATCCTTTACCAACTCTAACCATCTCTCTCGCCTCATATTCAACTCCTTCGAGTAAACCGATACTTGAGGCTCGGTGATCGGTAAACATCCGAATCCGCTCACCATACGGTAATGCCTCCAAATCTTGATTGCAAACACCACTGCCGCCAACTCCATATCATGAGTCGGGTAGTTACGCTCATACGGCCGGTGACGGGAAGCATAGGCAATGACCTTCCCGTCTTTGCATCAACACACAACCTAATCCAAACTTGGAAGCATCACTTTGTAGACCACGAAACCACTGTCCCCTCCGGGATTCGCCAACAGTCTTTGAAGTCAAACTACGCTTGAGCCTCGCAAAGCTCTCATCACACTCTTTGTCCCAAACAAACTCGACACCCTTCCTCGTCGGACGAGTGAGGGGCGAGGCTAAAGCGAAAAAGTCCTTGACGAACCGAGCGGTAGTAACTCGCCAAACCTGAGAAAGTCGCGAATCTCGGCAGAATCGAAGTCGGCTTGGCCCATGAACTCAACGCCTCAATCTTCGCGGGGTCCACGGCTATACCATCTCTCGAAACCACGTGGCCTAGGAAGGCCACCGCTCCAACCAGAAATCACATTTGGAAAACTTCGCATAAAGCCGGTTTTCCTCAAAGCCGCCAATACTCGCCTCAAATGCTCTGCATGGTCTTCTTTAGACCTCGAATAAATCGAATATCGTCAATGAACACGATGACGAAGTTTGTCCAAAAATGATTTGAACACCCTATCCATCATGTCCATGAACGCAGTGGTGGGGCATTGGTCAATCCAAAGCGACATGACCACAAACTCATAGTGACCATATCTAGACACGAAAAGCTGTCTTAGGAATGTCGGCATCCCCGATCCATGGCCCGATGGTAACCGGATCTCGGATCTATCTTGAAGAACACGAAGCTCTTTGAAGTCGATCGAACAAATCGTCGATCACGGGGCAACGGATACTTATTCTTCTTCTGTCACCTTATTAAGCTCGCGGTAATCAATACATAAGCGCATAGAACCATCCTTCTTTTTCACAAATAGAATCGGTGCTCCCCACGGGGACACACTCGGACGGATGAACCCTCGATCTAACATCTCCGCAATCGAATCTTCGATTCCTTTAACTCGCTGGCGCCATACGATCACGGAGCCTTCGAGATAGGGAGGGTCCACGGCTCGAGCTCAATTGTGAAGTCAACCTCTCTCTTGGGGGCAACCCCGTAACTCCTCAGGAAACACGTCCGCAAACTCTTGCACGATCGGTACTGATCAATGACACGAGGGGCGGCTCTTCCCGGACAACTTGGCTAGATAGCCCCAAGCTCCATGAGCTAGCAACCGACGAGCTTTCACGGTGACACCATCGGCGGGCAAACTCCACCCTGGACACCACGAAACTTAAAAAGTGGGCCGACTGGCGGCTGAACACTACTTCTTTCCGGTGGCGATCAATCAACGCGTGGTTAGCGACTAACCACTCCATAAAAGAATCACATCAAAACCGCTCATAGGCGGAACTATGAGCGTAGCCACTAGCAACTCTCCGGATATCTCGATCCGGCCATCCCTAATCTTATCTCTAGCCAACATATTAACTCCCGAAGGAGTTGCAATGAGATAACTCGAAACCTAGAGGCTCTAGTCTTAACTTAGCATGCTCACCAAACAACACAGATACAAATGAATGCGTAGAAACGAGAATCAAACAAGGCAAAATGCGGTGATCTAAAACAAGAAGCGTGCACCGCGCAGCGGCGCATCCGCACGCTCGGCCTCTGACGGGTCGTAGCAAACACTCGACCCTCTGCTGTATTATTGTTGAGAGAGTGCCATAGTTGGTGATCACAAAAAGGGCCATGTGCCCCTCTCTACCACAACGGAAGCACAATCTAGGTCGGTGACAAGCTCCGGCGTGGACTTTCCCACAAGTAGCACAAGCGGAAACTGCACAGGTCCTCCTGTTGGGCTGAAACGGGTGGAGCTCTCGTGATCTCTGTTCGAATCGCCCTTGGCGCGCGCGCGCGCCTCGAAAAATCAAACCTCCTCTTACGCCCCACAGTTTGCTGGGACGGGAATTTGAACAGAGCGGCAACAACCCGCTCAGCAGATACTTCCCATTATAGATCGTGGCCAACCTGGATGGCCCTAGCATAAGTGTCGGGGGCACGAGCCACGACATCTCGGGAAACACCCGCCTCAATCCGGATATGAACTTCCGAATCTTCACTCCGGGGTGGCAATCAACTAAGGAGCAAAATATCCATACTCACGAGAACTTGCGCTCATATTCCTCAATGGAATCGAACCCCGCTTGAGGTTACGGAAGAGCTCCACCATCTTCTCTTGAGCCTCATCACCGATGAACTTTACCTTGAACTCGGCCTTGAAGAACTCCCAAGTAGCGGGTGGAGACCCGGTGGTCTCTCGCTCAAGGTGGACTCCCACCACCATCTCATTGTGCCTCCTAGCACATGAGCCGCACACCTCGGCCTCGAATATCGGGGCACACCATGATCGGAAGGTGTACTCCAAATGGGCAATCCACTGGCTGCCGCTAACGCATCACCGGTGGCATCAAACTTCTCGAGCTTCCACTTCACAAAATCCTTGACCACCTACCCAATTCCTCGGCACCCTCGCCATATCGCCTCTGGGGCTACTTGCTCTGTGGAGTGGAGGTGCTCTCGAGCTCTCTTTGAACCAATCGAGTCATTTGCTCGATCTGGGCTCGGGACTCTTCCCCACTGCGCGCCAACAAGGCACGGGTCTCGCCCTCTGGTCACTCAACATGCTGACCATAAAAGCCCTCATAGACTCGGCAAACTCTGCTCGGGGAGCGATCTCTCACGGCCCTCGATCGCCTCAACGCCCGCTCTAGGCGTAGCAGGAGAGGAGCGGTGTGGAATGCCATCGATCTCGGCTTGGGACGATGTCCACTGATGATCGTAACCGATCCCGATACCTCGACCTACTCTCGAACCTCCTCTCCGATGCGGGTGACTGGTTTCTTTGGTGATCTACATCCAAACCAACAACGAATCAAAACACTCTGTCACCACTCCACAACACCAAAGCGGGGCATACACTAGATGATAGGTATTGTAAATTCTTAACCCTTTTTCAACTACAAATAGTAAACTTAGGCGTACACTGATGGACCGCCGGAGTGTCTTGATGATCATGGAAAAACGTCCTACAACAAAGGTCGGTCCACAGAATCTATGACTCGAGCTCGATACCAAGCTGTAAGGACCCGACCCAAAAAGGGCTCTAAATGGGCCTTTACCCCAATGCATGTATTGAAAATAAAAGACATTATGAAAAATATATTTGGATCCCAAGTAAAAGCAGAACATTCAACAACCAAAACATACATTTCTAAAAGCATACTACGATCGAGAGGTTTATTTAAAACATTTAAACAATCCACAAGTACAAATATGCGGAATCCATAAAACGTAAGAAAACATCCACGGGGCTCCGTGCCCGTCTACATGCATTCAGGGAAATAACAAAAGTCAAGAGTCATGATAAAATAAAATGGTCGGAGATGACAAGCGAGGATTCCATGATCACAGCTCCTCCTTGACCATCCTGTCTCGCCTTGATTACCGTGGAAAACCACGAGAATAAGGGTGAGTAACGAATTACCCAGTAAGAATCCCCAACCGGGGGTACAATACGATATACATGATCATCTAGAAGAATGTATGCAAGCTATGAGTACAAACACAGAGAAGAGAGCACATAGCTAAGTCCACACTTGGACCTCGGATGCCAACTCGGGGCCTTAGTCCGGAAATACCACAACACACTATACGCTCTATACGGGAACAAGTCCCGGCCTCGGCCATCTCATTGTCGTCACGAAAGGTGCTGGCGCTCAAGATCCCGAGGAGCTCTCGATCGGGCGTGTAATGAGCGTAAGCGCGCACCGCATGCTACCGCAAACTCGGGGTGCCGGGTCTAGTGGCAAGTCGCCTGAGTTCGATCACCATGCCTAACTAAATCTCCGGATCGGTGTCAGCGACATAGGGTGTGAGACACGGACACGTGAACTATGTCACTGTACCACCGCTTTGAGGCTAAGGAACCGGTCGTGGTAGGCTTACACCAGAAGCGGTCCTTGCCCTAACAGTGGCAATCAAGGGCTACGGCCGAACACGGCGAGGACGTGCCGATCGCCGGGACGCGAGGCAATGCCAAGTCATCATCCCGACCGTTGGGGCATTTAACGATCCGCCACCCTCACCCAAGATTGCGGGGCGGCCGGTAGGGTTAGCTAAACCCTAACGGGATCAGGGACGGAGTACCGTCTCGTACGTCCCTGTCGGGGATGCGAGTTACGTTATGCATTCGGCCCGGATGATGCTACCTACCCGAACTCTAAACCATAGCAATAATAACAATTCAATCAATGCAGTCCAATACGTGCTCAACAGATACAAGGGACCTAGCATGATACTACGAAGCAAGAACAGATATCGAACATGCGAGAATGGAACAACCTAGCATGGGCTAACATGAGAAACAATACAAGAGTTCATGCGATCCAGAATTGAGCGAGCACCTAGGGCTAAACATGCTAGTAATCATACACAGCATACAAAACAACAATCACAAATATACCCACGAGGCCCACACAACTCCGGTAAGAAATCCTTACCTTGGTGGGAGGCTTCTACACACAAATCCTAAGGCATGGAACAATCCCGAGCTAGCGGCGGGAACCTAACAAACCAATAATAGTCAATACCTAAAAAGTCTAAAAACAATAGAACAGCAAGCTCGGCTCAAAGGGAACTCACGCGCACGGCGACACGAGCTTGGAGGCTGGCAAGCTAGCACGGCAGGTCGGGCGCAGCGCTACCGCACCTGGCGGAAGAAGTGGCGGTGGCGGGCCGTCGCTCGGCCGCGCGCGCCGCACGGACTCACGGCAGGACGGCGCGCGGCGCAGCGTCTGGCGTGCGGGCGAGCGGCGGCGGGCGAAGAAGGCGAAGCTTTGGCGTCGGCGGCAGGCGACGCGACGCGGCTGGCGGTAGGCGTAGCGAAGCGGCGGCTTCGGGCGGCGCCTTGCGCGTGGCGTCTGGCGTCGCGCGTCGCTCGCTGGCGCGCGACCGCACGATCCGACGAGCGATGGCGCGGCGCGGGGGCCGCTTCAACAGATCTGGCGACGACTGCGAGTGCTGCAGGGCGATCTGGCTGCGCTGCTTTGGCGCGATCCGGCGTCGGCGATCCGCCGGTGGACGTGCGACGATGGCTGCTGGTTGGGCTTCTCTCGGCTGGCTGCAATCAACACAAACACACACAACACACCTCTTTTCACTTGGCCAAAAGCACACCAAACGGATGAGAAGAAGAAGAGGAAGATCGATACCTACCGGAATGATGATGAACGATCCAAGGGAGCTGCAAGGATGAAGAATCGGCAAGGGCTATGGAGAGGAGAGCTTGTGCGGCCAAGAGGAGATTTGGAGAAGAAGATGGAATAAACCTAATTTCTATTTCATTTAACCAAATGCACCAAAACTCCAAAATCCAAGGTTAACTAAGATGTGATGCAGAAAGAGCAACAAGAGCACCTAATGGCTCAATTGGCACACATCTCCACAAGCTTCCGGGAGACCGGGTTCAAACCCCATTGCAAAGCACAATTCCCTTTATTTTTACTTTTGCATCAAACCTTGCTCAAACCAAACCACAAACCCCTCCAAAACCTACAAAAACCATCCAATAATTTTAGTAAGCTGGAAAAGACACAAACGACCACAGCGGGACGACCAAATTACCAAATTACCCCTAGGGCATACGGAAGACCGGGAAGAAAAACACAGGTCGTTACAATATTCCCTCCTTTTTATGACTTTCGTCCTCGAAAGTCCTTAAAACAGAAACAGCTCGGGGTAATGCAATCTCATCTCGTCTTCCCGCTCCCAAGTGGCTTCCTCGAACCCCGACTCTTCCATCGAACCTTTACTAAACGAATCTCGCGCGACATGCAGCGTCTTGGTCTCAAAGGCAAGGATCCTCACCGGCTTCTCCTCGAAGTTCAAATCCTCATTCAAATTTGCAAAGGCTCAAAGTCCACAATGTGCGACGGGTCCGGCACATACTTGCCTCCACATCGATACATGAAAAACACTATGCACCGTGATAGTGACGGAGGAAGGGCTAACCGGTAAGCAACTCGCCAATCCTCTCTAGGATCTCAAATGGACCAACAAAGCGGGGACTCAACTTCCCACGCTTGCAAACCTCAGAACACCTCGCATCGGAGCAACCTTAAGGAACACATCTTGACCAACCTCAAACTCCAAATCTCGGCGCCGAACATCGGGCGTAACTCTCTCGCACTGCTCTGCTCATTTGTCAACATACGAGCTCTAATCTTACTGACTTGCACCATTGGTCAAGCTGCGGTAACTCGGGACCCAAAAACTGTCTATCACCAACCTCTTCCCGAACACGGGGACCGACAACGCTTACCATACAAAGCCTCGAATGGAGCCATCCGAATAAATCGATCGTAATCGTTGTTATAGGCAAACTCCATCAGAAATCTGAATATGGTCCCAAGCGCTCGGGAAATCCAACACACAAGCCCTCAACATATCCTCGAGGATCTCGATTCACTCTCTCGATCGACCATCCGTCCGAGGGTGAAAAGTCATCTTTGGCGCACTCTGTGCCCAAACCCATTCGGGCGCTCTCGAAGCGAGAAGTGAACCCGCGAGTCACGATCGGACACAATCCTCACCGGCACACTATGATAACGGATGATCGCTCCAAAAACAAGCTGCGCCTTTGTTCCACGGTATAAGTGTCTCTACCGGGAATGAAGTGTGCGCTCTTGGTCAAACGGTCGACTATCACCCAAATGCGAGAGAACTTCCTCGGAGTCCTTGGCAAGCCGAGAGATAAAGTCCATGGAGATCTCTTCCCATTTCCACTGGGGTACACTCGGGTCGCAACAAACCAGTGGCCTCTGCTGGGTGCCTTCACTTGGCGACAAGTGAGACACCGGTGACAAACTCTGCCACATCTCTCTTCATTCCCATCCACCGGAAGGTGCAGCTTAAGGTCTCGATACATCTTGGTACCCCGGGGTGCCAAGCAAAAGGGGAGGCTGTGGGCCTCGAGAGCAACTCTGCTCGCAAACACGCAATATTCGGAACACACAACCGGCCTCTATAAGTCAACCCCTTATGCGGTGAATATACAAAGTCAAAGTCACCGTCAAGCACTAACTCTGTCAACCAACCTCTTAAGTGCGGGGTCACCTAACCGGGTGTCTATAATCCATTTGCCTAATCGGCGGTGAGCAGTCAATCGAGCTACCACGGCGGTAACCTCACCCAACAACATCTGCAACCTCGGCCCGCTCGAACTCTCTCGCAAACGGGCTGGGAACTCAACAACGCCGCATGAGTGCGGCGTCTTTCTACTCAAAGCATCGGCCACTACATTGGCTTTACCGGATGGTACAAAATCTCATGATCATAATCCTTTACCAACTCTAACCATCTCCTCTGCCTCATATTCAACTCCTTACGAGTAAGCAGATACTTGAGGCTCGGTGATCGGTAAACATCCGAATCCGCTCACCATACGGGTAATGCCTCCAAATCTTGATTGCAAACACCATCTGCGCCAACTCCATATCATGAGTCGGGTAGTTACGCTCATACGGCCAACTAACGGGAAGCATAGGCAATGACCTTCCGTCTTTGCATCAACACACAACCTAATCCAAACTTGGAAGCATCATCAGACCACGAAACCACCTGTCCCCTCGGGATCGCCAACACAGTCTTTGAAGTCAAACTACGCTTGAGCACGGCAAAGCTCTCATCACACTGTTGTCCCAAACAAACTCGACACCCTTCCTCGTCGGACGAGTGAGGGGCGAGGCTAAAGCGAAAAAGTCCTTGACGAACCGCGGTAGTAACTGTCAAACCCGGAAAGCTGCGAATCTCGGAAGCGAAGTCGTCGGCTTGGCCCATGAACTCACCGCCTCAATCTTCGCGGGGTCCACGGCTATACCATCTCTCGAAACCACGTGGCCTAGGAAGGCCACTGCTCCAACCAGAAATCACATTTGGAAAACTTCGCATAAAGTGGTTTTCCCTCAAAGCCGCCAATACTCGCCTCAAATGCTCTGCATGGTCTTCTTTAGACCTCGAATAAATCGAGAATATCGTCAATGAACACGATGACGGTTTGTCCAAAAATTATTTGAACACCCTATCCATCATGTCCATGAGCGGTGGTGGGGCATTGGTCAATCCAAGCGACATGACCACAAACTCATAGTGACCATATCTAGACTGAAAAGTTGTCTTAGGAATGTCGGCATCCACGATCCGCAATCGATGGTAACCGGATCTCGGATCTATCTTGGAGAACACGAAGCTCACGAAGCCGATCGAACAAATCATCGATCACGGGCAGCGGATACTTATTCTTCATCGTCACCTTATTAAGCTCGCGATAATCAATACATAAGCGCATAGAACCATCCTTCTTCTTCACAAACAAAAGCGGTGCTCCCACGGGGACACACTCGGACGGATGAACCCTCTATCTAACATCTCCTGCAAGCTGAATCTTGATTCCTTTAACTCCGTGGCGCCATACGATCACGGAGCCTTCGAGATAGGGAGGGTCACGGCTCGAGCTCAATTGTGAAGTCAACCTCTCTCTTCGGGGCAACCCCGTAACTCCTCGGGAAACACGTGCGCAAACTCGCGCACGGCCGTGCACGATCAGCGGACAACGAGGGGCGGCTCTTCCCGGACAACTTGGCTAGATAGCCCCAAGCTCCATGAGCTAGCAACCGACGAGCTTTCACGGTGACACCATCGGCGGGCAAACTCCACCCTGGACTCCACGAAACTTAAAAGTGGGCGACACGGCGGCTGAACACTACTTCTTTCCGGTGGCGGTCAATCAGCGCGTGGTTAGCGACTAACCACTCCATACCAAGAATCACATCAAAACCGCTCATAGGTAGAACTATGAGCGTAGACACTAGCAACTCTCCGGATATCTCGATCCGGCCATCCCTAATCTTATCTCTAGCCAACATATCAACTCCCGAAGGAGTTGCAACAGATAACTCGAAACCTAGAGGCTCTAGTCTTAACTTAGCATGCTCGGCCAAACAACACGGATACAAATGAATGCGTAGAACCGAGAATCAAACAAGGCAAATGCGCGATGATCTAAAACAAGAAGCGCACACGCTTGCGGCGGCATCCGTGACGCTCGGCCTCTGACGGTCGTAGCAATCACTCGACCCGCTGCTGCTGCATTGGTTGAGCCGCCAGCCGGGGTGATCACAAAACGGGCCATGTGCCCCTCTCTACCACAACGGAAGCACAATCTAGGTCGGTGACAAGCTCGGCGTGGACTTTCCCACAAGTAGCACAAGCGGGAACTCGCTGGGTCCTCCCTCTGTGCCGGGCTGAAACGGATTTGGAGCTCTCACGATCTGTTCTGAAGCGCCCTTGGCGGCGTGCGCCGCCGCCTCCCGAAAATCAAACTTCTTCTTCGCCCCACAATTGCTTTGGGACGGGACAGACGCTGAGCAGAGCGGCAACAACCCGCTCAGCAGGATACTTCCCATTATAGATCGTGGCCAAGCTGGGATGACCCCTAGCATAAGTGTCGGGGCACGAGCCACGACATCCGAGAAACACACCCGCCTCAATCTAGATATGAACTTCCGAATCTTGACTCAGGGGTGGAAATCAAGCGAGGAGCAAAATATCCATACTCGAGAACTTGCGCTCATATTCCTCAATGGAATCAGAACCACGCTTGAGTTACGGAAGAGCTCCACCATCTTCTCTTGAGCCTCATCACCGATGAACTTTACCTTGAACTCGGCCTTGAAGAACTCCCAAGTAGCGGGTGGAGACCCCGGTGGTCTCTCGCTCTAGGTGGACTCCCACCACCATCTCATTGTGCCTCCTAGCACATGAGCCGCACACCTCGGCCTCTCGAATATCGGGGCACACCATGATCGGGAAGGTGTACTCCAAATGGGCAATCCACTGGCTGCCGCTAACGCATCACCGGTGGCATCAAACTTCTCGAGCTTCCACTTCACAAAATCCTTGACCACCTACCCAACTCCTCGGCACCCTCGCCATATACGCCTCTGGGGCTACTTGCTCTGTGGAGCCGAGGTGCTCTGCGAGCTCTCTTTGAACCAATCGAGTCATTTTGCTCGATCTGGGCTCGGGACTCTTCCCCGCTGCGCGGCGCCAACAAGGCACAGGTCTCTCGCCCTCTGGTCACTCAACATGCGACCATAAAAGCCCTCATAGACTCGGCAAACTCTGCTCCCAGAGCGATCTCACGGCGCTTCGATCGCCTCAACGCCCGCTCTAGGCGTAACGGGAGGAGCTTTGGTGGAATGCCATCGATCTCGGCTTGGGGCGATGTCCTGCGAGATCGAGATCCGATCCACGATACCTCGACACGCTCTCGAACCTCCTCTCTCGAGTGCGGGTGGTGGCATGTGGCGATCTACATCCAAGCCAACAACGAATCAAAACACTGCTGTCACCATTCCACAACACCAAACAAGGCATACACTAGATGATAGGTATTGTAAATTCTTAACCCTTTTTCTTTCTAAAACAATAAACCTAGGCGTACTGATGATGCCTGAGTCTTTGGTGATCATGGAAGGATGACCTACAACAAAGGTCGGTCTACGAATCTATGACTACGAGTTACGATACCAAGCAGTAAAGACCCGACCCAAAAGGGGCTCTAAATGGGCCTTTACCCCAATGCATGTATTGAAAAATAAAAGACATTATGAAAAATATATTTGGATCCCAAGTAAAAAGCAGAAACATTCAACAACCAAAACATACATTTCTAAAAGCATACTCGATCAGAGATTTATTTAAACCATTTAAACAATCCACAAGTACAAATATCTTTGGAATCCATAAAGCGTAAGAAAACATCCTAGGGCTCCGTGCTCGTCTACATGCATTCAGGGAAATAACAAAAGTCAAGAGTCAAGATATAATAAAATGGTCGAGAGATGATGAGAGATTCCATGGTCACAGCTCCTCCTTGACCATCCTGTCTCCGCCTACATTACCTGTGGAAAACCACAGAATAAGGGTGAGTAACGAATTACCCAGTAAGAATCCCCAACCGGGGTACAATACGATATACATGATCATCTAGAAGAATGTATGCAAGCTATGAGTACAAACACAGAGCGGAGCACATAGCTAAGTCCACACTTGGACCTCGGATGCCAACTCGTGGTCTTAGTCAGGAAATACCACAACACACTATACGCTCTATACGGGAACAAGTCCCGGCCTCGGCTGCATCTCTCGCATCGTACGAAAGGTGCACTGGCTCAAGATCCCGAGGAGCTCTCAATCGGCGTTGTAATGAGCGTAAGCGCGCACCGCATGCTCACCGCAAACTACGGGAAGTGCCGGGTCCAGTGGCAAGTCGCCCGTGTTCGATCCACCATGCCTAACTAAATCTACGGATCGGTGTCACCGACATAGGGGTGTGAGAGACTGGACACGTGAACTATGTCACTGCACCACCGCACTTTGAGGCTAAGGAACCGGTCGTGGTAGGCTTACACCGAAGCGGTTCTTGCCCTAACAGTGGCAATCAAGGGCTCTGGCCGAACACGGCGAGGGCGTGCCGACTACTGGGGCGAGGCAATGCCAAGTCATCATCCCGACCTTTGGGGCATTTAACGATGCGCCACCCTCACCCAAGATTGCGGGGCGGCCGTTAGGGTTAGCTAAACCCTAACGGGATCGGACGAGTACCATCTCGCACGTCCCTATCGGGGATGCAAGTTACGTTATGCATCCGGCCGGATGATGCTACCTACGAACTCTAAACCATAGCAATAATAACAATTCAATCAATGCGGTCCAATACGTGCTCACATGAGATACAAGGAACCTAGCATGATACTACGAAGCAAGAACAGATATCGAACATGCGAGAATGGAACAACCTAGCATGGGCTAACATGAGAAACAATACAAGAGTTCATGCGATCGAGAATTGAGCAGAGCACCTAGGGCTAAACATGCTAGTAATCATACACGGGCATACAAAACAACAATCACAAATATACCGCAGGGCCCACACACTCCGGTAAGAAATCCTTACCTTGGTGGGGGAGGCTTCTACACACAAATCCTAAGCTGCGGAACAATCCCGAGCTAGCGGCGGGAACCTAGCAAACCAATAATAATCAGCATCTAAAACGTCTAAACAACAAAAGAACAGCAAGCTCGGCGGGGGAACTCACGCGCGACGGCGACACGAGCTTGGAGCTGGCTGGCGCAGCCGGGCACGGCAGCAGTGAGGGCGCAGCTACTGTACCGCACGGCAGGTGGCGGGCGCAGCGTTGCGCTACTGCACGGTGACGGCACGCGACGGATGCAGCGAGGGGCAGGACCTTGCGCGCTGGCGGCGAAGCGCTCTGGCGAAGCGCGGCGCGCGAAGCGGGGCTTGTGGCGGCGGCGTCGGCGCGGCGACAGCGGACGCTGACGGGGCTGGCGCGGAAGCGGCGGCTTCGGCGCTAGCGAGGCGGTGTGTGTCTCTTGCTGCTGCGCGATCGCACGCACGACGACGAGCGATGGCGTGCGGGAGGGCTGCGACGGTGGATCTCGCGCGACTCGCGGCGATGGCGTCGGCGCGGCTGCTTCAACAGATCTGGGCGACTGGTGAGCGATGGCGGCGTGCGGCGGGGTCGCTCAACGGATCCGGGCGATCTGGTGCGGCGGCGAGGGCGGCGGTGCGGTGCACGGCGGGCGTCTGTCTTCTTCTTTGGCGCGATCCGCGCGTCGCGATCCGGCGGTGGGCGTCGCGACGATGGTTTTGTTTGGGCTTCTCTCGGTGGTGCGCAATCAACACAAACACACACAACACACCTCTTTTCACTTGGCCAAAAGCACACCAAGCGGATGAGAAGAAGAAGAGGAAGATCGATACCTACCGGAATGATGATGAACGATCCAAGGGAGCTGCAAGGATGAAGAATCGGCAAGGGCTATGGAGGGAGAGCTTGTGCGGCCAAGAGGAGATTTGGAGAAGAAGATGGAATAAACCTAATTTCTATTTCATTTAACCAAATGCACCAAAACTCCAAAATCCAAGGCTAACCATAAAATGATGCGGGAAGAGCAACAAGAGCACCTAATGGCTCAATTGGCACACGTCTCCACAAGCTTCCCAGAGACCCAGGTTCAAACCCCAGTGCGGCACAATTCCCTTTTATTTTTACTTTTGCATCAAACCTTGCTCAAACCAAACCACAAACCCCTCCAAAAACCTACAAAACCATCCAATAATTTTTGTAATCTGGAAAGACACAAACGACCACGACGGCCCGACCAAATTACCAAATTACCCCTAGGGCATACGGAAGACCGGGAAGAAAAACACGGGTAATTCACAGCGCCCAATGCGCGCTTGCGCCTGCGCCCAGCCCAGCTCGACCCCCTGCCGACGCGACACTGCTTGTTGTGTGTTGGCTTGGCCCGAGCCTTGTGGCTTCTCGGATGGTATTTCCGAGTCTTTTCTTCGTTGGGCGGATTTGTTGGTCTGTTTGTTTATGGATTTATTGGGAAATTGTTTTATGTATTTGATTTGGGTGCTTTATTTGATGTTCATTTGTTCGGGATCGATTAGAGGCTCGAGGGTCGTTCGTTGATTTATTGTGATTTATTATTGTTTCTTTGCTTGTTCCAGGTAAGGATTTCTTACCGTGGTTGTGTGGACCCTGCGATATATCATGATATGCCTTGTATGCTTGTTTGTTGTTATGAACATGATATTGATAGGGCAGCTTTGATTGACCTCTTGCTAGCATGTTTGCCTGATTTTACATGTTAGTGCCATGCTAGGTTTGTTCTGCCAGCATGCTTATGATTCCTGCTTAAGTTGTAGTATCATGCTAGGTAAATGTGATTGATGTCGGTCATTGCTTGCTAGCCAGGAATCATTGATTTTACACTGTACTCTTAGATAGAGTTGTAGGGTTTTTCATCATCCAGAGGCTGAGCGGACATAACGTACTTTGTCCCCACTGATCGGGAGTAAAGTGTGCGAAGCATAACGTATCTTACTTCCCCCCCCCGGTCGCCAAGGTGGATTTAGCTCAGGTCGGGAGTAAAGTGTGTGCAGCATAACGTATCTTGCTACCCCCCTCGACCCGCCGGTTGTGGACTTAGCTACCCACTTCGGCATTAGCCTAGTTTGTAGCCTGCTAGAGCGGAACCCTGCCATCGGTGTAAGCCTGCCCTGGCTGATTCTTAGCATCAGGTCGGTGGATCATGCTGCACAGATGAGCGTCGAGGGCCTCGCGCTACTGTGATCAGTGACACCGCTTCCGAGTCATAGGCATCCGTACCTGGCCCGCGTAATTTGCCCTTAGGCCCCCGCATTTACGCCGGTTGTAGAGAGCATGCGGTGTGCGCACACACACGTTAGTTGCCGGTTCGGAGAGCTCCCCCGGGCTAATGTTCGTGAGTACACCATTCCTTCCGTTAGAGCCAGACTTCGGGTACTCTCCCGTAAGTCCAGTTTAGTGCAAGGGTAAGGAGGCCCTTGAGGACATTCTAGGGATCAGTGTATTCCCCTCGAGTGATAGATACCTCGGTGATGTCCCGGATTGGTTAGTGTATCCAATCCATTAGGCCGGAAGTAAGAGACTTCTGATTGCTCTAGATCTTGTTTTATGAGCTCGTTGAGCTATGATCTGTGTTGTTAGCTGTTTGCTTGCTTGTTGAGGTGCTAGATGACTGATGTATCGTATTGTACCCGGTTGGGGATTCTTACTGAGTATCTTTATACTCACCCTTATTTATCTTTCAGGTAACTTGGGACATCACCAGGATGGCTAGCGGAGGGAGCAGATTGATCATGGGGAGCCACCGGCACTCTGTCATTTATTATTGCATTGTTATTCAGCATGTAGATGGACAAGTGTCCTAGGGGACATTGTTTAAAAACGTTGTTTAAATTGTATTGTATATTTTTATAAATACTGGCCATGTTTTTACTTCGTTGGATTGTTTAAATGAAAACTGTTGTTTATGTTTTAAGGCTTCCCCCTTCTCATTTGTTTTGAAAGGTTTTAAATATGAGCACTAAACCCCTTGATATCATATTTAACTTGCATGCTGAGTGAGAACCCCGATTTAGGACCATGTTTTGGGTCGGGTTCGTCACAGTTGGTATCAGAGCACAGAGTCATAGATCCTGTAGACTAACCTACTTTGTAGGTTGTTGCTCCCATGATCATCAGCACTCCACGGCCGCCAGGTTTGTCTGAGTTCAATTAAGCTAAGGGGTAAGAATTTACAATACTTTTCATCTAGCTTTTATGCCTTGTGTAGAGTTGTGGAGCGGAGACGAGCAGGTTCTGACACGTTGTTGGTTTGGGCTTAGAGAGCCATCATGCCAACTTTCCGCAGTACGAGCAGTTTTATGAGTAGTGAGAGGGTGGAGGTGCTTTGTGCAGATCGCCAGTGTGTCGATCGCACCCAGAGGGAGGCAGAGCTTAGACTCCCATAGGCCATTTGTGGCCCAGTTGTTGCTTTTCCCCTAGTGAGAGGGTGGAGGTGCTTTGTGCAGATCGCCAGTATGTTGATCGCACTCAGAGGAGCAGGACGCTTGGCATGTCCGACCGAGGAGTTGGACTGATCGTGTTGATGTTGAGGCCGCGTCCCAAGGTCGTTTAGGCCTGTTGGCCAGAGTTGGCCCTGGCAGTTGAGTTGCCAAGAGGAGGGGGTAGAGGCTAGCATGCCTCAGAGTGTGACTCCTTGAGCAGAGTGTGCTCCAGCCATGAGAGATTTGATGGCAGGTCTTCTGCTATCAGAGAGCGGAGACCCATGCGCAGTTTGTAGCGCATAGTGAGGAGTCCCGGGCACAGATAGCCCAGCTGACAGAGTTGTTTCAGCATTTCCCCAGTAGCTCTTGTAGCCCCGGAGGTTCCGGGAGGGCATGATCGTGAGTTTTTGCCGTTGAGTTTGTTGGCGTTGACGGAGCCGCCCAGTTTGGCAAGTGGATGCCTGTAGAGGTTGATGTTTTAGAAAGTCCTACTGCTAGTAGTAAAGAAGTTGGCCAGGTTTGAGCTTTAGCATCCGTGTGTTGGGATGCCCTGCTGTTCGGAGGCCGAGATGTGTCGTTCTGTCTTTGTTGAGTCTGTGATTTGGTGGTGGTAGTCCCTTGAGAGAGGTGGACTAGCTGAGTCTCCACCAGTCGCCCGATTGATTGGCAAGTTGTTGTGTTAGTGGCTTGAGGCAGATGTAGAGTCATCTTTGCCCCCTTGCAAGCCTGCTATCGTTGTACAGCCAGTTCTTTCAAGTACCCTCGTAGCCAGGGTGTAGTGTGGAGTTTGCTTGCCAGGGTTTTATCCATTTGTGGATTTCAGTGGGCTAGTAGAGTGGAGCACTCTTTTGTTTGGATGTTCCCAGCGTGGAACAAGTTGTTGCCACCCGAGGAGTTGGCCTGAGCTTCTGTTGAGCATCGAGTGAGATGCAAGAGTTGGCCTGAGCTTTGTTGAGCATCGAGTGAGATGCAGGAGTTAGCCTGAGCTTGTGTTGAGCATCGAGTGGGATGCAGGAGTAGGCCGTGGCACGTCTGTTGGACGAGATGCCAGAGATTAGGCTGCTCGAGTGTTTGGACTCTTGTGTTGAGTGTCATTGCCCCGTCACTTGGAGTGTGACCTTCCCTTTCCTCAGAGGGGCATAAAGCTCGTTTAAGGCTGATTTGTGTTGTAAAGGATGTAGTGCCTGTTGGCACCAAGCTTTGAGGGGAGGCCTAGTTTGAGGCCAGTTGGCTTTGTTGTGCAGGTGGTTCCATGGCCGCCCGGAGTAAAGCATCCCCGCTAGTCTTGTACCCATTTCCTGAGGTTGCACCTGGTTGGGTTGCATATGAGATCTAGCTCGGTGGTAGTCAGAGGACTACAAGTTTGAGGTTTTCGAGGGAAAGTAGGAGCTTTCCAGGATCACCGAGAGTTGGGTACAAAGGATGATGTAGGCTGTTAAGAGCTAGCGCGTTCGAGTTCTCGCGCCTGTGTTGTGAGCTTGTGAGCCTGTTTGTTGGTAGCATGTTTCGGCTACCCTTTGAGTTACCCTAGTGTGGGTAGTGTTGGCATCGATGGATGCGTGGTTGATCCAGTGTTAGTTCCATGAGTTGGATGGCTGATTGGAGCGTTTAGTGGGCACATTGGCTTGAGATATGTTAGCTTGGTATGGATGTGCTCTTGTAAGAGTGAGTTGGCCAATGTGGCTTTTCGTGGTGAGTTGGCCCGAGAGGGTTTGAACTCTTGTTGCTCCCTGGTTAGTAGTGGCTCTGTTTGGAGGCAAAAGTTGCCCAGTGTGAGAGCCCTTGTTGGATCTTAAGGATCAAGTTGGAGCTGTACACGCCGGTGTACTTTTGTGTAGCTCGTTCCGTAGTTTATGTTAGGAGAACCACGAGAGGTTCGTGTTGAGGAGCCAGTGCTCAGTCTTTGGGTTGTCAAGGTTTAGTTCTTGGCAAGTGCCCCAGCTTTGGTTGTAAGGATACCGTGCTCGTAGCAGGGTTGTTGTTTAAGCAAGTTTTGCTTGTTGGTCCTTAGCCTAGTCAGAGTTCAGTTGGAACTGAACAAGAGCGGTGGTAGCAAAGCCGCGTTGTTTTTTATCGTTATGGCTAAGAGAGCTGTTCGGATCCTTACCTTGGGCAGAAGGTATGTTGTGGCTGATGCTTGAGTAGGAGGATGACGCATTCTGTAGCGTTTCCGGTCCTCTTGCTTTTCAAGAGTTGGTGTTGGCCAGCGTAGTTGAGATGCTGGAGAGGATTGTGCCCGTGTAGCCGGTTGTCTGTTAGATCGTTTGACGACCGTGTTTGTCGGAGGGTGATCAGAGGATCCCTAGTTTGTGGAGAGCCTCTCCAGAGCTCAGTTAGACCCAAGCAGTGTTCCTTGGGTGAGTGCTTGCAGACTTGGCAGTGTAGCAAGCTAGTGCTTGTTTGGAGTAGAGTTCGGATTGGTTTCGGTGTGGTGGCTAGTTTGTGCTTGGTGTTGACCAAGATTTGGTTCTCTTGATTGTTTCAAGAGCTTGCTCGGTTCGAGCAAGAGGGCGTTGCCTTGAGGATTTGTTCCTAGTCAGGAAGTTTTGGGAGTTGACCCCTCCCTCGGAGGTTGAGTAAGTTCTGCTAGTTCTGGATTGGTGGTCCAATCGGTTGAGGTTTCCCCTTGGGTGTTGCTTCCAAGAGAGTTGGTTGTTATTGCCCTTGGGTTTTAGCTAGTCAGCGAGCATGTGTGATGTTCGCTGCCCTTCAGAGTTTGCTTGCTGGGAAATCAATCCCGTTGAGGAGTCAGCGTAGCTCCTGAGTTGTGTTGTGGATCGAGAGTAAGCGCGATGGTTAGCTTGATTAGAGGTCCCTGCATTGTGTTGTTAGCAAGCGAAAGTTGTTTGTCCCCGCAAGAGCGGAGGCCAGCCAGTTTTAGAGTTGAGCTTTTGCTGGCAAGTTGTTGGTTTTTGGGGTTTGAGGAACCCCTAGTTTCTGTGGTGGTTGAGTTGCACCATGGATGCCAGCCTCGAGTGTTATCTTTGGAGATAGCCTCGTCGGTCCGTTTTCCTTGCGATGTTCCTAGTGTGGAGTTACTAGTCGCAAGATGAGTTAGGCCTTGGCTAAAAGGAGGAATTCCTTTGAGTAGCCTGTTGGATCTTAAGAGTTGAGTGGTAGCTTGGAGGCGAGCTTTGCTCGTTATGAGCTTGAGTTTAGTTTCTGCTGAGCAAGCCTTTCTCGGGCTTTGTTCCTGTTGTTGTTGTGCTTTCGCAGTTGGCGTTAGCGGAGCCTCAGTTGAGTGAGTTGGCACAGTGGTGCCGTGGCTCTGGTTGGTTAGCCTTTGGAACATTCTCCTCAAGTTGTTGTGTTGCTAGTAGGCTGCGTGATGGTTTGGTCATTGCAGCCCGAGGTTTTCCATGAGAGGAACGTTGGTTGTTTCCTTGCCTGACAATGTTCTCTTTGGCCAGTTGCTAGTAGATTTTCATGGAAAAGTTTGTGTTCGGCCGTTGAGAGGCTCCAGTTTGTTGGCTTGGCCAAGTGGAGCCTGTGCCTGGTTTTGGCCATTTAGGGTTAGCCGTAGCTGAAGTTTCAGCTCATGCTTGTTGGAAAAGTTTGCCTTGTTGGATCAATCGCCAGTCGGTGGTTCGATTGTTTTTCGTTAAGGCTTTAGGCAAGCTTTGTGGTTCGCTGGTCTCTTGTGAAGCAAGAGTAGGCTGTTTAGTTTCTGGAACCTGAGAGGTTCAGTTGTTTGGCCAGCATGGTGTAGAGTTGAATTTGTTTGTTACTTGATTGTGGGCATTCGAGAGAAGTTACGCAAGTGCGTGGCGTTGAGTTTTGGAGCTTGTGCCGATCTGCGAGTTTCTTTGAGAGTAACAACCGAGAGAGGTGTTGATGTTGGATTAGAGGGTTTAGATTGAGCCCCCGGTTTGTAAGGCCTTTTGAGATCCTTGAGCGGATCGGGCGGTGGCCTTTCGGTTAGCTTTGCCCGATCTTTGTTGAGATAGTTTGTGGCAGACTGGATAGCTTTGTGGCTTTGAGCCTTTGAGAACCCAAGAGGGTTTGGTTCTCAAAGAGGGCTAGTGTTGTCTTAGCCTCGAAGTTCATTGGCTAGGAATCGGTGGAGATTTCCTAGAGCCGTTTAAATCTTAGGACTTTCGAGGACGAAAGTCTTATAAGGAGGGAGTATTATAACGACCGATTTTTCTATCCGGTTCTCGAGGAGCTTAGGTTGATTCGATGGTTGGTTGGGCCGTTAGATTGCATTTGGACCCTTAGGGGTATTTTGGTCTTTTTGCTCCTCAGGCGGGATTTGTGGATTTTCGGGGCTTGAGGCGGCTCCGCCTTTGTTGAGGCTTGTTTTTGTGGGCTGCGAGTCCCGAGGTGTTTGGGCTTTTCGTTTGGGATTCCGGTTGTGATTTGGGTTTTGGGCAAAGTGATGGTTGTTTGGGTGTTTCCTTCGGGATTCGAGCCGGGTCTTTAGTATTTGTTTGGGAGGCTGAGTTAAGTGAGATTTTTTGTTTGGAAAGGTTGCTTCAGTTGGGTCTCGAAGGAGGAAGCCGGGAAATGGGATTTAAGGATTTTAAGGATTTTTGGAAAATTGGAAAATTGGATAAGTTTTGGATAAAATTTGGATAAGGATAAAATAAGATTTAAAATCCCATTTGTCCTTTTATTTCCCTTTATTCCCAAAAATCCCCAAAATCCCCATTTTTCATTTTCCCCTTTCTCTCCTCCTCGCCCGACCCCCCCCCCCCCAGCGCCCCGCCGCCCGCCCCAGCGCGCTTGAGCTCGCCATACGCTTGAGCCCAGCTCGTGCCGGCCAGCAAGCGGTGCCACAGTGCCCGTCGCCCGACCCGGTTCGCGAGCCTGGCGTCGCCCGACACCAACGCCGCCGGCCGTGTCGTCGCCTCGCCCGAGCCCCGAGTCGCCAGTCGTCCGCGCGCGCCCGCCTCTGCCGAGTCCGTGCGCCATGTAGCTCGCCGTGCCATCCCGACCATCCCCGAGCCCGTCGCGTCGCGTCGCTCGCGCCCGAGCGCCCTGTAGCTCGTCGCCTCGCGCGCCGCGCGCCTGCGTGCTGCCGAAGCTCGTGCGCGCCGTCCTGTGCGAGCCGCGCGCGCCCCTCGCCTCGTCCCAACTCGCGCGCGCGGCTCGCGCCCTGCACCGTGCCTGCGCCCAGCGCGCGCCTGCGCCCGGCCGGCCCCGACCCTGCGCCCGGCCTCTGCGCCCTGCCCCGGCGCCCAGCCGGTAACCCCTGCGCCCAGCCTGCCCTGTTGTCTGCTGGTTGGCCCGAGCCTTGTGGCTTCTCGGAGAGTATTTCCCGAGTCTTTTCTTCGTTGGGCCCGGATTTATTGGCTGCTGGTTTTTGATTTATTTGGGCTGTTTAGGTATTTGATTTGGGTGCTTTGTTTGATGTTCAGGCTGTTCGGGATCGATTAGAGGCTCGAGGATTCGCTCGTAGATTTATTATAATTATTGTTTTTCTGCTTGTTCCAGGTAAGGATTTCTTACCGTGGTTGTGTGGACCCTGCGATATATCTCGATTTGCCTTGCTTGTTTGCTGATTGTTATGAGCATGTTAGAGATTGAGCAGTTGATTGAATTCTTTCTAGCATGTTTGCCTGATTTTACATGTTAGTGCCATGTTAGGTTTGTTCTGCCAGCATGCTTATGATTCCTGCTTAAGTTGTAGTATCATGCTAGGTAATGTGATTTATGTCGGTCATTGCTTGCAAGCCAGGAATCATTGATTTTTGCTCTGTACTCTTAGATAGAGTTGTAGGGTTTGTCATCATCCAGAGGCTGAGCGGACATAACGTACTTTGTCCCCACTGATCGGGAGTAGTGTGCGAAGCATAACGTATCTTGCTTCCCCCCCAGTCACTAAGGTGGATTTAGCTTAGGTCGGGAGTAAAGTGTGCGAAGCATAACGTATCTTGCTACCCCCACGACCGCCGGTTGTGGACTTAGCTACCCGCCGGCGAGCCTAGTTTGTAGCTGCTAGAGCGGAACCCCGCCAGCGGTGTAAGCTCGCCTTGGCGGTTCTTAGCTTCAGTCGGTGGATCAGCCGCACGCAGATGAGCGCCGAGGGCCTCGCGCTCTCGTGATCGGTGACACCGCCCGAGTCATAGGCATGTGCACTGCCCGCGTAGTTTGCCCTTAGGCCCCGCATTTACGCCGGTTGCAGAGGAGCATGCGGTGTGCGCGCGCTGAAAGCGTTAGTTGCCGGTTGAGAGAGCTCCCGGGGCTAATGTCGTGAGTACACCATTCCTTCCGTTAGAGCCTAAACCGGGTACTCTCCCGTAAGTCTAGTTTAGTGCAAGGGCAAGGAGGCCCTTGAGGACATTTTAGGGATCAGTGTATTCCCCCCGAGTGACAGATACCTCGGCGATGTCCCAGGATTGGTCAGTGTATCCAATCCCAGTTAGGCGGAAGTAAGAGACTTAGATGGCTCCAGATCTTGTTTTATTGAGCTCGTTGAGCTATGATCTGTGTTGATAGCTGTTTGCTTGCTTGTTGAGGTGCTAGATGACTGATGTATCGTATTGTACCCAGGTTGGGGATTCTTACAGAGTATCTTTATACTCACCCTTATTTATCTTTCAGGTAGCTTGGGAGAACACCAGGAGGGCTAGCGGAGGGGCGATTGATCATGGGGGCGCCGCGGCACTCTGTCATTTATTGTTGCATTGTTTATTCGGCATGTAGATGGGACAGAGTCCTAGGGGAACATTGTTTAAAACGTTGTTTAAATTGTATTGTATATATTTGTAAACACTGGCCAGGTTGTTTTACTTCGTTGGATGGTTTAAATGAAAACCGTTGTTTATGTTTTAAGGGTTCCCCCTTCTCATATGTTTTGAATGGTTTTTAAATATGAGTTCTAAACCGCTTGTTATCATATTTAACTTGCATGCTGAGTGAGAACCCCGGTTTAGGACCATGTTTTGGGTCGGGTTTGTCACAGTTGGTATCAGAGCACAGAGTCATAGATTTTGTAGACTAACCTGCTTTGTAGGTTGTTTCTCCCATGATCATCAGCACTCCACGGCCGCCAGGTTTGTCTGAGTTCAATTAAGCTAAGTGGTAAGAATTTACAATACTTTTCATCTAGCTTTTATGCCTTGTGTAGAGTTGTGGAGCGGAGATGAGCAGGTTCTGACTCGTTGTTGGTTTGGGCTTAGAGAGCCATCATGCCAACTTTCCCGCAGTGCGAGCAGCTTGTTGAGCAGTGAGAGCCCTAGTGTGGGCCAGCATTTATGCTTTGTGCAGATCGTCAGTGTGTCGATCACACCTAGAGGGAGGCAGAGCTTAGACTCCCGTAGGCCATTTGTGGCCCAGTTGTTGGTTCTCCCCTAGTGAGAGGGTGGAGGTGCTCGTGCAGATCGCCAGTGTGTTGATTGCACTTTGAGGAGCGGGGCGCTTGGCATGTCCGACCGAGGAGTTGGACCGATTGTATGGATGTTGAGGGCGCGCCCCGTGGTTGTTTAGCCCGTTGGCGAGTTGGCCCTGGCGATTGAGTTGCCAAGTGGAGGGTAGAGGCTAGCACGCCTCGAGTGAGACTCCTTGAGCAGAGTGTGCTCGACCATGAGAGATTGGATATGGCGAGTCTTTAGCTATCGAGAGCGAAGACCAGCGCATTGTAGCGTATAGTGAGGAGTTCGGGCATAGATAGCCCGGTGTGAGTTTGTTTGGCATTTCCCCAGTAGCTCTTGTAGCCCTGAGGTTCCCAGGAGGGCATGATCGCCATTTTTGCCATCGAGTTTGTTGGCGTTGATGGAGCGCTTGATTTGGCAAGTGGATGCCTCAGAGAGCTCGTTGTTTGAGAAAGTCCATTTGCTAGTAGTAAAGCGATTGGCGAGTTTGAGTTTAGCATCCGTGTGGGGATGCCCTGCCGTGAGAGGCCGAGATGTGCCGTTCTGTCTTTATTTTGGTACAGCAGTTGATGGTGGTAGTCCCTTGAGAGAGGTGGACTAGCAGAGTCTCCACCAGTCGCCCGATCGATTGGCAAGTTGCCGTGTTAGTGGCTTGAGGCATATGTAGAGACATTTTTGCCCCCCTTGCAAGCCTACTGTTGTTTTGCAGCCAGTTCTTTCAGTGCCCTCGTAGCCAGGGTGTAGTTTGGAGTTTGCTTGCCAGGGTTTTATCCGTTTGTGGATTTCAGCGGGCTACTAGAGTGGAGCACTCTTTTTATTTGGATGTTCCTAGTGAGGAACTAGTTGTTGCCACCCGAGGAGTTGGCCTAAGTTTCTGTTGAGCATCGAGTGAGATGCAAGAGTTGGCCTGAGTTTTGTTGAGCATCGAGTGAGATGCAGGAGTTAGCCTGAGCTTTTGTTGAGCATCGAGTGGGATGCAGGAGTAGGCCTTGGCATGTCTGTTAGGCGTGATGCCAGAGATTAGGCTGCTCGAGTTTTTGGACTCTTGTGTTGAGTGCCATTGCCCCGTCACTTGGAGTGTGACCTTCCCTTTCCTCAGTGAAGCATAAAGCTCGTTGTAGGCTGATTTGTGTTGTAAAGGATGTTGTGCCTGTTGGCACCAGGCTTTGAGAGGAGGCCTAGTTTGAGGCCAGTTGGCTCTGTTGTGCAGTGTGTGGTTCCGTGGCGCCAGAGTACAAACATCCCCGCTAGTCTTGTACCCATTTCACGAGGTTGCACTGTTTGGTTGCATATGAGATCTAGCTCGGTGGTAGTCGAGAGACTACTAGTATGAGGTTTTTCGAGGAAAGTAGGAGCTTTCCTTGGTCACCGAGAGTTGGGTACCAAAGGATCTTTGTAGGTCATTAAGAGCTAAGCGCGTTCGAGTTCTCGCTTTGTGTTGTGAGCTCCCGAGCGGTTTGGTGGTAGCATGTTTTGGCTACCCTTTTAATTACCCTAGTATGGGTAGTGTTGGCATCGAGGATGCGTGATGGATCGATGTTAGAGCCATGAGTTGGATGGCTGATCGGAGCGCGTTTAGTGAGCACATTGGCTTGAGGTATGATTGCTTGGTATGGATTTGCTATTGTAGAGTGAGTTTGCCAATGTGGCTTTCCGTGGTGAGTCGACCCCGAGTGGGTTTGGACTCTTGTTGCTCCCTGGTTAGTAGTGGCTCTGTTTGGAGGCAAAAGTTGCCCTGTGTGAGAGCCTTGTTGGCATTGGATCTAGTTGGAGCTGTACACCCCGGTGTACTTTTGTGTAGCTCATTCCGTGGTTATGTTGGAAACCACGAAGGGTTCGTGTTGAGAGAGTGCTGCTCGATCTTGGAGTTGTCAAGGCTTTGGTTCTTGGCAAGTGCCCTAGCTTTGGTTGTAAGGATGCCGTGCTCGTTGCCGGGCTGTTGTTTGAGCAAGTTTTGCTTGTTGGTCCTTAGCCTGATCAGAGTTCAGTTGGATCTGAGCAAGAGCGGTGGTGGCAAAGCCACGCAGTTTCTGATCGTTTTGGCTAAGAGAGCTGTTCGGATCCTTACCTTGGGCAGAAGGTTTGTTGTGGCTGATGCTTGAGTAGGAGGATGACGCATTCTGTAACGTATCCGGTCCTCTTGGTTTTCGAGTTGGAGTTGTCCAGCATAGTTGAGATGCTGGAGAGGGTTGTGCCCGTGTAGCCGGTTGTCTTTTAGATTGTTTGACGACCATGTGTGTCGGAGGGTGATCGGAGGATCCCCAGGTTGTGGAGAGCTTTTCCAGAGCTCAATTTGACCCAGGCAGTGTTCCTTGGGTGAGTTGCTTGCAGATTTGGCAGTATAACAAGCTAGTGCTTGTTTGGAACAGAGCCCAGATTGGTTCCGATTTGGAGGCTAGTTGGTGCTTGGTGTTGACCAAGATTTGGTTCTCTTGATGTTTCAAGAGCTAGCTTGGTTCGAGCAAGAGGGCGTTGCCCTGAGGATCTGTTCCTAGTCAGGTTGTTTTGGGAGTTGACCCCTCCTCGGCGATTGAGTAAGTTCTCGCGCATTACGGTTGGTGGTCCAATCAGTTGAGGTTTCCCCTTGGGTGTTGCTTCCAAGAGAGTTGGTTGTTGTTTGCCCTTGGGTTTGGCTAGTCAGCGAGCGTGTGTGTAGTTCGCTGCCTTTCAGAGTTCGCTTGCTGGGAAATCATTCCCGTTGAGGAGTCAGCGTAGCTCCTGAGTTGTGTAGTTGATCAGAGTAGCGCAGTGGTTAGCCCAGCGAGAGGGTCCCTGCATTGTGTTGTTAGCAAGCAAGGTTGTTTGTCCCCGCAAGAGCGGTGGCCAGCCGGTTTAAGAGTTGAGCTTTTGCTGGTGAGTTGTTGGTTCTTTGGGATTTGAGGAGCCCCTAGTTTCTATGGTGGTTGAGTTGCACCATGGATGCCAGCCTCGAGTGTTATCTTTGGAGATAGCCTTGCCAGTTTGTTTTCCTTGCAATGTTCCGAGTGTGGAGCTTCTAGTAGCAAGATGAGTCTTAAGAGTTGAGTGGTAGCTTGGAGGCGAGCTTTGCTCGCGATGAGCTTGAGTTGAGTTTCTGCTGAGCAAGCCTTTCTCGGGCTTTGCTTCTAGTTGTTGTGCTTTCGCAGTTGGCGTTAAGTGAGCCTCGATGGAGTGAGTTGGCACAGAGGTGCCGTGGCATTGGTTGGTTAGCCTTTGGGCTGTTCTCCTCAAGCTATTGTGTTGCTGGTAGCCCTGTGAGGGTTTGGTCCTTGCTGCCGAGATTTCCATGAGAGGAACGTTGGTTGTTTCCTTGCACGGCAATGTTCTCTCTTTGGCGATTGCTAGTAGATTTTCATGGAAAAGTTTGTGTTAATTTGTTGAGAGGCTCTGTTTGTTGGCTAGGCCAAGTGGAGCACTGTGCTCGGTTTTGGCCATTTAGGGTTGGCCGTGATTGAAGTTTCGATTCGTGCTTGTTGGAGAAGTTTGCCTTTTGGATCGATCGCCAGTTGGTGGTTCGATTGCTTTTCGTTAAGGTTTTAGGCAAGCTTTGTGGTTATTTGGACTCTTGTGAGGCAAGAGTAGGCCGTTTGGTTTCGGAACCCGAGAGGTTGATTGTTTGACCGACTTGGTGTAGAGTTGAATTTGTTTGTTAACTTGGTGTGGGCATTCAGAAAAAGTTACGCCAAAGTGCGTGGCGTTGAGTTTTGGAGCTTGTGCCCAGTCTACGAGTTTGCTGAGAGTAACACCGTAGAGAGGTGTTCCGTGTTGGATTAGCAGGGTTTTAGATTAAGCCCCAAGTTTTTAAGGCCTTTTGAGATCCTTGAGCGGATCGGAGCAGTGGCCTTTTGGTTAGCTTTGCCCAGTCTTTGTTGAGCTAGTCTTTGGCAGACTGGTTAGCTTTGTGGCTTTGAGCCTTGGAGAACCCAAGAGGGCTTGGTTCTCGAAGAAGGGCTAGTGTTGTCTTAGCCTCGAAGTTCAGTTGGCTAGGAATCAGTGGAGTATTCCTAGAGCCGTTTCGTCTTACGACTTTCGAGGACGAAAGTCTTATAAGGAGGGAGTATTGTAACGGCCCAGTTTTCTATCCCGGTTCTCGAGGAGCTTTTGGTTCAGATTAAGTGGTTCAGTTGGGCCGTTAGAGCTGTTTTGACCCTTAGGGGCATTTTGGTCTTTTTGCTCCCTGGGCAGGATTTGTGGATTTTCAGGGCTTCGAGGCAGCTCCTGCCTTTGTTGAGGCTTGTTTGTTGGTGGCTGCGAGTCCCGAGATGTTTGGGCTTTTCGTTTGGGATTCCGGTTGTGATTTGGGTTTTGGGCAAAGTGATGGTTGTTTGGGTGTTTCCTTCGGGATTCGAGCCGGGCCTTCAGTATTGGTTTGGGAGGCTGAGTTAAGTGAGATTTGTTGTTTGGAAAGGTTGCTTCAGTTGGGTCTCGAAGGAGGAAGCCGGGAAATGGGATTTAAGGATTTTAAGGATTTTTGGAAAATTGGAAAATTGGATAAGTTTGGATAAAATTTGGATAAGGATAAAATAAGATTTAAAATCCCATTTTTCCTTTTATTTCCCTTTTTTCCCAAAAATCCCCAAAATCCCCATTTTTTCATTTTTCCCCTTTCTCTCTCCTCCAGCCCGACCCTAGCCCCCCAGCGCCCCAGCTCGCCCCCCTGGCCGCCCAACTCGCCCACGCCCGAGCCCAGCTGTCCGGCCCGAGCCGCCGCGCCAAGGTGCAGCCCAGCCCAGCTCGCCAGCCGATCGCGTCGCCAAAGACCTGAGCCGCCCGACCGTGTCGCCCTCGCCCAGGCCCCGCGTCGCCCAGGTCCGTGCCGCCTGCACTGTGCCAAGTCCGTGCTCCCTGTAGCTCGCCGTGCCATCCCTACCGTCCCCTATAGCTCGTCGCCTTGCGCGCTCCCGCCCCTGTGCTTGCCGAGCTCATGCCCGCGCACCGTCCCCTGTGCAGAGCCGCGCCGCGCGCCCTCGCCTCGTCCCAGCTCCCCCGCGCGCAGCTCCGCGCCCCTCCACCCGTGCCCTGCGCCCCAGCGCCTGCCCTGCGCCCAGCCAGCCCAGCCCCTGCGCCCAGCCTCTACGCGCCAGCGCGCCCAGCGCCCCTGCCCTCCGCCCCAGCCAACCTAGCCCCTGCGCCCAGCCTGCCCTGTTGTGTGCTGGTTGGCCCGAGCCTTGTGGCTTCTCGGAGGGTATTTCCCGAGTCTTTTCTTCGTTGGTCCCAGATTTATTGGCTGCTGGTTTTTGATTTATTTGGGCTATTTAGGTATTTGATTTGGGTGCTTTGTTTGATGTTCAGGCTGTTCGGGATCGGTTAGAGGCTAGAGGATTCGCTCGTAGATTTATTATAATTATTGTTTTTCTGCTTATTCCAGGTAAGGATTTCTTACCGTGGTTGTGTGGACCCTGCGATATATCTCGATATGCCTTGATTGTTTGCTGATTGTTATGAGCATGTTATAGATTGAGCAGTTGATTGAATTCTTGCTAGCATGTTTGCCTGATTTTACATGTTAGTGCCATGCTAGGTTTGTTCTGCCAGCATGCTTATGATTCCTGCTTAAGTTGTAGTATCATGCTAGGTAATGTGATTTATGTCGGTCATTGCTTGCTAGCCAGGAATCATTGATTTTTGCTCTGTACTCTTAGATAGAGTTGTAGGGTTTGTCATCATCCAGAGGCTGAGCGGACATAACGTACTTTGTCCCCACTGATCGGGAGTAGTGTGCGAAGCATAATGTATCTTGCTTCCCCCCGGTCACTAAGGTGGATTTAGCTCAGGTCGGGAGTAAAGTATGCGAAGGATAACGTATCTTGCACGACCCCCCCCCCGACCCGCCGGTTGTGGACTTAGCTACCCACTTCGGCGAGCCTAGTTTGTAGCTCGCTAGAGCGGAACCACGCCAGCGGTGTAAGCTCGCCTTGGCCGTTCTTAGCCAGTCGGTGGATCAGCCGCATGATGATGGCGCGAGGGCCTCGCGCATCGTGATCAAGTGACACCGCTTCCGAGTCATAGGCATGTGCACCTAGCCCGCGTAGTTTGCCCTTAGGCCCCCGCATTTACGCCGGTTGCAGAGGAGCATGCGGTGTGAGCGCACAAGCGTTAGTTGTCGGTTCAGAGAGCTCCCCCAGGCTAATGTCGTGAGTACACCATTCCTTCCGTTAGAGCCTGACTTCGGGTACTCTCCCGTAAGTCCAGTTTAGTGCAAGGGCAAGGAGGCCCTTGAGGACATTTTAGGGATCAGTGTATTCCCCCCGAGTGACAGATACCTCTGCGATGTCCCAGGATTGGTCAGTGTATCCAATCCCAGTTAGGCCGGAAGTAAGAGACTTCCGATGGCTCCAGATCTTGTTTTATTGAGCTCGTTGAGCTATGATCTGTGTTGATAGCTGTTTGCTTGCTTGTTGAGGTGCTAGATGACTGATGTATCGTATTGTACCCAGGTTGGGGATTCTTACTGAGTATCTTTATACTCACCCTTATTTATCTTTCAGGTAGCTTGGGACAACACCAGGAGGGCTAGCGGAGGGAGCTGATTGATCATGGGGAGCCGCCGGCACTCTGTCATTTATTGTTGCATTGTTTATTCAGCATGTAGATGGACAGGAGTCCTAGGGGAACATTGTTTAAAACGTTGTTTAAATTGTATTGTATATATTTGTAAACACTGGCCAGGTTGTTTTACTTCGTTGGATGGTTTAAATGAAAACCGTTGTTTATGTTTTAAGGGTTCCCCCTTCTCATATGTTTTGAATGGTTTTTAAATATGAGTTCTAAACCGCTTGTTATCATATTTAACTTGCATGCTGAGTGAGAACCCCGGTTTAGGACCATGTTTTGGGTCGGGTTCGTCACACCCTGCTCGCCCAAGCCCGCGTAGCCCAGATCTGCCTCGCCCAGGCCGTCCCCGAGCCAGCTCGCCCTGGTTCGCGTCGCCCAGCCCTGTGCCGTGCCAGGCCGAGTGTCCTGTAACTCGTGTCGCTCGCGCCCGAGGGCCCTATAGCTCGTCGCCCCGCGCGCGCCCCTGTGCTTGCCGAGCTCGCGCCCGCACGCCGTCCCCTGTGCCGAGCCGCACCACGCGCCAGCGCCCAGCCAGCTGCTCTCCAGCTACTCTCTTGCGCCCTCGCTCTTGTCTGCGCCCCAGCGCGCCCAACCCCTGCATTCAGCCAGCTTGTTGTGTGTTGTCTTGGCCCGAGACTTGTGGCTTCTCAGATGGTATTTCCCGAGTCTTTTCTTCGTTGGGCCCGGATTTGTTGGCTGCTGTTTATGGATTTATTGGGCTGTTTTATGTATTTGATTTGGGTGCTTTATTTGATTTTCAGGCTGTTCGGGATCGATTAGAGGCTCGAGGGTCGTTCGTTGATTTATTGTGATTTATTATTGTTTGCTGCTTGTTCCAGGTAAGGATTTCTTACCGTGGTTGTGTGGACCCTGCGATATATCATGATATGCCTTGTATGCTTGTTTGCTGTTATGAACATGATATTGATAGGGCAGCTTTGATTGACCTCTTGCTAGCATGTTTTCTTGATTTTACATGTTAGTGCCATGCTAGGTTTGTTCTGCCAGCATGCTTATGATTCCTGCTTAAGTTGTAGTATCATGCTAGGTAAATGTGATTGATGTCGGTCATTGCTTGCTAGCCAGGAATCATTGATTTTACACTGTACTCTTAGATAGAGTTGTAGGGTCATCATCCAGAGGCTGAGCGGACATAACGTACTTTATCCCCACTAATCGGGAGTAAAGCGTGCGCAGCATAACGTATCTTCCTACCCCCACCCCCGACCCGCCGGTTGTGGACTTAGCTACCCACTTCGGCATTAGCCTAGTTTGTAGCCTGCTAGAGCGGAACCCTGCCATCGGTGTAAGCACGCCTGGCCGGTTCTTAGCTTCGTGTCGGTGGATCATGCGCGCGCAGATGAGCGCGAGGGCCTCGCGCTCGTGATCGGTGACACCGCCTCCGAGTCATAGGCATGCGTACCTGGCCCGCGTAGTTTGCCCTTAGGCCCCCGCATTTACGCCGGTTGCAGAGAGCATGCGGTGTGCGCGCATACGCGTTAGTTGTCGGTTCGGAGAGCTCCCCCGGGCTAATGTTCATGAGTACACCATTCCTTCCGTTAGAGCCAGACTTCGGGTACTCTCCCGTAAGTCCAGTTTAGTGCAAGGGCAAGGAGGCCCTTGAGGACATTCTAGGGATCGGTGTATTCCCGAGTGATGAGATACCTCGGTGATGTCCCGGATTGGTCGATGTATCCAATCCATTAGGCGGAAGTAAGAGACTTCCGATGGCTCCAGATCTTGTTTTATGAGCTCGTTGAGCCATGATCCGTGTTGTTGTTAATTTGCTTGCTTGCTTGTTGAGGTGCTAGATGACTGATGTATCGTATTTACCCCGGTTGGGGATTCTTTCGAGTATGTTTATACTCACCCTTATTTATCTTTCAGGTAACTTGGGACATCACCAGGATGGCTAGCGGAGGGAGCTGATTGATCATGGGGAGCCGCCGGCACTCTGTCATTTATTATTGCATTGTTATTCAGCATGTAGATGGACAAGAATCCTAGGGGAACATTGTTTAAAAACGTTGTTTAAATTGTATTGTATATTTTTATAAATACTGGCCAGGTTGTTTTACTTCGTTGGATTGTTTAAATGAAAACTGTTGTTTATGTTTTAAGGGTTCCCCCTTCTCATTTGTTTTGAAAGGTTTTAAATATGAGCACTAAACCGCTTGATATCATATTTAACTTGCATGCTGAGTGAGAACCCCGGTTTAGGACCATGTTTTGGGTCGGGTTTGTCACAGTCAGTATGTGGCAGACCCTTCGCACGTCATAGACTTTGAGCCTTTGCAGCTGAACCGTGACCTAAGCTTTGAGGAAAAACCCGTAAAGATCTTAGCATTTGAGAAGAAAGTTTTGAGGAACCGAGCCATTGATTTAGTGAAAGTGTAGTGGCGAAATCAGGGAATTGAAGAAGCTACTTGGGAGTTGGAAGGGGAGATGAGGAGAAACTACCCGGAGTTATTCTAGTACAGCGACTTCCGAGGACGGAAGTCTTCTAAGGAGGGAGTATTGTAACAGCTCGGATTTCAGTTAAATGAAATATAAGTTTAGAAAAAAAAGAGAAAAAAAAATGTGAATTGGACGGCTCGAACCCTGGACCTAAGGAATTTGGAAGATTTGATTTAATTAAGAAATAAAAATAAAGCGTCGGCTAGGACTCGAAGGAGGGAAGGCTTGGGAAAGGATTTTGGGATTTCCCAAAGCCTATTTAATTTAGGAAAAGAGAAAAAAAAGGAAAATAAAAAAAGAACCCCAGCTTTGCCGCACCACCCCCTTCCCCTCACCCTCGCCGCCGTCGCCCAGCCCTCACCCACGCCGTCCGACGCCTGCGTCGCCGCTCGCCGCGCACGCAAATGCTGCCGCCCAAGCCACACCGAGCATCCTCGCAGAGAGCCCCATGGCGATGGTCGCAGCCGGCCACCAGACCAGCGCGCCGCACCGTGCGCCTCCGCGCGACGTCCCTACCGCTCAGCGTCGCCCACGCATCCCGTCGCAGCCCAGACGCCAAGCCTGTGTTTTTGTCGCCATCCGCGCCTCAATGTCGCCCTTGCGCCCGCTGAGTTGAGTTGGCTCGCCGCGCCGCCCGTGATCCGCACGCAACACCCGCTTCAAGACTCCAAGACCGTCTGCGTCCTCGCGACGCCGCGCGCCGGCCGCGTCGCGACGCGCCCGCCCGCCACCGCACGTCTTGCTTGCTGTGTCGCCGAGGGCCACACGCCTCGCCCTTGCACCCGCAGGCCCGTGCCTAGCGCCCAGTGCCCCTCGCACCGGCCGCGCCAAAGAGCGCATCCCAGCTCGCGCGCGCCCGCCGACCCACAAGCGCGCAGAATTGCCGTTCCACACGCACGCCGCCGCGCGCTTTGCCTTGCCGAGACCTAGTGCTTCTCGATTGGTAATTCCCAAGCCCCACTCTTTGAACTTTTAAGATTTTAGCTGCTGTTTGGTTAATTATGGTGATTTTAATTACTTGCTTAGGTTGCTCGGGTTCGCTTAGAAGCTCGAAGGTCACCTGTTGATTGTTGTTCCTACTTACTTCCAGGTAAGGATTCCTTACCGGGGTTGTGTGGACCCTGCGGATACTTGATAGCACGTTGATTTTGTAACTGTATGAGTTTCTAGTGGATAGGTCACATGTTTTATCTTACTTTCAGATCGTGTTGTGCTTGCATTCCTGTTCTATTCTATTAGGTCCATGCTAGGGGTTTCCTTATCTTGGCATAACCTTGTCCTGTTTTATTCTATTAGTTCCTTCCTAGGGATAGGCAGGTGATGCATAGTGTAGAAGACTGTAGGGATAACTAGTTTAGGTTCCGCATGTGTAAGACCCTGATGGGCATCAATGATTGGAGGTGTAAGACCCTGATGGGAATCCTAGGTGTGTAAGTCCCCGATGGGCATCACTGAGTCTGGAGATGTAAGACCCCGATGGGCATCCTAGGTGTGTAAGGCCCCGATGGGCATCATTGAGTCTGGAGGTGTAAAACCCCGATGGGCATCCTAGGTTTGTAAGGCCCCGATGGGCATCACTGAGTCTGGAGGTGTAAGACCCTGATGGGCATCCTAGGTGTGTAAGGCCCCGATGGGCATTACTGAGTCTGGAGGTGTAAGACCCTCATGGGCATCCTAGGTGTGTAAGGCCTCAATGGGCATCACTGAGTCCTAGGTTGTATAAGGCCCGAACGGCATCCAGGTGTAGAACCTAGGATAGGCTGTAGATGTAAGCCCTTGAATAGGCTCGCTCTAGGAGTAGCTCATAGCCTAAACCAACCATTTTTTCTCTAAGTCATTGTATGATTGCATGTCAGTGCGCTAAATGAGATGTTTTCGTATTGTACCCCAGTTGGGGATTCTCACTGAGTAACTCGTTGCTCACCCTTATTTTCTGTGGTTTTCCACCAGGTAACTTGGGACAAAGGCTGGATGGCTAGGAGGAGGCTGCTGGATGATCATGGATAGCTGACTCTGAGTTGCACGTTTCTTTTATTGTTTTTATGATTTAGCATGTAGTGGGACTTGAGTCCCTAGGAAAGCACTCAAAAACTACTTTATGTTCTCGAACCTTTTCCTTTGTTTTCTTAAGAAAGTACTGATCAGTCACTTATTTGTTGATTTTTATTTTAATAGATTTATGGTTTTGTTTTAAATGTGTTGATTGAAAAGATTTAAATTTGGTACTCTGAACGATGTTTTTCCATTCTTAATCATGCATGCTAAGTAAGGATCTAGGTTAGAGACCGGTTCTCGGGTTGGGTCCTTATAGAGTTGCTTACCTAGGCTCATAGCTCCCCGTTTACTTGGCACCCAAGAGGTACCAAGATGTATCAGGATCCCAAGTACACGTTCTAGTGGATGGGCATGAAAAGAGATATAGCTGAGTTCGTTAGCGGTGTTTTACTTTGTCGCCAAGTGACGACTCTTAGGCGGCTTCGCAGTCTGTTTGGTACCGTTGAGTGTTCCGTAGTGGAAATGGGATGATATTTCGATGGATTACATTCTGGGTTGCTGAGGACACCGAAAGGGTTTACTCATATCTGGGTTGTTGTGGATCGGCTGACTAAGAGTGCACACTTCATTCCTCGCAGAATTAATTACACCGTAGAGTAGTGGGCACAATTATTCTTAGAGCAGAACATTCGGTACCATGGGGTACCAGCGAAGATAATTTCAGACCGTGATTCTCGGTTCACTTCTCGCTTCTAGAGAGCGCTAGAAGGGTGTGGGACCCGAGTGCAGCTTTAGTACCACTTTTCACCCTCAGACAGATAGTCAGACTGAGAGGGTGAACCAGATCCTTGAGGATATGCTGAGAGCATGTGTGTTGGATTTCCCAGGCAGTTGGGATCAATACTTGTATCTGATGGAGTTTGCCTATAATAACAGTTATCAGTCTACCATTCAGATGGCTCTATTTGAGGCCTTATAAGGCAAACATTGCAGATCTCCAGTGTTCTGGGAAGAGGTCGGTGACAGACAGGTTTTGGGTCCTGAGTTGCTCCAAATGACAAACGACGCGGTGCAAAAGATCAGGGCTCGCATGTTGACAGCTCAAAGTAGGCAGAAAAGTTACGCCGATGTTAGGAGCAGAGACTTCGAATTTGAGGTTGGCCAGTATGTTTTCCTAAAGGTAGCACCGATACGAGGTGTGTTGAGGTTTGGTAACCGGGGGATGTTGAGCCTCAGGTTTGTAGGGCCTTTTGAGATCCTTGAGTGGATTGGTGCAGTCACTTATCGTTTGGCATTACCCTCATCTTTGGCAGTAGTTCATAATATTTTCCATGTTTCGATGTTGAGACAATATGTGGCAGACCCGACACAGGTTGTTGATCACGAGCCGTTAGAGTTGAACAAGGATTTGAGTTTTGAGGAGAAGCCTGTGCAGATTTTGGCTCGAGAGACTGTAAAGACCCAACCCGATAATGGAACTAAATCTAGGTCTTTACTCAGCATGCAAATTTAAAACATAAAAGGACCCAGCCAGGGTCGGATTAAAAGCTTTTCAAACACATGAGCGGGAAAACAATCAAAACAAAGTAAACATTCATTAGGCAAAAACGAACCATTCAAATTTAAACAGTGACTGATCAGTACTTTCCTTAAAAACATAAAATAGTTCAAATCATAGTTTTTCCTACGGATCTAAGTCCAACTACATGCTGAAATCCAAAAACAGTAAAATAAGACACGACAGAGTGTCAAGAAGCATCCATGATCTCCCACTCTCTCCGCTAGCCACCCGGTCTTTGTCCCAAGTTACCGTGGAAGAAACCACGATAAGGGTGAGTATAAACATACTCAAGAAGAACCCCGACCGGTAGTGCGATACGATGCAATCTATCATCTAGCGACCTAGTACACATGCCACAAATATCAACACGGATCTTAGCTCAATGAGCTCACAAGGCAAATCGGAATCCACGGAAGTCTCCTACTTAGGCCTAACGATTGGCTCTCAAACCAATCCGGGACATCTCCAAGGGTCTTTCTCCCTTGGCCAATTGATCACTCAAAAACCGATCCCAAGATGTCCGACACCTCGAGGGTCTTTCTCCTCGACCAATTGATTAACTCTAAAGTCAATCCCAATGGGTGTCCTCAAGGGTCTCTTACCCTCGCTATATAACTGGACTATCGGGAGAGTACCCAAGTCCGGCTCTAAACGAAGGAACGGTGTACTCACGAACATTAGCCCGGGAGCTCTCCAGGCCGGCTACTAACGCTGGCGTGGCGCGCACACCGCATGCTCTTCGCAACGGTGTAAATGCGGGGCCTAAGGGCAAACACGTGGGCAGCACGCATGCCTAAGACTCGGAAAGCGGTGTCACCGATCACGAGAGTGCGAGGCCCTCGGCACTCATTTGTGCAAACTGTACCACCGACTGAAGCTAAGAACCGGCCAAGGTAGGCTTGCACCGTTGGCGTGGTTCCGCTCTAGCGGAGCTACAAACTAGGCTTATGCCAATGAGGTAGCTAATCCTCACCGTCGCCGGGGAAGCAAGGTACGTTATGCTTCGCTCTACTCCCGACCGGTGGGGACAAGGTACGTTATGTCCGCTCTCACCTCTAGATGATGACAAACCCTATCATACTAGCTTAGACTACCAAGCACGTGATTCTGGCTAACATCCACAAAGACATCTGTCATACATAGCCTAGCATGATACTACGCGCTTAAAGCAGAATCTCAAGCATCTTTGGAAGAACAAACCTAGCATGGCACTAACATGTACAAAAAGGCAAAACATGCTAGCAAGAATTCAATCACTAGCTATCCTATCCACTAACATGCTCATAAAGGTAAACAAGCATACAAGGCACAATTAAGAAAGCATAGCAGTGGTCCACACAACCACGGTAGGAAGTCCTTACACGGAAACAAGTGGAGAATAGCTATCACAACCAAAAAGACCCTCGAGCTTAATACGAACTCGAGAAACCTAGGCATAAATAAAGCATCCTAAGTAAATACATACACTGAGCCGAAGCTTAGAAAACACAAAGGGATTGGTTCGGGAATTACCACCGAGAAGACACGGGCCTCGCAGCAAGGAGGGTGGCTTAAGGCGCCGGTCTTTGGTGCCGCTGGCCGGCAGGGGCTGGCTGCTGGCGCTGGGCGCTGGGCGCCGGGCGCTGCGGCGCGCATCACGGCGGGCGGACGCAGGCAGTGGCGCATGCGGTGCGCGGTTGCAAGGCGACGCGACGAGCGAGCGACTTCGGCATTGGTTGGCGCGCGGGCGAGGATCGCGCTGAGGGCGCGGGCGCGCGTGCGGCGGCGACGCGTCTGAGGCTGCGTTGCGTGACTGTGGCGACCACGAGCGACGCCGGCGGTCTTTGGCGCCACGAGGCGACGTCGGCGACGATGGGTGTGCGCGGTGGGGCTTCCGGTCGCGCAGCGCGGATGTGGCCGGGCGGCAGGCCGGGGGCGTGGTCAGTGCGGTCAGGCAGGTGTGCAGCGGGCAGGGGTGTGGCGGCGAGGGGTGCGTGCGGCTAGGGTGGGTGGCTCGGGGGTGGCTCGATGGTGTGGCTAGGGCTGCTCGGCTAGGGTTTTAGGAGAGAGAGAGAGAGAGAGAGAGAGAGAATGCGGCTAAGAGGGGAAAAAAATAGGAGTTTCTTGATTTTCCTTCTTTTCCTTATTTATAAATAGGTTAGGAGACCTAAATTCCTTTCCCAAGGCTTTTCTCTTGCGGGTCCCGGCTAAAGAAATTCTTTTCTCTTTTTTCTTTTTAATTAAGACTCTTTTCTTAAAACTCCACATTCACCATTTAGGGCAAGGCTCAAATCCCAAACGATTAAATTAATTTTCCAATTAATTTTGTTATTAACCGGGAAGGAAAACGGGGCCGTTACAGCCCAAAACCTTGCGTAACCGAGAGATTAACCTAGTGAAGGTTCAGTGGAGAAATTAGAAGGCAGAGGAAGCTACTTGGGATTTAGAAGGCGAGATGAGGATGCATTACCTAGAGTTATTTTAGGACTTTCGGGGACGAAAGTCTTAAAAAGAGGGAATATTGTAACAGCCTAGAAATTCTATTCCAGTTTCTTAGTTATTATTCGGTTTCTAGTTCCAGGTTAAGAGTGACTTTTTGAGAGGTTTGAAGGCTTTTCGGTTAAAAGAGAAAAATAAGACTAAATGTGTTTTTGCTAGGATTCGAACCATGGTGGTTTGGAAGTTGGATTTGAGCCAAATGTAGAGAAAATAAAATGGTTTTTAAAAGTGCTCTTGGTGGGATTTGAAGGTGGGATTTTTTTAGGCATTTTATTATTAAAAATAGGAAAATTGCATTATGGCTTCATCTCTTTCTCATTTCCTTCCCCTTGGCGACCACACTACCTTCTTCCTCTCTTCTTCTTGGCCGAGCCTCTCCATAGGTTCAAGCTCCCCATTGCTTTCCATTGCCAACTTCCAAGTGTTCCTCCATAGTTCATCTCCTCCATTGTTTCTCCGAGGTAAGTCTTTGTAAACTCTTTTTCCTCTTCTTCTTGCCATGGCCGAGACTAAGCTCTAACCAAGAGGAGTTTGTTTTCCTTCTCTTCCCCATTGTAGATCCAAGAGCCTTGCCTTAGGAAGTGAAGATCTTGCTTGGTCTTCCTCTTGTTTGTTGAGATCGGAGACTCCTTCTCCTTCCAACCTCCATTGTCGATGGCCCTTAGTAAGATGACGGTGTTTTTTCTTTTTTAAGTGTTGTGGTTGTGTAGATCTAACTTGTTCTTCCTCCTTGTGCAAGACAAGCCCTAGCCGAGCCACCCTTGATTTTGCATCCATCTTGGCTAAGATCACCTTGCACCTTAGAGGCCTTGCCCAATTCACCTAGGTAAGCTAAGTGATCTTGTTATGTTGCTTTGTTGGAGAGTTGGTTGGGCCAAGAGAAACATGATAGCAAGTTGTTTCTCCTTTGGCCGAGAGCTCCATGTGGTTTGGGTGTGTGTGTGTTGCTTGCTTCCTAGCCGAGATTTAACTAGCTTGTTGTTGTTGTGGTGATGCCCTAGCCAAGATCAAGAGGTTCAAGTGTTGTAGCCGAGCTCCTTGTGTTCCTTTAGTGCTTGGCCGAGAGCACTAAGTGCAAGTAGGGGTAGTCTGTTGATTCCCTTGCTTCTAGTTGTAGTTCTTAGTTAGTGTTTATCTAGCCAGGTTTAATTGGATGTTGTATGCTTTATTAGGTTGTGAGACACTGCAGCTCAAGGAGCATTTTACTGTTGTTGTTTTCTACTTGTTCCAGGTAAGGATCTCTTACCAGGGTTGTGTGGACCCTACGATATGTCTTGATTGCATTCTATTTATATGTCATCTGTTATGAATATGTTAGAGGAAAAGACTATTTCATTGTTTAACTCTGCTAGCATGTTTGCCCTGTTTCTACATGTTAGTGCCATGCTAGGTTTGTCCTTCTAGCATGTTCTGAGATTCCTGTTTCAATTCGTAGTATCATGCTAGGTTGTACTTGTATACTTGTTGAGCATGTTTGAACTACTAGTTATTGTTTACTCTGTGATATTAGATAGTTAGTTAGAATTGTCTGAATCCAGAGGCTGAGAGCGGACATAACGTACTTTACTTCCGCCCCTGCCAGCCGATGCAGATTAGCTCCCGCATCGGTATAAGCCTAATCTGTAGCCTGCTAGAGCAGAACCCGTCACGGGTGTAAGCCTGCCCAGAGACAGTTTTTAGCTTCAGGTCGGTGGTACAGGCTGCTACAGCTGAGTGCCGAGGGCTCTGCACTACTGTAGATCAGTGACATAGTTTCCGTTCTTGCTTTAGAGTCTGACTTCGGGTACTCTCCCGTTGTCTTAGGAACAGCTTGGCCGAGGGTAAGAGGCCCTCGAGGACACCTATTCGGGATCAGCTTTTGAGTTGGGCATTTGACCGAGGGAGAAAGATCCTCGAGGGTGTCTGACATCTATTTAGGATCAGCGTTTGAGTTGATCAATTGGCCGATGGAGAAAGACCCTCGAGGATGTCATTTGGGTTTGGTTAGGAGAGCCAATCTGTAAAGACCCGACCCAAAAGGGGCTCTAAATAGGCCTTTACCCCAATGCATGCATTCAAAGGAAAGGATAATATGCAAATAAGTTTTCAGATTCCCAATTAAAACAAAACAATCAAGGTTCAATCAGAAATCAATATAGTTTCTTTGAAACTCTGTCCCTGTCTCCAAGCACCTGTTTCAAGGCAAATACATTTCCAAAACGTACACTCTGATCAGAGATTTATTAAAACATTTGAAACATCCTCAAATTCAATAAAGCGGGAATCCACAAAATCATTCAGAAAACATCCTAGGGCTCCGTGCCTGGCTACATGCATTCAGGGGAAAATGAAAGACAAGAGTCATAGAAATAAAAAGTCGAGAGACTACAAAGACGTTCCCATGATCATAGCTCCTCCTTGACCATCCCGCCTCGCGCCATGGTTACCGAAAGATAAGTAAGGGTGAGTAACGAATTACTCAAGAAGAATCCCCAACCGGGGTACAACACGATGCACATGGTCATCTAGATGAGTGTATGCAAGCTATGAATATAAACACATAATAGAGCACATAGCTTAAGTCCACACTTGGACCTCGGATGCCAACTCGTGGTCTTAGTCCGGAATAATCCACACCACACAATACGCCCTATACGAGAACCAAGTCTCGGCCTCTCGGCCTCATCTCGCCGACACGTAAAGGTACACTAGCTCAAGATCCCGAGGAGCTCTCCGGTCGGTATTTGTAATGAGCGTAAGCATGCACCGCGTGCTCTCGCAGACTATGGGGGTGCCGGTCTAGTGGCAAGCGCCCATGTCCATCCACCACGCCTAACTAAATCTCCGGATCGGTGTCACCGACATAGGGGTGAGACGGACACGTGAACTATGTCACCTGAACCACCGCACCGAGGCTAAGGAACCGGTCGTGATAGGCTTACACCAGAAGCGGTCCTTGCCCTAACAGTGGCAATCAAGGGCTACGGCCGAACACGCCGAGGAAGTGCCGATCGTCGGGGACGAGGCAATGCCAAGTCATCATCCCGACCGTTGGGGCATTTAACGATCCGCCACCTCACCCAAGATTGCGGGGCCTACCGGTCGGGTTAGCTAAACCCTAACGGGGTCCAGGACGGAGAAGCGTCTCGACGTCCCCGCCATGGATGCAAGAAACTTTATGCATCGGCCGGATGATGCTACCTACCTACACTTTAACCTATCATATCAATAACATACAATCCAATACAATCCAAAACGTGCTCGCGAGATACAACGAACCTAGCATGGTACTACGAAGCAAGAACAGATATGAGCATGCTAGAACGGAACAACCTAGCATGGGCTAACATGAGAGAACAACATATGAAGTCATGCTAGTCAGAATTCGAAACAGAGCACCTAAACTATACATGCGATAATCACAAACAAACATACAAACAACAATCACATAGAACATCGCAGGTCCACACAACTCCGTGAAGAAATCCTTACCTTGGCCGGGAGGCAACTACACACAAAATCCTACGCCGCGATCGATCCCGAGCTAGCTAACGAGAACCTAACAAACTCAATAGAAATCACAATCATAGCCCTAAAATATAATAAAACAAGTGAGGCTCGGCTTGGGGCACTCACACGCACGCACGACGACACGGCCGAAAAGTCGCTGGCAGCCGGCTGGCTGGATCGGGCGCTGGCGCGGCGCGGCTGCAAGGCGGACACGCTACTGGAGCACGCAGACGGGCGAAGGCGCGCGGGCGCTGGGCGAGCGGCCGAGCACGAGCGAAGCGTCTCGCGGCGTGGCGGGCGAAGCGGCGGAGCGGCGCGCGCGGACACGGCGATTCTGGCTGCTGCTGCGAATCGGTGCGAGCGGCGGCTCGCGCGAGGATCGGCGCGGCGATGGATCGATTCGGGCGGCTGGTGGTGTGCGACGGCGACAGTGGCTGACCGACGCGTTCGGGCGTGCCGCCGGCAGAGCAGATTCGAACAATTTCTTTGGCGCGCGACGGGCTCATCGGTGCGATCGGGCGATGGCTTCCTCGGCTGCGACACGGCTCGCGACAAGCGATCTGCGATCTCGGCCGGATCTGGTGCGGTTCGCTGGTCGAGGGCGTCTGCTGCGGCAAGGCAGTGGTCGCGACAGCCGGATCGGGCGACGGTGGTGGATCTCATTGGCGCCGGGCGGATCTCGCTGGGCCGGAGGGTGGCTTGTGCGGCAAAGTGAGGTGTTGGAGAAGAAATGCAAACCTAGCTTCCTTTCTCTTTTAACCAAATACAACAAAACTCCAAAACCCAAGGCTAACCATAAAATGACCCGGAAGGAGCAACAAGAGCTCTCCATAGCTCAACTGGCCACACCACCCACCTGACTTCTCAGACCACCTGGGTTCGAAACCCACCAAACACACTTTTAACACACAATTTTCCTTTTGCATCTCCCCATGCCCAAACACATCCACAAAGCCTCAAAAACTCACATAAATCCATCCAATAATTTTAGCAACTAGAAAAAGACATAAACGGTCCTGACGGCCCGACCAAATTACTAAAATACCCCTAGGGCATACCTGGAAGACCGGGACGAAAACCTGGGCCGTTACAATATTCCCTCCTTTTTATGACTTTCGTCCTCGAAAGTCCTTAAGACTGAAACAGCACAGGATACTGCAATCTCATCCCGTTTTCCCCGCTCACAAGCGGCCTCCTCTGAACTCTAACTCCTCCACTGAACTTTTACCAAACGGATCTCACGATTATGCAACGTCTTCGTCTCAAGGACCAGAATACTCACAAAGCTTCCTCTCAAGCTCAAATCCTCAATCACCGCAAAGGCTCAAAGTCCACACCGAGCGATGGGTCCGACACATACCGCCTCACACCGATACATGAGAATATCGCACACTACCGACAATGACAGAAAAAGCTAACCAATATGCAACTCGCCAATCCTCTCGAGAATCTCAAATGGTCCAACAACAGGAGACTCCACTTCTCCCGCTTACCAAAACTCAACACAACTCACAACGGCACAACCTTAAAAGCACGACTTTGTCCAACCTCAAACTCTAAAACTCGACGCTAGAACATCGATTGAAACTTTCATGCTCGCTCTGAGCTAACCACAAACGAGCTCAACCTCTTGCACAACACCTCTGGTCAATCTGCAGCAAACACAGACCCAAAACAACACCGACGGCCACCAACCTTTTCTCACAAAGACTAGAGAGACCGCAACACTTACCGTACAATGCCTCAATGGAACCACAAGAATCGATCACGAGAATCGCTACCCAAGGCAACCTCCTAAAACCACACCTGGTCTCCCCCGCCTAATCACGGAAACACCAACTCGCAACAAGCTCCAAGGATCCGGCTCACTCCTCCCAAAAGACCATCGGACAAAAAGGGTGAAAACACTACAGAATCGCACTCGGCTCATAAGCCTCTAAGAACACTCTCTCGAATCACGGTTCGCCCACGCACCGCCTAGAACAAACCTTTGTTGCCACACCCTAATGGCAACATCTCCAACCTGAAATCGACATGCCTCTACTCCATAGAAATGGCATCTCGCACACCAACCGAGGTGCGAGCTCTAGCTCATCAAGTCAATACTCCAAAATCCGAACTCACACAACAACCTCAACTAGCCGACGGCTCCCACACGGAAACTTACAATCCAACAACTTGAGTGCTACGAACTAGGAAGCTCAAACAACTACAATCGCATAGCTATGCCAATCCACTCATCTCTAGCTCGACTCAAATCACTAGTTGGGCAAGACAACTTGCAAACAAACCAGTCCCAGAGGGCTCCATCCACTAAACTTACCTCCATGCAAACAACGGAACAAAGCTCGCCTCAAATATGAAACACATCTCACAAGTCCAAACGATAACACATACAGCTTAACCCTCAAGCTTAGGCTTAATGCACCTTCCCACCGAAACTTCATAACGGAACTCCACTACCCGGTCAACACCAACTACCAAGAACAAGAATACCAACAATGGTCGGGCAGAGTGCAAGCTACACTAGCAGCAAGGATCCTCGATAAGTCCGGACCTAATCCAGCCACAATGGTGCAACCTCAACCCACAATCGATACAAAGGAGATCTTCCACTACAAAGGTGCAACATCTTCCATGCCAACACACAAAATCTTAACCAACTAGGCCAAACACTCATAAGAGGCGGGACAACCTTTACTGCAGCCTCTAGAACACCCTCCAAGAATCCGCTTTAGCGGACAAACGACTACTTCCAAGCAACCAACAAACTTTTCCTTCAAGCTAGCGCTTCCACCATTAACTCCAAGACCAAGGAGTAACTCCGACAACTCCCCGAAGGAAACGGCTCCTACAAGCGGACAACCAACGGACAGAGAACTCCACATACGCCACCGTCTTGCTCCACCGAGCAACAACATCTAATCTCACGGGGGCACAACAAGGGTCCATCTCGATGAACCTCCAAATGCCAAACGGGGCAACTCAACATCCGAAACAGGAAAAACAACCAACATGGCACAAACCACTCGCCCCCACGAGCAAAACTAAACTCTAGCAACTTCAATCCACACTTGGTCAACACCAAGCATCAACTTGCCACCACACCGAAACCACTCCGGACTTTACTCCAAATAAACACTAGCTTGCTAGTCTACCAAGATCGCTAGCAACTCCACCGAGGCTACAACTACACGCCTCCAGCTAGCCAACCTGAAACTCACTAGCTGGGCTCGATCGAGCTCTCGAGAGGCTCTCCACGACCTAGGGTTCTTGGCAGCACCCTCGACACACACACCGCCAAGATACGATCTAGCAGACAACCGCTGAACAAACAACTCCAATTTCAAAGATCCCAACCATGTGGCCAACTCCAACTCCTTGGGAACCTAGAGGACCCGGCGCTATGAGAACGCGTCATCCTCCTACTCAAAGCATCAGCCACAACATAACTTCTACCCAAGGAAGGATCCGAACAACTCTCTTAGCCATGCCGATCGAAACCACGCGGCTTAGCTACCATCGCTCTTGTTCGGGTTTCCAACCGAACTCCAACCAACGATAACCAAGAAGATCCGCCAACCAAGCTTAGGCCCAACTTAACAAATCTTGCCTAAGCAACAACTTGATACCACGAGCATCGTATCCTTACCACCTCAACCCAAGCCTTACAACAACCACCGGAGTCCAACTTCTCAAGGCACCGAGCACGAGATCTCCAAAGCAAACCCTACATGGATGCGAAACTCTCGCCACTTTAACGAACCACACAAAACACACTTGTGTGCACAACTCCCAACCTTCCTTTAGAGATCCAAGACTAACAAGCGCTTTTCCACAAAGCAACGATAACTCCCGGCAATGATACAAACAATCCAAGGAACACCAAAAGTTCCATCTTCACACGATACTCAAGAAGCGGTGGCAACCTTGCTCGCTAAAACATAACGACGCCAAACCGAACTTACTTTATACCAAGACTCTACCAAGTGCGCTTACACATAAGGCGCCCTACTCATCTCATAGGCATCCAACTCATCTCATAAGCATCCAACTCATCTCGAGAGCATCCAACTCATCTCACGGGCATCCAACTCATGGTTCCCCGCTTTGGACCGAACTCGCATCTACAATGCTCACTCAACTCAGTTTAGGCACCCGAAGGTAGTGGACCGCACTACCAACCACAAAGATCTCTTGGCCTTAGCACTAGCGTGAGACTCACACGCACTAACACTTACCACCCGCCAACCCGCCGACTTACTCGACCCCAAGAACACCGGGAAGAGGCTCCAGCTCCTCTCGAACATCCTTTCACTTGTGGTCCTTCAACTACCACCGAACTAGCCCTCTTGCACGACCTAAACAAGTGCATTTTCCATAAATGGATTCAATGGCTAAAGAAGTGTGTTGAACTCCGGATGGCATAGAACCATCTGCTATGCCAAGCCAAACTCAAGCTCGAACCAGGACTTAGTGCCAAAGTGGCACACCAACCAATGCACCTCAAGTGCTACTACTACCAAATCCACATCCGAGGAAGCGGGGCTGTTAAACAACAACAGCTCGCAGGGGGCAAAGATGACCCTTCATCCGCCTCAAGCCACTAACACGGCAACTTGCCAAACAATCGGGCGATGGTGGAGACTCGCTAGACCACCTCTCACAAGGGACTTCCACCACCATCCGATGAACCAAACAAAGACAGAACGGCACACCTCGGCCTTTGAGCAGCAGGCATCCCACACACGGATGCTAAACTCAAACTCGCCAACTACTTTACTACTACTATCGTGAGGACTTACTAAAACATCGAGCTCTACAGGCATCCATTTGCCAACCCGGGCGCTCCAACAACGCCAACAAACTCATCCGAATAAACTGCTGATCATGCCCTCCCGAGAACCTCGGGGCTACAAGAGCTACTGGGGAAAAATGTCAAACAGACTCGTCACCGGGCTAATCGTGCCGGGACTCCTCACTACGCGCTACAAACCGCGCACTGGTCTCCGCTCACGATAGCTAAAGACACGCCATCGATCTCTCATGGGCCGAGCACACTCGCTCAAGGAGTCTCACTGAGGCGCCGCTAGCCTCTACCCCCTCCTCTAGGCAACTCAATCGCCGGGGCCAAATCGGCATGCGGGCCTAACAACCCGGACGCGGCCTCAACATCAACACGATCCGTCCAACTCCTCGGCCGGACATGCCAAGCGCCCTGCTCCTCGTGGTGCGATCAACATATCTTGGCGATCCGCACGAAGCACCACCACCCTCTCACTAGGGAAAAAGCGGCAACTAGGCCACAAATGGCCAACGGGAGTCTAAGCTCGCCTCCCTGCCGAACGATGTCCCGGGGCATCCGAATCTATCTGGATACCTCAACAAGCCGCTAAACAAACCGCTCGCGATCGCGGAAAGTTGGCATGATGGCTCACTAAGCCCAAACCAACAACGAGTCGAACTCGCTCGTCTCCGCTCCACAACACTACACAAGGCATACACTAGATGAAAGGTATTGTAAATTCTTAACCCTTTTCTAAAACAGAAAACTTAGGCGCACTGATGATCGCTTGAGTGTTTGGTGATCATGGGAAAGACGACCTACAACAAAAGGTCGGTCCTACAGAATCTATGACTCTAAGCTCGATACCAATCAGAAAGACCCGACCCAAAAGGGGCTCTAAATAGGCCTTTACCCCAATGCATGCATTCAAAGGAAAGGATAATATGCAAATAAGTTTTTGATTCCCAATTAAAACAAAACAATCAAGGTTCAATCAGAAATCAATATAGTTTTTTCAAAACGCCCCCTGTCTCCAAGCACTGTTTCAAGGCAAATACATTTCCAAAACGTACACTCGATCAGAGATTTATTAAAACATTTGAAACATCCTCAAATTCAATAAAGCGGGAATCCACAAAATCATTCAGAAAACATCCTAGGGCTCGTGTCCCGCTACATGCATTCTGTGGGAAAATGAAAGACAAGAGTCATAGAAATAAAAAGTCGAGACGACAAAGACGTTCCCATGATCATAGCTCCTCCTTCACCATCCCCGCCTCGCGCCATGGTTACTGAAAGATAAGTAAGGGTGAGTAACGAATTACTCTGTAAGAATCCCCAACCGAGGTACAATACGATGCACATGGTCATCTAGATGAGTGTATGCAAGCTATGAATATAAACACAGAATAGAGCACATAGCTTAAGTCCACACTTGGACCTCGGATGCCAACTCAGGGTCTTAGTCCGGAATAATCCACACCACACAATACGCCCTATACGAGAACCAAGTCTCGGCCTCAGCCTGTCTACTGTCGATACGAAAGGTACACTAGCTCAAGATCCCGAGGAGCTCTCCGGTCGGCGTTGTAATGAGCGTAAGCATGCACCGCGCTGCTCACTCGCAGACTATGGGGGTGCCGGGTCCAGTGGCAAGTCGCCCATGTCCGGGCCACCACGCCTAACTAAATCTCCGGATCGGTGTCACCGACATAGGGGTGTGAGACACTCGACACGTGAACTATGTCACTGAACCACCGCACCGAGGCTAAGGAACCGGCCGTGATAGGCTTACACCAGAAGCGGTCCTTGCCCTAACAGTGGCAATCAAGGGCTACGGCCGAACACGCCGAGGACGTGCCGACTGTCGGGGACGAGGCAATGCCAAGTCATCATCCCGACCGTTGGGGCATTTAACAGTCTGCCACCCTCACCCAAGATTGCAGGGCCTACCGGTCGGGTTAGCTAAACCCTAACGGGGTCCAGGGACGGAGAACTGTCTCGACGTCCCTGCCATGGATGCAAGATACTTTATGCATCAGGCCCGGATGATGCTACCTACCTACACTTTAACCTATCATATCAATAACATACAATCCAATACAATCCAAAACGTGCTCAACAGATACAACGAACCTAGCATGGTACTACAAAGCAAGAACAGATATGAGCATGCTAGAACGGAACAACCTAGCATGGGCTAACATGAGAGAACAACATACGAAGTCATGCTAGTCAGAATTGTAACAGAGCACCTAAACTATACATGCTGATAATCACAAACAAACATACAAACAACAATCACATAGAACATCGCAGGGTCCACACAACTCCGGTAAGAAATCCTTACCTTGGCCGGGAGGCAACTACACACAAAATCCTACGCTGCGATCGATCCCGAGCTAGCTAACGAGAACCTAACAAACACAATAGAAATCACAATCATAGCCCTAAAATATAATAAAACAAGCAAGCTCGGCTCGGGGCACTCACACGGCACGCATTTACACGACGACGGCCGAAAAGGCCTGGCAGTCGGTGCGGCTGGCTGGCGCTGGCAAAGCGCTGGCGCGCGCTGCAAGGCGACACGACACGCGCTGGAGCACGCAGACGGGCGAAGGCGCGCTGGCGCTGGGCGAAGCGGCCGAGCACGAGCGAAGCGCTCGGGCGTGCGCGGGCGAAGCGGCTCGGAGCGGCGCGCGGACACGGGCGATCGCTGCTGCTGCGCGCGAACTAGTGCGACGGCGGGCTGCGCGCGAGGACGGGGCGGCGATGGACGGATCTCGGGCGGCCTTTGGTGTGCGACGGCGACGGTGGCCGACCGACGCGTTTCGGGCGTGTGCCGCCGGCAGATCTAAACGGCTGGCTGGCGCGCGACGGCTCATCGTGCGATCGGGCGATGGCTTCCCTCGGCCGCGACACGGCTCGCGATAAGCGATCTGGCGATCCTCGCCGGATCTCGTGCAATTGGCTGGTCGAGGGCGTCTGCGGCGGCAAGGCAGTGGTCGCGACAGCCGGACCGGGCGACGGTGGATTCACTTGGCCGGCGGATCTGGCTGGGCCGGGAGGTCTGGCTTGTGCGGCAAAGTGAGGTGTTGGAGAAGAAATGCAAACCTAGCTTCCTTTCTCTTTTAACCAAATACAACAAAACTCCAAAACCCAAGGCTAACCATAAAATGACCCGGAAGGAGCAACAAGAGCTCTCCATAGCTCAATCGCCACACCACCCACCGACTTCTCAGACCACCTGGGTTCGAAACCCACCAAACACACTTTTAACACACAATTTTCCTTTTGCATCTCCCCATGCCCAAACACATCCACAAAGCCTCAAAAACTCACATAAATCCATCCAATAATTTTAGCAACTAGAAAAAGACATAAACGGTCCTGACGGCCCGACCAAATTACTAAAATACCCCTAGGGCATACCTGGAAGACCGGGACGAAAACCTGGGCCGTTACACAATCATTAGGCCGAAAGTAGGAAACTTTTGAGGTTCCCGAACTTGTTCTGTTACCTCGTTGAGCAAAGTTCTGTGCTGGTAACTGTTTGCATGTATACTAGGATGCCAAGTGATTGATGTATCATATTGTACCCCGTCTAGGATTCTTACTGAGTGCCTTCGTACTCACCCTTACTTTCCTTTCAGGTAACTTGGGACAGCATCAGGATGGTTAGTGGAGGGAGCTGTTTAATCATGGGAGCTGCCGGCGTACTCTATCTTTTATTGCTATTTGAGTCTTTCTCCCTGTAGTAGCATGCTGGGTAAACTATTTCTAAGTTTTAAGCCGTTGTTTTGAATTGTTAACTTTTGAAATACTGGATAGGATTTATTTATGAAAGTTTTGGAATGGATATTTTCTTTATGTTGTTGAATTAAGTTTTATTTTAAGTTGTCTTCTTTACTACTTTGAAATTTTTAATTTGTAAGCATGCTAGTAAGAACCGGGTTTAGGACCAATTTTGGGTCGGGTTCTTACAGAAGCTGCTGCTTTAGCATGTCATATTGTCAATCGTTCTCCGGATATTTCTCTCCAGAAAAAGAAACCACAAGAAGTGTGGTCTGGTAGTCCAGCCAATTATTCAAATTTAAAGAAATTCGGTTGTCCGGCTTATGCTCACGTGAATGATGGTTAACTTGAACCAAGATCTTTAAAATGTATTTTTATTGGTTACAAGCCTGGATTTGAGGGATATAAGTTTCGGTGTCCGGAGACTAAAAAGGTAGTTGTTAGTATAGATGTGATATTTGATGAATCTTCCATGTTTGGTGGAAAGTCTTCTAAAATGCAGTCTTCGAATGAAATAGTTACGTGTTTATTCCTAAACTCCGATTTAAAGACTATAGCCATCAAAATACTAACCTATTGAATATGTAAACTAGCCTTAGGTTATTTCCTCTTCCGATTTATAACCTATTAGTGCATGTGGATGATCGGTTGACATTTGCTATTTAATTAAGATCCTAATTTAACATGCTTCAATTAACAACTCCCTTTTCCCGAGTTCATGATTTCTACAACAAGCACCCTTAACCTTTGCCTAAAATGCATAGCTAGAAATGAAAGTAAGGGAGAGAATAAAGAAGAATAAAATGAAAGTCATTGCAAAAGAAACTGAATTAATTCAAATGCAAGAACAGTTCGAATGGGAAAATGATGCTGAAAATAAATATCATGAAAGAAATAAGACAAGATAAAGTAGAAAGCGGTAAATAGTGGCGACTGCTTGAAGAACAAGACTCCGTGTCAATAGGAACACGAACTTCGCTTCGAAACCTTCATCCCAAGTGCGGGAGAAGAACTCCAAAAATAGGCACACTTTCACTCTTGGTTCTTCTCCTTTTTATAGGCTTGAAATGCCTCGGGATTAAGAAATCAACTTGGAAGTCAAGGATTTGATTTGAACTTTTATTCCCTTTTATTGCATATCTCTTGATTCTTGCGACAGATTTCCTCTGATTTTGTCAATCACATCTTAGCTGATTAAGGTATGAATCCCATGATTATTACAGTTTGTCTATTCTATAATCTGATAGTTGGCATTAGCTCGGCATCCGATTCTTTCCTTATGAAGGCTTTTGCATCTAATCTGTTTTGCAACAGGTATTTGTCCATCGCAAATATTATTTGGGAAATCTTGCGGTCTGCAATAGTATTTTGACCTTCTGCTTCTCCTTTGAATGCGATGCTAACCATGTTCCCAATTCCTGTAGATATAGCAATAAATTAGCGCAGCATGGAATCTTTTGTATTTAAGTACAAAAAGCATTTAACATTCACATTTTACTCTAAAATGCGCTAATTTCCTTAACCTTTTATATCTTGGCTCATAAATCAAGCATGCATCGTATTTATATGAATTTCCCATCTTAATGTTATTCTAACTCTAAAATTTATTCGATTAATGCACAAATACCTTTAGAAAATATTAAGATATTGGCCTAAATAATGCTATATTTGAGAGCTATCAAAACTCTTATTAAAATTCTCAAGGATGTGGCAACAGTATGATTGATTAAGCACATATCTTTTACTAGGATCGGTATAGTGTAAATTATGAAATCTTTTGTGGAACTATTCGAGTTTGTTATTCAGTGATAGATTATGATCTTGTTTTTTACTATGGGTGGATAAGTACCTTTAGGTCTACTACACATTTATGTTGCCAAGGGCAGATAAGTACCCTCAGGCTCGAGAATTGGTTTATAGTATTGAGGGCGGATAAGTACCCTTATTTAATTTCTTTGAATAATATGTATAGGCTTGTCATTTTCATTATCTTAGATAACTTTTATTATTGTATTTGGTTTCTGCCATAAATGTTGTGGAAATTTAGAACGATCTTGTTTTAAGGATTATGGGTACGATTTATCTGAGCTACTTATCATTTTCAATCATTTCACCTAATGTTTATAGCTCAAGGTTTCCTTATTGGGTATATTATATGCTCACCCTTAATTCCCTCTCCAGGTACTGTTGCATACAAGAGTGGCTAACGAGGGTTTTTAATCTGATATGAATTCAACGACCGAATTATTTTATCAACATGAAGGAGCAATTACAAGAAGCAAGAAAAGAAGTTTCCAAGAAGATTATAAAAATAACATGGCAAAATTTTAAATAAAGAAATTTCTAAATTTCTTATTTTGGGACTTTTTGATTTCAATGCTTTCCAACCATGCTCATAATTGCAAGGGACATTCTAGAAGAGTTGGTTGAGTCTATTTAAAGCATATCTACCCTTTTGTCTAGCATTTAAGCCATGCAATTGAGTTTTGATTTCCTAGGCCTTATTTTCTACAAAATGCATTTAGTAGCCTTTTGAGTCCCTTTTGTATTCCAAGGCATGCACGAATTTTTGGCTTTTAAAATGGCTTGTAATACATCATTTTGGACAGATTTATGATTGAAAAACTTGTGTTTTCTTAGACCCCATTTGGTGTTGTCTTTTTTTCAAATCTTGTTTTAGGTTTAAAGTTAAATCAATTCATTGGATTAGTCTTGATCAAGCTAATTCTGGAGTGAGTTGTCTTAGGATCTAAGAGTGACCATTTTAGATTTTGAGTGTGATCTAAGTTAGCTATCATTGTGAGTTTTTATAAGGATCCTAGAAGGACCTCTAGCTTTGAAAAATTCAAGCAACGATCGGCATTTATCATAATTGATCATGGGCTGTCTATTTTATTGATTTATTTCATCTAAGTCTTCTGCATTTTGAATTCATAAACATTATCTTTTGTTTCAGTAAAAGTATTTGAATTTCCTATAGGGGAATCCTGAACAAGTTATTTCTGCTAAAACTATTAAATGTCTCGAGTTAATTTTCTTGGAAATCGTATTACATTTATGTCACCTACCTTAATTATTTTTTTTTTTTGCATGCATGGGTAACACCCACCTGATTAATTCGGGAGTTTGGGTCGTTACACTAAAATTGAGCTTATTGAAAGTAAAAATATTCAATTTTGAAATATAGAGATTAAACTAAAACTAGACTTCAAATATAGGAACTAAAAGTGAGAATTATTGAAAAGTTAAATGTCAAAATGTTCATTTTTTTAATATATGGAGTAAAAGAAACTAGACCACCAATTTATGAACCAAATAGTTAATTTTCCTTTTTATTAAAGCATGTTTCTTATAAAAAAAAATGAAAGCTAGAATACCAAAAAGAAAGGTTATAAAGTTACTGTAAAGACCCGACACTAAATGACCCTAAATAGTCTTTACTTTAAGATGTTAATTTAGTAAAGCATGTAAGAGACTGAAAATTTAAAACATCTTTATTAAAATACTTAAATTAAAACTTCTTTGAGTTCACAAGGAAAATCAGTAAAACAAGCCTCTGGCCAGAGTTCATAAAACAATTACAAAATCCCAATAATAGTGTTCAAGTTTCAAAGACACTTCTAACAAATGAAAATACTCAGACAGTGCAGCGGCCTTTCCCATGATCCATCAGCTCCTCTTCTAGCCACCTCGATGTTGTGCCAAGTTAGCTGGTGGAGAAAACCACAGAAAGGGTGAGTACAATTGAACTCAGTAAGGATCCCCCAACCGGGGTAAAATACGCACAACAAATCCTCTAACATCCTAGCATACCAGCAACAACTTATAACTTGGCAGTCTCAAACAATACAACAACAGGATTACAATAACAAAGGTCTAAGCTCACAGCTAGACAAGGTTAGCACACACTGGGCTAACACACATGAGAACTACTCAAGTAATCTCAAAAGCTATAACAGTACAGCAAGAAAGGTTAGAACACATTGGGCTAACTAAGGACACCAACACATTGGGTTAGTCGTGGACTGCAACACACTGGGCAATTATGCTCAACCTGATTAGCAACACACTGGGCTAACAAGGGACAACAACACACTGGGCTAGTCCTGGAGCAACACGGGCAGCAACACACTGGGCTAGCCGGGATCGATGAATACACTGGGCCAATCTCGACCGCAAAGACACACCTGGGCCAACAAAGGGACAACACACACTGGGCTAGTCCTGGACTACAACACACTGGGCAGACTGCTCAACCTGTTAGAAACACATTGGGCTAACAGGGGACAACAACCCACTAGGCTGTCCTGAGCAAACCGAGCCAGCACAAAACTCGACTGACACTAGGGACTCCCTAAAGACTCTAACACATTAAGTAGCCTAAGTCCACAGAGTATATCAAACAACAGGTTCAGGATACTAGAATATATTGCAGACAAGATAGGCAGTCAATAAACAGGGGAGAACAGAAGCAGAACAATATTCTACATGCCAACATCCTAGCAACAATTCAGGGAATCCTAACAACAAACAGGCTTAACATACAAATCCGGCAGAACATACACAACATGCAAATTCAGATGACAAGCATCAGGGGATAAACAAAACTATGCATGCTTAAGAACAGACATCCTCCAGGGTACCTGCAAGAACCTATCACTAACAGTATATATATTCCAGACAACCTGCAGCAACCTATCCACTAACAGCTCAACAAACATGTAGTTCAGATCAACATGCAAACACAAGATAAACAAGAGCATACATGATTAACAACAAAACATCCTCCAGGGAACCTGCAAGAACCTATCGCTAACAATATATAAATGTTCCAGACAACCTGTAGAAAACCTATCCACTAACAGTTCAATCTAAAACAACACACAACCAGGAGATATCATTGTAGTGCTCAAGGCCTACACAACCCCAGCAAGGAACCCTTACCTGCCAACAGCAGAATCCAAACCTAGAAATAGTCCTTAAGCTGCAGATCACTTCATAAGCTACCATACAACCAAGCAGAAGATTACAATCCAATCACAAACATCCCAAGCAATCAAACAAGGAAAGAGATGGGGCTTTTACCGAAACCTGAGCAAACCTTAACTCCCAAGGAGGGGTCTCGGCCAAGCAAGCTAAATCACACACAAGTGGACTTCAAGTTCCTTTCTCTTCACTCTCGGCTAGGGCATCACACAACACAAAACCAAGATTAGTCTTACTTATAACACAACCCACAACCCATTAATCCTTCATGGTGCTCTCGGCCATCAAGATGAATTAGGGCAAGAACCAACTTTAACACCACCATTGCTTACCTTGTAGTCTCGAGCAAGTGGAGCACAAGGTGCCTCGGCAAGCACGCCCACAAGCTTGAAGATTCAGCTAGACTTTAGCTTGCACAACCAAGAAGAAAACTTGAGTAACCATTCTCCCAATCATTCAATCAGCAAACATAAACTCAACATAACCAAGATGCAACCCAAACTCACCTTGTGGTCTAGGCCAAGAAAAGAAGTGCAACTCCAATGGGGTCTCGGCTAGGCTATGCACAACAACAAAGCATCTTGATTAAAACGCAAACACCCAAACAAGGAGCTTCTCGAATAGATCTATAATTTTAAGAAACCAAAACACAAGGGAGCCTACCTTGGAGCTCTCGACCAAGCTTGGAGAATAGCCTTGGAAGAAGAGTTGAGAAAACTAGCCTTGGAAGAAGAGGAGAGCTCGGATCTACTAGCAAAAGGAAGAGAAAAGGCTTGGGGAAACTTTGATCTTGGAGAAGCTAGGTGGATTCGACCATGGAAGCAAGGGAGAAGAAGACAAGAAGATGAGGGGTGTTGGTTCGGCTAAGGGGAGAGTGGAGGAGGATATGACAAAAGCCTAAGCATTTTTCCCTATTTTTTATTAATAAAATACCTCCAAAAATCCCACCTTCAAATCCCACTAACTGCACTTTTAAAATTCTTTTTAAAATTCTCTACATTTGGCTCAAACTCAATTCTCAAACCAGCATGGTTCGAATCCTAGCTCCAACACTATTTATTTTTATTTTTTCCTTTTAACCGGGAGACCTCCAAACTTCATCAAAAAACTCCCGAACCCGGAACTTGAAACCAGAACACAATTAAAAGCTCAACACCAGTCTGGAAAAGCAACAGAAACCCCGAACAATTACCACATACCCCTGAAGGCCAAATGACCAAAATGCCTCTAGGAGCTCAAGAAGCTTTAACAGCCCAACCAACTAACTGAAAAATAACCGAACTTACCAGGAGAACCGGAAGGAAAACCTGGGCTTTTACAGTTACAATGGTAATAAAAATAAATATTTTACAAACTTTTGCATTATTTTAAATTCTGGTTTTTTTTTCGAATAATTTAAATTCTCGTTCAACACATGCTATATTTGTAAAATATCATTAAAAAATATACTAGGGCTAGAAATATTTTTTCCTTTTTTATCTCTCATTCTCTCTATCCTTCTCTCCTTGAGTTTCAGTTATTGGTCTCTCCTTCTTTCACTCCCCATCACATTTGAATTTATTTTTATTCTTACAAATTTTCTTTTTCTATATAAAGTTTAGTTGTACAAGTGATCTTAAGAAACACCTTTTCTTTTATACAAAAAAATAATAATAATAAAATAAAACACATATTTTCTTTTCGTTTTGGTTTGGTTTAGCAAAAAACCTTACAAACTCTCTCATATTTCATCTATAACATAGAACTCAAATAATCAAAGCTCTCGAAACGCTTAGAAAGGTAATTCAAAGACACCGTTTCTTTTCTTTTTGTTTTCGTAATTCAAAATTATTTAGGACTCGTTTGATAACCATTTGGTTTTTTATTTTGGGTTTATAAAATTTAAGCTTATTTCTACTCATATTTCTTACCATGTGCTCCATCTTTCCTACACAGTATGTATATTTTCTTAAGAAAGTAGGATTCACTAATCAAATTTCAAAAACAAAAACAAGTTTTTGAAAGCTACTTTTTTTGTTTCCAATTTTTGGTTTTGTTTATTAAAATATAGGTAAGATGTAGATATTCAAATAAGGAAAAAGATATAGTAAGGTAGTTGTTGTAGGCTTAACCTTGATAAACAAAAAATGAAAAATAAAATAGTTATCAAACGGGGCCTTAATTTGTGTTGTTTTATTTTTTACATCCCAAAACGCTTAGAGGGGTACTTCTTTAGTTCCTATGTTTTTTGGTGGAAGTTTCCACCTTATTTTAAAATCAAATATATTAGGGTCGGATTGATAACCATTTTGCTTTTTATTTTTGGTTTTTGAAATTTAACCTTATTCTTAGTCAATTTTCTTAAGATGTGTTCCACTTTTTCTACCGGGTATCCATCTTTATGAATGATAAACTAACTTTAAAAAACAAAAACAAGTTTGTTTTGTTTCAAATTTTGGTTTGATTTCTACAAATATAGGTGAGATGTAAATATTCAAGTAAGAAAAAACATATGGTATTTATGTAAGCTTAAATTTCAAAAACCATAAACAAAAAACAAATGGTTATCAAACATAGCCTTAACTTTTGAAATTTTAACAATATTCAATTTTAATCATTAAGATAACAAAACCATTAATTATATAGCTGGATATTGAATAAAATCATGATTTGTAGACTACTTTTGAATTCTAATATATAAATGAGGTAATTAATGTCTGTGAAGCGTTTAATTTTTATAACAAAAAAAAACTTTAAAAAATCTTAAGCATTATTGAAATCTAAAGAGTACATATTTGGTTTTGCCAATAAAAACGGTAACTTAGAAGTATTAGTGAACACTTGATGACTATGAGTCATAAGTTTAAATTCCTTACCGCCAATTGTTGTAATTAAAAAAGATGTTCTATTTTAAAACACAAGTACTATTAATCAAACAAAATTTATGTATAACAAAATATTTCACTTTCATTATCTTTAATCAATTTTATTTGATTGTTCAATCAGTTTATTGTTTCAATCATATTTCAATTTAATGTGTTTAATTATTTTAACTTATTTTCTATGGTTTTAACTTTATTGAATCCATCAGTTTCACTTTATTAAATTCATCCATTTGTATACTTGAAATCATTTCATAATTTTTGTTATATTTAATCAATTTTTTTTAATATTTCATTATTTTTTTTTAAGATTTCTTTTTATAAGATTTTGATATCCATAAATTTTCTTTCATTACAGGGGTTGGGTAAACTAGAACTAAAAGATATAATATTAACCAAAGTAATATATATATATGTATATATAAACCTAACGGTTGATTAAATTTTTCATTTTTTCTATTTTTATGAAGTAAAAACATTCTATTATAAATATAATATAAAATTTCTTTAATTCTAGATTTCTCATTAATATTCGGTCTTAATTTCTATAATTGTGTCAATTCTTCTCCAAGTTGATTTGATTCCCTACTTATTGGTGTTGTGTATATCAATCATATTATAAGAAATTTTTTTAACCATAAACAGAAAAAGAAAAAAACCGAAGCATATAATATAGAAAAAGTTAAAATAATTTTTTCTAGGTTAAAATATCATTTTTGTCCTTTAACTATACCTTCGCTTCTATTTTAGTCCCACAAATTTCAAAAGTTCAGATTTAATCCCTTAATTTTCAATACAGCTTAAAATTAGTTCGTGCTGGTAAGTTCGAGTTAAAGTCTGTTGTCAAAATGTAATAAAATAATAATATTATTATTTTTTTCTCTCTTCAAACTTCTTTCTCCTCCATCTTTGTGTGTTCTCTTTCTCTTGAGCTGAAGAATCTCTAAATATCTAAAGGGAAAGAACTTGTTGGGTTAAATAAATGATCCCCGAGGTTCAAAGACAAAAATCAGTAAGATTAAGAAGATATTTCCTGGAAGATCTCCATAAAACCTCAATTTCTGTAAAGAAGACAAATCAGGAACTTGACCAGAAAACAAATTCTGGCCAAATCCAAATCCTTCAACCTAGAACAGTTCCATAAAACATCAACAACTTCCCCATTCAAAAAATTAAACCTAAAATCCAGCTTCTCAAGAGATTTCAAAAAGAAAATAGAATAAAAAAGAAGACCCCATATAAGTTCTGAAAAGAAAGATTGATTTCAAGAACAGAGCCATTAGAATTGCATAAAACTCCATTGAAGCTGCTAGAAACATCCTTGCCCGAAACCAAAGAGCTGAGAATTGAAGAGTTTTGGTGGAGGGAAGATTTTATGACCAACAGTGAACTTTTGGCGTACGACGCTATTTTGGTGCTATATACGCAGGCCGGGTTATGACATGACATTCGATGCTTTCTGGGTCGAGAGGCGGACCCATTGGTTGCGCCCAAGGTGCGACAACTATGTTTGTCATTGGTTTGCGGTGAATGAAGGACTTCGCATCGAATATAAAACTATACCAGAGCTCGTCCATAAATGGAAATCGATACCGTTTAGTTAATAGATCATATAATGTTTGATCATTTTCTTATGTTGTTTCATTTTCAATAAATTGTTATGTAAACCTTTTCTTCGCCGGAAATATACTTGCATGGTTAGCTTCTTTCCTTAACTTTTAGTATGTATTTCGTTTCTTTTTTTTAACCAAAGTGTGTTGTTACATTGAGAGTTTGAGGATATTGTGCCATACGATTTGAAAGAATCTGTTTTCCAATTTGGTACTGTACTTGCAAGATTTAAGAATGATATCAGCAATAGATACCATCAGCATTTAAATTTTTTATTTATCTCTTCAAAGATTGATTTTATTTGATTTTCGAATTTTGAAAAAGATCCATTGGAAAATATTTCATTTGGATTTAAATGAAATTATATAAAAATATAATATGAAGAAATTTAAATTGGATTAGAGATGCAAAAAGTATATTTCTAGTGACCTACTATATAGCAACAAACAAATTATACGTCCAAATCGTTTCAAATATTATATCAATAAAAAAAATAGATTTCAAATAATATTATAATTATGGGAATCAAAACTAAATAATAGTCTAAAAAAAAGATAAAACTAACACATCTTTCTTTCACAGATTAGATATAGTTCTCACGGGTTCAATCGCTCTTAGAAAGAAAAAAGGGAGAACTAGCAAAATTTCTAAATTTTGTAATTATATTTACAAAATGTCTTTCCTCTTTTTTATTTTAAAAAAATGTCTACTTCCTTAATTTTAAAAATAAATTATTAATATTTCTATTTTCAATGGACGGTCATACCCTTTAGCTTTATTTTTTTTTCCCTTTTTTAAGTTTTTGAAATCATACGTTTTTGTAACAACCTACCAAAATATCTTGAATTTTAAAATGAAAGTTTATTAACGGAACTTAGGCTAAACTCAATGAAAATTAAGGAAAAAAAAACTATGGGTGAATGAATTCGACAGAACCCAAACGCCACAACACCCCCCATCTCCTCCCCGTACTGATTTTGCTCGCGAGCTCATCCCCCTTCATCTGCGCCGACTTAGCTTCTCGTGGTTGTCTCCATCGGCTTTCGTCATCGCTCTCATTTGATTTCATCGTCGATTCTTGTTCACCCATCTCTTCGTCTTCTCCCCTTTGACCTATCTGGTCATCGTCTCTCATTCAGTCGGGTTTCACCCATCCCTTCATCTTCTCCCAAACACTCCACGTTCCCCTGTCGTCATCCACATACGAACATCCGACATTCCTAGCTCTAGTGCACACTACAGACTCGACCAATTTGAACTCCAACCCAAGTAAGATTTTATACGTATTTAGAACTAACAGAACCCCTACTTTTAGGGTATTCTGTTCCCTCCTATTTTTTATATTGTAACTTAATTGTTGATTTATTTAGCATAGCTTCGATTACATAAATGGCGAGAGATAAACCTATATCTCGTTCTAGGGCTAGCAATCGATTAAAGGCTGCTGGAGTCCTACCTGGTTCGAAAAAACCTCATAAAGGACCTACAATCGAAGTGGTATGTATTTCTTGACTAATAGTGACCGTGCTTTTTAGATACAACCTCGCTTTTTTTTTTTTTGTATTGAGTTTTGCTATGTAGAGCGAAGATAGATCGTCTGAGGAATCTGTGGCTAAAGACATGCCACCCTTGGCAAAAGAAACTAAGTGACATCGAGAAGAAGATGTAGAAAATGCAATGGGACCGTCGAGAAAACATACTAAGAAGGCTCAAAAGGAGACTGAAGCAGATGATAAACAAAAGGTACTATTCAGTGTTCTTTAAAAAGTTCAAATCTATAGATGAGTTATTATTAGATTTCTTCCAACTATGCAGGAAGCGACCGATCAGAGCTCGGAGCGCAAGTGTAGCCTGGATGTGAGCGAGGTAGAAGAATCTTCATCGGGGGAAGAGAAGGTTCCTGAGGAAGACCCGCCCCGCAGAAAACAATCTCGTAAGCACGTGAAGGCTAAGGAACCTGTAGATGACGGGGTAGGGAAGAAAATGGTCGATGTCGAGGCCATGCTCAAACCGGTATTGAGTTTCATATGATTGATTAATTTACGCTTATGGTGTGATTAACTTGCTATGGGTTTATGATGCAACTGCCTTTTTTTGTTTCCATATATGATGCTGCCTTTTACAGTTTCCATATATGTGTGTGAGCTAATACAAAATAGTAGACCACATTCACAAATAAATGCTTGTTACTCTGTTTACCCGAACGTGTGTTATCTGCCAGTGTGTAGTCTACCCTTTGCATCGTTCATGGTGATTGTGTACCATGTGTACCAAGCGTAATGTGTGTTTATTGTGGTTTTACAATGTATACATGCTCTTGACATTAAATGTGTACAATATGCCTAATGTCGGGTCTTGGCGTACACTGCTTGCTCCCCGACATGTTGTTATGTTTGCCAAAATTTATATTATAATATTTGCCAACATGTATTGTGCCTTCCGATTTGTCTTCATCCTGTACTGTGATATAGATCGTGCATATTAATTGTGTTTGAAATTGGTGTGTGCCTTCATTTATGCAACTCTGTGATGCATGTTTTGTAGATGTTTGCCGTTGAACATACATTTGCAACCGTACCGAACCTTGTTATACAGGATGACGCGTACGTGATGACTGTCGTACGACGATCGAAGCCACTTAAGATCAATTTATACTGCAAGAGTACTATAATGTATGAGATATTACGGAATCTTGACGAGGGCTCTGTGACACGTTTTCGGGAGACGTGTATTGGTGGTTTGCTCGATTTTACAGTGAAGAAAACCTCCTCACAACTCTTGCTCCATCTGAGTCAACGTCAGTGAAAACCCAAAAGGTACCCTGAGCTGACGTTCAAGATAGGAGGGAAATTCTTGACGTTTGGGATTTAGAGAGTTCTGCCTTATAACCGGCCTGAACTGCTACGAAATTACAAAAATTGATAGAGCTTCCATAGTCAGTGGGGGGCAGCTTCGCCAAGAATATTTTGAAGACGTTGAAGTGGTGAGATGAGCAAGTGAGAAAAATGTGCTCAAGATTTCCCTCTTGTATTGCTTGGAAAGTTTCCTACTGCCGAAACAAGACCGGGTTGCTATTGAAGAAGATCACATTCATATGGTTGATGACTTGGAGGAGTTCAATAGCTACCCATGGGGGAGGGTTCCGTATGACCTGCTTGTTTTGAACATACGAGCTGCTGGGTTGTCAAAAGGGAATTGTACTGTGGGCATGAGAGGTCTGGTTTACGCCCTGTTGTGTTGGGCATACGAGGTTATCTCGTCATTGAGTGCCGACTCTGTGTTATACGCGAGAAGGACGAGAAACTTGGTCCCTAGGATATTGAATTGGGACTCGGAGATGCAACCCGAGTGGCGTGATCTTCTAACTAATGTCTTTGAGAATCCATCAGTAAGTAACCCCCCCTCCACTCAACCAAATATTTTTACTCTACTATTATACTAACAAAACTTATTGGATGTGCAGATTGAGGTGTGTCCACTTGTTGCCACCGATGAGGAATTAACAATGCCATATTTCACCCCTTTTTTAGTTGCAGAGTTGGTCGCTCGGAATAGGACTAGCCGATCTGCGGGACACAGACCACCTAACCCATCTTTCTACATGGGATCTTCCTCCACGTCCCCAATAAATATAGAAATTGTAAGGCGTTTCGATAAGTTGGAGGAAACTCAAGTGGAGATAACCCGTCAACTAGCAATGTTGACTACTACTGTAAACAACATGGCACGATGCATGGAGCTGGTCTATGGGGCTGATTTTGAAGGTAGAACCAACCTTGGCACACAGATTGTACCAATAGTTGAGGAAGAACCAGAGGTGAGAGTACACAATATCATACACTATTTTATGTTAATTTCATTGCATAGATTAAAATGGTTGAACTTAATTGGTCTAGGGTGGAAACAAAAAAAGTGGAAAAAAGAAACTGGAGTGGTTGACGATCACGAGGTGCATAAGGTCGACATCAGAAAGGATGGCGATGATGATGCCGGTCCTGATGGTGGATGGGGTGGATCGAGCTTTTCAACACAGAATGATGGAACACGTGTACCGAAGGACGGGGTAAGAGCAATGTCAATATCATATTTATTCCCCTTTGTGGCACTTTCTGATTGAAGAATAAGTATGAATCATAAGCTACCTATGTTTGTAATGTGTAATAGGCTACCGAAGAGGACAGAGTGATGGATAACGTGATTGCAACCATAGACGAGCGGACAGTGGTGAACAAACTGAAAGCATAAGGAATAAGGGCTCGGTTAGCACGGGTAAAACCGCAATTCTGTACCCCCCATTTATATTATGTGTGGTGGTATCTACTTTTATGTATGGTGTATGCAGTTTTATAAATTGAATGCATGTATGTGTGTGTATACTTCCTGGACTATATGTATAATGTGGAGTGTGAGTATGCGTGTGCTATAGGCTGTCGTGAACCATGCCTCTATGTTTTGTAGCAAATGAGCAAAGACGCAAACAATCCAATCCCTCATGATGGAGTACCGATAGGAGAGAAATGGAGACCAGCTCTATCAGAGGTACACATTGAAAATGTCCATTGAAACTTGTATCCTTTAAATAATTATATTATACTTCAATACTTACTGTCTTTGGTTTGGTGTAGTTGAATGGGTGTATCCCACCAAGTGGTAAGCACAACCTGGTAATGATGCCTCATCAAAATGTGCCTTACGTCGATGCGACAAGGGGGGAACCCAGCTCAAACCACCCATCCAAGTTACCGTGTGAGTTCGATGCACCTTCCTTTGATCTGAAGTTGAGTCAAGCATAAGCTAGCACAGTCGTAATATTTTTTGTTTTTTACCTTTGATCTAGACTATCGACAAACTAGACAGTGTGTTGCTAGGATAATTTTATGTTTGTTTCTTTTATTGTGTTTTTGCGTATTACACTATCCTGCCTTGAACTATATTTTGTTGTTTTTGGGAATATAACCCCAAAAATCATGTGTTACTTTTACTTTGTTCAGTTCGTATATTTATGCATTTATGGATTTATTGGTGTACCCGAAACATTTTGGTTTTTCTATGAATTGGTTTATAGTTGATCTACTATTTTCCTATTTACTGGAGTGTTTGATGGATCATAATCGTCAAAATTCAAACGTAAGCCAATGAAATTTGGTTGTTTATATGGGTTAGTACATGTAGTTGCTTGCTTTGGATGCCAAAAGTGTAACGGCCCAGGTTTTCATCCTGGTCTTCCAGGTATGCCTTAGGGGCATTTTGGTAATTTGGTCAGGCCGTAAGGGCCGTTTATGTCTTTTTCAGGGGTTAAAAATTATTGGATGGTCTTAAGTAGGATTTTGATGCTTTGTGGATGTGTTTGGGCATGGTGAGATGCAAAAGAAAAATTAGGAGTTAAAGGTGTGTTTGGTGGGTTTTGAACCCAGGTGGTCTGGGAGGTTAGTTGGGTGTCGTTGCCTGTTGAGCCTCAAGCAGTTTTTGTTACTCTTTCCGCAGCATATCTTTGTTAGCCTTGAGTCCTTTGGGTTTTGGTGAATTTGATTAAATGAAAGGAAATTAGGTTTTTAGGGTTTCTTCTCCAAAGAGCTCCTTGGCCGCCTAAGCTCTCCCTCCCAGGTGCCTAGCCGAGATCTTCCTTCCCTTGCAGCCCCGAGCGTCGTCCTACCAGCCGAGCAGCAGCCCCTGTTGCGCCCAGATCTACCCAGCAGCTGAGCCAGACCGCCCAGCACGCCCAGACCTGCCCAGCAGCTGAGCCAGATCGCAGCCCAGGCCGCCCAGATCGCCAACAGCCCCATCGTGTCCCTGTCGCGCGCAGCAGCAGGCACCAGGCCGCCCAGATCGCCCAGCTCCATCGCACCAGCCGAGCAGCCCGCGCGCCCGCTCCTCGCCAGCGCCTGCATCGTGCCCAGATCGCCCGCTCGCGCCCAGCCGCTCCGCATTGCCATCGCGCCCGCTCGTCCGCGTCCACGTCGTAGCCTCAGCGCCAGCGCGCCCGTGCCGTGCCGCTCGCCCGCCCGTGTCCTGCTTGTCCGCACCGTGCGCCTGCGTTCAGCCGCACCGTGTCGCTCGCCCGCGTGCCCGCTCCATGCCAGCACGCCCATCTGCTCCCTAGCGCCGTGCCAGCGTGCAGCCCTGCCACCCATCAGTGCCCAGCAGCAGCCTCGCCGTGCTGTTTGCCCGTCCGCGTGTCAGTCTCGCCGCGTGATTTGCTCCCGAGCCGAGCCTTATTTATTTTATTATATTTAGGCCTATGGATTGTGATTATGATTGTGTTCGTTAGGTTCTCGGTAGCTAGCTCGGGTTCGATCGCAGCTTAGGATTTTGTGTGTAGTTGCTTCCCGGCCAGGTAACGATTTCTTACCGGAGTTGTGTGGGCTCTGCGATATATTATGTGATGCTGTTTGTATGCTTGTTTGTGTTTATCAGCATGTTTAGTGATAGGTGCTCTGTTCTGAATTCCCGACTGGCATGATTTCTTATGTTGTTGCTCATGTTAGTCCATGCTAGGTTGTTCCGTTTTGGCATGCTCGTATCTGTTCTTGCTTCGTAGTATCATGCTAGGTTCGTTGTATCTGTTGAGCACGTATTGGATTGTGTTGGATTGCTTGCTGTTGATATTATAGGCTAGAGTTCAGGTAGGTAGCATCATCCGGGCCGGATGCATAACTAACTTGCATCCACGACAGGGACGTACGAGACGGTACTCCATCCCTAATCCCCGTTAGCGTTTAACTATCCCTAACGGCTGGCCCTGCAATCTTGGGTGAGGGTGGCAGACTGTTAAATGCCCCAACGGTCGGGAAGATGACTTGGCATTGCCTCGTCCCCGGCAGTCGGCACGTCCTCAGCGTGTTCGGCCGTAGCCCTTGATTGCCACCTGTCAGGGAAAGGGCGGCTTCCTGGTGTAAGCCTACCACGGCCGGTTCCTTAGCCTCAGGTGCGGTGGTACAGGCTGACATAGTTCACGTGTCCAGGTCTCACACTCCTATGTCAGTGACACCGATCCAGAGATTTAGTTAGTCATGGTGACTGGACCTGGGCAGCTTGCCACTAGACCCGGCACCCCCTAGAGTTTGCAGTAGCATGCGGTGCTCGCTTACGCTCATTACAGCGCCGACCGGAGAGCTCATCGGGATCTTGAGCTAGTGCACCTTTCGTATCGACAATAGACAGGCTGAGGCCGAGACTTGTTTCTCGTATAGGGCGTATTGTGTGGTGGATTTTCTGGAGTAAGACCCTGAGTTGGCATCCGAGGTTTATATGTGGATTTAAGCTATGTGCTCTATTCTGTGTTTATATTCATAGCTTGCATATCTTCCAGCTAGATGACCTTGTATATCGTATTGTACCCCGGTTGGGGATTCTTAGTGAGTAATTCGTTACTCACCCTTATTTTGTGGCATTCCACAGGTAACCATGGTGCGAGACAGGATGGCTGGAGGAGGAGTTGCGATCATGGAAACCCGTTGTTGAACTCTGAATTTTATCTATGATTCTCTATGTCTTATTTTTCCTCTGAATGCATGTAGTTGGGCACGGAGCCCTAGGTTGTTTTCTGAATGTTTTTCCGGATTCTAGCACTACTGTAATTGTTGGATGTTTTAAATGTTTTAAATAAATCTCTGATCAGAGTAAGTTTTGGAAATGTATTTGCCTTGGAACAGGTGCTTGGAAACAGGGACAGGTTTCAAGAACTTTTGTTGACTTTGAAAATGGATGTTTTATGTTTTTAGTTTTACTTAGAATCTGAAACCATTCATGCATATTGTCTTTAACTTTTGAATGCATGCATTGAGGTAAAGACCTATTCTAGGACCCCATTCGGGTCGGGTCTTTACAAAAAGGGTGTTGTTCTATTATTTATGATTAGTATATGTATCTGAATTTCTTTGTATTTTTATGTGTTATTTGCTGCTCCCAACATGAGCCGATTCTATGGCTGAAGGATATGAGGCTAACTCCCTCAAGAGTCTTAATTCTACAAAATTTGTTTGCTATACTCAGGTTTATATGAATGGTCACATTCAACATATCTTTAAAGGGATCTACCACAAATGACCCTGATATCAGAGGTCCGATTCTCCACCCCACATATTATCAACAACCCAAATTATATACTTATAAATAATTGACTATGCATGAACATGAAGTCAGCTATCTTTGTACATCTCTTACAAATCAGCTGTCTGTATGTGTGTACTCTAGTGATTCGGTTTGTAGTGGCTCGATTGAACGTCCATACGAGTGTATTAGTGGTTCATGTATCGAAATACATGCAAGTGTACACTAATGCGTATGCCCATTAATTGAATTGTTTACGTATTTACCATGAAATTCGAATACAACATATCAACCTAGGCAATGTCGATAATGTGTGCACACATCAATGGGAACGACCTTCAAAAAGCATGTCAATTAAATCAATATAAGAAAAATGTGTGTTTCAGTGAACAAATGACACTTACGACATCAAATAAAATCATAATTTATGTGCAAAACAATAAATGTTTTGGTGAATAAGTGACACCTGCAAATAGAAAATAAAATCATAATTTAAGTGCATAATAATGCCAAATTAAACCAATATCAAATGAAACATGAGTGCGGAAGAAAAAACAAAACAAATGACCATGACGCAAGTGATCATCTACGATGTGGATCCCTACATGTTCTTCTGTTGTGGCCTGATTTGCCACACACCCCACACCTTACACTGGTGCCTACTTCATTGTGTGATCAGATCCTCCTCTTTCAGGGTCTTCCAGCACGACGTCTTAAGTTGGGGGGATGGACACTCAAAGACCCCTCGACAGGTGGTGAATGGTGTGACATCCCAATAGGATATATGTCCGCCTCATACATCTTCCTCAGTGTGCTCGTCTTATAAAAGTCATTAACAAACGAATGTAGGTTCAACTTTTTGTGTGTGATCACTTGACAAGCGTGTGGGCACGGTATTAAGTTATAACGGCCCAGGTTTTCATCCCGGTCTTCCAGGTCTTCCCTAGGGGTATTTTGGTAATTTGGTCGGGTCGTCAGGGCCATTTCTGTCTTTTTCAGCTGTTAAAATTATTGGATGGTCTTATGTAGGGTTTTGATGCTTTGTGGATGTGTTTGGGCTTGGAGATATGCAAACGTAAACTAAAAATTTATTAGTGCTGTCGCCAGGAAGTCAGAGGAGTAGTATGCCAGTTATGCCACTTGGTGCTTTTGTTGCTCGTCCGCGGTATGTCTTGGTTAGCATTGGGTCTTTGGGGTTTTGGTGTATTTGATTAAATAGAGAGGAAATTAGGTTTTCTTCTCATTAAATAGAGAGCATTGGGTCTTTGGGGTTTTGGATGTGTTGCTCGTTCCGCGGAAAGAGTTCTCGTTCCTTTCTTCTCTTTCGTTTGGTGCGTTCTTGCCGGCCGAGAGAAGAAGAGGTGAATTTTGATGTTTTGTGCAGCACGGTGAGAGGGCAGCAGAGCCCTGTCGTCGCCGCGCAAGAAATGAGCAGCCCAGCGTCCATCGCCCTGCCCATCGCGCCAGCAGCCGGATCGAGCCGCACACCCCCTCGCCTCCGGCAGCAGCTCGCGCGCCATAGCGCCCAAAAGTGTCGCATCGCTAGCAGCGCCACACGCCTCGCCCACATCGCTCATCTGCGTCTGCACGCCCTTGCCCCAGCGCCCGTCTACATGCAGCTCCGAGCCCGCGCGCCGTGCAAAGACGCCCCAAGCAGCGCATAGCCCTGCGCGCACCCACCGCGATGAGTGCCCAACACGTGGCCGCTGTCCATCTGCGTGCCAACCGTGCCGTGTGAGTTGCTCCCGAGCCGAGCCCTATTTGTTTTATTATATTTAGGCGTATAGTTTGTGATAATTGTTGTTGCTTGTTAGGTTCCCGTTAGCTAGCTCAGGGTCAATCGCAGCATAAGATCTTTGTGTGTAGTTGCCTCCCGACCAAGGTAAGGATTTCTTACTGGAGTTGTGTGGGCCCTGCGATATATTCTGTGATTGCTAATTGTATGCGTGTTTATGTTTATCAGCATGTTAGTGGATAGGTGCTCTGTTCTGAATTCTGACTGGCATGATTCTCGTGTTGTTTCTCATGTTAGTTCCATGCTAGGTTGTCCTGTTCTGGCATGCTCGTTATCTGTTCTTGCTTCGTAGTATCATGCTAGGTTCGTTGTTTCTATTGAGCACGTATTGGAATGTTTGTTGTTATATGTTATAGCTTAGAGTTCTAATAGGTAGCATCATCCGGGCGAGGATGCATAACGTAATTTACATCCGTGGCAAGGACGTACGAGGCAAGGCAAGTACTCCGTCCCTGATACAGCTAACCCTAACGGCAGCCCAGTGCAATCTTGGGTGAGGGTGACAGACTGTTAAATGCCCCAACAGTCGGGGGAATGATGAGGCATTGCCTTATCCCCGGCAGTCGACACGTCCTCAGCGTGTTCGACAGTAGCCCTTGATTGCCACCTGATAGGGCAAGGACCGGTTCCTGGTGTAAGCCTACCACGGCCGGTTTCTTAGCCTCAGGTGCGGTGGTACATGCTGACATAGTCATAGTGTCCTGGTCTCACACCACTATGTTCAGTGACACCAATCCAGAGATTTGTTAGGCATGCGTATTAGACCAGGGCATCATGCCCTAGACCCAGCACCTCCCTAGTTTGCAGCAGCATGCGGTGCGCACTTACACTCATTACAGCGCCGACTGGAGAGCTCCTCGGGATCTTGAGTTCAGTGCACCTTTAGTATCGACAGTAGGAAGGCTGAGGGCGGGATTAGTTTCTCGTATAGTATCGTAAAGCGTTGTAGTTTTCCGAAGTAAGACCGTAAGATGGCATCCGAGGTTTATGTATGGATTTAAAGCTATGTGCTCTCTTCTATGTTTATATTCATGGATTGCATACTTTCTGCTAGATGACCAGTTATATCGTATTGTACCCCGGTTGGGGATTCTTACTGAGTAATTCGTTACTCACCCTTATTTTGTGGTTTTCCACAGGTAACCATGGTGCAAGACAGATGATGGTCAAGGAGGAGCTGTGATCATGGAAACCAGTTGTTTGAACTCTGAGTTTTATGTTAATGTTTTTATGTCTTAATGTCCTCTGAATGCATGTAGTTGGGCACGGAGCCCTTAGGTTGTTTTCTGGTTATTTTCTGGATTCTGACATTGTTGTAAACCGTTTGAAGTTTTTGGATGTTTAAGTTGAATCTCTGATCAGAGTACTTTTTAAATTGTATTTAGCTTGGAACAGGTACTTGGAAACAGGGACAGGTTCCAGGACAATTTGTGTTTGTTTTGGATGGATGTTTAACGTATTTAGTTTTATTCAGAATCTGGAAAAATGATCTAGCATAATATTTTCTAAGTTTTTAAGCATGCATTGAGGTAAAGGCCTATTTTAGGACCCCATTTGGGTCGGGTCTTTACATAAGTCCATCTGCCACTGTTTGCATGTGCATGTGTGTTTGCTTATGTTCACCACGTGTGATTCACGAGAGCCACGTACTTCGCATAGGGAGTTGTTGATAGGTTTTACCCGTGTAATGTATAGATAATGTTTAATAAGCAAAGAAAAAGGTTGAATAATATCAGTAAAAAAAGGTATTAAAAGAACTTAAACTCATGGTACGACTGTCGTGTAAGTTGTCATGTAGAATTATGGAGAATTTGCGACTAATATCTAATTGTTCAAAGTTAGCATTATTCCTCCTCTTATAAAACCAAGATTGTATAAGATCTATATGTTCTCCAACAATGTGATGATTGGCAACTCGCGTGGCCCAAGTAGGCATGCATTCATGCTCTCGGAAACATTCGTTGGCATAAGCAAATGTTGACTCTTCAACGCATATGCCCGCGCACACCTATGTACGCCCACTCTTCTAGCTTGGACCTAACATTTGGAGACATCTGTTCTAGTAGCCTTAAATGGTACTCATAGTCTTCTGGTGTATACGCTTCGACACAATCAAAATAGGTCCTAGTAAACAACCTAGTCCTGTGACTTGGTTTGATGTTCTTAAGGAGATGTAAGACACACATTACTTGGTGGGCTATACGATATGTACTTGAGAACCCGTTCTCTATACTATGGTGACGATCGGATACTACAACTAGGTCTTCGTGTTCTCCATAGACAGATTTCAAGTTTTTGAAAAACCATCCCCACGACGCATCATTTTCTAAGTTGACTACTGCTAAGGCTATGGGATATATACGACCATTCCCATCCAACGTGCAAGCAGTAATCAAAGTGCCTGCAAACTTGTTTTTTAAGGATGCCCCGTCAACACTTATGACAGGGAGACAATAGTCTCATCCCTTAATGGAGGCCGATGTACTCATGAAAAGGTACTTGAATCGGTTGTCGCCATCGACGTCGTGTGCAGTGTAGGAACCTGTGAAATATAAAATGTTGATCGTAACGTGGTGTGTGGGGTACACAGCTTAGAAAGAATTTTCCATGTTCAACAACTGTATGGTCTGTAAACTTTATATATATACTGTACACATTAAACAAGCAAGACTGTGAGAATATACCTGGATGTTTTTCAATCAGCTTCGCAGCCAAATTGGAAAGGAATGCGTATGAATCTTCCGGGCTACCCATCATGCTTTTCAGTGCATTTTCTTTCCCTTTCATAGCTTTGTAATAACTTATGACAACGCCATGATTATCCTTCGCATACTTAATCACACCGGCGGGTGTACACAATCCTTTCTCGTTCGATTAAATAACGGATTCAGCATATCCAGACACTATTGCAGGAGTGGCTTGCATATGCACATCTTGAACAACGTCAACGAGGCATGTGTGGGAGTCTATGAACTTCCTGACTACCCAAAGACTGCTGCCTCTATATACTAATGCACGAACGTACCAACTACAAGACTCGTGAATGCAGCAAGCAGTAAATTGCTTTGGGCTAGACTTCATAGTTTTATATTGGAAGTTTTTGCTTAGTGCTAACTTACACAATGCTTCCTTCAACTCATCTTTGTTCAGTAACATTGAGCCTACCCTAATCACACCTGGCCCCTGCGATGTGTCCACGCTGTACAAATCTTTAACTGCAGTAGTAATTTGGGCAAGGAGGCAGCAGTCGGTATACCCCTCGTTTGCAAACCCATTGACCATCCAATGAACATCTCTATCTTCCGTTATTGCTAGCGCTTGCGTTTGTAAAAAAATAGGGTATCAAGTTTTGAACTGTCGCTCAACTCAAGACGTGTAGCTACAGATGAAAATAGTTCGGCGATTGTGCATCCATCTCCAATATAGAGACATGCGGTACTATAATTCGAATATACGTTACCTCTATCCCAAATCTCGTTGAATGCAATAGTGATGGTGGTTGTAGCTTCCATGAATCGTGAATTTGGGGCTGAAAATGGTTCAGTGGGGTGGGTGATCAGTTTTGCAGAGGGGAGGTAAATTGCTGAATTTTTTTTTTTAAATCAAAAGAGAAAAAAAAGCAAGAATGGAATTTGTTCCTATATATCAGGGGGGCTTCCTTAAAAACCAAACCACGTATTTTCCTTTTAGAATTTTTTATTTTTTTTTTGAGATATGGGTATTTAGTTATCCTTGAATCGGGCAAGGGTTACACAAATTGGAATTTTATTTTATTTTTTTAGATGAAGATAGGGCAGTATGGGAACATATTTCTTCTCTCACCTCTTGAAATTCAGGTTTAGACATGCATTTAAAGTGAAAAACAAAAAAACATTCTTTTAATTAGTATCTAAAATGTAGACATTTCCTACAATTTCCCAAGAAAAAAAGGGATTTGTTTGTTCCGAAATGCTGCAACAATTGGAACAAAACACTACTAAACCATCAACGAAGGAGCATCTACATCGTTGTGGTGTAAGATGATTCTTGTATTTATTACCTTTGTCTACCTTACTTTCAACAATATTTTCTATCTTGATTAAACAAAAATATTCTATTATAAATATCATATAATTTTCAACAATTCAAGCTATCACATTAATAATTGGGTTTTCTTAAAAAATTATTAATATTTGGTCTTAATCTCAAAAAATTATTAATATTTGGTCTTAATCTCTATGAATTTGTCAAATCTTCCCCATGTAGATTTGTTTCCTTACTTTTTGGCATCCTGTGTACTAACAAGATTATAGGCAATCAAGAAAAAGAAAAAGGAAAAAAGAGAGATCTAAAATAGAATAAATTTTAAAAAATAGAATCAAAATGGTAATTTTAATTTAGAAAAACAAATCTAAGGATCTAATTTTAGTAAGAAAAATGAATGAATTATCAAGTCATCAGCCATATGGATAAAAAAAACTCATTCTAATCAAGAATTAAAACAAGCACTGAATGGGTTGGTGGCGCGAGAGCGGAGGGGTTGTGTTGTTCCATCAAGGGGTCTTTGCCAAGGGATCCTCTTTCCCCTTATCTTTCGTTCTTTGTACCAAGGGGCTGTCTCGTATTTTGAATGGATTGGAGGCCAATCATTGTATTATAGATTTAAAGGTCGCTAAATTAGCCCCTCCTATATCTCATCTCTTGATTGTTGATGATTGTTTATTATTCTTTAAGGCGGTGGGATAGGAAAGTCGATTTAGTGTAGTTCTTTGCCGATGATTGTTTGTTGTTCTTTTAGTCATTATACTGAGGAAAGAGTTAAGTAGACCATTGTTAGTAAGCTTCATGTGGCTAGTGTGAATTACCATGTCAGGTACTCTAGCTTACCGGCTACGTTTTTTTCTTAAAAAAAAATTATCTTTCTATTTCTTGAGAGATAAAATGTGGAAAAACCTTTTTAAATGGAAGTATAAGAATTTTTCAGCTTGAGGTAAGGAGGTACTAATTAAGTCTGTTTTTCAAGCTCTGCCTACTTACTATATGACTTATTTCAAGATTCCTATATCTATCATTCAAGGTTGCCACAAAATTATCTCATGTTTCTAGTGGGGTGATGATGATGATCGTTGGCACGTCCATTGGGCCGCTTGGTCGAAAGCTTGCCTACCTAAAGATAGAGGGGGCCTAGGATTTAGGGATTGAAGTCTTTTTAATCAAACTTTACTTGCTAAACAGGGTTGGCGTCTGATCTCTTCACTTAATTCTCTTGTTGCTCGTGTGTTTAAGGCCAAATACTTTAGTTCTTATTCTTTTGGGGAGGCAAAATGATGGGATACCGCTTCTTTTACTTGGAAGAGTATTTTGTGGGGTCGTGATTTGCTCTAGCAGGGGATCAAATGGAGGGTGGGGGATGGCACTCTAATTAATTCTACCTCTAACAACTGAATTTGCATGGAACCTTTGCTACAACTCCTGGATACTACACATATTACTCATAATTTAAAGGTAAGCCATTTTCTTGGCCTGAATAGTGTGTGGGATGAGCTTAAACTTCACTCTTGCCAATGTGAGGATGATGTCCTTGAAGTGCTTCGAATTCCTCGCCCTCATACTCCTATTGCATATTCTTTTCTTTGGCATTACGATCCAATGGTGTTTTTCCGTGAAATAAGCTTAAAATCTTGCTAGTAGCCTTAGGGGGTTTCCTTCTTACTCATCAAATGAGGTGATATCAAATTGGTGGAAGGTTTTGTGGAAGTGTGGTGTTCCAAATAAGGTAAAGATCTTAATGTGGCATCTATATTTCAATTATGTTCATGTGGGAATGAGCCTTTAGAGAAAGGGCATGGATGTTACCTCTTTTGTCCCGTTGTGCAAAAAGGTCAGAATGGCCTGTGAGTTTTCATTTCGGTTCTCCAGGTGCGTTTGATTACTTATTCGGTGGTTTCTTTGGGCTATTAGGGCTGGTTAACCCTCTAGGGGTATTTTGATCATTAGGCCTCCGGGGGCATTTTGGTAACTGCTCAGGGTTTCGGTTTGTTTCCCAGGCGTGCGCTGATTGTTGTTTGTGTTCTAGTTTCAGGTTCTAGAATTGGGAATTGTTTGGAGGTTGTTCGGGAATTAACAGAAAAATAAGATTTTATTGGTAAGCTTGCCAGGGCTCGAAGGGGAGACCACTAGAGGACACTTGTATTTTTGGGGGTTTTTAGTGAATTAAAAGTGAAGAAAATAAAAGAAATTTCCCATCCCTTCCTCATTTGATTGTGGAAGCCCTAGCCCTCTCCATATCTTCTTCTCTTTGCCGAACTCCCTCCCCTAAATTCTTCTTCTTCTACATTGCAAATGCCAGTAATCGAGCCCCATACCCATCGCCTCTTCCACTCCATCGCTGTCTTCCCGAGCACAGCCACACATTCCATCGCAGATCCATGCTGCCTCGCCATTGTCGAAGCCCTACGTCGCAAGATTTTCCCGTGAGCAGCCCGCATCGCCCAGCTATCACGCCACAACACAGCAGCTCACCCACGCAAGCTTCACTTGCCAGCATCGACGCCATCCCTTCTCTCCACCGTCACTGGGAGTAGTAGCCTCGCACACGACATCTCCCCGCACAACCCTTGCACATCGCCAGGTTCTTCGCATGCAGACTCCAAACCAGCTGTCGCAGCCCTTGCACGAGCGAGCACCAGCCGCAGATCTGTGCCGCACAGATTCGCCTTCTCAGCCGAGCCCTTCGCTAGACGCGCACCAGCAGCGAAGCTCGCTCAGCCTTGTCACGTTGACGCCAACGTTGCCAATCCCTTACTTGTTCTCGCCCTTTGCAGCCGCGAGCAGAACAACCTTTGCCCCCGCGAACTACACTTGCCACCGAGAGCCTAGCTCTTCTCAGTTTTGGGTTATTGGTGTTGTTCCTGCAGCTCGAGAGCCCTTCTCGTTTGTCGATGTCTAATTCTACTTTCAGGTAAGGGTTCCTTTCCAGGGTTGTGTGGACCCTGAGCACGGCTTTGATAACTCCTAGCTTGTTTGTTCTGCTTCTTATCATGAACTGTTAGTGGATAGGTTTGTGCAGGTTGTCTGATGTTATTATGAGCTGATAGTGGAAAGGCTCCTGTAGGTTTACTGAATGTTGTTCTATAAATACCATGCTCTGTTCTGTTTTCCTATTGATGTGTTATTGTATGATGTATGCCTAGCTATCAAGTTGTGGACAAAGAATGTTAGTGGATTAGGTTCGTGCAGGTTTTTTGAATGTTATGATCTATCTTGTATGCCATGTTTCCTATTACTGTATTTAAGCATGTTCTGTCTGTTAAAGCTTGGCATGTAGTTTGCTGTGAATCAATGTTGTACTCCCCTGCTTAGTACTGTCCCACACGTCTGCAGTTATTTTGTTGTATATGGACTTTATCGATTATTGGATCATGTTAGCTCTAGGCTGCCTTGAGTTCTAGAGTTCAATAGGGAGTCACGAGTGTCAGTCGAGTTAAGTGTTGGCTCGGTTAGGCTCAAGACTTGCCTAGTTGCGTGCAGTCCATGATCTTCTAGGTTTAGTTGATCCAGGGTTTGCCCTAGTTGCGTTGCCACCCGAGCCTCTTTCCGGACTCGCCCAGTTGCGTGCGGTCCCTGATCGACCCAGTTGCTTTGCCGATCAAGATTGGCCCTATGGTATTGCCAATCCAGGGTATGGCCCAGTTGCGTTGCCACCCAACTATGCTTAAGACTAGCCCAGTGGCATGCTGTCCATCGACAGCCAAGTTTAAGTCAGATCGTGGTCGAGCCCGATTGCTTGTCGCCGGCATAGTAAGGACAAGCCCAGTTGCGTACTATCCAAGACAAGCCCAGTAGCATGTTGTCCCTGTTAGCCCAGATGCGTGCTAACTTAGTATAGTCTTAGAGATAGATTTTACATAGACCGAGGTCACCTAGGTTGTTCTCCTGTTTAGTCAGCCCAGTGGCGTGCTGACCCTGCTATACACCTGATGTCTTTTATTGTGTGAGACTACCATTCTGTTAATTGTGTTTGCTCGTATGCTAGGATGCTAAATGATTTGTCTTGTGTAATGTACCCCGGTTGGGGAATTCTTACTGAGTGCAATTGTACTCACCCTTTATGTGGTTTCTTCCACCATGTAACTTGGCACAGCATTGAGGTGGCTAGAGGAGGAGTTGATTGGTCATGGGGACGAGTCCGCTGCATCTGCTATTTTTATTTGCATATCTATTTCTGCAAACATTGTTTTTAAGTTGTAATGGTTTTTGAATTCAGTGGTTTTATATACTCTGGCTAGAGGCGAAAGTGGTTTTGACTTTGCTATCGTTTGGGATTGAAATGTTTTAACTAAATCATGGATATTTTTAGTCATTTTACCCCCTCGGGATAGTTTGGTATTTTGAGAGTCTTTAGGGTTATTTTTGCCTTTAACTAAATCATGGATGTTTTTGTGATTTCAAGATTTCAGGGTTGGTTTTGCAGGTTGAAGGGTTTTAATGGTTACTATTGTAAAGGGAGTAAAGGAGTCTGTTTTGAGTTAATTAAAACAAAGAAAAAAAAAGAAAGAAAGGCTGGTTTTGTCGATCAAAAGAAGGAAAAAAAAAATCCCTTCCTCTCTTTCGTTCCCTCTTCTCCATCCTCTCCTTGTCGCCGACTGAGACCCCTCTCCTTGCCGCCGATCTCCCCTCACCGAGATCACGCCCATTGCCATCCCTCACACCCAGCCAGCTCGCCGATCAACCCACACACGTAGCATCTCCATCGCCCAAGCCATCGTTGTAGAGGCCACACACATAAAGCCACATCCCATCTCAATCGCTCTTCGACTTACGCAGACGATCACTCAGTGCTATTCGCATCGTCCATCGCAAGCCTTAGGCTATCCCTCCTTCTCCGTAAACAGCCCCTTGACGTTATCGCCTCGCAATCCTGCACGCAGCCTAGCCATGCCATAGCCCCTCACCAATAACAGCCCAAACACGCCTCACCAGCAGCCACGCAGCAGCCGCATATGTAAAGACCCGACCCAAAAGGGGTTCTAAATGGGCCTTTACCTCAATGCATGCATTCAAAAGTTAAAGATGATATGCAAGAATGGTTTTCGGATTCCAAGTAAAAACTAAAACATACAAACATTCAATTCAAAAGTCAATACAAATTCTTGAAACCTGTCCCTGTCTCCAAGCACCTGTTCCAAGATAAATACGTTTCCAAAACTCACTCTGATCAGAGATTTATTTAAAGCATTCAAAACTTCCAACAGTTACAACAGTGCTAGAATTCGTAAAAACAAGTCAGAAAATAACCTAGGGCTCCGTGTGCCCACTACATGCATTCGTAAGAAATAAAACATAAAGAGTCATAAACATAAATTTAGAGAGCGACAGCTGATTTCCATGATCACAGCTCCTTCTTTAGCCATCCTGTCTCGCACCTTGGTTACCTGTGGAAAACCACAAAAATAAGGGTGAGTAACGAATTACTCAGTAAGAATACCCAACCGGGGTACAATACGATAAAAATGGTCATCTAGCAGAAAGTATGCAAGCCATGAATATAAACATAGAAGAGAGCACACAGCTTAAATCTTCACATAAACCTCGGATGCCATCTGGCGGTCTTCCTCCAGAAACTACAACGCTTAACGAACCTATACGAGAAAACTAGTCTCGGCCTCAGCCTGTCTACTGCAGCTACAAAAGGTGCACTGAACTCAAGATCTCGAGGAGCTCTCAGTCGGCGCTGTAATGAGCGTGCGCGCGCACCGCATGCTACTACAAACCATGGAGGGTGCCGGGTCTAGTGGCAAGCTGCCCAGGTCCAGTCACCATGCCTAACTAATCTCTGGATCGGTGTCACTAACATAGGGGTGTGAGACCTGGACACGTGAACTATGTCAGCCTGTACCACCGCACCTGAGGCTAAGGAACCGGTCGTGGTAGGCTTACACCAAGAAGCGGTCTTGCCTTAACAGGTGGCAATCAAGGGCTACTGCCGAACACGCTGAGGACGCATCGGCTGCCGAAGACAAGGCAATGCAATGCCTTGTCATCATCGTCCAGACCGTTGGGGCATCTAACTGTTTGCCACCCTCACCCAAGATTGCAGGGCCTGCCGTTAGGGTTAGCTACACCCTAACGGTGGTCAGGGACGGAGTACTGCCTCGTACGTCCCTGCTGTGGATACAAATTACGTTATGCATCCTTGCCCGGATGATGCTACCTATCTGAACTCTAAGCTATAGCATACAACAGCAAACATACCAAGACGTGCTCAACAGAAACAACTAACCTAGCATGGTACTACGAAGCAAGAACAGATATCGAGCATGCGAGAACAGGACAACCTAGCATGGAAATAACATGAGAAACAATACGAGATTCATGCCAGTTAGAATTCAGAACAGAGTACCTATCCACTAACATGCCGATAAACATAAACAAGCAAACAAACATGCATCACAGAATATATCGCAGGGCCCACACAACTCCGGTAAGAAATCCTTACCTTGGTCGGGAGGCAACTACGCACAAGAATCCTAAGCTGCGATCGATTCCGAGCTAGCTAACGAGAACCTAACAAACACAATAATAATCACAATCCATAGGCCTAAATATAATAAAATAAACGTGCATGGCTGCTGGCTTTGAGTCTTCTTTGGCGGGCAGGCGCGCACTGGCGGGCGCTTGCACGCGCTGCATGGGGCGGGGTGCTGGCGAGGAGCGGGCGCGCGGGCGAGGACGTAGACGGACGAACGTGGCGTGCGACATGAAGCGGACTGGGTGACCGGCGCGGCGAGCGATGAAGCGGCCGGGCGATCGGGCGCGCGGCGATGCCGCGGCGGGCTGGCTAGGCGTACGGCGCGCAACAACAGGCGACGGCCTCGCTGCTAGTACCGGCGGCGGCGGGGGGCGACGGCCTGGGCAATCTGGCTCAGCTGTTGGGCTGGCTCCTCTCGGCTAGCTGCACAAAACACACACACACTTCCTCTTTTTCACTCGGCTAGCAAGAACACCAATTGGAGAAGAAGAAGAAGAGGATGAAGAATCTTACCTAGAATGACGATCGAACCACGGGGCTGCTAAGGAGATGGAAATCGACTTGGGGCTTGGGAGAGAGTGGCTTGGGCGGCAATGGTGAGTTTGGAGAAGAAAGACAAAAACCCTATTTTCTTTTCTTTTAATCAAATGCACCAAAACTCCAAACATCCAAGGCTAACCAAGGTATGTCGCGGAAAGAGTAATAAGAGCTCCCAATAGCTCAACTGGCACGCATCCCAACAAGCTTCTCGGAGACCCAGATTCGAAACTCAACTGCAACACAATTACCTTTCATTTTTACTTTTGCATCTTACCAAGTCCAAACACATCCACAAAGCCTAAAAAACCTACATAAGACCATCCAATAATTTTAGCAACTGATAAAGACATTAACGGCCCTGACGGCCTGACCAAATTACCAAAATACCCCTAGGGCATACCTGTAAGACCGAGATGAAAACCTGGGCTGTTAAAGCATAGTTCGTCGTACACCTGCACAGCCTGCTGCCCGAGCAGCTGCCGCATGCCTAGCACCACTGCAAGCACCCGCATGCCCGAGCTGTCGAGGCCTGCCTTCTCCATTTTGGGTATTGTTTCCCAAGCCTTGTTTGTTGGTCGATTGTTGCTAGGCTCTTTAGAGTTTAATTATTTTGTTTGTGCTTATTTTTCCTAGGTTGTTTATCCGTTTGTTCTGCAGCTTAGGGATCATTGTTTTCTGTATTTGTTCTACTTGTTTCCAGGTAAGGATTTCTTTCCTGGGTTGTTTGGACCCCGCGATTCATACATTGATTGTATTCTTGTTGCCTATTTATTATTTACGAGCATGATAGTGGATAGGATTGTCTGTTGTTATGTTTCTTGCTAGCATGTATTGTTTCCTGTTTCTACATGTTAGTACCATGCTGGGTTTGTTCTTTCCGACATGTATTGTGATTCCTGCTTATAAGCTCGTATTGCCATGCTAGGTTGTATCTATTATTGAGCATGTTTTGATCTGTCAAGAAATGAGTTTGTGTATTATTAACTAGCTTTAGTTAGGTTGTCTTCATCTAGAGGCTGAAAGAAGGCATAACGTACTTTGTCCCTACAGGTCAGGACCAAGGAGGACAGGTTCCCGCCACCGACATCTGGGTGTGCTTTAGCTCACCACAACGGCATAAGCCTTGTAAAAATGTAAACATTCAATAATTCTCAGAGATTTATTTAAACCATTTCTGTTAGAGTGAAACCCTTCCTTGGTGCAAGCTTGCCTTGGACGGTTCTTAGCTTCAGTCGTTGGTGGTTCAGGCTGCTACAGCTGAGTGCTGAGGGCCTCGCACTACTATAGATGAGTGACACCGCTTTTGAGTCTTTAGGCCTGCGTACCTAGACCGACGTAGTTTTTCATTGGCCCCACATTTACGCGATTTGCAGTAGCATGCGGTGTGCACACACACACATTATATGCTGGGAGGAGAGCTCACTCATGCTAATGTCGTTAGTACACCACCACTCTGGTTCAGATTTTTAGAGCGGACACTCGGGTACACTCCTAGGTGTACCAGATCGATTAAGATTAGACTTACCCTAATGATGATGAAACGATCAAGGAGATCGATCAAGATCAAGTTTTGAGAGTCCAGAGGTCACTTAGCCTAGGGTATGAGACTCTCGAGGATTATCCGTTCAGGATCGGTTTTGGGAGCTGGTCAATAGGTCGTGGGTAAGACACCTTCGAGGATAACAGATGGGGATCAGTTTAAAGAGCTGATTATTAGGTCGAGAGTAGGAGGCTATCAAGGTTTCAAGTGTTGTGTTAACAACTCAAAGTAGAGTTTCTTTGTTGGTAACTGTATTGCATGTATACTAGGATGCTAGATGATTTTATGTTTCGTACTGTACCCTGGTTGGGGATTCTTATTGAGTGCCTTTGTACTCACCCTTATTTTATGTGGTTTTCCACCAGGTAACTTGGGACAGCACCAGGATGGCTAGAGCAGGAGCTAAATGATCATGGGAGCAGTCGGCGCCTTTATTTTTATGTCTTTATTTATTTCAGCATGTAGATGGACACGGAGTCCATTGGGAATTTTGCATAATGTTATTTATGTTGCTTTATGTACTAATACTCTGGCCAGGGATTGTCTTAAAAGTTTTAAACAAGAGTTGTGAGTTGAATGGTTTTACTTTGGAACTTAATGTATTTTGAATTGTTTTCACGAACTCAATTATCTTTAAATGCATGCATGCTGAGTAAGAATCAAGTTTATGACTGTTTTTAGAGTCGGGTTCTTACAGTTAGTATCAAAGCTCAGAGTCATAGATTATGTAGACTGACCTACTGAGTTAGGTTGTTTGTCCTCATGATCATCAGCACTCCAATGGCCGTCAGGTATGTCGAAAGTTCTTTTGTTAAGGGTTTTGTTTATAGTACTTGCATCTAGTATACATGTGTTACCTATTGTTGGTAGTGAGGGTCCAAGTGTGGACTAAGTCTTTGTGGTTTGAGTGTAGATCGCTGGTATGTCGGTAATACGTAGTGGAGTAGGGACGTCAGAAGTTTTCAACCGAAGAGTTGGAACCGAGTTAGAGGTGGATGAGGCCATGTCTAGGGTTGACCCAACCCGCAGGCCACCATTGGCTACGACTGTTGGTTTGCCGAGAGAGGGGGTATAGGCTAACTTGATGTAGAGTGCGACTCCTGGAGCGGAGTTTGCTTCATCCATGAGAGAGATGATGGTCGGTTTGTTGGATGAACAAGAGTAATTGAAGCACAAATGAGAGGACTCTCGGCATAGATGGCCCGGTGGCACAATTGTTTCAATAGACACCCCCGCTACCCAAAGAGCCCCGGTGATCCTTCTAGGCGGCCATGGGCCTGTGGTTGCTGAGACAATTGTGGTTGATGGAGCCACCGAGTACGACAATTGGCTCAAGGATTTCGTTAAGTGGAATCCTAGTGAGTTTGATGCTTTCGAGAATCTGCTGGTAGCAGAGAAGTGGTTGGCCCGATTAGAGTATATTTTTCATGTCATGAGCTGTTTGGATGTTCAAAGGTCGAGGTGTGCAGCTCATGTGTTGACAGATACAACAGTTTGGTGGTGGGAGTTCACTGATAGAGGCAGACCAGTAGGGTCTCCACTAGCCACTTAGGAGTTCTTCAGAACTAAGTTTTGGGCTAAGTATATAAGTGAAGAGGCCCAGCAGGAGATGGCTGAGGCCTTCTCGAACTTGAAACAGGGAACAGACAGTATAGCTGGTTATGAGAAAAGGTTTTCAGAGTATAGCTACTTCGCCTTGGAGTTGATAGCCACATAGGAGATTAAGATAAAGAAGTTTGATGGCGGGCTGATGAAGGAGGTTGCTCAAGATGTTCGAGCACTAGCTCCTGATTCGTATGCTAAGGCAGTAGCATTGGCCATGATCTATAATGTTAAGTACCGGTCGGTGCAAGCGTCTGATGCACCTATCTAGATTGTTCAGTCTTACTCTTGTCAGAAGAGAAAGTTTGAGCCTTCTAGTGGTTTCCATTCAGGCGGTCAGCAGAAGCGCCGCGAGGGCAATTTTAGGGGTAGAGATCAGCATCGACCTCAGCATCGACAGTAGTTTTGCCAGCAGGGTGCAGTCAGACAGTCGCCCCAGTGTCACACATGTTGCAAGACACATTATGGTATTTGTGGAGCTTCACCCCGAGCTTGCTACAAATGTGGCTAGTAAGGGCACTTGGCTAAAGCTTGTACTCAAGCCGGAGTAGTTGCCAGGCAGGCTCAGTAGTAGGACCGTATTTTTGCTACGACTTACTAGGAGGCAGAGCGGACTAATGTAGTAGTTACAGGTACGCTGATTGTCTATAAGAACTCGACCTGAAATACAGTCCTAAACTTAGGTTCTCACTCAGCATGCAAGTAAATCATATTTAAAACAGTTCAGTGATCGAATTAAAACTTTTCAAACATCGAAGAACGGGGAACATTTCAAACACTTCCAACAATTTTCATAAAGCAAAAGCAATAGAAGCAAAACATGTCCTGGCTAGTATTTATAAAACATTCAAAATAGTTTAGAACATCAAATAACCAAGTTCCCCTAAGGACTCCAGGTCAAACTACATGCTGAATAACAAATACAATAAGAAAGATAGAGTGCCGACAGCTCCCATGATCAGTCAGCTCCCTCCGCTAGCCGTCCCGGTGCTGTCCAAAGTTACCTGGTTGAAAAACTACAGAAATAAGGGTGAGTACAAACATACTCAGTAAGAATCCTCAACTGGGGTACAATACGATACATCAGTCAACTAGCATCCTAGTATATATGCAAATGGTTACCAACACAGATCTTTGCTCAACGAGTTAACAGGGCAAATCTGGAATCCTCTGAAGTCTCGTACTTCAGGCCTAATGATTGGCTCTCCTAACCAATCCCAAGACATCCTCGAGGTTCTTTCTCCCTCGGCCAAATGATCAGCTCAAAAATCGATCCCAAATAGATGTCAGACACCGTCGAGGGTTTTTCTCCCTCGGCCATATGATGAACTCAAAAACCGATCCCAAATAGATGTCAGACACCGTCGAGGGTCTTTCTCCCTCGGCCATATGATGAACTCAAAAACGGATCCCAAAATAGGCATCCTTAAGGGCCTCTTACCTCGGCTAGCTAATACTTCAAGTCTGGCTCTAAAATTGAACGAAAGTGGTGTACTCACGAACATTAGCCCAGGGGAGCGCAATTAGCCGGTGACTAACTAGTGTGGGCGCACACCACATGCTGCTGCAAAAGGCGTAAATGTGGGGGCCTTGGGACAAAATATGAGGGCCAGGTATGCATGCCTAAGACTCGGAAGCGGTGTCACTGAATACAGTACTGCGAGGCCCTCAACACTCATCTATAACAGCCTGTACCACCGACCTGAAGCTAAGAACTAGCAAAGGTAGGCTTACACCGCTAGTGTGGTTCCCGTTCTAGCAAAGCTACAAACTAGGCTTATGCCGATGTGGGAGCAAATCCACATCTGCTGCCGGGGTGGAAGCAATGTACGTTATGCTTCGCACGGGATCCCGACCGGTGGGGACAAAGTACGTTATGTCCGCTCTCAGTCTCTAGATGATGAAAAACCCTAACAGTTCTATCTAAGAATTCAAAGTAAAGATTTCTGGCTAAACATACATGCTCAATAATACAAGACATATCCTAGCATGGTACTACGATCTTAAAGCAGAAATCATAAACATGCTGGAAGGACAAACCTAGCATGGCACTAACATGTAAAACAGGAGCAAACTTGCTAGCAGGAATTAAATAAACAAAGCAGCCCTATATACCAACATGCTCATAACAATCGTGAGATATCGCAGGGTCCACACAACCACGGTAAGAAATATTTACCTGGAAACAAGCAATAACAAACATGACAAAGTTCCATGAACTGCACAACCTAACAACATACAAAACAAGTCAACAACCTAGCTAGCTATTACTAAACTAGAAACCAAGAGACCGGTAATCGGGAAGTTACCCAGCAAGCTACTCAATGCTCTCGACAAGCTCTTTGGGATTGACCAAAAGAGCTCTCAGCTAGGGCTAGGGTGTTCTCGGCCTCCACACAACAAGCTCTTGGATTCGGCTAGGCTTTACCTCAACAGCAATGGAACACAAGTTAGCTTGGTCATGAAGCAAACAATTCAAAGCAATAAAGGCAGCCCTGCTCTCGGCTAGGGTTGGAAAAACTCACGTCGGAAGTGGGGCTTGAGGCTGGGTGTGTGTGCGGCAAAGAAGAGGGCGCAGTAAGCGCGCGGGCGCTAAGCAAGTTTTTGCGCGCGCTGTTGTGGCAAAGCGACGTGACGTTGGCGTAAACAGGCTGGCAAGCGTAGCGATGGGTGAAGTGAAGCACGGTTGGGCGCTGCTGCTGGCTGCATGTGTGGGCGAGGTGAGGCTGCAGCGTTGCGGGCTGGACGCTCGCGGCTGCAAACATGCGATCGTGTTGCGGTTTGGACGAGCGGGGTTGTCCTCGGCAAACAAGCTGGCTGGCGACGTGGCTACACAAAAGGACCAAGGGCTGGCTCGGTGCGACTTCGCTAATGCGATGCGGGGGAGCCTCGGTAGCAACGGCGAGGGCGCGCGTGGTAGGGATTCTGGCGATGCTGCACGACAATGCTGCTGGGCTTGGTGTGGCACTGGAGGCTAGCGAACCTTGCTACTGGTCTTGGCTGGGGAGAAGACACACACACACACACACACCATCACCGGTTGTTAGAGCTTGGCCAAGCAACAAGGCGAAAGGTTTTTGGCAAAGGAAGAAGAAGAATGCTTACCTCTCGGTTCTTGGTTTGGCTTCTTGGAGGAACGGCAAGAAGATGGAAGAGATGAAGGAATGATGGTGCGACAACTCTATGGGGAAGACCAAATACGATTCCTTCTTTTTTTCCGAAATAGGTTTAGCGATTCCTTCCCTGGGCTTTTCCCCTTCGAGTCCCAGCTGCAACAATTATTATCTTCTTAATTATTTCTCTTATTCCAAGCCCCCAAACTCTTTGCAGGTCAAGGGTTCGAGTCCCAATGGAAGCACTTTAATTTCTTTAATTCCTCATTTAATTCCAAGCCTCCAAACAACCAACACAAACTCTTAGAACTTGCAACCAACAATCAATCAAGCCTCAAAAGAGAGAGTAAATAGCCCCGAATCTCGATTATCCACAAATCCGGCCCCGAGGGCAAAATGACCAAAATGCCCTTAAGGGTTAAAATAGCTCTAATGGCCAAACAATGAACTCGAAGCACCTGGGAAACTAGTATGGAAAATTGGGCCATTACATTGTCTTAGATCACTATGCCTTTGTATTGTTTGACTTGGGCTTGACCCACTCGTTTGTATCAGATTCTTTTGTTAAGCAAACATGTTTGGAACTCGAACCTTTAGAGTTTGAGTTGTGTGTTACAGCTCCTTCGGGAGTAAGTATGATTGCTAGTGAGAAAGTTAAGAGTGGTCAGATACAGATATTCGAAGAAGCTACCCTCATAGTCTTGCTTATGAGCATTTTTGACGTTATCCTTGGGATGGATTAGTTAGCTGAGAACCACAAGATGAAAGATTGTCTCCAGAAACAAGTCGTGTTTAGGCCGCCCAAGAAGCAGAGCTTCAAGTTTCGGGTGTCCAGAATGAACTATGTCCGCCGTTTATTTCAGTAGTGAAGGCACGCGTTTGTTAGCTCGAGGATCTTGGGGCTATTTGGCAAAGTTGTAAGGTTAAAGTAGTACCCCGTTGACTGTTGACCAAGTACTAGTAGTACAAGAGTTCGTAGATGTTTTTCCTGAGGAGTTACCAGGTTATTGTAAGAACCCGACCCGAAATACGGTCCTAAACCTAGGTTCTCACTCAGCATGCAAGTAAAATATGTTTATAAATGATTTAGTGCTCATATTAAAGCTTTTCAAACATCAAGAGTGGGGAACATTTAAACTCAACAACAAATTTTCATAAGGTAAAAAAATAACATAAAACATGCCGGGCCAGTATTTATTAAAAACATTCAAATAGTTTAAAACAACCCAAATCACCAAGTTCCCCTAAGGACTCCACGTCCAACTACATGCAGAATAATAAATGCAATGATAAAGACACAATAGAGTGCCGGCAGCTCCCATGATCATGCAGCTTCCTCCGCTAGCCGTCTCGGTGCTGTCCCAAGTTACCTGGTGGAAAAACCACAGAAATAAGGGTGAGTACAAACATACTCAGTAAGAATCCCCAACCGGGGTTGTAACGGCCCAGGTTTTCATCCCGATCTTCTAGGTATGGCCTAGGGGTATTTTGGTAATTTGGTCGGGCCGTCAGGGCCGGTTATGTCTTTTTCAGGGGTTAAAAATTATTGGATGGTTTTATGTAGGTTTTGAGGCTTTATGGTGGAGTTTGGGCATGGTGAGATGCAAAAGGAAAATTAGGGGTTAAAGTTGTGGTGGTTGGGTTTCGAACCAAGGTGGTCTGGGAGGTTAGTTGAATGTCGTTGCCGATTGAGCCTCGAGCTACTCTTGTTACTCTTTCCGCGTCATATCTTGGTTAGCCTTGGATCATGAGAGTTTTGGAGCATTTGATTTAAAAGAAATGTAATAGGGTTTTTGTCTTTCTTCTCCAAGCTCACCTAGGCCGCCCAAACATGTCTCTCCCAAGCTCCAAGTCGAGTTTCATTCCCCCGAGCAGCCCTTTGATCGTGTCATCCCGGGTAAGAGTTCTCTTCCTCTTCTCCTTCTTTGTTTAGTGTATTCTTGCTGGTATGGAGAAGAAGAGGTGAGCCTTGGTGTTGTGCAGCCTCAATGAGCAAAGAAGAAATTTCATGCCCAGATGCCCAGCGCCCAACAAAGAGAGTCTGCCGCCGACGCACTAGATTGCCCGGCCGAAGCTCGGCTCACGCGCGCGCCGTCGCCGTCCCAAAGACGTTCGCTTGCAGCCAGCGCCCGCGCGCCACCACCATCCAGCGCTTCAGTTGTTGCAGCGCCGCAAGCGCTGCGCGCTGTCGCCGCCCCAATGCGCGCGGTTGCTTTGTGTGTAGCTTGCCCGCCCGCCGCCGTCGTCGCGCGCGTGCCGCCGCCCGACGCGTCTGTCTAGCTTCGTCGCGCGCCAAAGACGCCCAACAGGCACCCTACCGCCATCAGCGCCAAAGAAGAGCCACACTGCGTACCGTCCGTCGTCACAAGCGCCAACCGTGCCACGTGAGTTGCTTCTCAACCGAGTCCTATTTATTTTATTATATTTAGGCTTATGGATTGTGATTATTGTTGTGTTTGTTAGGTTCTTGTTAGCTAGCTCGGGATCGATCGCAGCTTACGATTCTTGTGTGTAGTTGCCTTTCGACCAAGTAAGGATTTCTTACCCGAGTTGTGTGGGCCCTGCGATATATTATGTGATGCTGTTTGTAAGCTTGTTTGTGTTTATCAGCATGTTTAGTGATAGGTGCCCTGCTGCTCAATTCTCGATCGCATGATTTCTTATGTTGTTCCTCGCGTTAGTCCATGCTAGGTTGTTCTGCTCGCATGCTCAGATTCTGTTTTGCTTCGTAGTATCATGCTAGGTTCGTTGTATCTGTTGAGCACGTATTGGATTGTATTGGATTTTTTGCTGTTGATATTATAGTTTAGAGTTCAGGTAGGTAGCATCATCCGGGCCGAATGCATAACGTAACTTGCATCCACGATAGGGACGTACGAGACGGTACTCCGTCCCTGATCCCCGTTAGGGTTTAGCTATCCCTAACTACCGCCCCGCAATCTTGGGTGAGGGTGGCAGATCGTTAAATGCCCCAACGGCCGGGATGATGACTTGGCATTGCCTCGCCCCCGGCAATCGGCACGTCCTCGGCGTGTTAGGCCGTAGCCCTCTTTGATTGCCAATCGTTAGGGCAAGGACCGCTTCTCGGTGTAAGCCTACCACGACCGGTTCTTTAGCCTCAAAGTGCGGTGGTACAGCCGACATAGTTCACGTGTCCGTGTCTCACACCCCTATGTCGCTGACACCGATCCGTAGATTTAGTTAGGCATGGTGATCGGACTCGGGCGCTTTTGTTACTAGACCCGGCACCGTGAGTCCGCAGAGAGCATGCGCTGACGCGCTTACGCTCATTACAACGCCGACCGAGAGCTCCTCGGGATTTTGAGCAGTGCACCTTTCGATCGAGTAGTAGACAGCCGAGGCCGAGACTTGTTTCTCGTGATAGAGCATATTGTGTGGTGGATTTTCCGGAGTAAGACCCTAAGTTGGCATCCGAGGTTTATGTGTGGATTTAAGCTATGTGCTCTATTCTCGTGTTTATATTCATAGCTCATGATCTTCCAACTAGATGACCATGTATATTTTATTGTACCCTAGTTGGGGATTCTTCATGAGTAATTCGTTACTCACCCTTATTTTGTGGTTTCCACACAGTAACCATGGTGCGAGCGGGGATGGTCGGAGGAGGAGCCGTGATCATGGAAACCCGTTGTTCAAAACTCGAGTTTATGTCTATGATTCTTTGTGTTTTATTTTCCTCCGAATGCATGTAGTTGGACACGGAGCCCTAGGTTGTTTTCTGACTGTTTCCCGGATTCTAGCACTGTTGTAACTATTGGAAAGTTTTGAATGTTTTAAATAAATCACTGATCAGAGTGAGTTTTGGAAATGTATTTGTCTTGGAACAAGGACAGGTTTCAGGAATCCTATAACTGTGTTTCTTTAAAATGGTTGTTTGCATGTTTTAGTTTTCACTTAGAATCCGAAAACCATTCTTGCATATTGTCTTTAAGTTTTGAACACATGCATTGAGGTAAAGGCCTATTTTAGAACCCCATTTGGGTCGGGTCTTTACAGTTGGTATCAGAGCTCAGAGTCATAGATTCTGTAGATTGACCTTTTGTTGTAGGTCATTTTTCCATGATCACCAGCACTCCGACAGTCATCAGGTACGCCTAAGTTTTCTGTTTTTAGAAAAGGGTTAAGAATTTACAATACTTTTCATCTAGTGTATGCCTTGTGTAGTGTTGTGGAGCGGAGACGAGCAGGTTCTGACTCGTTGTTGGTTTGGGTCCAGAGCACCATCATGCCAACTTCCCGCAGTGTAAGATGTATGTTCGCAGCTAGTCAGGGCATCTAGATAGATTCAGATACTGCCGGGACATCATTTCAGAGGGAGGTAGAGATTAGACTCCCGTAGGCCACTTGTGGCCCAGTTGTTAGTTTTTTTTTCCTAGAGAGAGGGTGAAGGTGATTTGCCTTGGAGTACCACTCCAGGAGAGGAGTTAGCTATGGCTTTGCTCATGTTGATGCTTGTGGAGCAGATTCCAGTGTGGACTAGCCTGGGTAGTTCAAGTGTTGATCTTGAACCTTAGCAGATTGTTTGGCTGCCTGCAGAGTAGTCATGAGTAGTAGCCTTCGTGGAGGAGGTAAAGACATCTTTGTGCTCTTGTAATTTGTTGTTGTTTTGCAGCCAGAAAGTCGGAACCCTATAGTTAAGGGTGCAGCGAGCAGTGTTCCCATCGGACTTGATCCGTTGGTGGTTTCCCAGTTGTATAGTGGAGTTGAACACTCTTCTTTTGGTGAGCCCTAGAGTAGGGCTAGCTGCTGCATGTTGAGAGAGTCGGTCGGAGTTTTGTTGAGCATCATGTAGAGATGCAAGAGTAGGCCGTGAGACTTCAGTTAGTTGAGATGCCATAGGCATGGTTGTTTGAGTTTTGAGCCCTTGTATGCCTAGCCAGAGTTTTTGTCACTTAAGGTTGTGACCTTGCTGGCCCCATTTGTAGTAAGATGTGGTTTTGGTAGTAGTGGCACTTGAGGTGCATTGGTTGGTGTGCCACTTTGGCACTAAGTCTGGTTCAGGCCTGAGTTTGGCATGGGTATAGCAGATGGTTCTATGACCCGTCCGGAGTTCAGCTCACTCCTTTAGCCTTTGGATCCGTTTGTGGTAGTTGCACCTGTTTAGGTCGTGCAAGAGAGCTAGTTCAGTGGTAGTCGTAGGACTTCAAGTGAAAGGATGTTCGAGAGGAGCCAGAGCCTCTTCCCAGTGTTACCAGGGGTTGAGTAACTCAGCAGGTTGGCGGTTGATAAGTGTTAGTGCGCGTGAGTCTCACGCTAGTGTTAAGGCCATGAGATCTTTGTGGTTGAGAGTGCGGTCAACTACCTTGGAGTGCCTAAATCTGAGGAGTGTTGAGCATCGTAGATGCGAGTTGGTCTAGCTGAGGGGCCATGAGTTGGATGCATCGTAGATGCGAGTTTGGTCCAGCAGAGGGGCCGTGAGTTGGATGCTTATGAGATGAGTTGGGTGCTTATGAGATGAGTTGGATGCCTATGAGATGTGTTGGATGCCTTATGAGATGAGTTGGTTGCCTTATGTGTAAAGCACACTTGGTAGAGACTTGGTATAAAGTAAGTTCGGTTTGGTATCGTTATGTTTTAACAGAGCAAGGTTGCCACTGCTTCGTGTATCTTGTGGAGATGGAACTTTTGGTGTTCCTTTGGTTGATGGTATCTCTTCCAGAAGTTAGTGTTGCCTTTTGGGAAGCACCTGTTAGTCTTGGATCTCTGAAGGAAGCTTGAGAGTTGTGCACATAAGTGTGTTTTTGTGTAGTTCGTTTTGGTGGCGAGTGTTTCGGAACCATATAGGGTTTGCATTGGAGAATTGGTGCTCAGTTCTTGGAGGAGTTGGACTCTAGGTGGATGTTGTAAGGCTTTTGTTGAGATTGTAAGGATACCGTGCTCGTAGTCGGGTTGTTGCTTAGGCAAGTTTTGTTGGGTTGGACCTAAGCTTGGTTGGTGGAACCTCTTGTTGTTCATGGTTGGAGTTCAAATGGTACTGAACAAATGGTGGTTGAAGTGAAGCCACGTAGTTCCTGACCGTAGTTGCTAAGAGTGTTGCTCGGAATCCTTACCTTGGGTGAAAGCTAATATGTGGCTGATGCTTTGAGTAGGAGGATGACACATTCTGAAGCGTTTCTGGTCTTTTTGGTTTCGAGGTTCGGAGCAGGCCAGCATGGTTGGGATGCTGGAAATAGGAGTTGTTAGTTCTGGCAGTTGGCCGTTAGACCATTTGTCGACAGTGTGTGTCGAGGCTTACCGAAGAACCCTAGTTGTGGAGAGCCTCACCAGAGCTCAGTCAGACCTAGGTAGTGAGTTTTCAGTTGGCAAGCCAGAGTCGAGTAGGTTGTAGACCTCGGGTGAGTTGCTGGCAGTTTTGGTAGGCTAGCAAGCCAGAGTTTGTTTGGAGTAGAGTCCGGATTGGTTTCGGTGTGATGGCAAGTTGGTGCTTGGTGTTGACCAAGGTGTGGTTTTTGAGTTGCTAGAAGTTAGTTTTGCTCGTGGGTCGAGTGGTTCGTCCTTGTCCGTTGTTTCCTGTTTCCAGGATGTAGAGAGTTGCCCTCCTTTGGTGTGGAGGTGTGTCTTGGCTAGTTTGTGGTTGGCGGTTCAGTCTGTGGTGGAACCCCCTTATTGTTACCCCATGAGGTTTAGATGTTGTTGCTTTAGCGGAGCAAGACAGCGAGCGTGTGTGGAGCTCTCTGTCCTTCGGTTGTCCACTTGTAAGGAACTGTTTCTCCTTTGGAGTCGTCAGGTTATTCCTTGGTCTTGGAGTTGGTGGTAGTGGTGCTAGTAGGAGGGAAAGTTTGTTGGCTGCTTGGAAGCAGTTGTTTGTCCAGTTAAGCGGACTCGTGAGTGGTGTTCTGGAAGTTGCAGTGAGGGTTGTTCTGCCTCCTATGAGTGTTTGGCCTAGTCGGTTAAGGTTCTTTGTGTGTTTGGCCTAGGAGCTGTTGCACCTTTGTAGTTGAGGACCCCCTTTGTATCAGTTGTGGATGAGGTTGCACCATTGTGGCTGGATTAGGGTCTTGACCTATTGAGGGATCCTTGCTGGTTAGTGTAGCTTATGCTCTGCCAACCATTTTTGGTATTCTGGTTCTTGGTAGTTGGTGTTGATCGAGTAGTGGAGTTCCGTTTATGAAGTTTCGGTGGGAAGGTGCAATAAGCCTAAGCTAGAGGGTTAAGCCTGTATGTGTTATCGTTTGGACTTGTGAGATGTGTTTCATATTTGAGGCAAGCTTCGTTCCGTTGCTTGCATGGAGGTAAGTTTGGTGGAGGGAGCCCTCTAGGGCCCGGTTGTTGGCAGGCTAACTTGTCCAGCCAGTGATTTGAGTCGAGCTAGAGTTGAGTAGATTGGCATAGCTATGCAGTTTGTAGTTGTTTAGGCTTTCGAGTTCGTGGCACTCAAGTGTTGGGTTGTAAGTTTCCGTGTGGGAGCTGTCACTTAGTCGAGGTTGTTGTGTGAGTTAAGATTTTTGGAGGATTGGTTTCAGTAGCTAGAGCTCGCACCTCGTTTCGGGTGTAGAGGCCATTTCTGTGGAGTAAAGGCATGTCAGTTTCAGGTTGGAGTTGTTGGCACCAGGGTGTGGCAACAAAGGTTTATTCCAGGCAGTGCGTTGATGATCTGTGGTTCTGGAGGGCGTTGTTAAGAGGCTTATGAGCCGAGTTCAGCCCCGGTAGTGTTTTCACCCTCTGACCGATGGCCTTCTGGGAGGGGTGAGCCAGATCCTTCAGAGCTTGTTGCGAGTTGGTGTTTTCGTAGTTGGGCAGAGGGGACCAGTGTTGGTTTTATGAGGTTTCTTTGGGTAGCAGTCCCCAGCTGATAGTTCATGAGGTTTCGTTGAAGCGTTGTTTGGTAAATGTTGCAGGTTTCTAGTGTTGTGAGAAAAGGTTGGTGGCCATCAGTTTTGTTTTGGGTCCTGAGTTGCTGCATTTGACCAGAGGTGATGTGCAGGAGTTTAGAGCTCGTGTTGACAACCCAGAGCAGGCAGAAAAGTTACGCCGATGTTCGGCGTCGAGTTTTAGAGTTTAAGGTTGGACAGTGCGTGCGTTTAAGGTTGCACCGTTGTGAGTTGTGTTGAGGTTTGGTAAGCGGGAGAAGTGGAGTCTCCTGTTGTTGGACCATTTGAGATTCTCGAGAGTATTGGCAGAGTTGCATATTGGTTAGCTTTTTTTGTCATTGTCAGCCGTGTGCAGTGTTCTCATGTATCGGTGTTGAGGCAGTATGTGTCGAACCCATCGCTCATTGTGGACTTTGAGCCTTTGCAGCTGATTGAGGATTTGAGCTTAGAGGGGAAGCCTGTGAGTATTCTGGTCTTTGAGACAAAGTCGTTGCGTAATCGTGAGATCCGTTTGGTAAAAGTTCAGTGCAGGAGTTGGAGTTCTGAAGAAGCCGCTCGTGAGCGGGAAGGACGAGATGAGATTGTAGTATCCTGAGCTGTTTTAGTCTTAAGGACTTTCGAGGACAAAAGTCATAAAAAGGAGGGAGTATTGTAACGGCCCAGGTTTTCATCTCGGTCTTCCAGGTATGCCCTAGGGGTATTTTGGGGTCATCAGGCCATCGGCGGTTATGTTTTTTTCAGGGGTTAAAAATTATTGGATGGTTTTATGTAGGTTTTGAGGCTTTATGGTGGAGTTTGGGCATGGTGAGATGCAAAAGGAAAATTAGGGGGTTAAAGTTATGGTGGTTGGGTTTCAAACCCAGGTGGTCTGGGAGGTTAGTTGTGTGTCGTTGCTGATTGAGCCTCGAGCTGCTCTTGTTACTCTTTCCGCGTCATATCTTGGTTAGCCTTGAATCATGGGAGTTTTGGTGCATTTGATTTAAAAGAGATGCAATAGGGTTTTTGTCTTTCTTCTCCAAAATCACCTTGGCCGCCCAAGCATGTCTCTTCCAAGCTCCAAGCAGAGTTTCATTCCCCCGAGCTACCCTTTGATCGTGTGTCATCCCCGGTAAGAGTTCTCTTCCTCTTCTCCTTCTTTGTTTGGTGTATTCTTGCTGGTATGAAGAAGAAGAGGTGAGCCTTGGTGTTGTGCAACTCCACCGAGGAGCAAGAGTAGCTGCCGCCCCAGACGCCAAACGCCCAGCGCCAAAGAAGAAGCCTTCGCAGCCGCCCGTAAGCCCAAAGAAGAAGCCCATCGTGACGCCCAGATCGCCCAGCCGAGCTCGCGGCCCGGCGCCGTGTGCCGCTCTCTCGCCCCTGGCACGGCGGCGTGCTCGCGCCCCAAAGACGTCTCCGCACATCACAGCGCTGCTCGCTTCCTGCGTGCGCTGCGCCCAGCCAGCCCGTCCGCGCGCGCGTAGCCTATCGGGCGCTGCCGTGCCAGCGCTCCAAAGACGAGCGACGCGTACCGCCACTCGCCGCTTCATCGGCGCCAAAGAAGAGCCACAAGGTGCAGTCCTGTCCGTCCAAGCGCGGCACCGTGCGTGCGTGAGTTGCTCCCGAGCCGAGTCCTATTTATTTTATTATATTTAGGCTTATGGATTGTGATTATTGTTGTGTTTGTTAGGTTCTCGTTAGCTAGCTCGGGATCGATCGCAGCTTAGGATTCTTGTGTGTAGTTGCCTTCCGACCAAGGATTTCTTCCCGAAGTTGTGTGGGCCCTGCGATATATTATGTGATGCTGTTTGTATGCTTGTTTGTGTTTATCAGCATGTTTAGTGATAGGTGCCCTGTTCTGAATTCCTGACTGGCATGATTTCTTATGTTGTTCCGCATGTTAGTCCATGCTAGGTTGTTTTGTTCTGGCATGCTCGTATCTGTTCTTGCTTCGTAGTATCATGCTAGGTTCGTTGTATTTGTTGAGCACGTATTGGATTGTATTGGATTATTTGCTGTTGATATTATAGTTTAGAGTTAAGTAGGTAGCATCATCCGGGCCGGATGCATAACGTAACTTGCATCCACGACAGGGACGTACGAGACGGTACTTCATCCCCGATCCCCGTTAGGGTTTAGCTATCCCTAACGGCTGGCCCTGCAATCTTGGGTGAGGGTGGCAGACTGTTAAATGCCCCAACGGTCGGGATGATGACTTGGCATTGCCTCGTCCCGGCGATCGGCACATCCTCGTGTGTTGGTCAGAGCCCTTGATTGCCACCTATTAGGGCAAGGACCGCTTCTGGTGTAAGCCTACCACGACCGGTTCCTTAGCCTCAGTGTGGTGGTACAGCCGACATAGCTCACGTGTCCGTGTCTCACACCCGTATGTCGCTGACACCGATCCGAGAGATTTAGTTAGGCATGGTGATCGGACTCGGGCAGCTTGCCACTAGATTCTTGTACCCCGAGTCTACATGTAACGACCTGAGTTTTCATCCCGGTCTTCGTGTATGCCCTAGGGGTATTTTAGTAATTTGGTCGGGCCGTCAGACTGCGTTTATGTCTTTTTCAGTTGCTAAAATTATTGGATGGATTTATGTAAGTTTTTGAGGCTTTGTGGATGTGTTTGGGCATGGGGAGATGCAAAAGGAAAATTGTGTGTTAAAGTGTGTTTGGTGGGTTTCGAACCTAGGTGGTCTGAGAAGTCGGTGGGTGGTGTGGCTGGTTGAGCTATTGAGAGCTCTTGTTGCTCTTTTTCGCATCACATCTTAGTTAACCTTGGATTTTGGAGTTTTGGTGCATTTGGTTAAATGAAATAGAATTAGGTTATTCCATCTTATTCTCCAAAAGCACCTCTTGGCCGCCCAAGCTCTCCATCTCCATAGCCTTGCCGAGTTCTTCATCCTTGCCTCTCCTTAGGTTCGATCATCATCATTCCGGGTAAGTCTTCGTCTTCTTCATCTTCTCATTTGGGTGTTTGTTGGCCGAATGTAAGAAAAAGGGGTTGTGTGTGTGTGTGTTGTGCAAACACCGGAGAGGAGCAACCATCATCATCGCCACCACCTCACGCCCAGATCGGTCGAACCAGCCCGCCAGACGCCAGATTCTGTCCCCAATCGAGCCTCGCCGTTCGCCCAGCAGAAAGATCGCTCGATCGCCGCGACGCCAGAGGTCTCGCCAGCGCCGCGCGCCCAGCCACGTCCGCGTCGCCGCCATCGACGCCGCGCGTGTCCTTGCCGAATCGCTCGCCGCGCGCGCGGCTTCGCCCAGACGTTCGCGCAGCAAGCGCCCTCGCCGAGCCGCTCGCCCGTGTCCGCATCGCGACGCCACGCCGCGCGCGCCGCCGCGAGCGCAGCGCCGCGCGCTGCGCTGTCCCTCGCTGCCGTGCAAGCGCAGCAGCCGGCAGCGTGTCCGTGCTGTGCGTGCAGCAGCGAAGCGGCCGCGTGTCCTCGCCGTGCCAGCAGCAGCGCCGGCCGCCCTTGCGAGCCGAGCCGGCTTGCCGCAGCCCCAAGCTCGTGGTCGTCGCGCCGCGTGAGTTCCCGAGCCGAGCTTGTCGTTTCTATTGTTGTTTAGATATTTTAGATGCCGATTATTGTTGGTTTGCTAGGTTCCCGTTCGCTAGCTCGGGATTGTTCCGCAGTCAGAGGTTTTGTGTGTAGAAGTCTTCCGACCAAGGTAAGGATCTCTTACCGGGGTTGTGTGGACCTCTGCGATATTTGTGATTGTTGTTTTGTATGCCTGTGTATGATTACTAGCATGTTTAGCCCTAGGTGCTCTTTTTCTCAATTCTCGATTGGCATGAACTCTTGTATTGTTTCTCATGTTAGCCCATGCTAGGTTGTTCTATTCTAGCATGTTCGATATCTCATTTTGCTTCGTAGTATCATGCTAGGTTCCTTGTATCTCATTGAGCACGTATTGGATCGCATTGATTGAATTGTCATTATTATTATTGTTCGTGTTTAGAATTCGTAGATAGCATCATCCGGCCGATGCATAAAGTATCTTGCATCTATGGCAAGGACGTTCGAGACGCTTCTCCGTCCTTGGACCCCGTGAGGGATTAGCTATCCCAACCGGTAGGCCCCGCAATCTTGGGTGAGGGTGGCGATCGTTAAATGCCCCAACGGTCGGGATGATGACTTGGCATTGCCTCGCCCCCGGCGATCGACACGCCCTCGGCGTGTTCGGCCGTAGCCCTTGATTGCCACTGTTAGGCAAGGACCGCTTCTCGGTGTAAGCCTACCACGACCGGTTCCTTAGCCTCGGTGCGTGTGGTACAGCCGACATAGTTCACGTGTCCGTGTCTCACACACCCTATGTCGGTGACACCGATCCAGTAGATTTAGTTAGGCATGGTGATCGAACACGGGCGCCTTTGCCACTAGACCGGCACCCGCAGTTTGCAAGAGCATGCGGTGCGCGCTACGCTCATTACAAAGCCGCATCGAGAGCTCCTCGGGATCTTGAGCTAGTGCACCTATCGATCGATGAGAGACAGCCGAGGCCGGGACTTGTTCCCGTGATAGCGTATAGTGTGTTGTGGTATTTTTCCGGACTAAGACCCCGAGATGGCATCCGAGGTCCAAGTGTGGACTTAAGCTATGTGCTCTGCTCGTGTTTGTACTCATAGCTTGCATACAATCTTCTAGATGATCATGTATATCGTATTGTACCCGGTTGGGGATTCTTCTTGAGTAATTCGTTACTCACCCTTACTTATCTTTCGTGTAACCATGGCGCGAGGCGATGATGATCAAGGAGGAGCCGTGATCATGGAATCTGCTGTCATCTCTCGATTATTTTATTTATTTATCATGACTCTTGACTTTTATTATTTCCCCGAATGCATGTAGACGGCACAGAGCCCCGTGGATGTTTTCTTACGTTTTATGGATTCCAAAGATATTTGTACTTGTGGATTGTTTTAATGGTTTAAATAAATCTCTTATCGAGTATGCTTTTAGAAATGTATGTTTGGGTTGTTGAATGTTTCGTTTTTACTTGGGATCGAAATGTATTTTTCATAATGTCTTTTATTTTCACTACATGCATTGGGGTAAAGGCCCATTTAGAGCCCCTTTTGGGTCGGGTCTTTACAGCTTGGTATCGAGCTCAGAGTCATAGATTCTCAGAGATCGACCTTTGTTGTAGGTCATCCTTCCATGATCACCAAAGACCGGCGGTCATCAGTACGCCTAGGTTTATTGTTTTAGAAAGAAAAAGGGTTAAGAATTTACAATACTGCCATCTTGTGTATGCCTTGTGTAGTGTTGTGGAGCGGAGACGAAAGGTGTTCTCGACTCGTTGTTGGTTTGGGCTTTGTGAGCCATCATGCCAACTTTTTCGCAAAGGCGAGCAGCAGTTTGTTTAGCGCCTTGTTGAGGTATCCAGACAGATTCGGATGCCCCCGGGACATCGTTCCGCAGGGAGGCGAGCTTAGACTCCCGCTGGCCATTTGTGGCCCGGGGCTTGTCGCTTTCCCCAGTGAGAGGGTGGTGGTGCTTCGTGCGATCGCCAAGATGTTGATTGCACCTGCAGGAGCAGTGGCGCTTGGCATGTCCGACCGAGGAGTTGGACCGATCGTGTTGATGTTGAGGCCGCGCCCGTGGTTGTTAGGCCCGCATGCCGATTTGGCCCCGGCAGCTTGAGTTGCCTAGAGGAGGGGGTAGAGGCTAGCAGCGGCGCCTCAGTGAGACACCTTGAGCAGAGTGTGCTCCCCCATGAGAGACTTGATGGCGTGTCTTTAGCTATCGAGAGCGGAGACCCGGCACGCAGTTTGTAGTGCGTAGTGAGGAGTCCCGGCACAGATAGCCCCAATTGATGAGTTTGTTTCAAAGATTTTTCCCCAAGAGTTCTTGTAGCCCTGAGGTTCCCGGGAGGGCATGATCAGCAGTTTATTCAGACGAGTTTGTTGGCGTTGATGGAGACGCCTGTGTTGGCAAATGGATGCCTATAGAGCTCGATGTTTTAGTAAGTCCTACCGCTAGTAGTAAAGTAGTTGGCTGAGTTTGAGTTTAGCATCCGTGTGTGGGATGCCCCGCTGCTCAGAGGCCGAGGTGTGCCGTTCTGTGGCCGTTTGGTTCATCGATGGTGGTGGAAGTCCCTTGTGAGAGGTGGACTAGCAGAGTCTCCACCAGTCGCCCGATTGTTTGGCAAGTTGCCGTGTTAGTGGCTGGAGGCAGATGAAGGGTCATCTTTGCCCCCATGCGAGCCTGCTGTTGTTTAACAGCCCAGCTTCCTCAGATGCGGATTTGGTAGTAGTAGCACTTGAGGTGCATTGGTTGGTGTGCCACTTTGGCACTAAGTCTGGTTCAGGCTTGAGTTTGGCTTGGGCATAGCAGATGGTTCTATGCCGTTCGGAGTTCAGCGTACTCCTTTAGCCTTGGATCTGTTTATGGCAGTTGCACCCGTTTAGGTCGTGCCAGAGGGCTAGTTCAGTGGTAGTCAATGGACTACAAGCGAAAGGATGCTCGAGAGGAGCCGGAGCCTCTTCCCAGTGTTTCTGGAGGTTGAGTAAGTCAGCAGGTTGCCGGTTGGTAAATATTGGTGCGTGTGAGTCTCGCGCTAGTGTTAAGGCCAAGAGATTTTCCTTGGGGTTGGTAGTGCGGTCAACGACCTTCGAGTGCCTAAATCTGAGGAGAGTTGAGCATTGTAGATGCGAGTTCGGTCCAGCTGAGGGACCATGAGTTGGATGCTTATCGATGAATTTGGATGCCTATGAGGCGAGTTGGATGCTTTTGAGGCGAGATGAGCTGATGCCTTGCGAGAGGTTTTGGATGCCTTAGGGGTAAGCACCCTTGGTAGAGGCTTGGTACAAAGTAAGTTTTGTTTGGCATGATTATATTTTGGTAGAGCAAGGTTGCCTCAGCTTCGAGTATCGTGTAGAGATGGAACTTTTGGTGTTCCTTGGATTGTTTGTATCGCTGCCAGGAGTTATCGTTGCTTTGTGGAAAAGCGCTTGTTAGTCTTGGATCTCTAATGGAAGGTTGGGAGTTGTGCACACAAGTGTGTTTTGTGTGGTTCGTTCCGTGGCGAGAGTTTCAGATCCATGTAGGGTTTGCTTTGGAGATCTCGTGCTCAGTTCCTTGAGAAGTTGGACTCCAGGTGGTTGTTGTAAGGCTTTGGTTGAGGTGGTAAGGATACCGTGCTCGTGGTATCAAGTTGTTGCTTAGGCAAGATTTGTTAAGTTAGGCCTAAGCTTGGTTGGCGGATCTTCTTGTTGATCGTTGGTTGGAGTTCAGTTGGAAACCGAACAAGAGCGGTGGTAGCTAAGCCGCGTGGTTTCTGATCGTCATGGCTAAGAGAGTTGTTCGGATCCTTCCTTGAGTAGAAGTTATGTTGTGGCCGATGTTTTGAGTAGGAGGATGACGATCCTCGTAGCGTTTTGGGTCCTCTAGGTTCCCAAGGAGTTGGAGTTGGCCAGCATGGTTGGGATGCCGAAATTGGAGTTGTCTGTTCGTGCAGCTTGTCCTGTTAGATCGTATGCCGAGCGGGCAGTGTGAGTCGAGGGTTGCCGAAGAACCCTAGGTTGTGGAGAGCCTCTCCAGAGCTCAGTCAGGCCCAGCTAGTGAGTTTCAGTTGGCTAGCTGGAGGCGTGTAGTTTGTAGCCTCGGTGGAGTTGCTAGCAGTCTTGGTAGACTAGCAAGCTAGTGTTTATTTGGAGTAAAGTCCGGAGTGGTTTTGTGTGGTGGCAAGTTGATGCTTGGTGTTGACCAAGGTGTGGATTGGAGTTGTTAGAGTTTAGTTTTGCTCGTGGGGGCGAGTGGTTTGTACCATGTTGGTTGTTTTTTTTCCTGTTTCCAGGATGTTGAGTTGCCCCGTTTGGCATTTGGAGGTTCAGTCTGAGATGGACCCTTGTTGTGCCCCGTGAGATTAGGTGTTGTTGCTCTGGTGGAGCAAGACAGTGAGCGTATGTGGAGTTCTCTGTCCGTTGGTTGTCCGCTTGTATGAGCCGCTTCCTTCGGAGAGTTGTCGAGTTACTCCTTGGTCTTGGAGTTAATGGTGGAAGCGCTAGCTTGAAGGAAAAGTTTGTTGGTCGCTTGGAAGTAGTCGTTTGTCCGCTTAAGCGGATTCTTGGATGGTGTTCTAGAGGTCAGTAGTAAAGTTTGTTCCGCCTCTTGTGAGTGTTTGGCCAAGATTTGGTTCGTTTGTTGTTTCGAGAGCTAGTTCGGTTCTAGCCGAGGGCGTTGCTCCGAGGTCTTGTTCCTAGTCGGTAAGTTTTGGGAGTTGACCCCTCCTCAGCAGATTGAGCAAGTGCCGTTTGTTTCGGTTTGGTGGTCCGATTGGTTGAGTTTTCTCTTGGGTGTTGCTTCCAAGAGAGTTGGTTGTCGTTGCCTTGGGTTTGAGCGAGTTAGCGAGCGTGTGTGGAGTTCACGCCTTCCGAATTTGCTTGCCGGGAAGTCGTTTCCGTTTGGCGGTGAGTCGCCTTAGCTCCCGAGTTGTGTAGTCGATCGAGTAGCGCAAATGGTCAGCCCAATGAGAGGGTTCCTCGCTTTGTGTTGTTAGCAAGCAAGAGTTGTTTGTTCCCGCAAGGGCGAGGCCACAAGAAGAGTTGAGTTGTTCTCGCAAGTTGTTGGTTCTTTGGGGATTGAAGATTTCCTTTCCCTCTAGCCTCTGTGTTGGTTGAGTTGCTCCTTGGAGGCCGGCCTCGAGTGATAGCTTGCGAGGTAGTCTTGCGAATTCGTGTGGCTCGAGGATCCGTAAGCTTTGAGGTTGTCGTTATCGATTTTCCTTGTGAGGTTTTGGGAGTGGAGCTTCTGGTTGGAAGATGAGTTAGGCTTAGGCTTAAGGGGAAGTCCTTTGAGTAGCCAGTTGAATTTTAAGAGTTGAGTAGTAGCTTGGAGGCAGCGTTGCTCGTTATAAGTTTGGGTTGAGTTCTCACGAGCAAGCCCTTCTCGGGCTTTGTTCCTAATTGTTGTGAGTTCCCGGTTGGCGTTAGTAGAGCCGCGTTTGAGTGAGTTGGCACAGAGGTGCCGTGGCATTGGTTGGTGTCGCTGAGCCGCTTTTTTCCTCAAGGTGTTGTGTCGCAGATAGTCTGCGTGATGGTTTAGTCCTTGCTTCCCGAGTTTTCCTTGAGAGGAATGTTGGATGTTCCTTGCCTGGCGATTTTCTCCTTAAGATGGTTGCTTAAGTGTTGTGGTCGTGTTCTAGTTGGAGAAGTTTGTCTTTTTGGATCAGTCGCCAGTTGGTGGTTCGTTTGTATCTCGTTAAGGATGTAGTCAAGGTTTGAGGTTTGTTGGTCTTTTGTGAAGTAAGAGTAGGCCGTTTAGTTTTGGAATCTGGAAGGTTCAGTTGTTTGGCTAGTTTGTTGTAGGGTTGAGTTTGTTTGTTGACAGCTGTGTACAGTGTTTTTATGTATCGATGTTGGGGCAAGCATGTGCCGGACCCATTGCTCATTGTGGACTTTGAGCCCTTGCGCTGATTGAGGGTTTGGGCTTCGAGGAGAAGCCTATGAGTATTCTGGTCTTGAGTCGAAGACGTTGCGTAGAAGTGAGATCCGTTGGTAAAAGTTTAGTGAAGGAGTCCGAGTTCGGAGGAGGCCGCTCGTGAGCGGGAAGGACGGGATGAGATTGCAGTATCCTGTGTTGTTTCAGTCTTAAGGACTTTCGAGGACGAAAGTCATAAAAAGGAGGGAATATTGTAACGACCCAGGTTTTCATCCCGGTCTTCCAGGTATGCCCTAGGGGTATTTTAGTAATTTGGTCGGGCCGTCAGGACCGTTTATGTCTTTTTCCAGTTGCTAAAATTATTGGATGGATTTATGTAAGTTTTTGAGGCTTTGTGGATGTGTTTGGGCATGGGGAGATGCAAAAGGAAAATTGTGTGTTAAAGTGTGTTTGGTGGGTTTCGAACCCAGGTGGTCCGAGAAGTCAGGTGGGTGGTGTGGCCAGTTGAGCTATTGAGAGCTCTTGTTGCTCTTTCTGCATCACATCTTAGTTAACCTTGGATTTTGGAGTTTTGGTGCATTTGGTTAAATGAAATAGAATTAGGTTATTCCATCTTATTCTCCAAAAGCACCTCTTGGCCGCCCAAGCTCTCCATCTCCATAGCCTTGCCGAGTTCTTCATCCTTGCCTCTCCTTAGGTTCGATCATCATCATTCCGGGTAAGTCTTCGTCTTCTTCATCTTCTCATTTGGGTGTTTGTTGGCCGAATGTAAGAAAAAGGGGTTGTGTGTGTGTGTGTTGTGCGGCACCGGTAGAGAGGAGCAGCCATCATCGCCACCCAGCTCGCGACGCGCCGGTCAGATCGGTCGAACCAGCCACGCCAGACGCCCAGATCTGTCCCAAAGAGGCCTCGCTGTCGCTCGCCCAAAGAAGAGATCGCCCGATCGCCAGACGCCAGAGGTCCTCGCCAGCGCCCGCAAGGTCCAGCCACGTCCGCGTCGCCCATCGTGACGCCCTCGCCGTGTCTCTTGCCGAATCGCTCGCGCGCGCGCTTCGCCGAGACGTTCGCGCCGCGCGCGCTGCCTCGCTGAAGCTGCTCGTGTGTCCGCGATCGCACGCTGCGCCGCCCGCGCTTTCGCCCAGACGCGCCGCGCGCGCGTGTCCTCGTGTTTGTTGCCGTGCGCAGTAGCAGCGCAGCGTGTCGTGCCGTGCACGCCACGCAACAGCAGCGTGTCCTCGCCGTGCGGTACAAGCCAGCCAGCGCCACCTTGCCGAGCGGCTTTAAAGCTGAGCCCCCAAGCTCGTGTCGTCGTCGTGCGTGCGCGTGAGTTCCTTTGAGCCGAGCTTTGTCGTTCTATTGTTGTTTAGATATTTTAGATGCCGATTATTGTTGGTTTGCTAGGTTCCCGTTCGCTAGCTCGGGATTGTTCCGCGGCGTAGGTTTTGTGTGTAGAAGTCTTCCACCAAGGTAAGGATCTCTTACAGGGGTTGTGTGGACCTCTGCGGTATATTTGTGATTGTTGTTTTGTATGCCTGTGTATGATTACTAGCATGTTTAGCCCTAGGTGCTCTTTTCTCAATTCTCGACTGGCATGAACTCTTGTATTGTTTCTCATGTTAGCCCATGCTAGGTTGTTCTATTCTAGCATGTTCGATATCTGTTTGCTTCGTAGTATCATGCTAGGTTCCTTGTATCTCATTGAGCACGTATTGGATCGCATTGATTGAATTGTCATTATTATTATTGTTAAGGTTTAGAATTCGGGTAGATAGCATCATCCGGCCGATGCATAAAGTATCTTGCATCTATGGCAAGGACGTTCGAGACGCTTCTCCATCCTTGGACCCCGTGAGGGATTAGCTATCCCAACCGGTAGGCCCCGCAATCTTGGGTGAGGGTGGCGATCGTTAAATGCCCCAACGGTCGGGATGATGACTTGGCATTGCCTCGTCCCCGGCGATCGACACGTCCTCGGCGTGTTCGGCCGTAGCCCTTGATTGCCACTGTTAGGGCAAGGACCGCTTCTGGTGTAAGCCTACCACGACCGGTTCCTTAGCCTCAGTGCGGTGGTACGGTGACATAGTTCACGTGTCAGTGTCTCACACCCCTATGTCGGTGACACCGATCCGAGAGATTTAGTTAGGCATGGTGGATCGAACTCGGGCAGCTTGCCACTAGACCCGGCACCCCCCAGAGTTTGCAGTAGCATGCGGTGCGCGCTTACGCTCATTACAGCGCCGACTGGAGAGCTCCTCGGGATCTTGAGCTAGTGCACCTATCGTATCGACAGTAGACAGGCTGAGGCCGGGACTTGTTCCCGTATAGCGCGTATAGTGTGTTGTGGTATTTTTCCGGACTAAGACCCTGAGATGGCATCCGAGGTCCAAGTGTGGACTTAAGCTATGTGCTCTGTTCTGTGTTTGTACTCATAGCTTGCATACAATCTTCTAGATGATCATGTATATCGTATTGTACCCCGGTTGGGGATTCTTACTGAGTAATTCGTTACTCACCCTTACTTATCTTTCAGGTAACCATGGCGCGAGGCAGGATGACTGAAGGAGGAGCTGTGATCATGGAATCCTGCTGTCATCTCTGATTATTTTATTTATTTATCATGACTCTTGACTTTTATTATTTCCCCTGAATGCATGTAGACGGGCACAGAGCCCCAGGATGTTTTCTTACGTTTTATGGATTCCAGCATATTTGTACTTGTGGATTGTTTTAATGGTTTAAATAAATCTCTGATCAGAGTATGCTTTTAGAAATGTATGTTTGGGTTGTTGAATGTTTCTGTTTTTACTTGGGATCCGAAATGTATTTTTCATAATGTCTTTTATTTTCACTACATGCATTGGGGTAAAGGCCCATTTAGAGCCCCTTTTGGGTCGGGTCTTTACACTACAGTAGCATGCGGTGCGCGCTTACACTCATTACAGCGAAGACCGGAGAGCTCCTCGGGATCTTGAGCCAGTGCACCTTTCGTATCGACAGTAGACAGGCTGAGGCCGAGACTTGTTTCTCGTATAGGGCGTATTGTGTGGTGGATTTTCCGGAGTAAGACCCTAAGTTGGCATCGGAGGTTTATGTGTGGATTTAAGCTATGTGCTCTATTCTGTGTTTATATTCATAGCTTCCGTATCTTCCAGCTAGATGACCATGTATATCGTATTGTACCCCAGTTGGGGATTCTTACTGAGTAATTCGTTACTCACCCTTATTTTGTGGTTTTCCACAGGTAACCATGGTGCGAGCAGGATGGCTGGAGGAGGAGCTGTGATCATGGAAACCCGTTGTTCGAACTCTGAGTTTATGTCTATGATTCTTTGTGTTTTATTTTCCTCTGAATGCATGTAGTTGGGCACGGAGCCCTAGGTTGTTTTTCTCGATTGTTTCCTGATTCTAGCAATCGTTGTAACTATTGGAAAGTTTTGAATGTTTTAAATAAATCTCTGATCAGAGTGAGTTTTGGAAATGTATTTGTGTAACGACCCAGGTTTTTCTTCCCGGTCTTCCAGGTATGCCCTAGGGGTAATTTGGTAATTTGATCCCGTCAGGGTCGTTTGTGTCTTTTCCAGTTACTAAAATTATTGGATGGTTTTTTGTAGGTTTTTGGAGGGGTTTGTGGTTTGGTTTGAGCAAGGTTTGATGCAAAAGTAAAAATAAAGGGAATTGTCTTTGCACTGGGGTTTGAACCGGGTTTCTGGGAAGCTTGTGGAGATGTGTGCCAATTGAGCCATTAGGTGCTCTTGTTGCTCTTTCTCGCATCACATCTTAGTTAACCTTGGATTTTGGAGTTTTGGTGCATTTGGTTAAATGAAATAGAAATTAGGTTTATTCCATCTTCTTCTCCAAATCTCCTCTTGGCGCACAAGCTCTCACTCTCCATAGCCCTTGCCGATTCTTCATCCTTGCAGCTCCCTTGGATCGTTCATCATCATTCCGGGTAGGTATCGATCTTCCTCTTCTTCTTCTCATCCGTTTGGTGTGCTTTTGGCCAAGTGAAAAGAGGTGTGTTGTGTGTGTTTGTGTTGATTGCAGCCAGCCGAGAGAAGCCCGGCCAGCAGACCATCATCGTCGCGCGTCGGCCCGGCGGATCGCGACGCGAATCGCGCCAAAGAAGCAAAGACAGATCGCCCCGCGATCGCACTGTGTCGCCCAGATCTGTTGAAGCAGCCTGCCGCCGCGACGCCATCGCCGCCGGATCGTGCGTGTCGCGCGGCAGCAGCGAGACGACGACAGACGCCAGCGCGCAGCGCCGCTCGAAGCCGCTCGCCGCGCAGCGCCAGCAAGCGCGTCTCGCGTCGCTCGTCGTCGCGACGCCAAAGACCGCGCGCGCGCCCCTTTGCGCTCGCCCACACGCCCAGACGCTCGCGCCGCGCGCGCGTCCTCGCTGTGAGTCCGTGCCGTGCGCGCGCCAACGCTAGCGCCAGCCCCGCCCTGCCGTGTGCGGCTTGCCAGCAGCTCCAAGCTCGTGTCGCCGTGCCGCGTGAGTTCCCCTAGCCGAGCTTGTTGTTCTATTGTTTTTAGACTTTTTAGGTATTGACTATTATTGGTTTGTTAGGTTCCCGCTCGCTAGCTCGGGATTGTTCCGCACTTAGGATTTGTGTGTAGAAGCTCCCACCAAGGTAAGGATTTCTTACCAGGAGTTGTGTGGGCCCCGCGCTATATTTGTGATTGTTGTTTTGTATGCTTGTGTATGATTACTAGCATGTTTAGCCCTAGGTGCTCATTCAATTCTCGACTAGCATGAACTCTTGTATTGTTTCTCATGTTAGCCCATGCTAGGTTGTTCCATTCTCGCATGTTCGATATCTGTTCTTGCTTCGTAGTATCATGCTAGGTTCCTTGTATCTCATTGAGCACGTATTGGACTGCATTGATTGAATTGTTATTATTGCTATGGTTTAGAGTTCGGGTAGGTAGCATCATCGGGCCGGATGCATAACGTAACTTGCATCCCCGCGAGGGACGCGCGCGAGATGGTACTCGTCTCCACGATCCCGTTAGGGTTTAGCTAACCCTAACGGCCGCCCCGCAATCTTGGGTGAGGGTGGCAGATCGTTAAATGCCCCAACGGTCGGGATGATGACTTGGCATTGCCTCGCCCCGGCGATCGGCACGTCCTCGGCGTGTTCGGCCGTAGCCCTTGATTGCCACTGTTAGGGCAAGGACCGCTTCTGGTGTAAGCCTACCACGGCCGGTTCCTTAGCCTCGGTGCGGTGGTACAGGTGACATAGTTCACGTGTCAGTCTCACACCCTATGTCGGTGACACCGATCCGGAGATTTAGTTAGGCATGGTGGATCGAACACGGGCGGCTTGCCACTAGACCCGGCACCCCGAGTTTGCGGTAGCATGCGGTGCGCGCTTACGCTCATTACTGGCGCCGATCGAGAGCTCCTCGGGATCATGAGCGATGCACCTTTCGTGATCGACAGAGACAGCCGAGGCGGGACTTGTTCCCGTATAGAGCGTATAGTGTGTTGTGGTATTTTCGGACTAAGACCCTGAGTTGGCATCCGAGGTCCAAGTGTGGACTTAGCTATGTGCTCCGCTCTGTGTTTGTACTCATAGCTTGCATACATTCTTCTAGATGATCATGTATATCGTATTGTACCCCGGTTGGGGATTCTTACTGGGTAATTCGTTACTCACCCTTATTCTGTGGTTTTCCCACGTGTAATCAAGGCGGGAGACAGGATGGCTGAAGGAGGAGCTGTGATCATGGAATCCTGCTGTCATCTCTGACCATTTTATTTTATCATGACTCTTGACTTTTGTTATTTCCCCTGAATGCATGTAGACGGGCACGGAGCCCCAGGATGTTTTCTTACGTTTTATGGATTCCAGCATATTTGTACTTGTGGATTGTTTAAATGTTTTAAATAAACCTCTGATCAGAGTATGCTTTTAGAAATGTATGTTTTGGTTGTTGAATGTTTCTGTTTTTACTTGGGATCCGAAATATATTTTTCATAATGTCTTTTATTTTCAATACATGCATTGGGGTAAAGGCCCATTTAGAGCCCTTAAGGGTCGGGTCTTTCTGATTGGTATCGAGCTCGAGTCATAGATTCAGAGATCGACCTTTGTTGTAGGACGTTTTTCCATGATCATCAAGACTCGGCAGCGGTCATCAGTACGCCTAAGTTTACTATTTGTTGTTGAAAAAGGGTTAAGAATTTACAATACCTATCATCTAGTGTATGCCCTGTTTGGTGTTGTGGAGTGGTGACAGGCAGGTTTTGATTCGTTGTTGGTTTGGATGTAGATCACCAAAGCATGCTACCATCCGCATCGGGAGAGGAGGTTCGAGAGCGGTCGAGGTATCGAGGATCGGATCTCATACCGCAGGACATCGTCCCAAGCTTAGATCGATGGCATTCCACCAGCGGCTCCTCTGTTACGCCTAGAGCGGGCGTTGAGGCGATCGAGCGCCGTGAGATCGCTTACGGAGCGAGTTTCTTTGAGTCTATGAGGGCTTTTATGGTCAGCATGTTGAGTGACCAGAGGGCGAGACCGAGCCTTGTTGGTGGCGCGGCGGGAAGAGTCCCGAGCCCAGATCGAGCGGTGACTCGATTGGTTCAGCAGAGCTCGAGAGCACCTCCGGCTCCACAGGAGCAAGTAGCCCCCCAGAGGCGTATATGGCGGAGGGTGCCGAGGAATTGGGTAGGTGGTGAAGGATTTTGTGAAGTGGAAGCCCGAGAAGTTTGATGCCACCGGTGATGCGTTAGCGGCGGCCCAGTGGATTGCCCATTTGGAGTACACCTTCCCGATCATGGTGTGCCCCGATATTGAGGCCGAGGTGTGCGGCTCATGTGCTAGGAGGCACAAAGCGAGATGGTGGTGGGAGTCCACCTTGAGCGAGAGACCGGTGGGTCTCCACCCGCTACTTGGGAGTTCTTCAAGGGTGAGTTCAAGGTAAAGTTCATCCGTGATGAGGCTCAAGAGAAGATGGTGGAGCTCTTCGAGAACTCAAGCGTGGTTCGATTCCATTGAGGAATATGAGCGCAAGTTCTCGAGTATGGATATTTTGCTCCTCGGTTGATTGCCACCCGAGTGAAGATTCGGAAGTTCATATCCTGGATTGAGGCAGGTGTTTCCAGATGTCGTGGATCGGGCCCCGACACTTATGCTAGGGGTCATCCCGATTTGGCCACGATCTATAATGGGAAGTATCCTGCTTTGAGCGGGTTGTTGCCGCTCTGTTTCAGCGCCCCGTCGTCCCAAAGCGGTGTGGGGCGTAAGAGGAAGTTTGATTTCGGGAGGCGGCGGCGCGCAAGGGCGCTTTGAGCAGAGATCGGCGGAGAGCTCCAGTCCGCTTTCGGCCGACGGCGAGGAGGACCCCAGCAGTCCCCGCTTGTGCTACTTGTGGGAAAGTCCACGCCGGAGCTTGTCACTGGACCTAGATTGTGCTTCCGTTGTGGTAGAGAGGGGCACATGGCCCGTTTTGTGATCGGCCACCATGGTAGCTCGGCCAGCGCGGCGGCGAGGTCGAGTGTTTCGGCGACGACCGTCAGAGGCCGAGCGCACGGATGCCGCCTGTGGTGGTGTACGCTTCTTGTTTTAGATCAACTGCGCATTTGCCTTGTTTGATTACAGTTCTACGCATTCATTTGTATCCGTGTTGTTTCTTTGAGCATGCTAAGTTAAGACTAGAGCCTCTAGGGTTCGAAGTTATCTGTTGCAACTCCTTCGGGAGTTAATATGTTGGCTAGAGATAAGATTAGGGATGGCCGGATCGAGATATCCGAGAGGAGAGTTGCTAGTGGCTACGCTCATAGTTCCGCCTATGAGCGGTTTTGATGTGATTCTTGGTATGGAGTGGTTAGTCGCTAACCACGCGTTGATTGACCGCCACCGGAAAGAAGTAGTGTTCAGCCGCCAGTCGCCCAAACTTTAAGTTTCGTGGAGTCCAGGTGGAGTTTGCCCGCCGATGGTGTCGGTGTGAAAGCTCGTCGGTTGCTAGCTCATGGAGCTTGGGGCTATCTAGCCAAGTTGTGCGGGAAGAGCGCCCCTCGGTGTCTGTTGATCAGTACCGGATCGTGCGAGGAGTTTGCGGACGTGTTTCACGAGGAGTTCACTGGGGTTGCCCCGAAGAGAGAGGTTGACTTCACAATTGAGCTCGAGCGAGGACCCTCCCTATCTCGAAGGCTCCGTATCGTATGGCGCCAGTGAGTTAAAGGAGGCGAAGATTCGATTCTGCGAGGAGATGTTAGATCGAGGGTTCATCCGTCCGAGTGTGTCCCCGTGGGGAGCACCCGATTCTGTTTGTGAAAAAGAAGGATGGTTCTATGCGCTTATGTATTGATTACCGCGAGCTTAATAAGGTGACGATGAAGAATAAGTATCCGTTGCCCGCAGATCGACGATTTGTTCGATCGGCTTGTGGAGCTTCTGTGTTCTCCAAGATAGATCGAGATCCGGTTACCATCGCCACGGATCGGGGATGCCGACATTCCTAAGGCGACTTTCAGTCTAGATATGGTCACTATGAGTTTGTGGTCATGTCGTTTGGATTGACCAATGCCCAGTGCGTTCATGGACATGATGGATAGGGTGTTCAAATCATTTTTGGACGGCTTCGTCATCGTGTTCATTGACGATATTCGATTTATTCGAGGTCTAAAGAAGACCATGCAGAGCATTTGAGGCGAGTATTGGCGACTTTGAGGAAAACCGGCTTTATGCGAAGTTTTCCAAATGTGATTCTGGTTGGAGCGGTGGCCTTCCCTAGGCCACGTGGTTTCGAGAGATGGTATAGCCGTGGACCCCGCGAAGATTGAGGCGGTGAGTTCATGGGCCAAGCCGACTTTGATTGCCGAGATTCGCAGCTTTTCAGGTTTGGCGAGAGTTACTACCGTCGGTTCGTCAAGGACTTTTCGCTTTAGCCTCTCGCCTCACTCGTCTGACGGGAAGGGTGTCAAGTTTGTTTGGGACAGCGAGTGTGATGAGAGCTTTGCAGAGCTCAAGCGCAGATTTGACTTCAAAGATGTTGGCGATCTGGAGAGAGACAGTGGTTTCGTGGTCTCTGATGATGCTTCCAAGTTTGGATTAGGTTGTGTGTTGATGCAGCACGGGAAGGTCATTGCCTATGCTTCCGTCCACCAAGCCGTATGAGCGTAACTACCCGACTCATGATATGGAGTTGGCGTGAGTGGTGTTTGCAATCAAGATTTGGAGGCATTACCGTATGGTGAGCGGATTCAGATGTTTACCGATCACGAGCCTCAAGTATCTGTTTACTCGAAGGAGTTGAATATGAGGAGAGGAGATGGTTAGAGTTCGTAAAGGATTATGATCATGCGAGATTTTGTACCATCCGGTAAAGCCAATGTAGTGGCCGATGCTTTGAGTAGAAAGACGCCGCACTCATGGCGTTGTTGAGTTCCTCAGCCCAGTTTGCGGAGAGAGTTCGAGCGGGCCGAGGTTGCGATGTTGTTGGGTGAGGTTACCGCCGTGGTAGCTCGATTGACTGCTTTGCGTCGATTAGGCAATGGATTATAGACGGCCGGTTGGGTGACCCCGCACTTAAGAGGTTGGTTGACTGAGTTAGTGCTGACGGTGACTTTGACTTTGTATATTCACCAGACAGTGGGTTGACTTATAGAGGCCGGTTGTGTGTTCCAGACATTGCAGGTTTGAGAGCAGAGATGCTCTCGGAGGTGTAAAGACCCGACCCAAAAGGGGCTCTAAATGGGCCTTTACCCCAATGCATGTATTGAAAATAAAAGACAATATGAAAAATACATTTCGGATCCCAAGTAAAAACAGAAACATTCAATAATCAAAACATACATTTCTAAAAGCATACTCTGATCAGAGATTTATTTAAACCATTTAAACATTCCACAAGTTCAAATATGCTGGAATCCATCAAACGTAAGAAAACATCCTAGGGCTCCGTGCCCGTCTACATGCATTCAGGGGAAATAGCAAAAGTCAAGAGTCATGATATAATAAAATGGTCAGAGATGACCGCAGGATTCCATGATCACAGCTCCTCCTTCAGCCATCCTGTCTCGCGCCTTGATTACCTGTGGAAAACCACAGAATAAGGGTGAGTAACGAATTACCCAGTAAGAATCCCCAACCGGGGTACAATACGATATACATGATCATCTAGAAGAATGTATGCAAGCTATGAGTACAAACACGAGTAGAGCACATAGCTTAAGTCCACACTTGGACCTCGGATGCCAACTCGGGGTCTTAGTCCGGAAATACCACAACACACTAAACGCGCTATATACGGAACAAGTCCCGGCCTCACTGTCTCTGATCGATACGAAAGGTGCACCGCTCGGGATCCCGAGGAGCTCTCCGGCCGACATTTGTAATGAGCGTAAGCATGCACGCGTGCTTCTACAGCACTATGGGGTGCCGGGTCTAGTGGCAAGTGCCCATATCCGGATACCACGCCTAACTAAATCTCCGGATCGGTGTCGCGACATAGGGGTGTGAGACGGACACGTGAACTTTGTCGGCTGTACCACCGCTTTCGAGGCTAAGGAACGGGTCTGGTAGGCTTACACCAGAAGCCGCCCTTACCTTAACAGTGGCAATCAAGGGCTTTGCCGAACACGCCGAGGACGCGTGGCTGCCGGGGACTAGGCATTGCCAAGTCATCATCCCGACCGTTGGGGTATCGCTTAGACTACCACCCTCACCCAAGATTGCGGGGCCTACCGGTTGGGATAGCTAATCCCCTCACGGGTCCAAGGGCGGAGAATCGTCTCGAACGTCCTTGCCATAGATGCAAGATACTTTATGCATCGGGCCCGGATGATGCTATCTACAATTCTAACTCGCCTTAACAATCAGCAAACAATCCAATACGTGCTCGAAAGAATACAGCAGCAGACCTAGCATGGTACTACAGAACAAGAATGAATATGAGCATGCGAGCGGAACAACCTAGCATGGGCTAACATGAGAAACAATACAAGAGTTCATGCGATCAGAATTGCAAGCAGAGCACCTAGGGCTAAACATGCTAGTAATCATACACGGGCATACAAAACAACAATCACAAATATACCGCAGGCCCACACAACTCGGTAAGAAATCCTTACTTTGGTCGGGAGGCTTCTACACACAAATCCTAAGTCATGGAACAAACCCGAGCTAGCTACCGAGAACCTAACAAAACAATGATAATCATAATCCATAAGCCTAAATATAATAAAATAAACAAGGCTCGGCAAGGAGCAACTCACGCGGCTCGGGCCGACACGCAGACGGCAGGCGGCGGCAACCGCGGCGGGGCTGCTGCTGGCGCGACGGCGCAGCGCGAAAAAGGCGATGGCGCGAGGACCGCGACTGCTGGCGCTGACGCGGCGGCGAGAGGCGGGAGGCAGCGCGGCATATATGGCGGACGGCTGGGCGGGCGCAGCGCACGGGCGCGGAAAGCGGACGAGACAGAGCTTGGCCGGGCGCGAGGCGCGACGCGATGCATGCGCGACGGGCGCAGGCGAGGAGCGGCGCGCGGGCTGCTCAGCAGGTGCGCGCGACAGGCTGCGACGGGGCTGGCGGTCTGGGCGGCCTGGTGCCTGCTGCTGCGCGATCTGGGCAGCCTGGGCTTGCTGCTAGGCGATCTGGGCGGCCTGGGCTTGCTGCTGGGCAGATCTGGGCATGCTGGGCAGCCTGCTACAAACACACACACACACACAAGCTCTTCTCCTTACCTTCGGCCAACAAGAACACCCAATCGAGAAGATGAAGAGGATGAAGACTTACCCGGAATGATGATGAACGATCCAAGGGAGCTGCAAGGATGAAGAATCGGCAAGGAGAGCTTGGGAGAAAGCTTGGGCGGCCACAACTCTTTTGGAGAAGAAAACACAACAAACCTAATTTCTATTTCATTTAACCAAATGCACCAAACACCAAAGATCCAAGGTTAACTAAGATGTGATGCAGAAAGAGCAACAAGAGCACCTAATGGCTCAATTGGCACACATCTCTACAAGCTTCCCAGAGACCGGGTTCAAACCCCACTGCAAAGACAATTTCCTTTATTTTTACTTTTGCACCAAACCTTGCTCAAACCAAACCACAAATCCTTCCAAAAACCTACATAAATCCATCCAATAATTTTAGCAACTGGAAAAAGACATAAACGGCCCTGACGGCCCGACCAAATTACTAAAATACCCCTAGGGCATACGGAAGACGGGAAGAAAAACCTGGGTCGTTACAATATTCCCTCCTTTTATGACTTTCGTCCTCGAAAGTCCTTAAGACTGAAACAACATAGGATACTGCATTCTCATCCCGTCCTTCCCGCTCACGAGCGGCCTCCTCCGAACTCAGACTCCTTCACTAAACTTTTACCAACGGATCTCACTTCTACGCAACGTCTTCGACTCAAGACCAGAATACTCATAGGCTTCTCCTCGAAGCCCTAAACCCTCAATCAGCAGCAAGGGCTCAAAGTCCACAATGAGCAATGGATCCGGCACATGCTGCCCCAACATCGATACATAAAAACACTGTGCACAGCTGTCAACAAACAAACTCAACCCTACAACAAACTGGCCAAACAACTGAACCTTCCAGATTCCAAAACTAAACGGCCTACCCTTACTTCACAAGAGACCAACAAACCTCAAACCTTGACTACAGCCTTAACGAGATACAAACGAACCACCAACTGGCGACTGATCCAAAAAGACAAACTTCTCCAACTAGAGCACGTCCACAACACTTAAGCAACCATCTTAAGGAGAAATCGCCGAACCAAAGGCAAGGGGCACCATCCTGGTACACCAGACGGCTAACAACACTCACACCAGCTGAAACTTCAGCTACGGCCACCTAAAAAAAAAAAAAAACAAGGGCCAAGCACAGACTCCACTCGGCCAAGCCAACAAACTAGAACTACTCATCGGCCGAACGCAACTTTCCAACGAACACCTACCAGCAACCGACCAAGGAGAACATCGCCAGGCAAGGAACATCCAACATTCCTCTCAAGGAAAACTCGGGAAGCAAGGACTAAACCATCATGCAGCTATCTGCGACACAACACCTTGAGGAAAACAGCTCAACAGCTTACCAACCAATGCCACGGCACCTTTATGCCAACTCACTCAAACGCGGCTCTGCTAACGCCAACTGGGAACTCACAACAACTAGGAACAAAGCCCGAGAAGGGCTTGCTCAGCAGAACTCAACCCAAACTTATAACGAGCAACGCTCGCCTCCAAGCTACTACTCGACTCTAAAAATCCAACTGGCTACTCAAAGGACTTCCCCTTTAAGCCTAAGCCTAACTCATCTTCCAACCAGAAGCTCCACTCCCAAAACCTCACAAGGAAAACGGATAACGACAACCTCAAAGCTTACGGATCCTGAGCCACACGAATCCGCAAGACTACCTCGCAAGCTATCACTCGAGGCTGGCATCCAAGGAGCAACTCAACCACCACAGAGGCTAGAGGAAGAGGAAATCTTCAATCCCCAAAGAACCAACAACTTGCCAGAACAACTCAACTCTTACTGGCTGGCCTCCGCCCTTGCGGGAACAAACAACTCTTGCTTGCTAACAACACAAAGCAGGGACCCTCTCATTTGGTGGACATTTGCGCTACTCGATCGACTACACAACTCGGGAGCTAAGTCGACTCTCGCCAAACGGAAATGACTTCCCGGCAAGTAAACTCCGAGAAGGGCGTGAACTCCACACACGCTCGCCTGACTTGCTCAAACCCAAGGCAACAACAACCAACTCTCTTGGAAGCAACACCCAAGAGAAAACTCAACCAATCGGACCACCAAACCGAAACAAACAAAGACTTGCTCAATTCGCGAGGAGGGGTCAACTCCCAAAACTTGCGACTAGGAACAAGACCTCGAGGCAACGCCCTCCGGCTAGAACCGAACTAGCTCTCGAAACAACAAACGAACCAAATCTTGGCCAACCACTCACAAGAGGCGAGAACAACCTTTCTGCGGCCTCTAGAACACCATCCAAGAATCCGCTTAAGCTGGACAAACGACTACTTCCAAGCGACCAACAAACTTTTCCTTCAAGTTAGCGCTTCCACCATTAACTCCAAGACCAAGGAGTAGTAACGACAACTCCCGAAGGAAGCGGCTCTTACAAGCGGACAACCAACGGACGAGAGAACTCCACATACGCTCACTGTCTTGCTCCACGGAGCAACAACATCTAGTCTCACGGGGCACAACAAGGGTCCATCTCGGATGAACCTCCAAATGCCAAAGCGGGGCAACTCAACATCACGGAAACAGGAAAAAACAACCAACATGGCACAAACCACTCGCCCCACGAGCAAAACTAAACTCTAGCAACTCCAATCCACACCTTGGTCAACACCAAGCATCAACTTGCCACCACACCGAAACCACTCCGGACTTTACTCCAAACAAACACTAGCTTGCTAGTCTACCAAGACTGCTAGCAACTCCACATCGAGGCTACAAACTACACGCCCCAGCTAGCCAACTGAAACTCACTAGCTGGGCTCGGTGAGCTCTGGAGAGGCTCTCCACAACCTAGGGTTCTTCGGCAACCCTCGACACACACTGCTGCCAGGCATACGATCTAACAGGATAATTGCTGAACAAACAACTCCAATTTCTAGCATCCCAACCATCTTTGGCCAACTCCAACTCCTTGGGAACCTAGAGGACCCGAAGCGCTACGAGAACGCGTCATCCTCCTACTCAAAGCATCGGCCACAACATAACTTCTACCCAAGGAAGGATCCGAACAACTCTCTTAGCCATGGCGATCGAAACCACGCGGCTTAGCTACCATCGCTCTTGTTGGTTTCCAAGCGAACTTCAACCAACGATCAACAAGAAGATCCGCCAACCAAGCTTAGGCCCAACATAACAAATCTTGCCTAAGCAACAACTTGATACCACGAGCACGGTATCCTTACCACCTCAACCAAATCCTTACAACAACCACCTGGAGTCCAACTTCTCAAGGAGCTGAGCACGAGATCTCCAAAGCAAACCCTACATGGATCTGAAACTCTCGCCACGGAACGAACCACACAAAACACACTTGTGTGCACAACTCCCAACCTTCCTTTAGAGATCCAAGACTAACAAGCGCTTTTCCACAAAGCAACGATAACTCCTGGCAGCGATACAAACAATCCAAGGAACACCAAAAGTTCCATCTCCACATGATACTCGAAGCTGAGGCAACCTTGCTCTACCTAAGTATAATCATGCCAAACCAAACTTACTTTGTACCAAGCCTCTACCAAGGGTGCTTACCCCAAAGGCATCCAAAACCTCTCGCAAGGCATCAGCTCATCTCGCCTCAAAAGCATCCAACTCGCCTCATAGGCATCCAGCTCATCTGATAAGCATCCAACTCATGGTCCCTCAGCTGTACCAAACTCGCATCTACAATGCTCAACTCTCCTCAGATTTAGGCACTCGAAGGTAGTTGACCGCACTTCCAACCACAAGGAAAATCTCTTGGCCTTAACACTAGCGCGAGACTCACGCGCACCAACATTTACCAACCGGCAACCTGCTGACTTACCCAACCTCCAGAAACATCGGGAAGAGGCTCCGCGGCCTCTCGAGCATCCTTTCGCTTGTAGTCCATCGACTACCACCGAACTAACCCTGCGGCACGACCTAAGCGGGTGCAAGCCGCCATAAGCAGATCCAAGGCTAAAGGAGTGCATTTGAACTCCGAACGGCATAGAACCATCTCGCTATGCCCAAGCCAAACTCAAGCACGAACCGGACTTAGTGCCAAAGTGGCACACCAACCAATGCACCTCAAGTGCTACTACTACCAAATCCACATCCGAGGAAGTCGTGTTGTTAAACAACAACAGGCTCGCAAGGGGCAAAGATGACCCTTCATCTGCCTCAAGCCACTAACACGGCGACTTGCCAAACAATCGGGCCGCTGGTGGAGACTCTGCTAGTCCACCTCTCACAAGGGACTTCCACCACCATCTGATGAACCAAACAGCACAGGAACGGCACACCTCGGCCTGCGAGCAGCGAGGCATCCCACACACGGATGCTAAACTCAAACTGGCCAACTACTTTACTACTAGAGTAGGACTTACTAAAACATCGAGCTCTACAGGCATCCATTTGCCAACACGGGCGTCTCCATCAACGCCAACAAACTCATCCGAATAAGCTCTTTGATCATGCCCTCCGGGGGAACCTCAGGGGCTACAAGAGCTACTGGGGGAAAATCTTTGAAACAAACTCATCATTTGGGCTCTCTGTGCCGGGACTCCTCACTACGCGCTACAAGCTGCGCTGGGTCTCCGCTCTCGATAGTTAAAGACACGCCATCAAATCTCTCATGGTGGGCACACACTGCTCAAGGAGTCTCACTCTGAGGCGCGCTAGCCTTTACCCCTCCTCCTCGGGCAACTCAAGCTGCCGAGGCCAAATCGGCATGCGGGCCTAACAACCACTGGACGCGGCTTCAACATCAACACGATCGGTCCAACTTCTCGGTCGGACATGCCAAGCGCCTGCTCCTGCGGGTGCGATCAACATCTGGCGATCTGCGCACGAAGCACCACCATCCTCTCACTAGGGAAAAGCAAGAATCGGGCCACAAATGGCCAGCGGGAGTCTAAGCTCGCCTCCCTCGGAACGATGTCCCGGGGCATCCGAATCTATCTGGATACCTCAACAAGTCGCTAAACAAATTTGCTCGCGATGCGGGAAAGTTGGCATGATGGCTCACTAAGCCCAAACCAACAACGAGTCAGAACCTGCTCGTCTCCGCTCCACAACACCAAACAAGGCATACACTAGATGATAGGTATTGTAAATTCTTAACCCTTTTTCTTTCTAAAACAATAAACCTAGGCGTACCTGATGTGCCTTGAGTCTTTGGTGATCATGGAAGGATGACCTACAACAAAAAGGTCGGGTCTGAGAATCTATGACTCGAGCTCGATACCAATCTGTAAAGACCAGGACCCAAAAGGGGCTCTAAATGGGCCTTTACCCCAATGCATGTATTGAAAATAAAAGACATTATGAAAAATACATTTGGATCCCAAGTAAAAAGCAGAAACATTCAATAATCAAAACATACATTTCTAAAAGCATACTACGATCAGAGATTTATTTAAACCATTTAAACATTCCACAAGTACAAATATGCTGGAATCCATCAAACGTAAGAAAACATCCTAGGGCTCCGTGCCCGTCTACATGCATTCAGGGGAAATAGCAAAAGTCAAGAGTCATGATATAATAAAATGGTCAGAGATGACAGCAGGATTCCATGATCACAGCTCCTCCTTGACCATCTGTCTCGCGCCTTGATTACCGTGGAAAACCACAGAATAAGGGTGAGTAACGAATTACCCAAGAAGAATCCCCAGCGGGAGTGCGATACGATATACATGATCATCTAGAAGAATGTATGCAAGCTATGAGTACAAACACAGAGTAGAGCACATAGCTTAAGTCCACACTTGGACCTCGGATGCCAACTCAGGGTCTTAGTCCGGAAATACCACAACACACTAAACGCGCTATACGGGAACAAGTCCCGGCCTCGGCTGTCTACGATCGTCACGAAAGGTGGGTGGCTCGGGATCCCGAGGAGCTCTCCGGTCGACGTTTGTAATGAGCGTAAGCATGCACCGCGTGCTTCTACATACTATGGGGGTGCCGGGTCCAGTGGCAAGCGCCCATATCCGGATACCACGCCTAACTAAATCTGCGGATCGGTGTCAGCGACATAGGGTGTGAGACACGGACACGTGAACTATGTCGGCTGTCTGCGCGCACTGAGGCTAAGGAACGGGTCTGGTAGGCTTACACCAGAAGCCGTCCTTACCTTAACAGTGGCAATCAAGGGCTCTTTGCCGAACACGCCGAGGACGTCGTGCGGTGCGGGGACTAGGCATTGCCAAGTCATCATCCCGACCGTTGGGGTATCGCAGACTACCACCCTCACCCAAGATTGCGGGGGCCTACGGTTGGGATAGCTAATCCCTCACGGGGTCCAGGGCGGAGAACTGTCTCGAACGTCCTTGCCATAGATGCAAGATACTTTATGCATCGGGCCCGGATGATGCTATCTACGAATTCTAACTCGCCTTAACAATCGGCAAACAATCCAATACGTGCTCGAAAGAATACAGCAGACCTAGCATGGTACTACTGAACAAGAATGAATATGAGCATGCGTAAGCGGAACAACCTAGCATGGGCTAACATGAGAAACAATACAAGAGTTCATGCCGGTCAGAATTTGAACAGAGCACCTAGGGCTAAACATGCTAGTAATCATACACAGCATACAAAACAACAATCACAAATATACCGCAGTGGGCCACACAACTCGGTAAGAAATCCTTACCTTGGTGGGAGGCTTCTACACACAAATCCTAAGCTGCGGAACAAACCCGAGAGCTAGCTACCGAGAACCTAACAAAACAATGATAATCATAATCCATAAGCCTAAATATAATAAAATAAACAAGGCTCGGCTCAAGGAGCAACTCACGCGGCTCGGTGACACGCACAGGCGGCGGCAAAGACGGCGGGGCTGGCTGGCTGGCGCTGCAGCAGCAGAAGAAGTGATAGGCGCAGGGACCGCACACCGGGCGCCGACGGGCGCAGGAGGCGAGGGCGCAGAGGCTGCGCGCGCGCGCGCGCATACGACGGCCTGGCCGGGCGCAGCGCACGGCGCGGCAAGCGGACGACGAGCGCGTATTGGCGCGCGCGAGGCAGGCAACGCGACGCACGGCGCGCGACGGGCGCAAAGAGGAGCGGCGCGCGGGCCGCTCAGCCAGTGCGCGACGACGGCCGCGACAGGGCTGTGATGCGGGCGGCACTGGTGCTCGCTTCTGCTTTGATGATCTGGGCAACTGGGCTTCTTTGCTAGGCGATCTGGGCGGCTGGGGCTTGCTTCTTTGGCAGATCTGGGCATCTTTGGGCGACTGCTACAAACACACACACACACACAAGCTCTTCTCCTTACCTTCGCCAACAAGAACACCCAATCGAGAAGATGAAGAGGATGAAGACTTACCGGAATGATGATGAACGATCCAAGGAGCTGCAAGGATGAAGAATCGGCAAGGAGAGCTTGGGAGAAAGCTTGGGCGGCCACAACTCTTTTGGAGAAGAAAACACAACAAACCTAATTTCTATTTCATTTAACCAAATGCACCAAACACCAAAGATCCAAGGTTAACTAAGATGTGATGCAGAAAGAGCAACAAGAGCACCTAATGGCTCAATTGGCACACATCTCTACAAGCTTCCCAGGAGACCCGGGTTCAAACCATTTGCAAAGACAATTTCCTTTATTTTTACTTTTGCACCAAACCTTGCTCAAACCAAACCACAAATCCTTCCAAAAACCTACATAAATCCATCCAATAATTTTAGCAACTGGAAAAAGACATAAACGGCCCTGACGGCCCGACCAAATTACTAAAATACCCCTAGGGCATACCTGGAAGACCGGGAAGAAAAACCTGGGTCGTTACAGGAGGCCCACAGTTCCTCTTTTGCTTGGCACCCCGGAGGTACCAAGATGTATCAGGACCTTAAGCAGACCTTCTGGTGGATGGGAATGAAGAGAGATGTGGCAGAGTTTGTCACCGGTGTCTCACTTGTCGGCAAGTGAAGGCACCAGTGAGAGGCCACGGTGGTTTGTTTGCGACCGAGAGTGTACCCGGTGGAAATGGGAAGAGATCTCCATGGACTTTATCTACGGCTTGCCAAGGACTCGAGGAAGTTCTCTCAGATTTGGGTGATAGTCGACCGTTTGACAAGAGCGCACACTTCATTCCCGGTAGAGACACTTATACCGTGGAGCAGTGGGCGCAGATTGTTTTGGAACAGATCATCCGTTATCATGGTGTACCGGTGAGGATTGTGTCCGATCGTGACTCGCGGTTCACTTCTCGTTTCGGAGAGCGCTCGGAAGGGTTTGGGCACTGAGTGCGATTTCAAAAGACTGACTTTTCACCCTCAGACGGATGGCGGTCGAGAGAGTGAATCGATTCTCGAGGATATGTTGAGGGCTTGTGTGTTGGATTTCGAGCGATTGGGACCGATGCTCTGTACTTGATGGAGTTTGCCTATAACAACGATTACCGATCGGCGATTCGGATGGCTCCATTCGAGGCATTGTATGGTAAGCGTTATCGGTCCCCCGTGTTCTCGGGAAGAGGTTGGTGATAGACGAGTTTTGGGTCCCGAGTTACTGCAGTTGACCAATGGTGCAGTCTGAGAAGATTAGAGCTCGTATGTTGTGACTCAGAGCAGCGAGAAGAGTTACGCCGATGTTCGGCGTCGAGATTTGGAGTTTGAGGTTGGTCGGCATGTGTTCCTTAAGGTTGCTCCGATGCGAGGTGTTACGAGGTTTGCAAGCGTGGGAAGTTGAGTCCCCGTTTTGTTGGTCCATTTGAGATCCTAGAGAGGATTGGCAGAGTTGCTTACCGGTTAGCCCTTCCTCCGTCACTATCAGCGGTGCATAGTGTTTTTCATGTATCGATGTTGAGGCGGTATGTGCCGGACCGTCGCACATTGTGGACTTTGAGCCTTTGCGGTGAATGAGGATTTGAACTTCGAGGAGAAGCGGTGAGGATCCTTGCCTTTGAGACCAAGACGTTGCGTAATCGCGAGATTCGTTTGGTAAAGGTTGATGGAAGAGTCGGAGTCCGAGGAAGCCAATTGGGAGCGGGAAGACGAGATGAGATTGCATTACCCTGAGTGTTTTGTTTAAGGACTTTCGAGGACGAAAGTCATAAAAAGGAGGAATATTGTAACGACCTGAGTTTTTCTTCCCGGTCTTCCGGTATGCCCTAGGGGTAATTTGGTAATTTGATCCCGTCGGGTCGTTTGTGTCTTTTCGATTACTAAAATTATTGGATGGTTTTTGTAGGTTTTGGAGGGGTTTGTGGTTTGGTTTGAGCAAGGTTTGATGCAAAAGTAAAAATAAAGGGAATTGTCTTTGCTTTGGGGTTTGAACCGGGTCTCTGGGAAGCTTGTGGAGATGTGTGCCAATTGAGCCATTAGGTGCTCTTGTTGCTCTTTCGCATCACATCTTAGTTAACCTTGGATTTTGGAGTTTTGGTGCATTTGGTTAAATGAAATAGAAATTAGGTTTATTCCATCTTCTTCTCCAAATCTCCTCTTGGCGCACAAGCTCTCCTCTCCATAGCCCTTGCCGATTCTTCATCCTTGCGGCTCCCTTGGATCGTTCATCATCATTCGGGTAGGTATCGATCTTCCTCTTCTTCTTCTCATCCGTTTGGTGTGCTTTTGGCCAAGTGAAAAGAGGTGTGTTGTGTGTGTTTGTGTTGATTGCGGCCACCGAGAGAAGCCCGGCCGGCGACCATCGTCGCGACGTTCACCGGCCAGATCGCGCGCCGGATCGCGCCAAGCAAGAAAGACAGATCGCCCCCGCAATCGCACAGTCGCCCAGATCGATGAAGCAGCCCGCCGCCACGCCATCGCTCGCGATCGTGCGATCGCGCGGCAGCAGAAGAATCGACGCCAGCGCCGCGCGCTTCGCCGCGAAGCCGCCGCCGCCGCGCGCCGCGCCGCGTCCGCGTCGCCTGTCGCACGTTAGCACCCGCGCGCCTTCGCCCGAGCCGCGCGCGCGCGCGTCCCTGCCGTGAATCCGTGCCGTGCCGTGCCAGCGCGCAGCCAGCGCCCAGCCCTGCCGTGCCAGCGCGCAGCCTGCGCCCAGCCCTGCCGTGCCAGCTTGCCAGCAGCTCCAAGCTCGTGTCGCCGTGCCGCGTGAGTTCCCCGAGCCGAGCTTGCTGTTCTATTGTTTTTAGACTTTTTAGGTATTGACTATTATTGGTTTGTTAGGTTCCCGCTCGCTAGCTCGGGATTGTTCCGCAGCTTAGGATTTGTGTGTAGAAGCCTCCCGACCAAGGTAAGGATTTCTTACCGGAGTTGTGTGGGCCCTGCGGTATATTTGTGATTGTTGTTTTGTATGCCTGTGTATGATTACTAGCATGTTTAGCCCTAGGTGCTCCGTTCGAATTCTGATGGCATGAACTCTTGTATTGTTTCTCATGTTAGCCCATGCTAGGTTGTTCCATTCTGGCATGTTCGATATCTGTTCTTGCTTCGTAGTATCATGCTAGGTTCCTTGTATCTGTTGAGCACGTATTGGACTGCATTGATTGAATTGTTATTATTGCTATGGTTTAGAGTTCAGGTAGGTAGCATCATCCGGGCCGGATGCATAACGTAACTTGCATCCCGAAGCGATGGGGTCACGAGATGGTACTCCGTCCCTGATCCCGTTAGGGTTTAGCTAACCCTAACGGCTGGCCCTGCAATCTTGGGTGAGGGTGGCAGACTGTTAAATGCCCCAACGGTCGGGATGATGACTTGGCATTGCCTCGTCCCGGCGATCGGCACGTCCTCGGCGTGTTCGGCCGTAGCCCTTGATTGCCACTGTTAGGCAAGGACCGCTTCACGGTGTAAGCCTACCACGACCGATTCCTTAGCCTCAAAGTGCGGTGGTACAGTGACATAGTTCACGTGTCCAGTCTCACACCCCTATGTCGCTGTGACACCGATCCAGAGATTTAGTTAGGCATGGTGATCGAACTCGGGCGGCTTGCCACTAGACCCGGCAGCACCCCGGACTTTTGCGGTAGCATGCGGTGCGCGCTTACGCTCATTACAACGCCCGACTAGAGAGCTCCTCGGGATCTTGAGCAGTGCACCTTTCAGATCGGCGATGAGAGCGGAGCCGAGGCGGGACTTGTTCCGTATAGAGCGTATAGTGTGTTGTGGTATTTTCGGACTAAGACCACGAGTTGGCATCCGAGGTCCAAGTGTGGACTTAGCTATGTGCTCCGCTCTGTGTTTGTACTCATAGCTTGCATACATTCTTCTAGATGATCATGTATATCGTATTGTACCCCGGTTGGGGATTCTTACTGGTAATTCGTTACTCACCCTTATTACGTGGTTTTCCACGGGTAATCAAGGCGGGAGACAGGATGGTGAAGGAGGAGCTGTGATCATGGAATCTGCTTTGTCATCTCGACCATTTTATTTTATCATGACTCTTGACTTTTGTTATTTCCGAATGCATGTAGGCGGGCACGAGCCCCCAGGATGTTTTCTTACGTTTTATGGATTCCAGCATATTTGTACTTGTGGATTGTTTTAATGGTTTAAATAAATCTCGATCGGTGACACCGATCCGAGAGATTTAGTTAGGCGTGGTGATTGGACATGGGCGACTTGCCACTAGACCCGCACCCCATAGTATGTAGAAGCACGCGGTGCATGCTTACGCTCATTACTGGCGTCGACCGGAGAGCTCCTCGGGATCTTGAGCTAGTGTACCTTTCGTGATCGTCGTCGAGACAGCAGTGAGGCCGAGACTTGGTTCTCGTATAGGGCGTATTGTGTGGTGTGGATTATTAGGACTAAGACCACGAGTTGGCATCCGAGGTCCAAGTGTGGACTTAAGCTATGTGCTCTATTATGTGTTTATGTTCATAGCTTGCATACACTCATCTAGATGACCATGTGCATCGTATTGTACCCCGGTCGGGATTCTTCTTGAGTAATTCGTTACTCACCCTTACTTATCTTTCGGGTAACCATGGCGCGAGGCGAGGATGGTGAAGGAGGAGCTATGATCATGGGAGCGTCTTTGTCGTCTCGACTTTTTATTTCTATGACTCTTGTCTTTCATTTTCCCCGAATGCATGTAGACGGGCACGAGCCCTAGGATGTTTTACGAATGATTTTGTGGATTCCCGCTTTATTGAATTTGAGAATGTTCCAAATGTTTTAATAAATCTCTGATCGAGTGTACGTTTTGGAAATGTATTTGCCTTGAAACAGTTTCAAACAAACTATATTGATTTGATTGAACCTTGATTGTTTTGTTTTAATTGGGAATCTAAAAGCTTATTTGCATATTATCCTTTCCTTTGAATGTATGCATTGGGGTAAAGGCCTATTTAGAGCCCCTTTTGGGTCGGGTCTTTACTGATTGGTATCGAGCTCAGAGTCATAGACTTTGTAGACTCGACCTTTTGTTGTAGGTCGTCTTTCCCATGATCACAAGCACTCAAAGCGGTCATCATCAGTACGCCTAAGTTTTTGTTTTAGAAAAGGGTTAAGAATTTGCAATACCTTTCATCTAGTGTATGCCTTGTGTAGTGTTGTGGAGCGGAGACGAAAGCGGTGTTCGACTCGTTGTTGGTTTGGGCTTAGTGAGCCATCATGCCAAGTTTCGCGATGCGAGCAGTTTTGTTTAGCGGCTTGTTGAGGTATCCAGATAGATTCGGATGCCCCGGGACATCGTTCGGAGGGAGGCGAGCTTAGACTCCGTTGGCCATTTGTGGCCCGATTCTTGTCGCTTTTCCCTTAGTGAGAGGGTGGTGGTGCTTCGTGCGGATCGCCAATATGTTGATCGCACGAGAGGAGCAGAGGCGCTTGGCATGTCCGACCGAGGAGTTGGACAGATCGTGTTGATGTTGAGGCGCGTCCAGTGGTTGTTAGGCCCGCATGCCGATTTGGCCCCGGCAGTTGAGTTGCCTAGAGGAGGGGTAGAGGCTAGCGGTGCCTCAGAGTGAGACTCCTTGAGCGAGTGTGCTCCGACCATGAGAGATTTGATGGCAGGTCTTTAGCTATCGAGAGAGGAGACCAGCGCAGCTTTGTAGCGCGTAGTGAGGAGTCCCGGGCACAGTTAGCCCAGCTGACAGAGTCTGTTTCAGCATTTTTCCCCCAGTAGCTCTTGTAGCCCCGGAGGTTCTCGGGAGGGCATGATCAGCAGGTTTATTCAGATGAGTTTGTTGGCTTTGATGGAGACGCCCGGAGTTGGCAAATGGATGCTGTAGAGCTCGATGTTTTAGTAAGTCCCATCGCTTGCTATGATAAAGTAGTTGGCCGAGTTTGAGTTTAGCATCCGTGTGTGGGATGCCCCTGCTGATTCAAAGGCCGAGGTGTGCCGTTCTGTCTTTGTTTGGTTCATCGGATGGTGGTGGAAATCCCTTGTGAGAGGTGGTCTAGTGAGTCTCCACCGATCGCCCGATTGTTTGGCAAGTTGCCGTGTTAGTGGCTTGAGGCAGATGAAGGGTCATCTTTGCCCCCTTGCGAGCCTGTTGTTGTTTAACAGCCCCGCTTCCTCAGATGTTGATTTGGTAGTAGTAGCACTTGAGGTGCATTGGTTGGTGTGCCACTTTGGCACTAAGTCTGGTTCAGGCTTGAGTTTGGCTTGGCATAGCAGATGGTTCTATGCCGTCCGGAGTTCAAAGCACACTTCTTTAGCCATTGGATCCATTTATGGAAAATGCACTTGTTTAGGTCGTGCAAGAGGCTAGTTCGGTGGTAGTTGAAGGACCACAAGTGAAAGGATGTTCGAGAGGAGCTGGAGCCTCTTCCCGGTGTTTCTGGGGTCGAGTAAGTCGGTGAGGTTGGCGGTGGCAAGTGTTAGGGCGTGTGAGTCTCACGCTAGTGCTAAGGCCAAGAGATCTTTGTGGTTGGTAGTGCGGTCCACTACCTTCGGGTGCCTAAACTCGAGTTGAGTGAGCATTGTAGATGCGAGTTCGGTCCAAGCAGGGGAACCATGAGTTGGATGCCCGTGAGATGAGTTGGATGCTCTCGAGATGAGTTGGATGCTTATGAGATGAGTTGGATGCCTATGGGATGAGTAGGACGCCTTATGTGTAAGCGCACTTGGTAGAGTCTTGGTATAAAGTAAGTTCGGTTTGGCGTCGTTATGTTTTAGCAGAGCAAGGTTGTCACCGCTTTCGAGTATCATGTGAAGATGGAACTTTTGGTGTTCCTTGGATTGTTTGTATCATTGCCGGGAGTTATCGTTGCTTTGTGGAAAAGCGCTTGTTAGTCTTGGATCTCTAAAGGAAGGTTGGGAGTTGTGCACACAAGTGTGTTTTGTGTGGTTCGTTCCTTGGAGAGAGTTTGAGATCCATGTAGGGTTTGCTTTGGAGATCTCGTGCTCGGTTCCTTGAGAAGTGGGACTCGTGTGGTTGTTGTAAGGCTTGGTTGAGGTGGTAAGGATACCGTGCTCGTGGTATCAAGTTGTTGCTTAGGCAAGATTTGTTAAGTTGGGCCTAAGCTTGGTTGGCGGATCTTCTTGTTGATCGTTGGTTGGAGTTGATTGGAAACCGAACAAGAGCGATGGTAGCTAAGCCGCGTGGTTTCGATCGGCATGGCTAAGGAGTTGTTCGGATCCTTCCTTGGGTAGAAGTTATGTTGTGGTGATGCTTTGAGTAGGAGGATGACGCGTCTCAGTAGCGTTTGGGTCCTCTAGGTTCCCAAGGAGTTGGAGTTGGCGGCATGGTTGGGATGCCGGAAATTGGAGTTGTTTGTTCAGGCAGTTGTCTGTTAGATCGTATGCCGGCAGTGTGTGTGTCGAGGGTTGCCGAAGAACCCTAGGTTGTGGAGAGCCTCTCCAGGGCTCAGTCAGGCCCAGCTAGTGAGTTTCAGTTGGCTAGCTGGAGGCGTGTAGTTTGTAGCCTCGGTGGAGTTGCTAGCAGTCTTGGTAGACTAGCAAGCTAGTGTTTATTTGGAGTAAAGTCCGGAGTGGTTTCGGTGTGGTGGCAAGTTGATGCTTGGTGTTGACCAAGTGTGGATTGAAGTTGCTAGAGTTTAGTTTTGCTCGTGGGGGGCGAGTGGTTTGTGCCATGTTGGTTGTTTTTTTTCCTGTTTCCAAGATGTTGAGTTGCCCCGTTTGGCATTTGGAGGTTCAGTCTGAGATGGACCCTTGTTGTGCCCCGTGAGATTAGATGTTGTTGCTCTGGTGGAGCAAGACAGTGAGCGTATGTGGAGTTCTCTGTCCGTTGGTTGTCTGCTTGTAGGAGCCGTTTCCTTCGGGAGTTGTCGGAGTTACTCCCTTGGTCTTGGAGTTAATGGTGGAAGCGCTAGCTTGAAGGAAAAGTTTGTTGGTTTGCTTGGAAGTAGTCGTTTGTCCGATTAAGCGGATTCTTGGAGGGTGTTCTAGAGGCTGCAGTAAAGGTTGTCCCGCCTCTTATGAGTGTTTGGCCTAGTTGGTTAAGATTTTGTGTGTTGGCATGGAAGATGTTGCACCTTTGTAGTGGAAGATCTCCTTTGTATCGATTGTGGGTTGAGGTTGCACCATTGTAATTTTGGATTAGGTGCGGACTTATCGAGGATCCTTGTTGGCTAGTGTAGCTTGCACTCTGCCACCATTGTTGGTATTCTTGTTCTTGGTAGTTGGTGTTGACCGGTAGTGGAGTTCCGTTATGAAGTTTCGGTGGGAAGGTGCATTAAGCCTAAGCTTGAGGGTTAAGCTGTATGTGTTATCGTTTGGACTTGTGAGATGTGTTTCATATTTGAGGCGAGCTTTGTTCCGTTGTTTGCACGGAGGTAAGTTTAGTGGATGGAGCCCTCTGGGCACTGGTTGTTTGCAAGTTGTCTTGCCCGGACTAGTGATTTGAGTCGAGCTAGAGATGAGTGGATTGGCATAGCTATGCAGTTGTAGTTGTTTGAGCTTCCTAGTTCGTAGCACTCAAGTTGTTGGATTGTAAGTTTCCGTGTGGGAGCTGTCAGCTAGTTGAGGTTGTTGTGTGAGTTCGGATTTTTGGAGTATTGACTTGTAGCTAGAGCTCGCACCTCGGTTACAGTGTCTGAGATGCCATTTCTATGGAGTAGAGGCATGTCGGTCTCGAGTTGGAGATGTTGCCATTAGGTGTGGCAACAAAGGTTTGTTCTAGGCGGTGCGTGGGCGAACCGTGATTCGAGAGAGTGTTCTTAGAGGCTTATGAGCCGAGTGCGATTTCTGTAGTGTTTTCACCCTTTTGTCCGATGGTCTTTTGGGAGGAGTGAGCAGATCCTTCGGAGCTTGTTGCGAGATGGTGTTCCGTGATTAAGCGCGGAAGACCAGAGTGGTGGTTTTAGGAGGTTGCCTTGAGTAGCAGTTCTCAGCGGTCAGTTCTTGTGGTTCCATTGAGGCATTGTATGGTAAGTGTTGCAGGTCTCTAGTGCTGTGAGAAAAGGTTGGTGGCCGTCAATTTTGTTTTGGGTCCTGAGTTGCTGCATTTGACCAGAGGTGATGTGCAGGAGTTTAGAGCTAGTGTTGTTAGCTCAGAGCAGGCAGAAAAGTTACGCCGATGTCCGGCGTCGAGTTTTAGAGTTTGAGGTTGGACAGTGCGTGCTTTTAAGATTGTGCCGTTGTGAGTTGTGTTGAGTTTTGTAAGGGAGAAGTGGAGTCTCCTGTTGTTGGACCATTTGAGATTCTCGAGAGGATTGGCAGAGTTGCATATTGGTTAGCTTTTTCGGTCAATGTCAGCCGTGTGCAGTGTTCTCATGTATCGGTGGGAGGCAGTATGTGTCGGACCCATTGCTCATTGTGGACTTTGAGCCTTTGCAGCTGATTGAGGATTTGAGCTTCGAGAGGAAGCCTGTGAGTATTCTGGTCCTCGAGACGAAGACGCGTTGCATAATCGTGAGATCCGTTTGGTAAAAGTTCAAAGTGGAGGAGTTAGAGTTCAGAGGAGGCCGCTTGTGAGCGGGAAGACGGATGAGATTGCAGTATCCTGTGCTGTTTCAGTCTTAAGGACTTTCGAGGACGAAAGTCATAAAAAGGAGGGAATATTGTAACGGCCCAGGTTTTCGTCCCAGTCTTCCAGGTATGCCCTAGGGGTATTTTAGTAATTTGGTCGGGCCGTCAGGGCCGTTTATGTCTTTTTCCAGTTGCTAAAATTATTGGATGGATTTATGAAGGTTTTTGAGGCTTTGTGGTTTGGTTTGAGCATGGGTAGATGCAAAAGTAAAAATAAAGGAATTTGTCCTTGCACCGGGGTTTGAACCCGGGTCTCCTGGGAAGCTTGTAGAGATGTGTGCCAATTGAGCCATTAGGTGCTCTTGTTGCTCTTTCTGCATCACATCTTAGTTAACCTTGGATCTTTGGTGTTTGGTGCATTTGGTTAAATGAAATAGAAATTAGGTTTGTTGTGTTTTCTTCTCCAAAAGAGTTGTGGCCGCCCAAGCTTTCTCCCAAGCTCTCCTTGCCGATTCTTCATCCTTGCAGCTCCCTTGGATCATTCATCATCATTCCGGGTAAGTCTTCATCCTCTTCATCTTCTCGATTGGGTGTTCTTGTTGGGCGAAGGTAAGGAGAAGAGCTTGTGTGTGTGTGTGTTTGTAGCAGGCTGCCCAGCATGCCCAGATCTGCCCAGCAGCAAGCCCAGGCCGCCCAGATCGCCTAGCAAAGAAGCCCAGTCGCGCCCAGATCGCGCAGCGCAGCCAGCGAGACACCGAGCGCGCGCCTGCATCGGCCCGTCGCGTCGCAGCTGTCGTGCGCGCTGCTGAAAGCAGCCCGCGCGCCCGCGTCTCGCGCCCGCGCGCCCGCTCCTCGCCTGCGCCGTGCGCCGCATCGCGTCGCCTGCCTCGCGCCAGCGCGCTCGTCTCGTCGCTTGCGCGCGCGCGCGCGCTGCCGCCGCCCGGCCGGCCGCGCGCGCGCGCCATGCGCGCGCAGCCGCCGCCGCCTCTGCCGCCCGTCAACGCCCGGTGTGCGGTCCTCGCCGCCATCAGCCCCTTCTGCGCCGTCAGCGCCAGCAGCAAGCCCCGCCGTGTGCTGCCGCCCGTCGCGTGTCGATCGTGCCGTGTGAGTGCCCGAGCCGAGCACTGCTTGTTTTATTATATTTTTAGGGCTATGATTGTGATTTCTATTGTGTTTGTTAGGTTCTCGTTAGCTAGCTCGGGGATCGATCGCAGCGTAGGATTTTTGTGTGTAGTTGCCCGGCCAAGGTAAGGATTTCTTACCAGGAGTTGTGTGGACCTGCGATGTTCTATGTGATTGTTGTTTGTATGTTTGTTTGTGATTATCAGCATGTATAGTTTAGGTGCTCATTCGAATTCTCGACTAGCATGACTTCGTATGTTGTTCTCTCATGTTAGCCCATGCTAGGTTGTTCCGTTCTAGCATGCTCATATCTATTCTTGCTTCGTAGTACCATGCTAGGTTCGTTGTATCCGTTGAGCACGTTTTGGATTGTATTGGATTGTATGTTATTGATATGATAGGTTAAAGTGTAGGTAGGTAGCATCATCCGGGCTCGATGCATAAAGTATCTTGCATCCATGGCGTAAACGTCGAGACAGTTCTCGTCCCTCGACCCCGTTAGGGTTTAGCTAACCCGACCAGTAGGCCCCCCGCAATCTTGGGTGAGGGTGGCAGATCGTTAAATGCCCCAACGGTCGGGATGATGACTTGGCATTGCCTCGTCCCCGACGGTCGGCACGTCCTCGGCCGTGTTCGGCCGTAGCCCTTGATTGCCACTGTTAGGGCAAGGACCGCTTTCTGGTGCAAGCCTATCACGGCCGGTTCCTTAGCCTCAAAGTGCGGTGGTTGGTGACATAGTTCACGTGTCGAGTCTCACACCCTATATCGTCGTGACACCGATCCGGAGAGATTTAGTTAGGCGTGGTGGATGGACATGGGCGGCTTGCCACTAGACCCGGCACCCCCATAGTTCGCAGTAGCACGCGGTGCATGCTTACGCTCATTACTTACGCGCCGACCGGAGAGCTCCTCGGGATCTTGAGCTAGTGTACCTTTCGTATCGTCGATGAGAGGCAGTGAGGCCGAGACTTGGTTCTCGTATAGGGCGTATTGTGTGGTGTGGATTATTCCGGACTAAGACCACGAGTTGGCATCCGAGGTCCAAGTGTGGACTTAAGCTATGTGCTCTATTATGTGTTTATGTTCATAGCTTGCATACACTCATCTAGATGACCATGTGCATCGTATTGTACCCCTGGTCGGGGATTCTTACTTGAGTAATTCGTTACTCACCCTTACTTATCTTTTAGGTAACCATGGCGCGAGGCGATGATGGTCAAGGAGGAGCTATGATCATGGGAGCGTCTTTGTCGTCTCGACTTTTTATTTCTATGACTCTTGTCTTTCATTTTCCCTGAATGCATGTAGACGCACGAGCCCTAGGATGTTTTCTGAATGATTTTGTGGATTCCCGTTTTATTGAATTTGAGAATGTTCCAAATGTTTTAATAAATCTCTGATCAGAGTGTACGTTTTGGAAATGTATTTGCCTTGAAATAGGTTTCAGCAAACTATATTGATTTCTGATTGAACCTTGATTGTTTTGTTTTAATTGGGAATCTAAAAAGCTTATTTGCATATTATCCTTTCCTTTGAATGTATGCATTGGGGTAAAGGCCTATTTAGAGCCCCTTTTGGGTCGGGTCTTTACAGAAATATATTTTTCATAATGTCTTTTATTTTCAATACATGCATTGGGGTAAAGGCCCATTTAGAGCCCTTTTGGGTCGGGTCTTTACAATTTGTCTTGGAACAGGTGCTTGGAAACAGGGATAGGTTTCAGGAATCCTATAATTGTGTTTCTTTAAAATGGTTGTTTGCATGTTTTAGTTTTCACTTAGAATCCGAAAACCATTCTTGCATATTGTTTTTAATTTTTGAACACATGCATTGAGGTAAAGGCCTATCTTAGAACCCCATTCGGGTCGGGTCTTTACAGGGGTACAATACGATACATCAGTCATCTAGCAACCTAGTATACATGCAAACAGTTACCAACACAAAGTAATGCTCAACGAGCTAACGAGGCAGATCCTGAATCCTCGGAAGTTTCCTACTTCCGGCCTAATGATTTGCTCTCCTAACCAATCCCAAGGCATCCTCGAGGGTCTTTCTCCCTCGGCCAAATGATCAGCTCAAACATCGATCCCAAATAGATGTCAGACGCCCTCGAGGGTCGTTTTCCCTTGGCCAAATGATTAGCTCAAAAACCAATCCCAAATAGGTGTCCTCGAGGGCCTCTTACCCTCGGCTAGCTAAAACTTGACTAACGGGAGTGTAAAGACCCGACATTAAATGGCCCTAAATATTCTTTACTTTAAGATGTTCATTCAGTAAAGCATGTAAGAGACTGAAAATTTAAAACATCTTTCTTAAAATACTAAAATTAAAACTTCTTTGAGTTCACAAGGAGATCAGTAAAACAAGCCTCTGGCCAGAGTTCATAAAACAATTACAAAATCCCAATAACATTATTCAAGTTTAAAAGACACTTCTATCAAATGAAAAGACTCAGACAATGCAGTGCCCTTTCCCATGATCCATCAGCTCCTCTTCTAGTCACCTCGATGCTGTGCCAAGTTACCTGGTGGAGAAAACCACAGAAAGGGTGAGTACAATTGCACAAAGTAAGGATCCCCCAACCGGGGTATAATACGCACAAAAAATCCTCTAACATCCTAGCATACAAGCAACAACTCATAACTTGGCAGTCTTAAACAATACAACAGCAGGATTACAATAACAAAGGTGTAAGCTCACATCTAGATAAGGTTAGCATACATGAGAACTGCTCAAGTAATCTCAAAAGCTATAATAGTATAGCAAGCAAGGTTAGCACACACTTGGCTAACTAAGGACAGCAACACACTGGGCTAGTCCTGGATTGCAACACACTGGGCAGCCCTGAACTGCAACACACTGGGCAGTTCTGCTCAACCTGATTAGCAACACACTGGGCTAGCAGGGGACAGCAACACACTAGGCTAGTCCTAGAGCAACATGGGCAGCAACACACTGAGCCAATCCTGAACCTGGTTAGCACACCCTGGGCCAACAAAGGGACAACACACACTGGCCTAGTCCTGGACTGCAATACACAGGGTAGTTCTGCTCAACCTGATTAACAACACACTGGGCTAACAGGGGACAATAGCACACTGGGCTGTCCTTAGTAAATAAAGCCAGCACGCAACTCGACTGTCACTCGGGACTCCCTATGGACTCTAACACATTAAGCAGCCTAGGTCTACAAAGTATTACAAATAGCAAGCTCAGGATACTAGAATATATTGCAGACAAGATAGGCAGTCAATAAATAGGGGAGGTTAGAAGTAGAAACATTATTCTACATGCCAACACCCTAGCAACAATTTAGGGAATCCTAACTACGAACATGCTTAACATACATATCCGGCAAAACATACACAACATGCAACTTCAGATCACAAACAACAGGGGATAAACAGAGCTATGCATGCTTAAGAACGGACATCCTCCAGGGTACTTGCAAGAACTTATCACTATCAATATATATTTTATAGACACCCTACAACAACCTATCCACTAACAGTTCAACAAACATACAGTTCAGATCAACAGACGAACACAAGATAAACAGGAGCATACATCATTAACAACAAAACATCCTTCAGGGAACCTACAAGAACCTATCACTAACAATATATATATGTTCCAGACAACCTGCAGAAAACCTATCCACTAACAGTTCAATATAAAATAGCACACAACCAGGAGATATCATCTGCAAAGGCGCAGGCCCACACAACCCCAAAGAAGAACCCTTACTCACAATGCACTAATCCAAACCCAGAAATAGCCCTTAAGCAGCAGATCACTTCACAAGCTACCCTAACAACAAAGAAAAAGATTACAATCCAATCACAAACATCCCAAGCAATCAAACAAGGCAAGAGATAGGGATTTTACCGAACCCGAGCAAACTCAAACTCCCAAGGAGGGGTCTCGGCCAAGCAAGCTAAACCACACACAAGTGGACTTCAAATTCCTTCCTCTTTACTCTCGGCTAGGGTATCATACAACACAAAACCAAGATTAGTCTTTGTAACGGCCCAGGTTTTCATCCCGGTCTTCGAGGTATGCATGGGGGATATTTTGGTAATTTGGTCGGGCCGTCAGGGCCGTTTATGTCTTTTTCCAGTTGCTAAAATTATTGGATGGATTTATGTAAGTTTTTTAGGCTTTGTGGATGGGTTTGAGCATGGATAGATGCAAAAGTAAAAATAAAGGAAATTATGTTGCAGCTGGGATTCGAACCCGGGTCTCCGAAAAAGCCTGTGAGGATGCGTGCCAGTTGAGCTATGGAAAGCTCTTGTTGCTCTTTCTGCGTCATATTATGGTTATCCTTGGACCTTGGAGTTTGGTGCATTTGGTTAAATGAAAAGAAATTAGGTTTTGTTATGTCTTCTTCTCCAAATGCTCCATGGCCGCCCAACCCTTCCTCTCCCAAGCCCCAAGCCGATTTTCATTCCCTTTGCAGCCCCGTGGTTCGATCGTCCTTCTGGGTAAGTTTCTTCGTCTCTTCGTCTTCTCCGATTTGAGTTCTTGCTGGCCGAATGTAAATAGAAGAGTATGGGTGTGTGTGTGTGTTTGTTTGGAGCCTACCGAGAGGAGCCCCAGCCAGCAGCCCCACCGTCGCAGCTCCCCAGCCGGCCAGATCGCACCAAAGAAGAAGTCCAGACGCGCCGAGTCGCCGGCTCCATCGCCTGCAGTGCCATCGAGCGGCCTATCGCTCGCGAAATGAGCCGACGCCAGACAGCCCCTATCGCGGCCAAAGACGCCCAGACAGCCCCATCGCGCAGCTTTCAGATCTCGCCAGCAGATGCGCTCGCCTGCCGAACCCTCGCAGCAGCGAAATCAGACGCCCAGACGCTCGTCAGCCCGCATGCCCGTCGTCGTCCCAGCGCGCCCACGCGTGTCGGTCCGCGTCCAGCTTGTCCGCGCCCGTGCGCTTGCGCCAGCCGGCCGTCCGCGCGCGCGCGTGCGCCCAGCTCTGCCTCCCATCTGCGCCTGTCAGCGCCCAGCGCCCGACCCCTGCCGCCCATCAGCGCCCATCAGCGCCAGCCAGCAGCCTCGCCATCTTTGTCTCGCCCGCCCGTCCGCGTGTCAGCCGCGCCGCGTGAGTTGCTCCCGAGCCAAGCCTTGTTTATTTTATTATGTTTAGGCCTATGGATTGTGATTATTATTGTGTTTGTTAGGTTCTCGTTAGCTAGCTCGGGATCGATCGCAGCTTAGGATTTTTGTGTGTACTTGCCTCCCGGCCAGGTAAGGATTTCTTACCGGAGTTGTGTGGACCGTGCGATGTTCTATGTGATTGTTGTTTGTATGTTTCTTTGTGATTATCAGCATGTGTAGTTTAGGTGCTCTGTTCTGAATTCCTGACTAGCATGACTTCGTATGTTGTTCTCTCATGTTAGCCCATGCTAGGTTGTTCCGTTCTAGCATGCTCATATCTGTTCTTGCTTCGTAGTACCATGCTAGGTTCGTTGTATCTGTTGAGCACGTTTTGGATTGTATTGGATTGTATGTTATTGATATGATAGGTTAAAGTGTAGGTAGGTAGCATCATCCGGGCCTGATGCATAAAGTATCTTGCATCCATGGCAGGGACGTTCGAGGTAGTACTCCGTCCCTGGACCCCGTTAGGGTTTAGCTAACCCGACCGGTAGGCCCTGCAATCTTGGGTGAGGGTGGCAGACTGTTAAATGCCCCAACGGTCGGGATGATGACTTGGCATTGCCTCGTCCCCGGCAGTCGGCACGTCCTCAGCGTGTTCGGCCGTAGCCCTTGATTGCCACCTGATAGGGCAAGGACGGCTTCCTGGTGTAAGCCTACCACGACCGATTCCTTAGCCTCAGGTGCGGTGGTTCAGGCTGACATAGTTCACGTGTCCAGGTCTCACACCCCTATGTCAGTGACACCGATCCGAGAGATTTAGTTAGGCGTGGTGGATTGGACATGGGCAGCTTGCCACTAGACCCGGCACCCCATAGTTCGCAGAGCACGCGGTGCGCGCTTACGCTCATTACAGCGCCGACCGGAGAGCTCCTCGGGATCTTGAGCTAGTGCACCTTTCGTATCGACAGTAGACAGGCTGAGGCCGGGACTCGTTTCTCGTATAGGGCGTATTGTGTGGTGATTTATCTCCGGACTAAGACCCTGAGTTGGCATCCGAGGTCCAAGTGTGGACTTAAGCTATGTGCTCTATTCTGTGTTTATATTCATAGCTTGCATACACTCATCTAGATGACCATGTGCATCGTATTGTACCCCGGTTGGGGATTCTTACTGAGTAATTCGTTACTCACCCTTATTTTGTGGTTTTCCACAGGTAACCAAGGTGCGAGACAGATGGTGAAGGAGAGAGTGTGATCATGGGAGCTCTTTGTCATCTCTGACTTTTTATTTCTATGTCTCTTGTCGTTTATTTTCCCCTGAATGCATGTAGCCGGGCACGGAGCCCTAGGATGTTTTTCTGAATGTTTTTATGGATTCCAGCTTTGTGGTATTTGAGGATTGTTTTAAGTGTTTTTAATAAAATCTCTGATCAGAGTAAACTGTTGGAAATGTATTTGTCTGTGAAACAGGTGCTTGGAGACAGGGACAGGTTTCAGTAGACTTTATCGTTCTGAATGAATTTTGAATGTTTTGTTTTTAATGGGAATCCGAAACTTTATTTGCATTTTGTCTTTTACTTGAATACATGCATTGGGGTAAAGGCCTATTTAGAGCCCCTTTTTGGGTCGGGTCTTTACAGTTGGTATCAGAGCTCAGAGTCATAGACTTTGTAGACTGACCTTTTGTTGTAGGTCGTCTTTCCCATGATCACCAAGACTCTGACAGTCATCAGTACGCCTAAGTTTTACATTTTTAGAAAAGGGTTAAGAATTTACAATACCTTTCATCTAGTGTATGCCTTGTTTTGTGTTGTGGAGCGGAGACGAGCAGGTTCTGACTCGTCGTTGGTTTGGGTTTAGAGCGCCTTCATGCCAACTTCCCGCAGTGTGAGCTGTATTTTGTGGTTTGTTGCGATATCCAGATAGATTCAGATACCACTGGGATATCGTCATAGAGGGAAGTAGAGAATAGACTCCCGTAGGCCCTTGTGGTGTGGCCCAGCTGTTAGTTTTCCCCTAGTGAGAGGGTGGAGGTGTTTTGCCTTGGAGTACCACTCCAGGAGAGGAGTTAGCTTCGGCTTTACTTATGATGATGTTTGTGGAGCAGGTCCTAGTGTGGACTAGTCTGGGTAGTTCAGGTGTGTAACTTGAACCTTAGCAGATTGTTTGATTGCCCAGAGAGTAGCTGCAGAGTTAGTGGCCTTCGTGGAGGAGGTAGAGACGTCTTTGTTCTCTTATAAGTGTTGTTGTTTGCAGCCAGTAAGTCGGAACCCTATAGTTAAGGGTGCAGCGAGCAGTGTTCCCATCGGACTTGATCCGTTGGTAGTTCCTCAGATGTTTAGTAGGGTTGAGCACTTTTCTTTTGGAGAGCCCTAGAGTAGGGCTAGCTGCTGCATGTTGAGAGAGCCGGCTAGAGTTTTGTTGAGCATCATGTAAAGATGCAAGAGTGGGCTGTGAGTCTTCGGTTTGATGAAATGCCTTAGGCATGGTTGTTTGAGTTGAGCTCTTGTATGCCTCGTCATAGTTTTGCCACTTGAGGTTGTGACCTTGCTGGCCCCATTTGTAGTAAGGTGTGGATTTGGTAGTAGTGGCACTTGAGGTGCAATGGTTGGTGTGCCGCTTTGGCTCTACGTCTGGTTCAGGCTTGAGTTTGGCATGGGTATAGCAGATGGTTCTATGACCGTTCGGAGTTCAGCGCACTCCTTTAGCCTTTGGATCCGTTTGTGGCAGTTGCACCTGTTTAGGTCGTGCAAGAGGGCTAGTTCAGTGGTAGTCGAAGGACTACAAGTGAAAGGATGTTCGAGAAGAGCTGGAGCCTCTTCCCAGTGTTACTGGGGGTTGAGTAAGTCAGCAGGTTGACGGTTGGTAAGTGTTAGTGCGTGTGAGTCTCACGCTAGGGCTGAGGCCAAGAGATCTTTGTGGTTGGTAGTGCGGTCCACTACCTTCAGGTGCCTAAACCTGAGTTGAGAGAGCATTGTAGATGCGAGTTCGGTCCAGCAGGGGAACCATGAGTTGGATTCCCGTGAGATGAGTTGGATGCTCATGAGATGAGTTGGATGCCCGTGAGATGAGTTGGATGCTCTCGAGATGAGTTGGATGCTTATGAGATGAGTTGGATGCCTATGAGATGAGTAGGACGCCTTATGTGTAAGCGCACTTGGTAGAGTCTTGGTATAAAGTAAGTTCGGTTTGGCATCGTTATGTTTTAGCAGAGTAAGGTTGCCACTGCTTCGAGTATCGTGTGGAGATGGAACTTTTGGTGTTCCTTTGGTTGATTGTATCTCTGCCAGAAGTTAGTGTTGCCTTTTGGAAAGCACCTGTTAGTCTTGGATCTCTGAAGGAAGGTTGAGAGTTGTGCACACAAGTGTGTTTAGTGTAGTTTGTTCTGGCGGCAAGAGTTCCAGAACCATGTAGGGTTTGCATTGGAGAACTGGTGCTCAGTTCTTGGAGAAGTTGGACTTCAGGTGGATGTTGTAAGGCTTTAGTTGAGGTTGTAAGGATACCGTGCTCGTAGTCGGGTTGTTGCTTAGGAAAGTTTGGTAAGTTGAACGTAAGATTGGTTGGTGGAACCTCTTGTGGCTCTTGGTTGGAGTTCAGATGGTACTGAACAAATGGTGGTTGTAGTGAAGCCGCGTAGTTCCTGATCGCAGTTGCTAAGAGTGTTGCTCGGAATCCTTACCCTGGGTGGAAGCTACATGGTGGCTGACGCTTTGAGTAGGAGGATGACACATTCTGAAGCGTTTTCGGTCTTTTTGGTTTCGAGGTTTGGAGCAGCGGCGTGGTTGTGATCTTTGGGAAAAGGAGTTGTTTGTTCAGCGGTTGGTTGTTAGATCGTTAGACGACGGTGTGTGTCGAGGGTTGTCGAAGAACCCTAGTTGTGGAGAGCCTCACCGAGCTCAGTCGGACCAGTAGTGAGTTTAGTTGGCAAACCCAGTCGAGTAGTTTGTAGCCTCGGGTGAGTTCTTCGGGCGATTTTGGTAGGCTAGCAAGCCGAGTTTGTTTGGAGTAGAGTCCGGATTTGGTTCCGGTGTGGTGGCAAGTTGGTGCTTGATGTTGGCCAAGGTGTGGTTTTCGAGTTGCCAAGGAGTTAGCCTTGTTCGTGGGTAAGTGGTTTGCCCTCTGTAGGATGTCTCTCCTGTTCCCGAGTTTGAGAGTGCCCTTATTTGGTGTTTGGGGTGAGTTTTCTCTTGCAGTGGTTGGTGGTCCAGTCTGTGGTGGACCTATTGTTGTTGCCTCTGGGAGTGTTGGATGTTGTGCTTAGCTGAGCAAGACAGCGAGCGATTGTGAAGCTCTCTGTCCTTCGGATGTTCGCTTGTAAGGATCTGTTTCTCCTTGGAAGTTGTCGTTATTCCTTGGTCTTGGAATTAGTGGTAGTGGTGCTAGTAGGAGGAAAAAAGTTTGTTGGTCGCTTGGAAGCGCTTGTTTGTCCAAGTTAAGCGGACTCTTGAGTGGTGTTCTGGAAGTTGCGGTAAGGGTTGTTCTGCCTCCTATGAGTGTTTGGCCTAGTTGGTTAAGGTTTGTGTGTTGGCATGGAAGTTGTTGCACCTTTGTAGTTGAAGAACTCATTTGTATCAGTTGTGGGTTGAGGTTGCACCATTGTGATTGGATTAGGGTCTTGACCTTTTGAGGGATCCTTGCTGGTTAGTGTGGCTTGTGCTCTGCCAGCCATTTTTGGTAATCTGGTTCATGGTAGTTGGTGTTAACCGAATAATGGAGTTCCGTTTATGAAGTTTCGGTGGAAAGGTGCAATAAGCCTAAGCTAGAGGGATAAGCCTGTATGTGTTATCGTTTGGACTTATGAGATGTGTTTCATTTTTTGAGGCAAGCTTCGTTCCGTTGCTTGCATGGAGGTAAGTTTGGTGGAGGGAGCCCTCTGGGGCCCGGTTGTTGGCAGGCTGACTTGTCCAGCCAGTGATTTGAGTCAAGCTAGAGTTGTGTGGATTGGCATAGCTATGCAGTTTGTAGTTGTTTGAGCTTCCGAGGCCGTAGCACTCAAGTTGTTGGATTGTAAGTTTTCCGTGTGGGAGCTGTCAGTTAGTTGAGGTTGTTGTGTGAGATTAGATTCTTGGAGGATTGGTTTCAGTAGTGAGAGCTCGCACCTCGTTTCGTGTGCAGATGCCATTTCTATGGAGTAGAGACATGTCAGTTTCAGGCTGAAGTTGTTGTCACCAGGGTGTGGCAACGAAGGTTTGTTCTAGGCAAAGTGCGTTGATGAACCGTGGTTCGAGAGCGTTGTTAAGAGGCTTATGAGCCGAGTGCAGTTTCTGTAGAGTTTTGACCCTCTGACCGATGGTCTTTTGGGAAGAGTGAGCCAGATCCTTCAGAACTTGTTGTGAGTTGGTGTTTCCGTGATTAGGCAGCGGGGGACTAGTGTGGTTTTATGAGGTTGCCTTGGGTTGCATTTCTCAGCGGTCAATTCTTGTTGTTCCATTGAGGCATTGCAAGGTAAGTATTGCAGGATTCCAATGTTCTGGGAAAAGGTTGGTGGCCATCAATTTTGTTTTGGGTCCTGAGTTCTTTGATTTGACCAGAGGTGATGTGCAGGAGTTTAGAGCTAGTGTTGTCAACTCAGAGCAGAGCAGAGAAAAGTTACGCCGATGTTCAAGCGTCGAGTTTTAGAGTTTGAGGTTGACAAAGTGCGTAGTTTTAAGGTTGTGCCGTTGTGAGTTGTGTTGAGGTTTAGTAAGCGAGAGAAGTGGAGTCTCCTGTTGTTGGACCATTTGAGATTCTCGAGAGGATTGGCAGAGTTGCATATTGGTTAGTTTTTTCTGTCATTGTCAGCCGTGTGCAGTGTTCTCATGTATCGGTGTGAGGCAGTATGTGTCGGACCCATCGCTCATTGTGGACTTTGAGCCTTTGCAGCTGATTGAGGATTTGAGCTTCAAGGGGAAGCCTGTGAGTATTCTGGTCTTTGAGACGAAGACGTTGCATAATCGTGGGATCCGCTTGGTAAAAGTTCAGGGAGGAGTCAGAGTTCAGAGGAGGCCGCTTGTGAGCGGGGAAGACGGGATGAGATTGCAGTATCCTGTGCTGTTTCAGTCTTAAGGACTTTCGAGGACGAAAGTCATAAAAAGGAGGGAATATTGTAACGGCCCAGGTTTTCATCCCGGTCTTCGAGGTATGCCTGGGGGATATTTTGGTAATTTGGTCGGGCCGTCAGGGACGTTTATGTCTTTTTCCAGTTGCTAAAATTATTGGATGGATTTATGTAAGTTTTTGAGGCTTTGTGGATGGGTTTGAGAATGGATAGATGCAAAAGTAAAAATAAAAATAAAAGAAATTATGTTGCAGCTGGGATTCGAACCCGGGTCTCCGGGAAAGCCTGTGAGGATGCGTGCCAGTTGAGCTATGGAAAGCTCTTGTTGCTCTTTCTGCGTCATATTATGGTTATCCTTGGACCTTGGAGTTTGGTGCATTTGGTTAAATGAAAAGAAATTAGGTTTTGTTATGTCTTCTTCTCCAAATGCTCCATGGCCGCCCAACCCTTCCTCTCCCAAGCCCCAAGCCGATTTTCATTCCCTTTGCAGCCCCGTGGTTCGATCGTCCTTCTGGGTAAGTTTCTTCGTCTCTTCGTCTTCTCCGATTTGAGTTCTTCTTTGGCGAATGTAAATAGAAGAGTGTGGGTGTGTGTGTGTTTGTTTGTTTGCACTGCCGAGAGGAGCCCACCAAGAAATTTCCCCCCGTCGCAGCTCCTAGCCGGCCAGATCGAACCAAAGAGCAAGCCTAGATCGCCCGAGTCACCCGGCTCCATCGCCTGCAGGTGCCATCGAGCGGCACTGTCGCCGCCAAAGAAATGAGCGAGACGCCTGACAGCGGCCCGTCGCGGCCCAGATCTCGCCCAGCAGATGCGCCCTGTCGAGCCCTCGCAGCAGCGAATCGCACGCCCGTCGAGCGCTCGTCGCCCGCGCGCGTCGCCGTCGTCCCCAGCCGCGCCGCGCGTGTCCGTCGCGTCGGCTTGTCCGCCCCGTGCGCTTGCGCCGGCCCGGCCGTCGCGCAGCAGGCGGCGCTCAGCCCGCCATCTGCGCGCTGTCGGCGCCAGCGCCCGACACCCTGCCGCCCATCAGCGCCAAAGAGCAGCCTCGCCATCTTTGTCTGCCCGTCGCGTGTCGTCGCCGCGCGCGCGTGAGTTGCTCCCGAGCCAAGCCTTGTTTATTTTATTATGTTTAGGCCTATGTATTGTGATTATTATTGTGTTTGTTAGGTTCTCGTTAGCTAGCTCGGGATCGATCGCAGCTTAGGATTTTTGTGTGTAGTTGCCTCCCGGCAAGGTAAGGATTTCTTACCGGAGTTGTGTGAACCCTGCGATGTTCCATGTGATTGTTGTTTGTATGTTTGTTTGTGATTATCAGCATGTGTAGTTTAGGTGCTCTGTTATGAATTCCTGACTAGCATGACTTCGTATGTTATTCTCTCATGTTAGCCCATGCTAGGTTGTTCCGTTCTAGCATGCTCATATCTGTTCTTGCTTCGTAGTACCATGCTAGGTTCGTTGTATCTGTTGAGCACGTTTTGGATTGTATTGGATTGTATGTTATTGATATGATAGGTTAAAGTGTAGGTAGGTAGCATCATCGGGCTCGATGCATAAAGTATCTTGCATCCATGGCGGGGACGCGTTCGAGGTAGTACTCGTCCCCCGGACCCCGTAGGGTTTAGCTAACCCGACCGGTGAGGCCCCGCAATCTTGGGTGAGGGTGGCAGATCGTTAAATGCCCCAACGGTCGGGATGATGACTTGGCATTGCCTCGTCCCTCGCGATCGGCACGTCCTCGCCGTTATCGGCCGTAGCCCTTGATTGCCACCGATAGGGCAAGGACGGCTTCTCGGTGTAAGCCTACCACGACCGATTCCTTAGCCTCGGTGCGGTGGTTCAGCCGACATAGTTCACGTGTCCGTGTCTCACACCCTATGTCGTGTGACACCGATCCGGAGATTTAGTTAGGCGTGGTGGATGGACATGGGGGCAGCTTGCCACTAGACCCGGCACCCCATAGTTCTGCAAAGAGCACGCGGTGCGCGCTTACGCCATTACAAAGCGCCAACCGTAGAGCTCCTCGGGATCTTGAGCTAGTGCACCTTTCGATCGACAGAGACAAAGCCGAGGCGGGACTCGTTTCTCGTATAGGGCGTATTGTGTGGTGATTTATCTCCGGACTAAGACCCCGAGTTGGCATCCGAGGTCCAAGTGTGGACTTAAGCTATGTGCTCTATTCTCGTGTTTATATTCATAGCTTGCATACACTCATCTAGATGACCATGTGCATCGTATTGTACCCGGTTGGGGATTCTTCTTGAGTAATTCGTTACTCACCCTTATTTTGTGGTTTTCCACAGTAACCAAGGTGCGAGACAGATGGTCAAGGAGGAGCTGTGATCATGGGAGCCTGCTGTCATCTCTGACTTTTTATTTCTATGTCTCTTGTCGTTTATTTTCCCCTGAATGCATGTAGCCGGGCACGGAGCCCTAGGATGTTTTTCTGAATGTTTTTATGGATTCCAGCTTTGTGGTATTTGAGGATTGTTTTAAGTGTTTTTAATAAAATCTCTCGATCGAGTAAATCGTTGGAAATGCATTTGTCTGTGAAACAGGTGCTTGGAGACAGGGACAGGTTTCAGTAGACTTTATCGTTCTGAATGAATTTTGAATGTTTTGTTTTTAATGGGAATCCGAAACTTTATTTGCATTTTGTCTTTTACTTGAATACATGCATTGGGGTAAAGGCCTATTTAGAGCCCCTTTTTGGGTCGGGTCTTTACAGTCTTACTTACAACACAACGCACAACCCATTAATCCTTCATGGTGCTTTCGGCCACCAAGATGAATTAGGGTAAGAACCAACTTCAACACCACCATTGCTTACCTTGTAGTCTCTGCCAAGAGGAGCTCAAGGTGCCTCTGCAAGCACACCCACAAGCTTGAAGATTTGGCTAGACTTTAGCTTGCACAACCAAGGAGAGATCTTGAGTAACTCATATCCCAACAATCAATCCACAAAACATACGTTAAACACAATCGAAAAGCAACCCAAACTCACCTTGAGGTCTCAGCCAAGGAAGTGTTGCAAGATCAAAAGAGGTCTCGACTAGGCCAGGCACAACGAACAAAAGCATCTTCATTCAAAACACAACATCCAAACATGATGCTCCTCGGCTAGATCTATAACTCCATGTAACTAAACACAAGGAGATCTACCATGGAGCATCTCGGCCAAGCATGGAGAAAAGAGAAGAGATAAGAAAACTAACCTTGGAAGAAAAGGTGCACTCGAATCTACTAGCAAGAAGAAGAAAAGCTTGAAGCACACTTTGATCTTGGAGGAACTAGGTGGATTCGGCCATGGAAGCTTGGAGGAAGAAGAAGAAGACAAGGGGAGAGGGAGAAGCATGGGTCGGCCAAGAGGAAGGGTGTAGGAGGATAAGACAATAAGCATTTTCCCCTATTTTTATTAATAAAATACCCTACATTTGGCTCAAACTCAATTCTCAAACCACCATGGTTCGAATCCTAGCTCCAACACTATTTATTTTTATTTTTCCTTTTTAACCAGGAGACCTCCAAACTTCACCAAACAACTCCCGAACCCGGAACCTAAAACCGAAACACAATTAACAGCTCAACACAATTCGTGGAAAAGCAACAAACACCCCAAACAATTACCAACATACCCCTAAAAGCCAAATGACCAAAATGCCCCTAGAAGCTCAAGAAGCGGTAACAGCCCAACCAACTAACTGAAAAACAACCGAACGTACCTGGAGAATCGAAAGGAAAACCTGGGCTGTTACAGGGAGAGTACCCAAAGTCTGGCTCTAAACTGGAATGCAAGTGGTGTACTCACGAACATTAGCCCGGGGGTGCACTCCGAATCGGGGACTAACGAGTGTGCGTGCACACCGCATGCTGCTGTAACCGGCGTAAATGTGGGGACCTAGGGACAAACTACGCAGGGCAGGTACGCATGCCTAAATCTTGAAAGCAGTGTAACTGAATACAGTAGTGCAAAGCCCTCAGCACTCATCTGTAATAGCCTGTACCACCGACCTGAAGCTAAGAACCGGCCAAGGTAGGCTTACACCGTTGGCAGGGTTTCGCTCTAGCAGGCTACAAACTAGGCTTATGCCAATGCGGGAGCAAATCCGCATCGGCTGCTGGGGTGGAAGCAAAGTACGTTATGCTTCGTACGGGATCCCGACCAGTGGGGACAAAGTACGTTATGTTCGCTCTCAACCTCTGGATGATGACAAGCCCTACTATGCTAACTAAGAGCACAAAGTAATTGATTCCTGGTTAAACATATATGCTCAACATCAAAACACATAACCTAGCATGATACTACAAACTTAAGCAGAAATCATAAACATGCTGGAAGAACAAACCTAGTATGGCATTAACATGTACAAACAGGGCAAACATACTAGCAAGAAGTCAAGCACAAGCTGTCCTATAACTAACATGCTCATAACAGTCAACAAACATACAAGGCACATCATGATAATATCACAGGGTCCACACAACCACGGTAAGAAATCCTTATCTTTAAAATACAGAATGTAATCACAACAGTAACCAACGACCCTCGAGCTGCAAAGTCAACCCAAGCAACCTAGGCAAACACACACAACATCCACATTAAGATGATCAATACACCTGAAGCATCTAACTTAACCAAGAACGCAAGGGGAACAGAGGTTACCGAAATTGAGAACCGGACTGCAACCGGAGAGGGCAACTCCCCAGCCTCGGAGGTTCGCTGAGGCAAAGCGGTCTGGCAAAGGGGCACAGCTGCACAGACACGCGTGAAGGCAAAGATGACGGCTGAGGGCTACGAATGTAAAGCTCCGCAAGGAAGGGCACATCTGCTCGCGCACGCGCGTGCAGGGGCAGCAAGAAAGGAGAGCAGGTTGGGCGAGCGGCTGTCCTCGACAGGGTGCGTGCAGCAGCAAGCTGGCTATTCGACTTAGGCAACGGCTTTGCTGTTGCGGCTGCGTGCCTTCGGGCAGACTACGAGTGTAAAGGCCCAGTTTTCCGTTCCTGTTTCCGAGGTACTTTCGGTTCAGTATTGGGACAATCGATTAGGCTATTAGGGCTTTTTAACCTTGAAGGGCATTTTGGTCATTTTGCTCTTAGGGATGACCTGGTGGATATTTAGGGTTCCAGGGCTATTTCTATCTTTCGTTGAGACCTGACTTTTTGTTGGTTGCTGGTTCCCGGGAGTTATGATGTTTGTTAGGGTTTTGGAGGTATCCCAGTTGAATGTAAAAATTAAGGAATTTTAAAAGTAAAGTGCTCATGCCAGGACTCGAACCCAGGTGGCTAGGAGTTGAAGTTTGTTGTTAATTAATTAAGAATTAATTAATGTTGCTGCTGGGTTTCGAACCTGTGACCAGCCAGGCTCTGAGAGGCTTGCTTTGAGAGAATTAATAAGAGAAAAAAAAATGTTGCTTGTGGAATTCGAACCGTTGACCTACAAGGATGTTAGAAGGCTTGGATTAAATAGAATTAATTAAGAAGAGAATTGTGCTACCACCGGGACTCGATGGGGGAAAGCCCAGGAGTTGGAAACGTAAAAAAACCTAAGGAAGAAAGAAAAGGAAATCGCTTTTTTTTCACTCATTCCCCTTGCCGTACCAAACTCTCCTTCTCCTCCCTTCTTCTTGAAGACTCCCATCTTCCCCAATCGATCAAGCCCTTCCCTCTTGCGACTTCATCTCTTCCCTCTTCTACGTTCTAGGCAAGGGCTTGAGGAAGCCCTAGCCGAGATCCCAACCAACTCTTCTTCCTTGTGTTGTCGGGAACTTCCTCCCTTCCATCTTCTTGCCGTTTCTCCAAGATCAAGATCAAGATCAAGAACTGAGGTAATCATCTCCTTCTTCTTTCAAGAGAGGGCCGATCACTCTCTTATTCTTCTCCTTGGGTTGTCACAAGCCTAGTTCAAGAAGCTTGCCCGAGAGGTGTTTTCGTAAGCCCTAGTTGGAATTGTTGTTGTCGAAAACTCCATCCAAGTGAAGCCCCTTGCTCAAGTTTTCTTGGAGCTGATTCTTGTTAAGGTGAGTTTTCTTTCCCTTGGCTGAGAGCCTAAGGTTGCTGGTTGGTTTTTCCCTAAGCGTTTCTACGTTGTTTTGCAAGCTCCGATCGAAGCCGAGAGAGTTTCCTCATCAAACCCTAGCAGCCGTGAGTAGTAGCTAAGCCGAGCACACTCCCGAGGTGGGTTCTTTCCCCCTAGCCGAGAGCATGTTGGTGTGGTTTGGGAGTGTGATGTTTGTTTTCTCGACAAGCTAACCTATGTTCCTTCCTGTTGAGGTGAAGTCGAGCTTGTTCCAGGACGAGTTGTGAAGAAGCCAGAAGCAAAGCCCTAGCCGAGAGTTCCCTTGGATTTTCCCAAGGGGTTGGCCGAGAGCTTGTATAGCTCACCGGGTAACTTCCCTGTTCTTGTTTCTTTGAGTTTAGTTAGAGATAGCTAGTTTAGGTTATTGATGTAACTATGTATGCTTTGCTAGGTTATGTGTTCTGCAGCTCAAGGAGCGTTATACTTACTTTTGTTTCCTGCTTATTACCAGGTAAGGATTTCTTACCGGGGTTGTGTGGACCCTGCGAATACTTATTAGCATATCGTATCTTGTAACTGTATGAGGTTTCTAGTGGATAGGATTCGTGTTCTCTCTTGATGGCATGTTTATTCTCTATTCGTATTCTGTTAGCTCCATGCTAGGGTTTTCTTATTCTGGCATATCCATGTTTCCTGTTCGTATTCTGTTAGTTTCATGCTAGGGTTAGACAGGTAATGTATATTGTCTGATTGTTAGGCTAGTTTGTGTTCCTGTACTTAGGACACTGTTAGGGGTTACTAGATTAGGTCCCGCTTGGGTAAGTCCCCGATGGGCACCAATGCGTTGCTAGTGTATGTAAGTCCCCGATAGGCACTACACTGCTGGCATTATGTGTAAGTCCCCGATGGGCATCATAATGTAGCTAGGGAGTGTAAGACCCCGATGGGCATCCTAGATGTGTAAGACCCTGATGGGCATCATTGTTTTGGGGAGAAAGTCCCCGATGGGCATCCTTGATGTATAAGACCCCAATGGGCATCATCGCGTCCTAGGTTGTGTAAGACCCCGATGGGCATCAAGGTGTAGAACCTAGTGTAGGTTGTAGCTGTAAGTCCTTGAATATGCAAGTTCTAGAAGTGACAAATAGCCTAAACCAAGTTGTTGCTCTGAGTTAGTGTATGGTTGCATGTTCGGTGTGCTAGATGAAATGTTTTCATATTGTACCGCAGTTGGGGATTTTTACTAAGTGACTCGTTTCTCACCCTTATTTCTGTGGTTTTTCCACCAGGTAACTTGGGACAGCACCGGGACGGCTAGCGGAGGGAGCTGAGTGATCATTGGAAGCTACCGGCACTCTGTCGTTTATTAATTGCATTAATTATTCAACATGTAGATGGACAGGAGTCCTAGGGGAACTTGGTTAAATGTTTCTTTAAACTGTTTTAAGTGTTTTCATAAATACTGGCCAGGCTTGATTTTACTTGTTGGATTTACTTAATGAAAAATTGTTGGTTATGTTTTAAGTGTTTCCCATTCATAAATGTTTTGAAAAGTTTTAAATATGAGCACTAAACCGCTTATAGACATATGTAACTTGCATGTTGTAACGGCCCAGGTTTCTGTCCCAGTTCTCGAGGAGCTTTCGGTTCAGATTCAGTGGTTCGGTTGGGCCGTTAGAGCTGTTTGGACCCTTAGGGGCATTTTGGTCTTTTTGCTCCCTGGGCAGGATTTGTGGATTTTCAGGGCTTCGAGGCAGCTCCTGCCTTTGTTGAGGCTTGTTTGTTGGTGGCTGCGAGTCCCGAGATGTTTGGGCTTTTCGTTTGGGATTCCGGTTGTGATTTGGGTTTTGGGCAAAGTGATGGTTGTTTGGGTGTTTCCTTCGGGATGCGAGCCGGGCCTTCAGTATTGGTTTGGGAGGTTGATTTCAGTGAGATTTGTTGTTTGGAAAGGTTGCTTCAGTTGGGTCTCGAAGGAGGAAGCCAGGAAATGGGATTTAAGGATTTTAAGGATTTTTGGAAAAAATTGGAAAATGGATAAAGTTGTATTTTAAAAGGATAAGGATGAAAAGAAAAAGGAAAAAGAAAAGAAAAAGGGAAATTAATAAAATAAGAAAAATCCCCCCATTTTTCCCATGTGTTTTATTTCCTTTTCTCTCTCTCTCTCTCTCACCCACACCCGAACCCTAGCCCACACCCGAGCCCCTTGCTCGCCTGACCACCTAGCCTAGCTACCCGACTTTGCGAGCCAGCCCCGTGTACAAGACTGGTCCAAGTCGGGATTCTAGCTCGCCCAGCCCCAGCCCGCACCGTGCAGAGCGCCCGCCCGCGTTCCCTGTAGCCCAGGTGTGCCGTCCGAGCCTCGCCCGCGCACCATCACGTCCCTGTAGCGTCGCGTCTCCCAGCTCACGTGCCTACGCCTAGCCGAGCCTCGCCCGCGCGCCATCGCGTCCCTGTAGCTCGTCCGCGCCCGGCGAGCCCCAGCGAGCTTCCCTGCCGAGCCAGGGCACCCCAGCTCCGGGACCCAGCGCGCCCGTGCCTGCGTCAGCGCCCCTGCGCCCAACCCAGCGCCCAGCAGCCTGCCTGATGTGTGTTGGCTTGGCCCGAGCCTTGTGGCTTCTCAGTTGGTATTTCCCGAGTCTTTTCTTCGTTGGGCCCAAATTTATTGGCTGCTGGTTTTGGATTTATTGGGTTGTTTATGTATTTGATTTGGGTGCATTATTTGATGTTCAGGCTGTTCGGGATCGATTAGAGGCTCGAGGATTCGCTCGTAGATTTATTATAATTATTGTTTTTCTGCTTGTTCCAGGTAAGGATTCCTTACCGTGGTTGTGTGGAACCTGCGATATTTCTTGATATGCCTTGCTTGTTTGCTGATTGTTATGAGCATGTTAGAGATAGAGCAGTTGATTGAATTCTTGCTAGCATGTTTGCCTGATTTTACATGTTAGTGCCATGCTAGGTTTGTTCTGCCAGCATGCTTATGATTCCTGCTTAAGTTGTAGTATCATGCTAGGTAATGTGATTTATGTCGGTCATTGCTTGCTAGCCAGGAATCATTGATTTTGCTCTGTACTCTTAGATAGAGTTGTAGGGTTTGTCATCATCCAGAGGCTGAGCGGACATAATGTACTTTGTCCCAGTAGCTCAGGTCGGGAGTAAAGTGTGCGAAGCATAACTTATCTTGCTATCCCCCCCCCCCGACCCGCCGGTTGTGGACTTAGCTACCCACTTCGGCCGGAGCCTAGTTTGTAGCCTGCTAGAGCGGAACCTTGCCATCGGTGTAAGCCTGCCCTGGCCGGTTCTTAGCTTCAGGTAGGTGGATCATGTTTGCTGCAGATGAGCGAGCGAGGGCCCGCGCCATCGTGATCAGTGACACCGCTTCCGAGTCATAGGCATGTGCACCTGGCCCGCGTAGTTTGCCCTTAGGCCCCCGCATTTACACCGGTTGCAGAGGAGCATGCGGTGTGCGCGCACACGCGTTAGTTGCCTGTTCGGAGAGCTCCCCCGGGCTAATGTCGTGAGTACACCATTCCTTCCATTAGAGCCTGACTTCGGGTACTCTCCCGTAAGTCCAGATTAGTGCAAGGGCAAGGAGGCCCTTGAGGACATTCTAGGGATCAGTGTATTCCCCCCGAGTGACAGATACCTCGGTGATGTCCCGGATTGGTCAGTGTATCCAATCCCAGTTAGGCCGGAAGTAAGAGACTTCCGATGGCTCCAGATCTTGTTTTATGAACTCGTTGAGCTATGATCTGTGTTGATAGCTGTTTGCTTGCTTGTTGAGATGCTAGATGACAGATGTATCGTATTGTACCCCGGTTGGGGATTCTTACTGAGTATCTTTATACTCACCCTTATTTATCTTTCAGGTAGCTTGGGACAACACCAGGATGGCTAGCGGAGGGAGCTGATTGATCATGGGGAGCCGCCGACACTCTGTCATTTATTGTTGCATTGTTTATTCAGCATGTAGATGGACAGGAGTCCTAGGGGAACATTGTTTAAAAAGTTGTTTAAAATGTATTGTATGATTTTATAAACACTGGCCAGGTTGTTTTACTTCGTTGGATGGTTTAAATGAAAATTGTTGATTATGTTTTAAGGGTTTCCCCTTCTCATATGTTTGAAATGATTTTTAAATATGAGCACTAAATAGCTTGATATCATATTTACTTGCATGCTGAGTGAGAACCCCAGTTTAGGGCCATGTTTTGGGTCGGGTTCGTCACACATGCTGAGTGAGAACCTAGGTTTAGGACCATTTTTCGAGTCGGGTTCTTTACAGCAAGGTAGCAGGCAGAAGAGCGTTTCAGTGCTGCGGGAACGTGTGGTAGCGGACGAACGAGGCGATGCGGCTTCGCTGCAGCGACAATGGGCGCACGGGCACGAGCGAACGGGAGGCAAGTAAAATATGTTTATAAACGGTTTAGTGCTCATATTAAAACTTTTCAAACATCAAGAGTAGGGAACATTTAAACTCAACAACAAACTTTCTTAAGGTAAAACAATAACATAAAACATGTCTGGCCAGTATTTATTAAAACCATTCAAATAGTTTAAAACAACCCAAATCACCAAGTTCCCCTAAGGACTCCATGTCAACCTACATGCTGAATAATAAATGCAATTATAAAGACACAACAGAGTGTTGGCAGCTCCCATGATCATGCAGCTCACTCCCCTAGCCTTCCTGGTGCTGTCCCAAGTTACCTGGTGGAAAAACCATAGATATAAGGTTGAGTACAAACATACTCAGTAAGAATCCCCAACCAGAGTACAATACGATACATCAGTCATCTAGCAACCTAGTATACATGAAAACAGTTACCAACACAGAGTAATGTTCAACGAGCTAACGGGGCAGATCAGGAATCCTCAGAAGTTTCCTACTTTCGGCCTAATGATTGGCTCTCCTAACCAATCCCAAGACATCCTTGAGGGTCTTTCTCCCTCGGCCAAATGATCAGCTCAAAAACCGATCGCAAAAAGATGTCAGACACCTTCGAGGGTCTTTCTTCCTCGGCTAAATGATTAACTCATAAACCAATCCAATATAGGTGTCCTCGAGGGCCTCTTACCCTCGCCTAGCTAAAACTTGACAAACTGGAGAGTACCCGAAGTCTGGTTCTAAACTGGAATGGAAATGGTGTACTCAGGAACATTATCCCGGGGGAGCGCTCAGAATCGGTGACTAACGCGTGTGCGCGCACACCGCATGCTACTGTAACCGGCATAAATGTGGGTGCCTAGGGACAAACTACGCGGGCTAGCTATGCATGCCTAAGACTCGAAAGCGGTGTCACTGAATACGGTAGTGCGAGGCCCTCGGCACTCATCTGTAACAGCCTGTACCACCGACCTGAAGCTAAGAACCGGCAAAGGTAGGCTTACACCGTTGGAAGGGTTCCACTCTAGCAGGCTACAAACTAGGCTTATGCCAATGTGGGAGCAAATCCGCATCGGTTGCCAGGGTGGAAGCAAAGTACATTATGCTTCGCACGGGATCCCGACCGGTGGGGACAAAGTACATTATGTCCACTCTCAGCCACTGGATGATGACAAACCCTACTATACTAACTAAGAGTACAAAGTAATTGATTCCTGGCTAAACATACATGCTCAACATTAAAACACATAACCTAACATGATTCTACGAACTTAAGCAGGAATCATAAACATGCTAGAAGAACAAATCCTAGCGTGGCACTAACATGTACAAACAGGGCAAACATGTTAGCAAGAAGTCAAGCACAAGCAGTCTTATAACTAACATGCTCATAACAGTCAACAAACATACAAGGCACATCATGATAATATCGCAGGGTCTATACAACCACGGTAAGAAATCCTTACCTGTAAAATACAGAAAGTAAATACAACAGTAACCAACGCCTTCGAGCTGCAAAGTCAACCCCAGCAACCCAGGCAAACACACCCAACATCGACATTAAGACGATCAATACACCTACTAGCTTCTAACTTAACCATGAACGCAAGGGGAACAGAGGTTACCCAAATCGAGAACCTGACAGCAATCGGAGAGGGCAACTCCACAGCCTCTGAGGTTCGCTGGGGCGAAGCGTTCTGAAGAAGGGGCACAGCTGCACAGACACGCGGGAAGGCGAAGATGACGGCCGAGGGCTACAGATGTGAAGCTCGGCGAGGAAGGGCATAGCTGCTCGTGCGCGGGTAGCAAAAAAGGCGAGCAGGCTAGGCAAGCTACTGTCCTCGTCAGGGTGCGTGCGGCAGCAAGCTAGCTAGGCGATGCAGGCTACGGCTTCGCTGCTGCGGCAGCGTGTGCGTGGGCAGACTGTGAGGTAGTGGGCAGAAGGGCATTTCAGTGCTGCGAGAACGTGCAATCGCGGATGAACGAGGCGATGCGGATTCGCTGCAGCGACAATGGACGCACTGGCGCGAGCCAACGGGCGGAAAGTCGCCGACAATATGGCTACCTACGTACTGTGCGGCTTCGTGGGGCGATGCCAATGCTGAGCTGAGATCATCGTGCTGAGGCTAGGCGATAGAGGTTGCTACTAGACGAGTGTGGGCGGCGATGAGGCTCGGCCTTGTTTCGTTGCTGCAGCGCTTCGTGCGTGAGGATGCAGCAATCCTCGGCCAGATGGTCGATGCTGTTGTGGCGACGCTGGTGCTGCTGGGGCGAATGCCTGAGGCAGAATGGGCCAAGGTGAAGGCCACGGCTAGAAAGAAGACACCCACAAAGCATCTCCGTCAGTTTGGGCTTGGCCAATCAACAAAGAGAATGTTTTTCGGCTAGGGGAGAAGAAGAAGAAGAAAGAAATCTTACCTCTCGATTCTTGGCTCGGGTTCTTGGAGAAATGGCAAGAAGGAGGAGAAATCTTGGATAATTCGTGCGGCAACGTTTTGGAAAAGAAAAACAACGACTTCTTTTTATTTATACAACTAGGTTTGGCGATTCCCTTCCCTGGGTTATCCCACTTCGAGTCCCAGTTGCAGCAACCTTTTTCTCTTAATTAATCCATTAATTCCAAGCCTCCAAATCCCCTCCAGGTCAAGGGTTCAAATCCCAATGGGAGCACTTTAATTTTCTTTAATTTTGCAATTAACCAAACCACCTCCAAGCTTCCGAACAACCAACACAAACTTCTTAGACTTGCAACCAACAATCTATCAAGCCTCGGAAAAAGACAAGAATATCCCTGAAATCCTGTTTATCCGCAAAACTGGATCCGAGGAAAAAAAATGACCAAAATGCCTTAAGGGTTAAAATAGCTCTCACGGCCCAACCGAACATCCGAATCATGAACAGAAAACATTTGGGAAACCTGCATGGAAAATTGGGCTGTTACAGTTATCCTCCTTAGAGAGAGGTGGACTTTACCATTAAGCTTGAGCTAGGGACTCTCCTATCCGAAAGCTCCATACCGTATGGCACCAACTGAGTTACCGGAACTGAAGGTTCAATTGCAAAAGATGCTAGACCGATGATTCATTTGCCCGAGTGTGTGTAACGACCCGACTTCCTAAAATACTCTAATGGGGTGGTACGGGTGCATGCATATTAAAATCCTCAAAACCAATTTACTAATCACATGCATTTTTCCAACAAGACCTTATAAAACATGAAAACGATGCTAATCGTTTGAAAACATACAATCCGAGTTCGGGATCCCGATAGTTCAAAACAAATACAGTTCAAAGAGTTTAAAACGTAAAAACATATGGTTCAACAGTAGTAAACAATGCAGAAGGAAATGTCGACACCGTGCCCATGATTGATCCAGCTCCCAGCCTAGTCACTTCGAAATGGACCAGTACCTAAAAATGTAAGGGGTGAGTAAATCGAAATATACCCAGTAAGGAGCCCACCATGGGGTTAAGCATGTAAACATAAACAAGTTAGAAAATACGACAACTGAAGCTAAATGCCTCGCTCATGCGTGGTCGACCCTCAGGCTGGTTACGAGCAAACAATGTCAAACAGCGGCCTGCAAGCCATGAGCAAGTTGTGGCTAAATGCCGAGCAATCATCTGACCAAGGTCAGAGTAAAGACCCCGAGGGAAGAGAACACACAAGTCACCCGACCCTATCGGGGATTAAGCACACAGAATCCCAAAAGCCACGAGTGGGGGACTAACCACAAAGAGTCCCTAATGCCACGAGTGAGGGACTATCACACAGAATCCCTAAACCCCAGACAAACAGGCGCACCGACAGGCATTCCTCCACCCCATCATCTGTCCCAGTGGCCTCTTCTGGTAAGTGTCGGGGTCAGGCAGGTCATGACTGCCCTCCTTCCCACGTACCAGGCATTTGTCGTAGGTGTCCGTTTCAAATGGGTCATGTAAGGCTCCCCTTCCCACGTACACAAAGGGTAAACCTGTGGAACCAAGCACACAGCATATGAGGTTCCATGAGTTCACACAGAGAGATAGTAACTGGCACTAGAGTCACACGAGATCTAGCCTAGTCTAGACTAGTGCACCTGGCCCACCCGAGGGTCGGTGCGACCTGCCACGTGTGCTCACAACCAAGGAACCTGTTGTTCCGCACACAAGGTGACACGTGGATGAGATCCGACCCCTTGGTTGGATGTAAAAGTCAACCACTAGGCTTGTGTAACCCAACCACGTGTCTCAAAGCAAAGAGGACCATATCCATGCTCGATTTCTAAAGGGCACTAAAATGTGTGAGCTAGCTGCTCCTCTAGGTGGTCAACAAGGTAACTGGGCCTAGCTATTCTAACGCCAACATAACATAAACGGACAAGCCTTTAGATGACGAACAGAGAAACTGAGCATAATCATGGCAGCACGTGTACAGTTAAACAAGGATGGAGTCAACAACATAAAACATTCATAAACCCAAGGCAATTCAGTCAAGCAACAGGTTAACCAGATAAGCAGTTCATCGCATATACGAGCAGAGATACAATCGAAAGATGATGATACGATCACAAGAATACACAACAATAGAGATTTAACCATTTACGAGCTATACACGATCTCATGTTACCACAAGTAGAAAATAATAGGTTCAAACAGTGAATAACAACACCAAAGCATACATGTGCCAAGTCATCCAACAGTCAATTCTTGTAATTTCTATCATGCCCCTATTCACATACTTTAAACCACAAACCCGAATCATAATGAAGTGCCTTACCTTCCCGACGACTCGACCGAAAAACCACGGGAACCCACGAGCTAAACGGTGACCCGAAACGATGAAACCTAAGAGCACCCAAACACAAAACAACGCCGAGCGTTCGTTATGGACAATCTAAACAAGCCACAAAAGAGGTTAACATCACGAGAACGAGGGGAAGCTACTGCCCGGAAATGCCTCACCGGAGCACGGCGGCAGCGGCGGCGGCGGTTCTCCGTCATGGAACGGGGCGAGCCATACCCAGTTTCGAAGGCTCAAGCTCAGGATCAAGGAACGGGTCTCTGATTTGCAAATGGACTCCTCCAACTCTCGAAAACTACAAAAGAAGAAACTGGTTTCAAAACCCTCTCGCTGGAAAACTACGTGAAAACCAACAAATCTTACCTTGTTCCGAAGCTCTCGACTCCCTAATCACGGACATGGTCTCGGAATCGCGAACGGAGCTCTCTAACTCCGTGAAACTAAGTAGGTAGAAGTGGGTTTTAGGTGGTGGTTGTTGTTGGGGTTGAATGAAGAAGAGAGAGAAAAGGTGGCCAAATAAAAAAATACATAAATAAAACATTCTTTCCATTTAATCCATAAACCCTAATTTAACTTTAAAACTCAAAATTCCATAACCCAAAATAACTTTTGCATTTTAGCTTTTGTTACTATAAATTTCTAAATAACTTATCAAGATGACTCATAGCTTAAATCTCATGGAGCATTAAATAATATAATTAGTTTGAGATTTCAATAAAACGCTAACTATACTTAAAAATTATCTAGAGTGTTATAATATTATAAAAAAAATTCAATAAAAACACTTACATGATTTTAGAATTAACTAGGGTGTTACAATATTCCCCTCTTAAAGAGACTTTCGTCCTGTAAGCCACTTTAAGACACAACACCCAAGAGAACGAGATTGCACATCATTTCCTCTTTGATCCACAATGCACCCTCTAGTGCCACCACAAACCTTTTTTTTTTTAAAACAACCCGTAGTTGTTCAAACCTTTTCAACCAAAACAAAAATACTGAAATAGTTTAAAGCTGATCTAATTATTTGGGTCCACAAGATTATTAATGATCGGTTATAGGTTAAAACGTTTGTTCTTATTGTTGATATCATCTAGGTAAAAACATTTCAACCCAATAAAACTTTACACTACTTTAAAACTCATTTAGTAAACTGGATCGTCAAGGTTATTAAAATTCAATTTGGTTTAAAACCCTAAATTCTAATTACCAAAACGTTAGAGTCACATGGTTCAATTTGAATTGTTAAAACATCATGGTCATCACTCTTATTTTCAAAATAGTGTTTTCTCATTAATACTTTGGTTGGTCTGGTTCATGCCAAGAACTTTCAAGAGTTGGGGTAAACATGGTTTTATTGCCAAGGAACTTTTAGGAGAACTCAGGTCTCGATGTTTTAACACTAACAAAGAACTTGAAACAACAGAACCAACTCGCACTTAGCTGCAACACCGAAATGAACCAAAAGCCTGACTTTGCTGGGTCCACCACACTGAAGAGAGATAGACACTCACTCTAGCTCCTGAAACCTCCCGCGCATTCCCAAAAACAAACTTACCACTTTTCAACTTTTCCTAGCAATGTGTAACAACAAACTTCACCTCGCAAGCTCACTTTCAACTTCGACTTTTGTCAAACACCACAAAACAAACTGACGAGACAAGACTTCACACTTTATGGGGACACAAAAAACTAGCTTGGCTTGCAAAACAAACGAGGGCCATCCTCTAACCTCCACTCTCTAAACTCGAAGCTAGGGAAAGAAGAAGGACTGAGGTTGACCTTCTTCCAAAGGCAGTCAACGACTGTGTGGTTATCAATAAACCACTCCATGCCACACATGGCATGGAAATCAAATAGGATAAAGCTAAATCGAGCAAAATGCTGGTAGCTGGTCAGATACACGTGTCTAACCAACTTAAACTCTCCAAGACAACAAACAACAATAACACTAATTTGGAACCAAGGTTATAATGCAATCACAGTAACTAATCAAGCAGTACAATCATAATTAACATGTAGGGACAACAAGGTCTTTATACAATCTTAGGGCCATAAAATCATCATGCATAATAGAATAATGACATCGCTAGAAGGACGCGCACAAAAATTTAAGCACGACGAGCAGGCTGAGTGGTATAGTCACCGCAAAACACAAATATGGTCGTAGGATCATGATAACAGATAGCACAATGCTGCTATGATGAATGAAAAGATCACAGAAATCTTAATAAAACAAATAAGCAAGACAACCATGACGAAAACGTCTACAACTATATGACAGAATGAATAGGTCATGCAATGCGATCATGAAAACCAAATAGAGCACACAATCATGATGAGCATGTAGAGTGAATACTAACCTGAGAAGAACGAATACAATCATAAAAATTGATTCATAAACAGAGCGATATAATCACGATGAATAGACGGGACAACAAAATTCTGATGAAGTAGTAAAAACAGTATGACCATGACAAACTAAGGAGCAATACCTTCATGAAGACACCAGTAGACCAATATAATCATGGTAAAAAATAGAGCAATACAGTCATGATGAGGATGAATACCAGAATAACAATCAAAATGAACACACCAAACCGAGTGATAAGATCAAGCAAGATGAACAGGGTCATGTGATCAGGAGCAAACAAACAGGCGTAGTATAATTCATCAAGCAACAAATTGAGCAATATGATTCCCAAGAAACAGGTAAAATATTACGATCATTTACCAAACATGCGAATGTGAGACAATTCAAACAAGAGGTACATCAACAACATGGGTAATGGATCAACAAAAACATATAAATGCAACAACCTAAGTACGAAAATCATAAACACATTCAATAGCATGGATGAGAGATCAAGAACACACATACTCGCAAGGGACACAAGGTTGAACAAAAGCGAATTAACGATGTGAAGACAGCGAGGAACCTGCGAATACGACAACAGTCCCATCAGTGTGAGAAGCAAGCTCCACTTGAGTGACAGACGCGGCTGACGATGGGCGTGAAAACTCCCCAGTGGAATACGACATCTGGGAACGCACTGCAAAGTGGCCCTCTTGGCCACAATGGTAGCACACCTTCACCTTGGGGGGACAAGACCCCTGGTGAACTCTCGAGCATTTGTGGCGCTCTGACACCTCCTCCAAATGAACTCTGATGACGGCCTCGATGAGACCTCTGTCTCTGGTGCTGCCCGGGACCTACTCTCCTAGAATGCCTCCTCGACTGGCCAGGATCTCTCTGGTGGGACTGGTTTTTTGCACCGTCGGGATTCCCCTGACCAAAGTGGTCTCTTGCACAGGGAACCCTGGGGTATGACTCGGGCTCCTGCCTGTGCTCAGATGTGCTGCCTGAACTCCCAATGGCTATGAACTCGCTGGCGATCTGCGTGGTCACCTGATGCGAAAAATTGGACAGTAGTGGTCCGAGCCATGTGTAGCTGAGTGTACACTCCATGCAGACCCCTTGCTAAGCTCGGATCGGATGCAAAAAGAGGTTGGCCTATGAACTCCTACGTGTGAGTGGTGATGGCGTGAACCTCGTGCCTCTGAGCGACGAAAGGAGACCTAGTCTTTGGCGACAGCTTGGGCGAAACGAGCCTCTACGAACTCTCTCGTGACATGGTCCCACCGGACAGAGGTACCCCCGTTGAGTAACTCTCCATAGGAAGACATAACGAAAAGAGGTCACGAAGCCAGAATCGAACACCAATAGGATCCTAATCAAGACCAGCAATCAAGTAATACCAAAGACAAATCAAAACAATTTCAAAACTAAAACATACTTCTTACTTTACCCTACTTCACATACCTGGTGGCTGCTGGTCTGTTGATGATCATGGACACACGGTTTATATCGTAAACCAGTCTACAGAATCTATGACTCTGAGCTCCGATACCAACTTGTAACGACCCGAATTCCTAAAATACTCTAATGGGGTGTTACAAGTACATGCATATTAAAATCCTCAAAACGAATTTACTAATCACATGCATTTTTCCAACAAAACCTCATAAAACATGAAAACGGTGCTAATAGTTTGAAAACATCCAAACAGAGTTCGGGATCCCGATAGTTCAAAACAAATATAGTTTAAAGAGTTTAAAACGTAAAAACATATGGTTCAACAGTAGTAAACAATGCGGAAGGAAATGTTGACACCGTGCCCATGATCGATCCAGCTCCTAGCCTAGCCACTTCGGAATGGACCAGTACCTGAAAATATAAGGGGTGAGTATATTGAAATATACCCAGTAAGGAGTCCCACCATGGGGTTAAGCATGTAAAAATAAACAAGTTAGAAAATACGACAACTGAAGCTAAATGCCTCGCTCATGCATGGTCGACCCTCAGGCCGGTTACGAGCAAACAATGTCAAACAGCGGCCTGCAAGCCGTGGGCAAGTTACAGCTAAATGCCGAGCAATCATATGACCAAGGTCAGAGCAAAGACCCCGAGGGAAGAGAATACACAAGTTCCCCAAACCTCGGGTTGGAAACGTCCCATACCATATCCTAAGGGAAATCACCATTATTTTGGGGGTAGCCTGACCTCTGTCAGGGACCCACCAAAGTGCACCAGCGGAGACATGCCTCGAGTAGCCTGACCTCTGCTAGGTACCCATAATGCTGTGCTCGAAGAGACATACTCTAATGTCTCGAGATAGCCTAGCCCAAGCCAGGGACCCACCAATAAAGTCACCCGACCCAATCGGGGAGGGCCATGAGTGAGGGGAACACACAGCTTCCCTAAACCTTGGGTGAAGGATTAAGCACACAGAATCCTAAATTCTCGGGCTGGGGATTAAGCACACAGAATCCCAAAAGCCACGACTGGGGGACTAACCACAAAGAGTCCCTAATGCCACGAGTGAGGGACTATCACACGGAATCCCTAAACCTCGGGCAAACATGCACATAGTCAGGCATTCCTCCACACCATCATCTGTCCCAGTGGCCTCTTCCGATAGGTGTCGGGGTCAGGCAGGTCATGACTGCCCTCCTTCCCACATACCAGGTCGTTGTCGTAGGTGTCCAGGTCAAGTGGGTCATGTCCGACTCTCCTTCCCACGTACACAACGGGTAAACCTATGGAACCATGCACACAGCATATGAGCTTCCACGAGTAGACACATAGAGATAGTAACTAGCACTAGAGTCACACGAGATCTAGCCTAGCCGAGGCGAGTGCACCCGGCCCACCCGAGGGCTGGTGCAACCCACAACGTGTGCTCACAACCAAGGAACCCGTTGTTCCGCACACAAGGTGACACGTGGATGAGATCCAAACCATTGGTCGGATGTAAAAGTCAACTCATAGGCTTGTTTAGCCGAACCACATGTCTCGAAGCAAAAAGGACCATATCCTTGCTCGGTTCCTAAGGGGCACTAGCGATTCACAACAACAACAAGATATCAATCATGCAATCACACGAGTCCTAAAATGTGTGAGCTAGCTGCTCCTCTAGGTGGTCATCATGGTAACCGGGCCTAGCTATTCTAACGCCAACATAACATAAACGAACAAGCCTTTAGGTAACGAACAGAGAAACCGAGCATAATCATGGCAGCATGTGTACAGTCAAACAAGGATGGAGTCAACAACATAAAACATGCATAAACCCAAGGCAATTCAGTCAAGCAATAGGTTAAACAGATAAGCAGTTCATCGCATATACGAGCATAGATACAATCGAAAGATGATGATATAATCACAAGAATACACAACAATAGAGATTTAACCATTTACGAGCTATACACGATCTCATGCTACCATAAGTAGAAAATAATAGGTTCAAGCAGTGAATAACAACACCAAAGCATACATGTGCCAAGTCATCCAACAATCAATTCTTGTAATTTCTATCATGCCACTATTCACATACTTTCAACCACAAACCCGAATCATAATGAAGCTCCTTACCTTCCCGATGACTCGATCGAAACACCATGGGAACCCACGAGCTAAACGACGACCCGAAACGATGAAACCCGAGAGAACCCAAACAAAAAACAACGCCGAGCGTTCATTTTGGACAATCTAAACGAGGGGAAGCTATTGCCCAAAAATGCCTCGCTTGAGCACGACAACGGTGGCAGCGGTGTGTGGTGGCCGGCGGTGGCGCTCCTTCACGGAAAGGGGCGAGCCATACCTCGTTTCGATGATCTCAAGCTCAGGATCAAGGAACAGGTCTCGGATTTTCAAACGGACTCCTCTAGCTTCCGAAAACTACAAAAGAAGAAACGGGTTGCAAAACCCTCTCGCTGAAAAACTCCATGAAAACCAACAAATCTTACCTTGTTTTGAAGCTCTCGACTCCTTGAGAATAGATATGGTCTCGGAATCGCGAATGGAGCTCTCCTAACTCCGGGAAACTATGAAAGAAGAAACGGGTTTAAAACCCTCTTGCCAGAAAACTCCATGAAAACCAACAAATCTTAACTTGTTTCGAAGCTCTCGACTCCCTAAGCACGGATCTGGTCTTGGAATCGCGAACGGAGCTCTCTAACTCCGTGAAACAGAGAAGGAAGGAGTGGGTTTTAAATGGTGGTGGTTGTTGGGGTTGAATGAAGAAGAGAGAGAAAAGGTGGCCAAATAAAAAAATACATAAATAAAACATTCTTTCCATTTAATCCATAAACCCTCATTCAACTTTAAAACTCTAAATTCCATAACCCAAAATAACTTTTGCACTTTAGCTTTTGTTACTATAAATTTCTAAATAACTTATCAAGGTGACTCATAGCTTAAATCTTATGGAGCATTAAATAATATAATTAGTTTGAGATTTATTAACCTATTCAATAAAACACTAACTATACTTAAAAATGATCTAGAGTGTTATAATATTATAAAAATAAATTCAATAAAAACACTTAAATGATTTTTGAATTAACTACGGTGTTATAGTGTGTCCCCGTGGGGAGCACCTATTTTGTTTGTAAAGAAGAAGGACGGATCGATGCCCCTTTGTATAGATTAACGAGAGTTGAATAAAGTCACCGTAAGGAACAAGTACCCTTTTCCTAGGATAGACGACTTGTTTTATCAACTTCAGGGAGCCTCGATGTTCTCCAAGATTGATTTAAGATTCGGGTACCATCAGTTGAGGATTCGGGATGGCTACATCCCTAAGACAGCGTTTAGGTCGAGGTATGGTCATTACGAGTTTGTGGTCATGTCCTTCGGGCTAACTAACACTCCTGTAGTATTTATGGATGTAAAGACCCGACTCTAAATGGTAATAAATGGCCTTTACTCAACAAATGCATCTTAAGTCACGTGGCTTAAAACAGATTAAAGCTTCCACTTCACAATATAAATCAAATTCCAAATATACATAAGTTTAAATCTGAGAAAACAGTTTCAGCCTCTGGCCAGAGTATAACAAAAACACTTACAAAGAGTTCCATAAAAACATTCCAACATGATGAAGTTTGTGAAATAAAATAAGAATATGCAGCGGACTCTTCCATGATCATCCAACTCCTCCTCTAGCCACCTCGATGTTGTGCCAAAGTTACCTGGTGGAAAACCCACAGAAAGGGTGAGTACTAAAGCACTCAATAAGAATCCCCCAACTGAGGTACAGTACGCAAGACACGTCATCTAGCATCCTAGCATACAAACATAACAAACATCTCAATCGGCAGTCTCATACAAGCTCAAACAATAACATGCTCAAAGCTAGACATGGTCAACACACATTGGGCAGACTTAACAGGAGGACTAACTAAGCAACCTCGAGAACTCGAGAGTCTCTAACTCTAAACCAAACATGGTCAGCACACACTGGGCTAATCTTGAACAAACCTGGGCAGCACCACTAGGCTAACCTTGGATCAGCACACACTAGGCTAATCCTGAAAAATCCTGGTCATCATAATCTGGGCCAACCTTGGACAGCACACACTGGGTTAGTCCTAAACAAACCTGGGCAGCACACACTGGGCCTGCCCTGAATCAGCACACACTAGGCTAATCCTGAACATACTTGGTCAGCAAACACTAGGCTGACCTTGGACAGCACACACTAGGCATGTTCTGAGCAAATCGAGTCAGCACACACTAGGCCAACCTGGGACAACCCTAACTGGATCTAACTAAGATGAAGTACCCTAGAGCTAACAAAGTCAGCATCTAACATTGCACATTCAAGACATGATATCACAATCATAACGAGCAGTCATTTAAAATAGGGAAGTGTAAGCATCAGAGTACAAAATTCTACATGCCAAGTCCTATTAGGCAGTCCATGCATTTCCTATCCATTAGCATGCTTAATTGTAGTCATTCAAGAATAGGGCATATTCATTAGCTTCACATCATTAGACAACCTGCACGAGCCTATCCTCTAGCATACTTTCCAGTCAGACATAGCAAATAAAACCTATCCACTAATCATACATAACAAACAGAACACACAACCAGGGGCTATCAAAGCCAAGCACACGGTCCACACAACCACGACAAAGAACCCTTACCTGAAAAATAGAGAATAGACAATAGTGGAAAATCGCTCCTCGAGCTACAAAATCAACACTGAACACCTAGCGGATAAATAATATAACAAACAATCAATTCCTAAGCAACTGAACAACAAAGATCAACACACAAGGCTTTAATAATTAAGTTTTACCCAAATAGAGAAGGTCGCCCGCGACACGATCGTGCAGCAAGCCACAGCAGCGTGTGCAATAAGGATTCAGGCGACAAGGGCAGTGTACGGCAATCCTCGACAGGTGGTGCAACTGCGTGAGGAGCTGCTTGCGGCAAAGGCGTGCGATAGTAAGCGATCCGTGCAGGCTTGAAGTTGCACGTAGGAGAACAGATCAGAGGCTGGGTGAGCTTCTCTATTGCAAGGGTTGCAATCGCTAGTGCGGGCGTGAGCGACGAAGGGGCTCGGGCTTGCGGTAGCTTGTGCGTGTGGTGATTACTCTCAAAGAAAGCATATTTTAGGTTGTTTAGGGTGCATTACTTTAATAATTAGGCAAAGAATATCTACTTTCTTAGAAGGAATAAGGAGAAATAACTTAGAAAATTGGCATGCATTCATAATATCGTATCCAAATCATGAATCTACACATTAGCACAAATCACAATTCAACTGTGCCTAATTTATACTTTTTAGCAGGATTTCGTGCAACATCAAGGAAAAGGCGATGACGCGAACACTGAGCGGTTCACGAAGATATGATGTACCAATAAAGAATTATGATCGAAAAAGATTCATCTACAAGGATAGAATCAAAAGAATCAATTATGCAATCAAGGCAATGGAAATCGAATAAATCCCGACGAAAATCATGGAATATGCATTGATGAAGATTTGTACAGCTCACCTCTACTTACGGATCACAAAAATCAATCCTATAAATACCAAAGCAAGGAGCACAATCCATTGAGCTGGTTAGTTGGCCATAAGCTAATCGAGGGACATGAAGTCTACTGCGAAGAAGCTGATGGTGGTGATGTGGGAACTGATGACAAGGAGAATACTCACCTTCAATCGTGCCAATTTTAATGACCTAGTTTTACATTCCAATTCTCCAAGTACGTTCAGTTAATTATTCGGTTGTTCTATTGTGTCGTTAGGGCAGTTGAGCCTTTGAGGGCATTTTGGTCTTTTTGCCCTTCAATGGAGGATTGACAAAGGAGTTTGGAGGCTTGTTTTAAAAAGAAGAAAAAAAGGGAGAAAAGTGTCGTCGCTAGGACTCAAAGGCGAGTGCCCAGGACAAGTGGCACTTGGAGGTTGGTTGATCAATTAAGAGGAAAGAGAATCATGTTTTGCATCGATTCCAAGACCTAGCTGCAAGTTTGTCTTCTCCTTCCCCATTTTTGCTCATTCCTTCATCACCTCTTCTCCATTGCTGAATTCTTCATCCTCTCCATCTCTTCTTTTCGTTTTTCCTTTGTTCTTACCGATTTAGCCAGCAACAAAGCCCTAGCCGATAGCACACTTTTCCATCTTCATTGGATATCTCTTCTCCTCACCTTGCTCTTGTTCTTTAGCACAAAGTTCTTGTGGCCACAACCCAAACCCTAGTCGAAACCCCTTGGATTGACGCACAACTCTAAGCAAACAACCCCTTGTTGCCACAAGCAACTCTAGCAACAAGAACATCCTAGCCGAGCCTTGTTCTTTGCACACATCACCTTGCACAATTACTTGTTGGCCGAGAGCACCCTTGCTGTAATGGGCCATAATTCTATCCCTGTTCCCCAAGTACGTCTGCTTATGTTTTCAGTTGTTTGGTTGGGCCGTTAGGGCCGTTTTAGCCCTTAGGGGCATTTTGGTCTTTTGTCCTCAAGACCGATCTTGTATTTAACTAGAGTTTTTGGGGTTGTTTATGTCTATTATGGTGTTCAGTTGTTCTTCGGGTTTAGGTTCCAGGGATGGAATGTATTTTGAGAAGTTTGGCGGCTTTCTGGTTAAAAGAGAAAAATAAGAATTAATTGTGTGTTTGTTGGGACTCGAAGGGTGTTGGATTAGGGAGTTTGGATTTTAAACAAAATTAAGAATTAAAAGTGTTGCTGATGGGACTCGAACCTGTGATAAGCTAGGATTTTGGAAGCTTGTATTAGAAAATAAAATTTAGAAAAAAAAACAAAAGTGTCTCTGTTAGGACTCGAAAGGGTGATCAATAGTGAGTTTGGAGGCTTGCTTTAAAAAGAGGAAAATTAGAGAAATAAAATTGTCACTGCTAGGACTCGAAGGGGTGATCAATAGGGAGTTTGGCAGCTTGTTTGAAAAAGGAAGGAAAAAAAATGAAAAATGCGTTGTTGCTGGGATTCGAAGTTGGGTGGCCAGTGACACACGGCGCAAGGGGATTTGTTTTGCAATTAAGAAGAAGAAATCGCATTTTTCCATCCGTAAACGTAAAAAGGCTTTCCCTTTTATGAATTCTTTCTATCCAAGAACCCCCAAATCGTGTTTTTCCTTCTGTCCCATCTCCAATTACCAATTCCATCTTCCCTCTCCCAAGATCGATTGCTTCTCTTCACCCCTCTTGCTGAATTGCTTCATCTCCCCATCTCTTCTCCTTTTTTTGCTTGTTCTTGCCGAGAGGAAGCCAGCCACAAATCCTAGCATCAAGAATCAACTAGCCAAGAGCATTCCTCCATCTCCTTTGGAAATTTCTTTCTTCTCCTAGCCTTGCTCCTTGCAGCACATCACCTAGCACAAATCTTGGTTGGTCGAGAGCTTGCTGTTTCTGAGGGTGTGGTTGCTGTCGAGATCATCGAGGTACGCTTCTTTTAGCCCTAGTCGAGATTTAATATTGCTAGTTGGATGTACCCTAACCGAGACTCCCTTTTGTTGTGTATGTAAAACCCAAGCCGATTTCCTTGTTGTTGCAACCCTTGCTGGCCGAGAGCATCATTGTGTTGCCGAGCTTGGTCCTTGCCCAAATCAAAGGGTAAGTTTTTTTTTTTCAATTTTGAAGGTTGGAGGTGTTGAAAAGCCTTGGACAAGAGCTACATGGTAGGTTGATGGGTGCATGTTGCACACTCCTTGGCCGATAATGGGTGTGTGAGTTTGGTTGGGTTGCCGAGGAGCTAATCCGTGTGTTGGTTGTTTGTTGTGATGCCCTAGTCGAGAGCTTGCTTTGCCAGGAGTGAAGAATTTCCTAGTAGAAGCCACCTTGCACAAATGTTGCAGCCGAGAGCTTCATTTGTCTCCTCCCTAGTGCTTGGCCGAGAGCACTTGTTCCTGTTGGTTTAGTAGTTTCTCGAACCCTTTGCTTCTGGTTCCTAGTTCGGTTGTTAGTTAGCTAGGTTTAATATGTACGTGTTTATGATATTGATAGGTTGTGAAACTCTGCATCTCAAGGAGCACATTACATTGTTATTGTTTTACTGCTTGTTTTCCAGGTAAGGATTTCTTACCGGGGTTCTGTGAACCCTGCAATATATCTTATGTACCCTGCAACTCAATCATAAAAAATAACTTCTCACAACAAAACAGTTTCCCTAGTATGCTATCAAGGAAATAATGACTCAAAAAGACTAATAGAAATACAGAGTAACGCCGGCAGCTCCCATGATCACTCAGCTCCCACCACTTGTCGTCCCGGTGCTGTCCCAAGTTACCTGGTGAAAAAACCACAGAAATAAGGGTGAGTGCAAAGATACTCAGTAAGAATCCCCAACCGGGGTACAATACGATACATCAATCATCTAGCCTCCTAGTATACATATAAATGGTTACCAACACAGATATTTGCTCAACGAGCTAATAGGGCAAATCCGGAATCCTTGGAAGTCTCCTACTTCCAGCCAAATGATTGGCTCTCCTAACCAATCCCAAATGACATCCTCGAAGGTCTTTCTCCCTCAGCCAAATGACCAACTCAAAAGCTGATCCCAAATAGATGTCAGACACCCTCGAGGGTCTTTCTCCCTCGGCTAAATGACCAACTCAAAAGCTGATCCCAAAATAGGTGTCCTCGAAGGTCTGTTACCCTCGGCTAACAATTAGTTGACAAACGGAAGAGTACCCGAAGTCTGGCTCTATACTGGAACAGTAATGGTGTACTCACGAACATTAGCCCAGGGGAGCTCTCCGAATCAGCGACTAAAGGGTGTGCGTGCACACCTCATGCTACTGCAAACTGGGGTAAATGTGGGGGCCTAGGGATAAACTATGTTGTAACAGCCCTGATTTCCCTTCCTGTTCCCCAGGTGCTTCTTGTTCATTTTTTGATGGTTCGGTTGGGCCGTTAGAGCTATTTTAACCCTTAAGGGCATTTTAGTCATTTTGCTCTTAGGACCGGGTTCGTGGTTTATCAGGATTCCAGGGCTATTCCTGTCTTTCGTTGAGGCTTGTCTGTTAGTTAGTTGCAAGTTCCAAGAGTTTGTGATGGTTGTTCGGAAGCTTGGAGGTGGTTTGGGTAATTATAAAATTAAAAGGGATTAAAGTGCTTCCATTGGGATTTGAACCCTTGACCTGAAGGGGATTTGGAGGCTTGGATTAATTGAGTTTGATTAAGGAGAAAAAGATTGCTTCAGCTGGGACTCGAAGGCAGAAAGCCCGGGAAGGGAATCGCCATACCTAAGTTTTAAAAAGAAGAGAATCGTTGTTTTTCCCTCCCAACAGTTGCCGCACGTCTTCTAAGAACCCAGCTCCTTCTTGCCATTTCTTCAAGAACCCGAGCCAAGAATCAAAAGGTAAGACTTCTTCTTCCTTAGTCGTTTGTTTTTGGCCGAGCCTTGACCGCCGAAGTTGTGTGTGTGTGTGTGTGTGCTTCTGCTAGCCGAGCCAACAGCCCCGTCGCCAGCACCGCCCAAGTCTAGCCGCATTACCGAACACCATCGCTAGAACCCTAGCTGCACCAGCAAGCATCGCCTCGCCCATGCGGAGTCGTAGTCGCACCCGACTGCTCGCCCTTGCACCACCGCCTTCGCAGAGCAGCATTCGCATCGCTTAGCCAAAGATCTTCATAGCCCAGTGCCAGCATCGCCATCGCGAACCAGCAACCGGGAGTAACCCTGTTCGCAGCGCCTGCAGTTTGTTTGCTCGGGCCCACGCGTCTGTCGTCGCTCTCGCAAAGCCGCAGGAAGGCAGCCCCTCACCCATGTGCCCGCGGGCCCATTCTGCAGCAGTCATGCACCCCATCAAGCCCTCACGGACGCAGCACATCGCCGCGACTCCGCCGCCGTCGTTGTCGCCACTTTTCTTCACGCTGCGCGCTCGCAGCCTTGCCGTGAGCCTACTTGCTGAGTGTTTGGGCCAAGTCTTAGTTGTATTCTCGGTTGGTAATTCCCGAGCCTTTGTTTCTTGACGCTTAGATGTTTTAACTACTGGTTTTTAATTGGGTTGACCATATTGACTGCCTAGGTTGTTCGGGTTGACTTTGTAGCTCGAGGGTCGTTTGTAACTGTTGTGATTATTTTCTGCATATTTCCAGGTAAGGATTTCTTACCTTGGTTGTATGGACCGTGCGATATTATCATGATGTGCCTTGTATGTTTGTTGACTGTTATGAGCATGTTAGTTTTAGGACAGCTTGTGCTCGACTTCTTGCTAGCATGTTTTGTAAGAACCCAACGAGAATAGGGTCCTAAACCTAGGTCTTAAACCTCTTATGCATGTAAATAGACTCGAAAACATGAATGCGAAATTATAAAAACTTTAAAACAATAAAACATCTAGTGAAATTCAGTTATTTGGACCTGTCACTGTTTCCAAGCACCTATCAAAACATTTATAGAATCCAACCCTGGCCAGAGTTTCTTTAATTTGCAAGTTCAAACACCTAGAACCAATCCAACAAAACAAAACAAATACTTTAATATCCAGAAATACATCGAAATCCACCTAAGGGCTCCGTTCCCTGTCTACATGCATAAAGAGTTAAAGAGAAGACGAAACAAGACTCAGAGTAACATTATCCATGATCATCCAGCAGCTTTCTCCTAGCCATCCAGTCTTGGTCCCAAGTTACCTGGTGAAAAACCACAGAAAAGTAAGAGTGAGCAATGAGTCACTCAGTAAGAATCCCCAACCGGGGTACAATACGAAAACAAATCATCTAGAATACAGATACAAGCAACCAATCACGAGCACAGAGATGACGACTTGCTTTAGGCTAACTGACACTCCTGGTACTTGCCTATTCAAGGACTTATCGAGTTGCCCTTCGGGACTTACAACTACAACCTACAATCGGTTTAACACATGGATGCCCATCGGGGTCTTATACTTACCACAACACAACGCATGAATGACCATCAGGGTCTTACACCTGCTTAAGCACAAGGATGCCCATCGGGGTCTTACACCTGATGATGCCCATCGAGGTCTTACTCATTTTAAGGTGCGATGATGCCCAACGGGGTCTTACTCAAACAACACTCAAGGATGCCCATTGGGGTCTTACACCTACTTAAGCATAAGGCTGCCCATCGGGGTCTTACACCTGCTAAAACACATGGATGCCCATCGGGGTCTTACACCTGCTTAAGCACAAGGATGTAAAGACCCAACCCGAAAAATGGTGCTAAACCTAGGTCTTTACTCAGCATGCAAGTGAAAAGCATAAAAGGACCTGGCCATGGTCGGATTGTAAAAATTTTCAAACATAAGAGCGGAAAAACATTAAAAACAAAGTAAACATTCATTAGGCAAAACCATTCAAATTAAAAACAGTGACTGATCAGTACTTTCCTTAAAAACATAAAAATAGTTCAAATCATAAGTTTTCCCTACGGACCAATATCCAACTACATGCTGAATTAAAAAATAGTAAAATAAGACACGACAAAGTGTCAGCAGCATCCATGATCTCCCAGCTCCCTCCGCTAGCCACCTCGGTGCTGTCCCAAGTTACCTGGTGGAAGAAACCACAATAAGGGTGAGTATAAACATACTCAGTAAGAATCCCCGACCGGGGTACGATACGATACAATAAATCATCTAGCAACCTAGTACACATGCCACAGATATCAACACAGATCTTAGCTCAACGAGCTCACAAGGCAAATCCGGAGTCCTCAGAAGTCTCCTACTTCCGACCAAATGATTGGTTCTCATAACCAATCCCGAGACATCTCCGAGGGTCTTTCTCCCTCAGCCAATTGATCAGCCCAAAAACCGATCCCAAAGATGTCCGACACCCTCGAGGGTCTTTCTCCCTCGACCAATTGATTAGCTCAAGAGCCAATCCCAATGGGTGTCCTCAAAGGCCTCTTACCCTCGCTAATAAATCTGGACTATCGAGAGAGTACCAAAGTTTGGCTCTAAACTGGAAGGAACTGGTGTACTCACGAACATTAGCCCGGGGGAGCTCTCCGAACAGGCGACTAACGCGTGTGCGCGCACACCGCATGCTGCTGCAACCGGCGTAAATGTGGGGGCCTAAGTACAAACTACGCGGGCCAGGTAAGCATGCCTAAGACTCGGAAGCGGTGTCACTGACCACAGTAGTGCGAGGCCCTCGACACTCATCTTTGCAGCCTGTACCACCGACCTGAAGCTAAGAACCGGCCAAGGCAGGCTTGCACCGTTGGCAGGGTTTCGCTCTAGCAGGCTACAAACTAGCCTTATGCCAATGAGGTAGGTAATCCTCATTGGCTACCGGGGGGAAGCAATGTACGTTATGCTTCACTCTTCTCCCGATCGGTGGGGACAAAGTACGTTATGTCCACTCTCAGCCTCTTGATGATGACAAACCCTACTACACTAGCTAAGAGTACAGAGTAAATGATTCCTGGCTAACATACATAATAGACATCAATCATACATAACCTAGCATGATACTACGAACTTAAAGCAGGAATCTCAAGCATGCTGGAAGAACAAACCTAGCATGACACTAACATGTAAAAACAGGCAAACATGATAGCAAGAATTCAATCACAAGCTGTCCTATCCACTAACATGCTCATAAAAGTAAACATGCATATTAGGCACAATCAAGAAAGCATCGCAGGGTCCACACAACCACGGTAAGAAATCCTTACCTGGAAACAAATGGAAAATAACTATCACGTATCAAATAACGACCCTCGAGCTTTAAAGCGAACCCGAGCAACCTAGGCATACGATAAAAACATCCTAAATAAGTTAACAGCAGCCAGCAGCTTAAAATCAAAAAGGGGAAAGGCTCGGGAATTACCAACCTAGAAGACACGCGGTCTCCGCAGCAAGGGGCAGAAAAGGGGCGTTTCTTGTGCGGTAGGGGCACTGGCGCTGGGCGCTGGCTCGGGCGTGCGGCATGGCGAGCAGACGCATTGGAGCGAGAGCGCGGCAACGCGTCTGGGCGGCGGGGAAGCTTGCAGGAGATGCGTCTGAGCTGCAAAACGGCGCACAGCGCGAGCGACGGGGCTGGGCGGCAGCGAGCGACGGCTGAGCTTCTGGGCTGTAGGAGTGCGACGGCTGGGCGAGGCAGGGACTGAGCGACCTGGTGCGGGGCGGCCTGGGCTGTGCGGGCTGGTGCGGCGCAGTGGCTGGGTGTGCGGGTTGGTGCGGCGCAGTGGCTAGGCTGTGCGGGCTAGTGTGGTGCGGCTGGGAGTGGTTCGGTTAGGGTTCCTTGGCTCGGTTTAAGGAGAGAGAGAGAGAGAGAGAGAGAGATAAATGGTGCGGCTAACAAAGGGAAAATAAAAGGGGGTTTTTCTTAATTTTCCTTCTTTTTCCTAATATAATTAGGTTTGGTGACCTAAATTCCCTTCCCAAGGCTTCCTCCTTCGAGACCCGGCTGAAGCAACTTTTCTTTTAATTTAAATCTCTTTTCTACAAACTCTGAAATCACCATTTAGGGCAAGGGTTCAAATCCCAATGGGAACACTTAATTTACATTTAATTTTGCCATTATTCGGAATGCTTCCAAACTTCTAAACAACTAGCCCAAACTCCTTGGGTCTGGCAACCAACAACAACCAAGTCTCAACGAAGGCAGGAATGACCCTGAAGTCCTGAAAATCCACAACCTCTTACCGGGGAGCAAAAGAACAAAATACCCCTAAGGGTTAAAACCTCTAACGGCCCAACCGATTGCCCCAATACTGAATTGAGATAATTAGGAATCCGGAATGGAAAACTGGGCCGTTACAATACTCCCTCCTTAAAAGACTTTCGTCCCCGAAAGTCCTAAGACTGAAACAGCTCCGGGTAATGCGTCCTCATCTCATCCTCTAGCTCCCACGTCGCTTCTTCTGCCCTCTGATGTCTCCAAAGAACCTTCACTAGGCTTATCTCCCGGTTGCTCAAAACCTTGCGCTCACGAGCCAAAATCTGCACGGGCTTCTCCTCGAAGGATAAATCTTTACTTAACTCTAAGGGCTCATGCTCTAGCACATGCGTCGGGTCTGCCACGTACTGCCTCAGCATCGAAACGTGGAATACATTATGCACCGCTGCCAAAGAAGGGGGCAAAGCTAACCGATAGGCCACTGCTCTGATCCGCTCAAGGATCTCAAAAGGCCCTACAAACCTGGGGCTCAACTTGCCTCGCTTTCCAAACCTTAACACCCCACGCATTGGTGCTACCTTTAGAAAAACATGTTGACCCACCTCGAACTCCAAATCTCTACGCCTCACATCGGCATAACTTTTCTGCCTACTTTGTGCTGTCAACATGCGAGCCGTGATCTTCTGCACTGCGTCGTTCGTCATCTGAAGTAATTGGGGTCCCAGAACCTGTCTATCACCAACCTCCTCCCAGAACACTGGGGATCTACAACGCTTACCATACAACGCCTCGAATGTGGCCATCTGAATAGTCGATCGATATTTGTTGTTGTAAGCTTAACTCCATCAAATATGTCATGGTCCCAATCGCTCGGAAAGTCTAAAACACAGGCTCTCAACATATCTTCAAGAATCTGATTCACCCTCTCAGTCTGACTATCGGTTTGAGGGTGGAAGGCAATGATGAAGCTGCACTCAGTTCCCAAACCCTTCTAGAGCGCTCTCTAGAAGCGAGATGTGAACCGAGAATCCCGATCTGACACTATCTTCGCGGGTACCCCATGGTATCGCACAATCTGCTCTAGGAATAACTGTGCCCACTGTTCCACGGTATAACTAATCCTCACAGGAATAAAGTGTGCACTCTTGGTCAGCCGGTCCACTACTACCCATATCTGAGTAAACCCTCTCGGGGTCCTCGGCAACCCAGAGATATAATCCATCGAAATCTCGTCCCACTTCCACTGTGGAACACTTAATGGCTGCAATAAACCCGCAGCTTACGTCGGGAGCCTTCACTTGCGACAAGTGAGACACCGCTAACAAACTCTCGGCTATGTCCCGCTTCATGCCCATCCACCAAAACGTCTGCTTGAGATCCTGATACATCTTGGTACCTCCTGGGTGCCAAGTGAATGGGGAACTATGTGCCTCGGCTCGAATCCCTGCGTCGTCCGGGACGCACAACCGACCTCTGTATCTCAAGCCTCCATCTGGTGCCACAACAAAGTCAAAATCGCCATCAGCCTCAACTCTCTCGAGCAATCTCTTTAACTTGGGATCACTCAGCTGGCTGTCGATGATCCTCTGCTTAAGCGACGGTTGAACTGATAGTTGGGCTACCCTGGCGGTAACCTCTCCCAACAAAACTGCGATACCGGTTCGCTCAAACTCTTTCCGTAATTCAACCTGGGAGCTCAGCAAAGCTGCTGAATGCGACGTCTTCCTACTCAGCGCATCAGCCACAACGTTGGCTTTTTCGGGATGATACAAGATCTCACAGTCGTAGTCCTTTACCAACTCGAGCCACCTCCTCTGCCTCATGTTCAACTCTTTCTGAGTGAAGAAATACTTGAGGCTCTGGTGGTCCGTGAACAGCTGAATCCTTTCGCCATACAAATAGTGCCTCCAAATCTTTAGAGCGAAAACAACTGCAGCCAACTCCATATCATGAGTTGGATAATTTTTCTCATAAGGCTTCAACTGACGGGAAGCATAAGCTATAACCTTCCCATGATGCATCAACACACAGCCTAAAACGTACTTGGAAGCATCACTATAAACTACGAAACCTCCTGTTCCCTCAGGAACTGCCAACACTGGTGTTGTCGTCAAACTGAACTTAAGATGGGCAAAACTTTCCTCACACCTAGCATCCCAAACAAAGTCAACACCCTTCTTGGTCAGACGGGTTAGGGGTGCTGCCTTAGCGGAAATTTTTTTCATGAAACGCCGGTAATAACATGCCAGTCCCAGAAAGCTGCGAATCTCGGCGACCGTCGTCGGTCTAGCCCATGAACTGACTGCCTCTATCTTTGCGGGGTCCACCTGTAACGGCCCAGTTTTCTATTTCGGTTACCCAGGTGATTTTGGGTCATTATTCGGATGTTCAAATGGGCCATTAGAGCTGTTTTAACCCTTAGGGGTATTTTGGTCTTTTTGCCCCCGGTCAGGGTTTTAAGGATTTTCAAGATTTTAGGGCCATTCCTGCCTTCATCGAAGTTTGGTGGTTGTTGGTTGCAAGACCCAAGCAGTTTGGGCAAGTTGTTTGGGAGTTTGGAGGTATTTTAGTTATTGGCAAAATTAATGGGTTTTTTAGTGCTTCCATTGGGATTTGAACCCTTGCCCTAAATGGTTTTGGGAGTTTGTAGGAAAAAGAGTTTTATTAAAAAGAAAAGTTTGCTTGGGCCGGGTTTTGAAAGAGGAAGCTTTGGGAAGGGATTTTAAACCCATTTAAATTAGGAAAAGGGAAGAAAATCAAGAAAATCCCTTTCCCCTTGTTTTGCAATCTCTCTCTCTCTCTCTCTCTCTCTCCTTGCCGACCTCACCAAGAAAGCCCAACCCTAGCCGCACCAGCCCTAGCAGCACCAGCCCTGCACAGCCCACGCCCAGATCGCTTAGCCCATGCCCAGCCGCTCTACACCAGGCCGCGCCGCACAGCCCAGCCACTCCGCCCAGTCGCGCCGCACCGCCTCGCACCAGGCCGCCTAGACGCGCCGCGTCGCCTCGCACCAGGCCGCTCAGACGCGTCGCACCGCCCCGCACTTGGCGGCCATGCACCGCGCCGCTCGTTGCCGTCCGCACGCCTCGCCCAGCGCCGCCCGTGTGCCGTCCTCGTAGACCCAATGCCTAGCCCCGTGCCGCTCGCCCGTGTGCCCATTTCAGTGCGTCGCCTGCCAGCGCCAGCGCAGCGCCCTAGTGCCCAGTGCCAGCGCCCTGCCTGCCTCCTTGCTACCGACCAGCCTGCCTTGCCGTGCGGGTTGGGCCGAAACCTTGGGTATTCTCGGTCGGTATTTCTCGAGTCTTTTCTCCTTTGGGAATTAGGTTGCTGGCTGCTATTTATCTATTTAGGATGTTTTTATTGTATGCCTAGGTTGCTCGGGTTCGCTTTAAAGCTCGAGGGTCGTTATTTGATTGTGAAAGTTATTTCTGCTTGCTTCCAGGTAAGGATTTCTTACCGTGGTTGTGTGGACCCTGCGATATTATCATGATGTGCTTTGTATGCTTGTTGATTGTTATGAGCATGATAGTGATAGGGTATCTATGTTTGATCTCTTGCTAGCATGTTTTCTTGATGTACATGTTAGTGCCATGCTAGGTTTGTTCTTCCAGCATGCTATGGTTCCTGCTTTAAGTTCGTAGTATCATGCTAGGTTATGTGTGATTGATGTTGATATGTATGTTTAGCCAGGAATCAGTTACTCTGTACTCTTAGCTAGTATAGTAGGGTTTGTCATCATCCAGAGGCTGAGAGCGGACATAACGTACTTTGTCCCCACCGGTCGGGAGTAGAGCGAAGCATAACGTACCTTGCTTCCCCCCGGCAGCCGATGTGGATTAGCTACCACATCGGCATAAGCCTAGTTTGTAGCCTGTTAGAGCGGAACCCTGCCAATGGTGTAAGCCTGCCTTGGCCGGTTCTTAGCTTCAGATCGGTGGTACAGGCTGCACAGATGAGTGCCGAGGGCCACGCACTACTGTGTTCAGTGACACCGCTTCCGAGTCTTATGCATGCGTACCTGGCTCGCGTAGTTTGTACTTAGGCCCCCACATTTACGCCGGTTGCAGCAGCATACGGTGTGCGCGCACATGCTTTAGTCGCCGGTTCGGAGAGCTCCCCCGGGCTAATGTTCGTGAGTACACCAATTCCTTCCTATTTAGAGCCAGACTTCGGGTACTCTCCCGTTAGTCCAGATTTATTAGCGAGGGTAAGAAGCCCTTGAGGACACCCATTGGGATTGGCTTTTGAGCTAATCATTTGGTCAAGGGAGAAAGACCCTCGAGGGTGTCGGACATCTTTGGGATCGGTTTTTGAGCTGATCAATTGCCCGAGGGAGAAAGACCCTCGGAGATGTCCCGGGATTGGTTATGAGAACCAATCAGTAGGAGACTTCCGAGGATTCCAAATTCTGCCTTGTAAGCTCGTTGAGCTATGATCTGTGTTGGTAACCTTTTGCATGTATACTAGGGTGCTAGATGATTGATGTATCGTATTGTACCCCGGTCGGGGATTCTTACTGAGTATGTTTATACTCACCCTTATTTCTATGGTTTTCCACCAGGTAACATGGACAGCCCCGGGACGGCTAGCGGAGGGAGCTGATTGATTATGGGAGCTGCTGGCACTCCGTCATATATTGTTTGCATAATTTGTTCAGCATGTAGATGGACCGGAGTCCTAGGGGAAACATTGTTAAAAGTTGTTTGAACTGTTTTGAATGTTTTTTATAAATACTGGCCAGGCTTGTTTTACTTCGTTGGTTTTGCTTAAATGAAATTGTTGATTATGTTTTAAGCATTCCCCATTCTCAAATGTTTTGAAAGGTTTTTAAATATGAGCACTAAACCGCTCGATGAAATATTTAACTTGCATGCTGAGTTAGAACCTAGGTTTAGGACCGTATTTTGGGTTGGGTTCTTACAGTTGGTATCAGAGCACAGAGTCATAGATTCTGTAGACTAACCTGCTTTGTAGGTTGTTGCCCCCATGATCATCAGCACTCCGCGACCGTCAGGTTTGTCTGAGTTCATTAAGCTAAGGGTTTTATTTTACAATACTGCATCTAGTATACATGTGTTACCCTTGTTTGGCAGTGAGAGCCCCAGCGTGGGCTAGCTTCTATGCTTTGTGTAGATTGCCAGTATGTTGATTTCACATAGAGTAGCAGGGACGTTTGGTATTTCCAACCGAGGAGTTGGACTGTTCATGTTGATGATGAGACCACGTCCAGGGTTGTCTAGACCCGTAGGCCACCTTTGGCCCTGGCAGATGAGTTGCCAAGAGTAGGGGGTCGAGGCTAGCACGCCTCAGAGTGAGACTCCTTGAGTAGAGTGTGCTCCAGCCATGAGGGATTTGATGGCAAGTATTTTAGCTATTAGAGAGCGGAGACCCAAGCGCAGACTGTAGCGGGTAGTGAGGAGTCCCGGGCATAGATAGCCCAGCTGACAGAGTTTATTTAGGAGGCACCTCCCTAGTAGCTCCAGTAGCCCCGGAGGTTTCCGGAAGGGCAGGATCAGCAGGTTTATGCTGATGAGTTAGTTAGCATTGATGGAGCCGCCGAGTTTGGCAAGTGGAAGCCTGTAGAGCTTGATGCTTTAGAGAACCTACTGGTAGCAGCGAGGTGGTTGACCAGGATCGAGTTTATCATCCGAGTGTTGGGATGACCTGGTGTTCAGAGGTGGAGGCGTGCCGTTCTTGTGCTGGTTGATGCAGCAGTTTGGTGGTGGAAGTCCCCTGTGAGAGGCGGACCAGCAGAGTCTCTACCAGCCACCCGGTCGATTGGCAAGTGGCCAAGCTAGTAGCTTTGAGGAAGATGTAGAGACATCTTGACCTCCTGCAAGCCTGCGGTTGTTTTGCAGCCAGTCCTGTTAGTATCCTGTGGCCAGAGTGCGGTGTGAGGTTTGTTTGCCAGGACTTAATCCGTCGTGGATTTCAGTTCGCTAGTAGAGTGAAGCACTCTTTTATTTGCATGTTCCTAATGTGGAACAAGTTGTTGCCACCAGAGGGTCGGCCTGAGTATTTGTTGAGCATCGAGTGGGATGCAAGAGCAGGCCGTGGCATATCTGTAGACGAGATGCCAGAGATTAGACTGCCCGAGTGTTGAGACTCTTGTGTTAAGTGCCAAAGCCCCATCACTTGGAGTGTGACCTTCCCTACCCTCAGAGGGGCATTAAGCTCGTATTTGGTTATTTTGTGTTGTGCAGGATGTAGCGCCTGTTGGCACCAAGCTTGAGAGGAGGCCTAGTTTCAGGTCAGTTGGCACCTTTTTGGTGCAGGTGGTTCCATGACCTGCCCGGAGTATAGCATCCCCACTAGCCTTGTACCCGTTTTTCTGAAGTTGCATCTTTTTGGATTGCTTAAGAGATCTAGCTCTGTGGTAGTCAGAGAACTACAAGTGTGAGGTCGTTCGAGGGAAAAGTAGGAGCTTTTCAGGGTCACCGAGAGTTGGGTACAAAGGATATTGTAGGTTGGTGAGGGCTAGCGCGTCCGAGTTCTCGTGCTTGTGTGTGGGCTTGTGAGCCAGCTTGATGGTAGTGTGTTTCGACTACCCTTGGAGTTACCCTAATATGGGTAGAGTTGGCATCGAGGATGCGTGGTTGATCCAGTGTTAGAGCCATGAGTTGGATGGTTGAGTGGAGCATTTAGTGGGCACATTGGTATGAGGTATGTCAGCTTGGTGTGGTTATGCTCTTGTAAGAGTGAGTTGACCAATGTAGCTTTTCGTGGTGAGTTGGCCCCGAGTGGTTTGAACTCTTGTTGCTCCTTTGCTAGTTGTGGACTCTATTGGGAGGCAAAAGTTGCCTTGTGTGAGAGTACTTGTTGAGTTTGGATCTTAAGGAACCAAGTTGGAGCTGTACACGCCGGTGTACTTTTGTGTAGCTCGTTCCGTGGTTATGTTTCAGGAACCACGAGAGGATCGTGTTGAGAAACCAGTGCTAAGTCCTTGAGGTGTTAGGGCCTTAGTTCTTGGCAAGTGCCCTAATCTTGGTTGTAAGGATACCGTGATGGTAGCCGGGTTGTTGGCTAAGCAAGTTTCGCTATAGTTGGACCTTGACCTGGTTAGAGGACTTCTTGTTGTTCAATGGTTGGAGTTCAGTTGGAACTGAACGAGGGCAGTGGTAGCAAGCCGCGTAGTTTCTGACCGTCAATGCTAAGAGTGTTGTTCGGATCCTTCCCCTGGGAAGAAGCTTCGATGTGGCTGATGCTTTGAGTAGGTGGATGGCACAGTCTGTAGCGCTTCTGGTCTTCTTGTTTTTTTGAAGAGATGGAGAGGGCCAGCATAGTTAAGATGCTGGAGAGAGTTGTGCCCATGTAGCCAGTTGTCTGTTAGACCGTTTGACGACAGTGTGTGTCGGAGGGTGATCGGAGGAACCCTAAGTTGTGGAGAGCCTCACCAGAGCTCAGTCAGACCCAGGCAGTGTTCCTCGGATGAGTTGTTGGATGCTTGTAGTCGGTTGACAAGCTAGAGTTGATATTAGTAACCTCCGCGTTGGTTTTCGGAATTCTTAGCAAGGCGGTGCTTGGCATTGACCAAGGTTTGGTTCCCTTGTTGTTTCTAGAGCTAGCTTGGTTTGAGCAAGCTGGCGTTGCCCTGAGGACTTGTTCCTAGTCAGGAAGTTTTGGGAGTTGACCCCTCCCTCAGCGGTTGAGTAAGTACTGCTAGTTCTAAGTTGGTGGTTCAAGTGTTTGTGGAATCCTCGGCTGTTGCTTCCGAGAGAGTTGGTTGTTGTTGCCCTTGGGTTTGAGCAAGACAGCGAGCGTGTGTGGAGTTCGCTATCCTTCGGAAGTCCGCTTGCTGGGAAATCGTTTCTGCAGAGGAGAAGTCAGCTTAGCTCCGGAGTTGTGTAGTTGATCAGAGTAGCGCAGTGGTCAGCCCAGCGTGAGTGTCCCTGCGTTTGTTTGTTAGCAAGCGGAAAGTTGTTTGTTCCCGCGAGGGCGGAGGCCAGCCAGTTCAAGGGCTTGAGTTGTTGCCGGATGGTTGTTGGATCTTTGGAGCTTGTAGAACCCCTAGTTTTTGGTGGTTGAGCTGCACCGTGGGTGCCGGCCTCCAGTATTAATCTTTGAGGTAGTCTTGCTGCCTCGTGTTGTTCAGGATCTGCAAGCTTGTGGTCGTCGCTATCCTTATTCCTCGCGATGCTTCGTGTGTGAAGTTCCTAGTTGGAAGATGAGATGGGTCTAAGCTAAAAGGAGGAAGTCCCTAGAGCAGTCAGATGGACTTAAGAGTTGAGTGGCAATTTGAAGACGAACTTCGCTCGTTGTAAGACTTGGGTTGAGTTTCTGCAGAGCAAGCCCTTCTCGGGCTTTGTCCCTAGTTGATGCGCGTTCGCAGTTGGCGTTTTAGCTGAGCCACAGTTGAGTGGGTTGGCACAGAGGTGCCGTGACATTGGTTGGTAAAACCTTGAGTTGTTATCCTCCAGCTATTGTGTTGCTAGTAGCCGCGTGATGTTTTATTCTTTGCTGCTCGAGGTTTCCGTGAGAGGAATGTTGTTGTTTTCCTGTTTGGCGATGTTCCCTTAGGCCAGTGGCTGATCGGATTGCATTGGGAAGTTTGTTGTCGGCCGATGAGGGGCTCCAGTTTATTAGTTTGGTTGAGTGGAGCTTGCTCCTGGACCTTGTCATTCAGAGGTGGCCATAGCTGAAGTTCAGCTAGTGTGAGTGGGTTAGCCGTCTGGTGAACCAGGTATGTGCCCCTGGCTTGAGGGCGTCGATGCTCCTCAAGATGGTTGCCTAAGTGTTGTGGACGCGTACTAGTTGGAGAAGTTTGCCTTCAGGATCAGACGCCAGTTGGTGGTTCAATTGGATTTCGTTAAGGATTGTAGGCAAGCATTGGGGTTCGCAGGTCTCTTGTGAAGTAGGAGTAGGCTGAATAGTTTCGAGAATCTGAGAGGTTCAGTTGTTTGGTTAGCGTGGTGTAGAGTTGAGGCTGTTTGTTAACAGCTGTGAGCCAAAGAAGTTACGCCGGTGCGCGGCGGAGAGTTTAGAGCTTGTGACCAGTCCTCGAGTTTGCTGAGAGTAGCGTCGTAGAGAGGCGTTCTGAGTTGGGTTAGCAGGGATAAGTGAGCCCTAGAGTCGTAAGACCGTTTGAGAGTTGGTGCGAGTCAGAGGATGTGGCTCACCGACTAGTTATCGCATGTTTTCTTCGAAGCTCAGTGTTAGTTCAGTTTTGGTTGAGATAGTTTGTGGCAGACTCGGTGTCTGTTGGGCTTGGAGCCTTTGGGAACCCAAGAGGGTTCGGTTTCAAAGAAGGATTTGTGTTGTCTTAACCGGGAGCTTGGTTGGTTAAGAATCAGTGGAGTTTTCCTAGAGTTGTTTTCATCTTAGGACTTTCGAGGACGAAATTCTTAAAAGGAGGGAGTATTGTAACGGCCCAGTTTTCTATTTCGGTTACCCAGGTGATTTTGGGTCATTATTCGGATGTTCGGATGGGCCGTTAGAGCTGTTTTAACCCTTAGGGGTATTTTGGACTTTTTGCCCCCGGTCAGGGTTTTGAGGATTTTCAAGATTTCAGGGCCATTCCTGCCTTCATCGAAGTTTGGTGGTTTTTGGTTGCAAGACCCAAGCAGTTTGGGCAAGTTGTTTGGGAGTTTGGAGGTATTTTAGTTATTGGCAAAATTAATGGGTTTTTGAGTGCTTCCATTGGGATTTGAACCCTTGCCCTAAATGGTTTTGGGAGTTTGTAGGAAAAAGAGTTTTATTAAAAAGAAAAGTTTGCTTGGGCCGGGTTTTGAAAGAGGAAGCTTTGGGAAGGGATTTTACACCCATTTAAATTAGGAAAAGGGAAGAAAATCAAGAAAATCCCTTTCCCCTTGTTTTGCAATCTCTCTCTCTCTCTCTCTCTCTCTCTCTCTCTCCTTGCCGACCTCACCAAGAAAGCCTAACCCTAGCCGCACCAGCCCTAGAAGCACCAGCCCTGCACAGCCCAAGCCCAGATCGCTCAGCCCATGCCCAGCCGCTCTGCACCAGGCCGTGCCGCACAGCTGTAACGGCCCAGGTTTTCATCCCGGTCTTTGGTCGGGCCGTTTATGTCTTTTTCCAGTTGCTAAAATTATTGGTTGGGTTTATGTAGGTGTTTGAGGCTTTGTGGATGTGTTTGAGCATGGATAGATGCAAAAGTAAAAATAAAGGAAAATTGTGTTGCAGTTGGGATTCGAACCCGGGTGTCCGGGAAAACCTATGGGGATGCGTGCCAGTTGAGCTATGGAGAGCTCTTGTTGCTCCTTCTGCATCATATTATGGTTAGCTTTGGATCTTGGAGTTTTGGTGCATTTGGTTAAATGAAAAAGAAATTAGGTTTTGTCTTTCTTCTCCAACATCCTCTTTGCTGCACAAGCCAAGATCTCCCTAGCCCTTGCCGATTTTCAACCTTCCTTTGCAGCCCCGAGGTTCAATCATCATTCCGGGTAAGTCTTCATCCTCTTCATCTTCTCGATTGGGTGTTCTTACTGGCCGAAGGTAAGAAGAAGAGCTTGTGTGCGTGTGTGTTTGTTGTAGGCCGCCCAGATCTGCCCAGCAGCCGAGCCAGATGCCCAGATCGCCCCAGCACGCCATCGCTCGCCGTCGCAGCACATCAGGCCACCCGTCGCACGCCCAGCAGCCGAGCCAGCCCATCGTCCCTGTCGCCCGTCGCAGCAGGATGCCCAGTCCGCCCGTCGCAGGCCAGCATGCCCAGATCGCCCGGGCGCGCGTCCTCGCCCAAGCTGCTCGTCCGCGTCCGCATCGCACGCCCAGCGCCAGCGCGTCCTCGCCCGTGCCGTGTCCCAGCGCGCAGCCAGCGCCCCAACGACTGTCCGTGCTCGCAGCCAGTGCCCCAGCGCCGTGCCACCGTCTGCCCAGCGCGCAGCCCAGCCGCACCAGCCTGCCAGCAGCGCCCAGCCCCGTGTCGCCCTGCCGTGTGAGTGCTTTCGAGCCGAGCCTGCTGTTTTATTAATTTTAGGCTTTTATATTATGATTATTATTGTGTTTGATAGGTTCGCGTTAGCTAGCTCGGGAGTGTTTGCAACTTAGGATTTTGTGTGTAGAAGCCTCCCGACCAAGGTAAGGATTTCTTACCGGAGTTGTGTGGGCCCTGCGGTATTATATGTGATTGTTGTTTGTGTGCTTGTTTGTGTTTATCAGCATGTTTAGTGATAGGTGCTCCATTCTGAATTCCCGACTGGCATGATTCCTTATGTTGTTTCTCATGTTAGTCCATGCTAGGTTGTTTCGTTCTGGCATGCTCGTATCTGTTCTTGTTTCGTAGTATCATGCTAGGTTCGTTGTATCTGTTGAGCACGTATTGGATTGTAGTGGATTGTATGTTATTGATATGATATGTTAGAGTGTAGGTAGGTAGCATCATCCGGGCTCGAATGCATAAAGTATCTTGCATCCATGGCAGGGACGTACGAGGTAGTACTCCGTCCCTGGACCCCGTTAGGGTTTAGCTAACCCGATCGGTAGGCCCTGCAATCTTGGGTGAGGGTGGCAGACTGTTAAATGCCCCAACGGTCGGGATGATGACTTGGCATTGCCTCGTCCCTGGCAGCCGGCACATCCTCAGCGTGTTCGGCAGTAGCCCCTGATTGCCACCTGTTAGGGCAAGGACGGCTTCCTGGTGTAAGCCTACCACGACCGATTCCTTAGCCTCAAAGTGCGGTGGTTCAGGTGACATATTTCACGTGTCAGTCTCACACCCCTATGTCGGTGACACCGATCCAGAGAATTAGTTAGGCATGGTGACTGGACATGGGCAGCTTGCCACTAGACCCGGCACCCCCTATGGACTGCAGTAGCATGCGGTGTACGCTTACGCTCATTACAGCGCCGACCGGAGAGCTCCTCGGGATCTTGAGCTAGTGCACCTTTCGTATCGACAGTAGACAGGCTGAGGCCGGGACTTATGTTTCGTATAGGGCGTATTGTGTGGTGTGGATTTCCGGACTAAGACCCTGAGTTGGCATCTGAGGATTATATGTGGATTTAAGCTATGTGCTCTATTCTGTGTTTATATTCATAGCTTGCATACATTCATCTAGATGACCATGTATATCGTATTGTACCCCGGTTGGGGATTCTTACTGAGTAATTCGTTACTCACCCTTATTTTGTGGTTTTCCACAGGTAACCAAGGTGCGAGACAGGATGGCTGAAGGAGGAGCTGTGATCATGGGAATCCTGCTGTCGTCTCTGTCTTTTTATATTATGACTCTTGTCTTTTATTTTCCCCTGAATGCATGTAGCCGGGCACCGAGCCCTAGGATGTTTTCTAAATGTTTTGTGGATTCCAGCATTGTTGTATCTGGGAAGGTTTTGAATGATTTTAATAAATCTCTGATCAGAGTAAACTTTGGAAATGTATTTGTCCTGAAACAGGTGCTTGGAGACAAGAACAAGTTTCAGCAAACTGTAATGATTTCTGTTTGAATGTTGAATGTTTTAAGTTTTAATTGGAATCCGAAATCATATTTGCATATTGTCCTTTACTTTGAATGCATGCATTGGGGTAAAGGCCCATTTAGAGCCCTTTTTGGGTCGGGTCTTTACAGTTGGTATCAAAGTTCAGAGTCATAGATTCTGTAGACTGACCTTTTGTTGTAGGTCGTTTTCCCATGATCACCAGCACTCCGACAGTCATCAGGTACGCCTAGTTTACTGTTTTTAGAAAAGGGTTAAGAATTTACAATACCATTCATCTAGTGTATGCCTTGTTTAGTGTTGTAGAGCGGAGACGAGCAGGTTCTGACTCGTTGTTGGTTTGGGTGTAGATCGCCAGCATGCCAGTTACCCGCACCTGAAGAGGAGGTTCGAGAGCAGGTCGAGGTATCAGGATCGGATCTGATACTGCAGGGACATCGTCCCAAGCTGAGACTGATGGCATTCCACCAGTAGCTCCCCCTGTCGTGCCTAGAAGAGGCGTTGAGGCGACTGAGCGCCGTGGGACAGCTCCTGGAGCAGAATTTGTTGATTCGATGAGGGATTTGATGGTCAGCCTGTTGAGTGACCAGAGGGCGGAGACCCAGGCCTTGTTGGCAGCCCAGAGGGAAGAGTCCCGAGCCCAGATCGAGCAGTTGACTCGCATGTTTCAAAGAGCGGCGCAAAGAAGACCCCAACTCCACAAGAGCAAGTAGCCCTAGAGGCAGATATGGCAGAGGGTGCCGAGGAGCTGGGTAGATGGTTGAAGGACTTTGTGAAGTGGAAGCCTAAGAAGTTTGATGCCTCGGGAGATGCTTTAGAGGTAGCCAGATGGATTGCCCATTTGGAGTACACCTTCCTGATTATGGTGTGCCACGATGTTCAGAGGCCGAGGTGTGCAGCCCATGTGCTAGGAGGCACAGCTAGGTGGTGGTGGGAGTCCACCTTGAGTTAGAGACCAGCTGGGTCTCCACCTGCTACTTGGGAGTTCTTCAAGTCGGAGTTCAAGGCCAAGTACATTAGTGATGAGGCTCAAGAGAAGATGGTGGAGCTTTTCCAGAACCTGAAGCAGGGTTCTGATTCTATAGAGAAGTATGAGAGAAGGTTCTCGGAGTATGGTTATTTTGCTCCGCAGTTGATAGCCACCCCTGAGTTGAAGATTCGGAAGTTCATTTCTGGTTTGAGGCAGGGTGTTTCCCAGGATGTCAGGGCTCGGGCTCCCGACACTTATGCCAGTAGCCGCCGATTAGCAACCATTTATAATGGGAAGTATCCGTGGAGCGGATTGTTGCCACTCCGGTTCAGCGTCCCGCCCCAAGCTGCGATGGGCGAGAAGAGGAAGTTTGATTTTGAGGTGGTGGCGGCGTCGCTAAGGTCGATTTGAGCAGGATCAACATAGAGCCCCGCCCGTTTCGGCCGCCGGCGAGGTGGTCGAGCGAGTTTCGCTTGTGTTTCTTGTGGGAGAGCCCACACTGGAGCTTGTCAGCCAGGGCCCAGGGTGTGTTTTCGTTGTGGTAAGAAGGGGCATATGATTCTTTTTGTACTCGGCCCGGCTATGGCTCGGCCAGTAGGCCAATGAGCGAGGTCGGGTGTTTGCTACCACCGTCAGGAGGCCGAGCGTACGGATGCCGCTGTGGCAGGTACGCTTCTTGTTTTAGATCACTGCGCATTTGTCTTGGTTGATTCTGGTTCTACGCATTCATTTGTATCTGTGTTGTTTGTTGAGCATGCTAAATTAAGATTAGAGCCTCTAGGTTTTGAGTTGTCTGTTGCAACTCCTTCGAGAGTTGATATGTTAGCTAGAGATAAGATTAAGGATGGCCAGATCGAGATATCTGGAGAGTTGCTTGTCCCTACGCTCATAGTTCTGCCTATGAGCGGTTTCAATGTGATTCTTGGTATGGAGTGGTTAGCTGCTAACCACTCGTTGATTGACTGCCACCGGAAAGAAGTAGTGTTCAGGCTCTTGGACTCCACGAAACTTAAAGCAGGGCCACCTGGTCGGCCCAGCTTTAAGTTTCGTGGAGTCCAGGGTGGAGTTTGTCCGCCGATGGTGTCAGCTGTGAAAGCTCGTCGTTTGCTAGCTCATGGAGCTTGGGGCTACCTAGCCAAGTTGTGCGGGAGAGCCCCCTCGCCGATTGTTGATCAGTGCCGGTTGTGTGGGAGTTTGCGGATGTGTTTCGAGGAGTTCTGGGGTTGCCCCGAAGAGAGAGGTTGACTTCACAATTGAGCTCGAGCGAGGACCCTCCCTATCTCGAAGGCTCGTATCGTATGGAGCCAGCAGAGTTAAAGGCGAAGGTTCGATTTGCGAGGAGATGTTAGATCGAGGGTTCATCCGTCCGAGTGTGTCCCCGTGGGGAGCACCAGTTCTGTTTGTAAAGAAGAAGGATGGTTCGATGCGCTTATGCATTGATTATCGCGAGCTTAATAAGGTGACAGTGAAGAATAAGTATCCGTTGCCCCGTATTGATGATTTGTTCGATCAGCTGCAGGGAGCTTCCGTGTTCTCCAAGATAGATCTGAGATCCGGTTACCATCGATTGCGGATCGGGGATGCCGACATTCCTAAGGCGACTTTTGAGTCTAGATATGGTCACTATGAGTTTTTGGTCATGTCGTTTGGATTGACCAATGCCCCAGCCGCGTTTATGGACATGATGGATAGGGTGTTCAAATAATTTTTGGACAGCTTCGTCATCGTGTTCATCGACGATATTCTGATTTACTCGAGGTCTAAGGATGTAACGGCCCAGTTTTCCATTCCGATTTCCCAGGTACTCTCGATTCAGTATTGGGGCAATTGGTTGGGCCGTTAGAGCTTTTTAACCCTTAGGGGTATTTTGGTCTTTTTGCTCCCCGTTCAGAGGTTGAGGATTTCCAGGACTTCAGGGTCATCTCGGCCTTCATTGAGACTTGATTGATGTTAGTTGCAAGACCCAATGAGTTTGGGTTAGTTGTTTAGGAGTTCGGAGGCATTCTGGTTAATGGCAAAATTAATTGAAAATTAATTGGTCCCATTGGGATTTGAACCCTTGCCCTAATGGTGAAATTGGAGTTTTTAGAAAAGGAGTTTTAATTAAAAAGAAAAAGGGTTGCTTCAGCCGGGACCCACAGAAGGAAGCCTTGGGAAGGGAATTTAGGTCTCCTAACCTATTTAAAATAGGAAAAGAAGGAAAATAGGGAAAACCCTCTTTGCTTCCCTTGGTAGCTGCAATCTCTCTCTCTCTCTCTCTCTCCTAAAACCGAGCCACCCAGCCGCACCACACAGCCGAGCCACCCCCAGCTCCACCGCACCACACCAGCTAGCACAGCCAGCCATTGCGCCGCACCAGACCGCACCGCCCTGGCCGCTCAGCCCCTTGCCTCGCCTAGCCGCAGCACGCCCTACACCGCCGACGTCGCTCGCTGCCGCCCAGCGCCACACTGCACCGAGCCACACCCAGCAGACCAGACGCTCGCCCGGGCGCCGTCCCAGCGAGCTCGCTCGCTCACGCGTCGTCTCTACATAACGATCGCCCGCACGCTGCCCCGCCGTCCAGATGTCGTGTCGCGCGCCATCTCCAGTGCGTCCGCTCGTCGTGCCGCGCGCCTGCTCCAGTGCGTCCGCTCGCCTTGCCGCGCCCCCGCTCCAGTGCATCCTCTTGCCTTGCCGTGCGTTCGAGCCAGCGCCCAGCGCCAGCGTCCCTACCGCACCAGCAGCTCCCAAACCTGCCCCTTGCTGCCGAGAGCCCGTGTCCTCTCGGTTGGTAATTCTCGAGCCTTTTCCCTTTTAGATTTTTAAGCTGCGGGCTGCTGTATATTTATTTAGGATGCTTTCATTATGCCTAGGTTGCTCGGGTTCGTTATAAAGCTCGAGGGTCTTATTTGATTCGTGATAGCTAATTTCCACTTGTTTCCAGGTAAGGATTTCTTACCGTGGTTGTGTGGACCCTGCGATGCTTTCTTGATTATGCCTTATATGCATGTTTACTTCTATGAACATGATTAGTGGATAGGACAGCTTGTGATTGCATTCTTGCTAGCATGTTTGCCTGTTTGTACATGTTAGTGCCATGCTAGGATTGTTCTTCCAGCATGCTTGAGATTCTTGCTTTAAGTTCGTAGTTTCATGCTAGGTTATGTATGGTTGCTGATTATTGTGTATGTTGGCCAGGAATCGTTTATTCTGTACTCTTAGCGGGTGTAGTAGGGTTTGTCATCATCCAGAGGCTGATAGCGGACATAACGTACCTTGTCCCCATCGGTCGGGAGTAGAGTGAAGCATAACGTACATTGCTTCCCCCGGCAGCCAATGAGGATTAGCTACCTCATTGGCATAAGCCTAGTTTGTAGCCTGCTAGAGCGGAACCCTGCCAATGGTGCAAGCCTTCCTTGGCCGGTTCTGTAACGACCCAGGTTTTTCTTCCCGGTCTTCCAAGTATGCCCTAGGGGTAATTTGGTAATTTGGTCGGGCCGTCATGGTCGTTTGTGTCTTTTCCAGCTACTAAAATTATTGGATGGTTTTATGTAGGTTTTTGGAGGGGTTTGAGGTTTGGTTTGAGCAAGGTTTGATGCAAAAGTAAAAATTAAGGGATTTGTGCTGCAGCCGAGGTTTGAACCCGGGTCTCTTGGGAAGCTTGTAGAGATGTGTGCCAATTGAGCCATTAGGTGCTCTTGTTGCTCTTTCTGCATCACATCTTAGTTAACCTTGGATTTTGGAGTTTTGGTGCATTTGGTTAAATGAAATAGAATTAGGTTTATTCCATCTTCTTCTCCAAAACTCCTCTTGGCCGCACAAGCTCTCCCTCTCCATTGCCTTGCCGAATTCTTCTTCCCTTGCATCTCCTTGGGTTCGATCATCATCATTAGGGTAAGTCTTCATCCTCTTCATCTCCTCATTTGGTTTTGATCTTTGGCGAAGGTAAGATGTAGAGTGTGTGTGTGTTTGTGTTGGTTGCGGCCCGGTAGGAGGAGCGACCATCATCGCCGACCGGCTCGCACGCCCGGATCTGTCGAAGCGGCCTGCCAGACGCCTTGAGATCCGCTTAGCGACCTTGCCGCGTCGTCGGCAAAGAAGACACATCGCCCTGCCGTCGCGACGTCCGGTGGTCGGATCGCCGACGCGGATCGCGCCCGAATAAGCAGGCCAGATCGTCGTTCGTCCTCACCCGTCGCTCTCACGCGGAAGATCCTCGCCGGCGGCGCGTCGCGTCGGCGCGTCTGCGTCGCCCATCGCACGCCCTCGCCGTGTCCGCTTGCGGCCCCGCTCGCCGCCGCGCCGGCCGCGTCTGCGTCTTTGTCGCCGCGCCGGCGCAGCGCGCCTTCGCCGACGACGTTCGCCGCGCGCGTCCTGCCAGCCGCTGGCGTGTGTCCGCATCGCGCCGCGCCCGCGCCGCGCGCGCCATGAGCGCTTCGCGCGCGCGCGCGCGTCCTCCTGCCTGCCGTGCGTGCCGGTAGCGGCCAGCGCCAGCCCGGCTTGCAGCGGCTCCAAGCTCGTGTCGTCGCGTGCGCGTGAGTTCCCAGAGCCGAGCTTGCATTCTATTGTTGTTTAGACATTTTAGATGCTTGATTATTGTTGGTTTGCTAGGTTCCGCTCGCTAGCTCGGGATTGTTCATGACTTAGGATTTGTGTGTAGAAGCCTCCAGACCAAGGTAAGGATTTCTTACAGGAGTTGTGTGGGCCTGCGGTATATTTGTGATTGTTGTTTTGTATGCTGTGTATGATTACTAGCATGTTTAGCCCTAGGTGCTCTGTTACGTATTCTGATGGCATGAACTCTTGTATTGTTTCTCATGTTAGCCCATGCTAGGTTGTTCCATTCTCGGCATGTTCGATATCTGTCTTGCTTCGTAGTATCATGCTAGGTTCCTTGTATCTGTTGAGCACGTATTGGTGCATTGATTGAATCGTTATTATTGTTAAGGTTTAGAATTCGGGTAGATAGCATCATCAGGCCCGATGCATAAAGTATCTTGCATCTATGGCAAGGACGATTGAGACAGTTCTCCGATCCTTGGACCCGTGAGGATTAGCTATCCCAACCGGTAGGCCCCGCAATCTTGGGTGAGGGTGGTAGTCTAAGCGATGCCCCAAGCGGTCGGGATGATGACTTGGCAATGCCTAGTCCCCCGGTAAACACGTCCTCGGCGTGTTCGGCGGTAGCCCTTGATTGCCACTGTTAAGGTAAGGGCGGCTTCACGGTGTAAGCCTACCATGACCCGTTCCTTAGCCTCAGTGCGGTGGTACTGGTGACATAGTTCACGTGTCCAGTCTCACACCCCTATGTCGGTGACACCGATCCGAGATTTAGTTAGGCGTGGTATCGGATATGGGCGGCTTGCCACTAGACCCGGCACCCCATAGTCTGTAGAAGCACGCGGTGCATCCTTACGCTCATTACTGGCGACCGAGAGCTCCTTGGGAACTTGAGCGATTGCACCTTTCGTATCGTCGATGGCGGTGAAGTGGGACTTGTTCCCGATATATAGCGCGTATAGTGTGTTGTGGTATTTCCGGACTAAGACCACGAGTTGGCATCAGAGGTCCAAGTGTGGACTTAGCTATGTGCTCCGCTCTGTGTTTGTACTCATAGCTTGCATACATTCTTCTAGATGATCATGTATATCGTATTGTACCCGGTTGGGGATTCTTCTTTGGGTAATTCGTTACTCACCCTTATTACGTGGTTTTCCACGGGTAATCAAGGCGGGAGACGGGATGGTGAAGGAGGAGAGCGTGATCATGGAATCCTGCTTTGTCATCTCGATTATTTTATTTTATCATGACTCTTGACTTTTGTTATTTCCCTGAATGCATGTAGAGCGGACCACGAGTTCGGGATGTTTTCTTACGTTTTATGGATTCCAGCATATTTGTACTTGTGGATTGTTTTAATGGTTTAAATAAATCTACGATCGAGTATGCTTTTAGAAATGTATGTTTTGGTTGTTGAATGTTTCTGTTTTTACTTGGGATCCGAAATGTATTTTTCATAATGTCGTTTATTTTCACTACATGCATTGGGGTAAAGGCCCATTTAGAGCCCCTTTTGGGTCGGGTCTTTACAGGTTCTTAGCTTTAGGTCGGTGGTACAGGCTGCACAGATGAGTGTCGAGGGCCTCGCACTACTGTGTTCAGTGACAGAGCTTCCGAGTCTTAGGCATGCGTACCTAGCCCACGTAGTTTGTACTTAGGCCCCCACATTTACGCCGATTGTCGTAGCATGCGGTGTGCGCGTACACGCGTTAGTCGCCGGTTCGAAGAGCTCCCCCTGGCTAATGTTCGTGAGTACACCAGTTCCTTCCATTTTAGAGCTAGACTTCGGGTACTCTCCCGATAGTCCAGATTTATAGCGAGGGTAAGAGGCCCTTGAGGACACCCATTGGGATTTGCTCTTGAGCTAATCAATTGGTCGAGGGAGAAAGACTCTCGAGGGTGTCGGACAACTTTGGGATCGGTTTTTGAACTGATCAATTGGCCGAGGGAGAAAGTCCCTCGGAGATGTCCCGGGATTGGTTATGAGAACCAATCATTAGGTCGGAGGTAGGAGACTTCCGAGGACCCCGGATTTGCCTTGTGAGCTCGTTGAGCTAAGATCCGTGTTGATAACTGTTTGCATGTGTACTAGGCTGCTAGATGATTGATTGCATCGTATCGTACCCCGGTCGGGGGTTCTTACTGAGTATGTTTATACTCACCCTTATTGTGGTTTCTTCCACAGGTAACTTGGGACAACACCAAGGCGGCTAGCGGAGGGAGCTGGGGGATCATGGATGCTGCTGACACTCTGTTGTGTCTTATTTTACTATTTTTTTTTAATTCAGCATGTAGTTGGACTTTGATCCGTAGGGAAAAACTTATGGTTTGAACTATCTTATTGTTTTTAAGGAAAATCTTGATCGATCCAACATTTTTAATTTGAATGGTTTTGCCTAATGTATGTTTACTTTGTTTTTAATGTTTTTCCACACTTATGTTTGAAATGTTTTGCAATCAGACCACAGCTCAAGGTCCTTTTATGCTTTTCACTTGCATCTTTGAGTAAAGACCTAGGTTTAGTACCGTTTTTCGGGTTGAGTCTTCTGATTGGTGTTAAGCGCTTGAGTCATAGATTCTGTTGACTAACTGTTTGTAGGTTGTGTTCCCATGATCTCCGGCCTCCACGGCGCCGAGTTTGTCTAAGTTCAATAAGCTAAGGGTTTTTTTACGATACTATATCACAGTACACATGTGTTATCTTTGTTGGAGAGAAAGTCCGAGCGTGGACTAACCTATTGTGGTTTCGTGTAGATCGCGATATGCCGATTACACGCGATGGAAGCAGTCCGTGCTGGAAGCGCAAATAGAGATCTTCTGCAGAGCCGGCCAGCGAGAAGTGGTATATCAGGCTCGTAGGGCGCCCGTGGCACCAGTGCTAACTTGCCGGGGAAGGGGTGGAGGCGCTATGCCTCAAGGTGCAGCTCTAGGAGGAGATATTTACGCTATGAGGATGTGATGATGGGCCTAATGGGCGAGCAGAGAGAGCCGAGACTCAAAGCGCAATTGGCGTAGAGAGAGAGGAGTCTAGGGCACGAGATAGCCCGGTTTGCCACAGCTCATGCAAAGCGAGCACCCCCAGTGCTCCAGCGAGCCCAGATAGCTCGGTAGCTCGGTAGGAGGGTCGTGGTCTTCGGGACCGGTCGATTCTCTTGATAGTGCGAGAGAGGAGCTGCTGAGTTTGGCAAGTGGTTGAAAGATTTCACCAAGTGGAAGCCAAAGGAATTTGATGCTTCAAAGAACCCACTTGTGGCGATCGGGTGGTTGGCAAGGATGGAGTACATCTTGAGTTATGGGATGCCCGGATATACGAGAGGCCGAGATGTGCGGCCCATGTTCTCTCTCGACACACGGTGAGTGGTGGTGAGAGTCCACAGATAGAGCTAGACCGGTGGGTCTTCTCCGACCACTTTGGAGTTCTTTAGAACGAAGTTTGAGCTAAGTATGTTAATGATGAGGCTCGGCGAGGAGATGGCGAGAGGCCTTCTCAAATCAAAGCGAGGATCGAGATAGTATTCTTTGCCTATGAAAAGAAGTTCTCACGAGTATAGCTATTTTGCTCCGGAGATCATTGCAACTGAGGAGCTCAAGACTAAGAAGTTTATTAGTGGGCTGAGGAAGGAGGTTGCTCAGGATGTCCGAGCACTCGCTCCTGAGAGTTATGACCAAGTAGTGGAGTTGGCCACAATCTATAACCCGAAGTATCCGGTCTGCAGGATTACTGTTGCACCGGCTCGGTCGATTCGGCTGCTCAGCGATATTATGGGCATAAGAGGAAGTTTGGTTCTTCTAGTGGTTCCCGCTCGGGGTGGTGTGAGACTTCGCCGTCGGGGGCTAGTCTAGAGGTCGGGATCAGCGCTGACTACAGGGTAGGGCCCAGGATTGCCAGCAGGGAGGGGCCAGGCAGCCAGCTCCTTGCAACAAGTGTGGGAAAGCACATTTTGGTTTTTGTGGAGCATCGCCCCGTGCTTGCTACAGATGTGGCAAGGAAGGGCATTTGGCGGTCGGCACTCGAGATTTAGCATTTGAATTGACCGGCTCAGTGATAGGGTCAGTGTTTGCCACTACTCGCCGGGAGGCGGAGCGTCTTGATGATGCGATTTGCAGTCTGCTGCTTGTCTTACAACACTATGCATTTGTATTGTTTCATTCGAGTTCGACCCATTCCTTTGTTTCCGATGCATTCGTTAGACAAGCTTGTGTGGAACTCGAACCTCTAGGGTTTGATCTGTGTGTTGCCACTCCCTCGGGAGTGAGTATGTTAGCTAGAAGTAGAGTTAAGCATGGCGGATCTGAGATATCGATGAGATTTTAGAAGCTACCCTCATAGTTACGTCTATGAGCGGTTTCGATGTGATCCTTGGTATGGATTGGTTGGCAGAGAACCATGCGTTGATAGACTGCCGCCGGAAAGAAGTGGTGTTTAGGCCGCCTCTGAAGCCGAGCTTCAAGTTTTGCAGTGTCCAAGGCGGAGTTTGCCCGCCGTTGATCTCAGTAGTGAAAGCCCGTAGACTGTTAGCTCGAGGAGTTTGGGGCTTCTTGGCAAAGCTGTCAGGAGATAGTAGTACTGCGTTGACTGTTGACATGGTCCCTGTGGTGCAAGAGTTTGCAGATGTTTTCCCTGAAGAGTTGCTTGGGTTTACCCCCAGAAAGGAGCTAGACTTCACCATCGAGTGGAGCCAGGACTCTTCCTATTTCTAAAGCCCCGTATCGTATGGCGCCATTGAGTTGAAAGAACTCAAAGTGCGATTGCAAGAGATCTTTGGATCGAGGTTTCGTTCGACCGAGTGTGTCCCCGTGGGAGCACCAATCTGTTTTTAAGAAGAAGGATGGATTCATGCGCTTATGTATAGACTATAGAGAGCTGAATAAAGTCACGGTGAAGAATAAGTATCCCCTGCCGCGTATAGATGATCTGTTTGATCAGCTTCAGGGAGCCTCAGTGTTTTCTAAGATTGATTTGAGGTTAGGGTACCATCAGTTGAGGATTCAGGATGCAGATATCTCGAAGACCGCGTTCAGATCGAGGTATGGTCATTATGAGTTCGTGGTCATGTCTTTTGGACTTACGAACGCCCCTGCAGCGTTTATGGACATGATGGACAGAGTGTTCAAGGCATTCTTGGATAACTTTGTCATTGTATTCATAGACGACATTTTGATTTATTCTAAGTCAAAGGAGGAACATGCTTCGCATTTGAGGCAAGTTTTGGCAGCATTGCGAGAGAACTAGTTGTTCGCAAAGTTCTCTAAGTGTGAATTCTGGCTAGAGAGAGTAGCCTTCCTTGGGCATATCGTGTCGAAAGATGGCATAGTAGTGGACCCCGCAAAGATAGAGGCAGTCAGTTCATGGGCTAGACCGACGACGGTCACCGAGATTCGCAGCTTTCTGGGACTGGCAGGTTATTATCGGCGTTTCGTGAAAGACGTTTCCGCTAAGGCAGCACCCCTAACCCGTCTGACCAAGAAGGGTGTTAACTTCATTTGGGATGCTAGGTGTGAGGAGAGTTTTGCCCAGCTTAAGCTCAGTTTGACGACAGCACCAGTGTTGGCAGTTCTTGAGGGAACAGGAGGTTTCGTAGTTTATAGTGATGCTTCCAAGCACGACTTAGGCTGTGTGTTGATGCAACATGGGAAGGTGATAGCTTATGCTTCCCGTCAGTTGAAGCCTTTTGAGAAGAATTACCCAACTCATGATATGGAGTTGGCTGCTGTTGTTTTTGCCCTAAAGATTTGGAGGCACTACTTGTATGGTGAGAAGATTCAGTTGTTCACGGACCACCAGAGCCACAAGTATTTCTTCACACAGAAGGAGTTGAATATGAGGTAGAGAAGGTGGCTCGAGTTGGTAAAGGACTACGACTGTGAGATCTTGTACCATCCTGGAAAAGCCAATGTTGTGGCTGATGCGCTTAGTAGGAAGACGTCGCATTCAGCAGCTTTGCTGAGCTCCCAGGTTGAATTGCGGAAGGAGTTTGAGCGAGCGGTATCGCAGATTTTGTTGGGAGAGGTTACCGCGAGGTAGCCCGATTATCGATTCACCCGTCGCTTAAGCGAGAGGATCATCGGCGATCGGTGTGTGATCCCAAGTTAAAGAGATTGCTCGAGAGAGTTGAGGCTGATGGCGACTTCAACTTTGTTGTGGCACCAGGCGGAGGCTTGAGATACAGAGGTCGGTTGTGCGTCCCGGACGACGCAGGGATTCGAGCCGAGTTGCTCTCCGAGGCCCATAGTTCCCCTTTCACTTGGCACCCAGGAGGTACCAAGATGTATCAGGATCTCAAGCAGACGTTTTGGTGGATGGGCATGAAGCGGGATATAGCTGAGTTTGTTAGCTGGTGTCTCACTTGTCAGCAAGTGAAGGCTCCTAGACAGAAGCATGCAGGTTTATTGCAGCCATTAAGTGTTCCACAGTGGAAGTGGGACGCGATTTCGATGGATTATATCTCTGGGTTGCCGAGGACACCGAGAGGGTTTACTCAGATCTGGGTAGTAGTGGACCTGCTGACTAAGAGTGCACACTTTATTTCCAGAAGGATTAGTTATACCGTGGAACAATGGGCACAGTTATTCCTGGAGCAGATTGTGCGGTACCATGGAGTACCCGCGAAGATAGTGTCAGATCGGGATTCTCGGTTCACATCTCACTTCTGGAGAGCGCTCTAGAAGGGTTTGGGGATCGAGTGTGCGGCAAAGATTGCCTTCCACCCTCAAACCGATGGTCGGACCGAGAGGGTGAATCGGTCTGGAAGATATGTTGAGAGCACGTGTTTTGGACTTCCCGGTAGTTGGGACCGATGCACTGTATTTGATGGAGTTCGCTTACAACAACGGCTATCGATCGACTATTCGAGATGGCCCCATTCGAGGCTTTGTATGCAGTAGCGTTGCAGATCCCCGGTGTTGCGGGAGGAGGTGGGTGATAGACAGGTTCTGGGACCCGAGTTGCTTGAGATGACGAACGATGCAGTGCAGAAGATCAGGGCTCGCATGTTGACAGCACAAAGTAGGTAGAAAAGTTACGCCGATGTGAGGCGTTGGGATTTGGAGTTTGAGGTGGGTCAACATGTTTTTCTGAAGGTAGCACCTATGCGTGGGGTGTTAAGGTTTGGAAGGCGAGGCAAGTTGAGCCCCAGGTTTGTTGGGCCTTTTGAGATCCTTGAGCGGATCGGAGCAGTGGCCTATCGGTTAGCTTTGCCCCCGTCTTTATCAGCGGTGCATGATGTGTTCCACGTTTCGATGCTGAGAAAGTACGTGGCAGACCCGTCGCATGTGCTAGAGCATGAGCCCTTAGAGTTGAGTAAAGATTTATCCTTCGAGGAGAAGCCCGTGCAGATTTTGGCTCGTGAGAGCAAGGTTTTGTGCAACCGGGAGATAAGCTTAGTGAAGGTTCTATGGAGACATCAGAGGGTAGAGGAAGCGACGTGGGAGCTAGAGGATGAGACGAGGACCCATTACCCGGAGCTGTTCCAGTCTTAGGACTTTTGGGGACGAAAGTCTTTTAAGGAGGGAGTATTGTAACGGCCCAGTTTTCCATTCCGGTTTCCCAAGTACTCTCGGTTCAGTATTGGGGCAATTGGTTGGGCCGTTAGAGCTTTTTAACCCTTAGGGGTATTTTGGTCTTTTTGCTCTCCGTTAAGAGGTTGAGGATTTCCAGGACTTCAGGGTCATCTCGGCCTTCATTGAGACTTGATTGATGTTAGTTGCAAGACCCAATGAGTTTGGGTTAGTTGTTTAGGAGTTCGGAGGGATTCCGGTAAATGGCAAAATTAATTGAAAATTAATTGGTCCCATTGGGATTTGAACCCTTGCCCTAATGGTGAAATTGGAGTTTTTAGAAAAGGAGTTTTAATTAAAAAGAAAAAGGGTTGCTTCAGCCGGGACCCGTAGGAGGAAGCCTTGGGAAGGGAATTTAGGTCTCCTAACCTATTTAAAATAGGAAAAAGAAGGAAAATAAAGAAAACCCTATTTGCTTACCTTAGTAGCCGCAATCTCTCTCTCTCTCTCTCTCTCTCTCCCTCTCTCCTAAAACCGAGCCACCCAGCCGCACCACACAGCCGAGCCACCCCCAGGCACACCGCACCACACCAGCCCGCCACGGCCCGGCCAACTGCGCGCACGCACCCCACCGCCCGCCGCGCTTAGCCCCTTGCCTCGCCCACCGCCGCGCGCGATCTGCACCGCTGCGCGTCGCTTCGCTGCCGCCTAGTCTCGCCATGCCGCCCCATGCCGCACCGCGCAAAACCACACCAATGAGACGGGCCTTCGCCGTCGCGCCCGTCCTAGCGAGCCCGCTCGCTCGCGCGTCGTTTTCGCAGCCCGATCGCCCGCACGCAGTCTCGCCGTCCAGACGCCGTGTCGCACGCCCGCTCCAGTGCGTCCGCTCCATTGCTACCGCTCGCCTTGCCGCGCACCCGCTCCACTGCGTCCGCTTGCCTTGCCGTGCTCCCGAGCCAGCGCCCAACGCCCAGCGCTAGCGTCCCTGCCGCACCAGCAGCGCCCAAACCTGCCCCTTGCTGCCGAGAGCCCGTGTCCTCTCGGTTGGTAATTCTCGAGCCTTTTACCTTTTAGATTTTTAAGCTGCTGGCTGCTATATATTTATTTAGGATGTTTTTATTATGCCTAGGTTGCTCGGGTTCGTTATAAAGCTCGAGGGTCTTATTTGATTCGTGATAGCTAATTTCCACTTGTTTCCAGGTAAGGATTTCTTACCTTGGTTGTGTGGACCCTGCGATGCTTTCTTGATTATGCCTTATATGCATGTTTACTTCTATGAACATGATTCGTGGATAGGACAGCTTGTGATTGCATTCTTGCTAGCATGTTTGCCTGTTTGTACATGTTAGTGCCATGCTAGGATTGTTCTTCCAGCATGCTTGAGATTCTTGCTTTAAGTTCGTAGTTCCATGCTAGGTTATGTATGGTTGTTGATTATTGTGTATGTTAGCCAGGAATCGTTTATTCTGTACTCTTAGCGGGTGTAGTAGGGTTTGTCATCATCCAGAGGCTGAGAGCGGACATAACGTACCTTGTCTCCACCGGTCGGGAGTAGAGTGAAGCATAACGTACATTGCTTTCCGGCGACCAATGAGGATTAGCTACCTCATTGGCATAAGCCTAGTTTGTAGCTGCTAGAGCGAGAACCACGCCAGCGGTGCAAGCTGCCTTGGCGGTTCTTAGCCAGTCGGTGGTACAGTTTGCAGATGAGTGCCGAGGGCCTCGCCTCTCGTGTTCAGTGACACCGCTTCCGAGTCTTAGGCATGCGTACCTGGCCCGCGTAGTTTGTACTTAGGCCCCCACATTTACACCGGTTGCAGTAGCATGCGGTGTGCGCACACACGCGTTAGTCGCCGGTTCGGAGAGCTCCCCCAGGCTAATGTTCGTGAGTACACGGTTCCTTCGATTTAGAGCGGACTTTGGGTACTCTCCGATAGTCGATTATAAGCGAGGGTAAGAGGCCCTTAAGGACACCCATTGGGATTGGCTCTTGAGCTAATCAATTGGTCGAGGGAAAAAGACCCTTGAGGGTGTCGAACATCTTTGGGATCGGTTTTTGAGCTGATCAATTGGCCGAGGGAGAAAGACCCTCGGTGTAACGGCCTCGTTTTCCTTCCCGGTTAATAACAAAATTAATTGGAAAATTAATTGAATCTTTTGGGATTTGAACCTTACCCTAAATGGTGAATTTGGAGTTTTAAGAAAAGAGTCTTAATTAAAAAGAAAAAGAAAAGAAGGTTGCTTTAGCCGGGACCCGCAAGAGAAAAGCCTTGGGAAAGGAATTTAGGTCTCCTAATGTAACGACCCAGGTTTTTCTTCCCGGTCTTCCAGGTATGCTCTAGGGGTAATTTGGTAATTTGGTCGGGCCGTCAGGGTCGTTTGTGTCTTTTCCAGTTACTAAAATTATTGGATGGTTTTTGTAGGTTTTTGGAGGGGTTTGTGGTTTGGTTTGAGCAAGGTTTGATGCAAAAGTAAAAATAAAGGAAATTGTCTTTGCAAATGGAGTTTGAACCCGGGTCTCCTGGGAAGCTTGTAGAGAGGTGTGCCATTTGAGCCATTAGGTGCTCTTGTTGCTCTTTCTGCATCACATCTTAGTTAACCTTGGATTTTGGAGTTTTGGTGCATTTGGTTAAATGAAATAGAATTAGGTTATTCCATCTTCTTCTCCAAAACACCTCTTGGCCGCCCAAGCTCTCCATCTCCATAGCCTTGCCGATTCTTCATCCTTGCATCTCCTTGGGTTCGATCATCATCATTAGGGTAAGTCTTCGTCTTCTTAATCTTCTCATTTGGGTGTTCTTTGGCCGAATGTAAGAAAAAGGGGTTGTGTGTGTGTGTGTTGTGCGGCCGAGGTAGAAGTCCAAAGCACGAGCTCGTCGCATCGGCCCGGCTCAATCAGCAGCGGCCCCTGTCGTCGCGACGCCCAGATCTGTCGGCGGCCACCGCCGACGCCCAGATCTGTCGGCGGCCTTTGCGCTCGCCTGCGCAGAGATCGCCCGATCGCTCGCGACGCCAGAAGTCTCGCGCGCGCGCGCGCGTCGGCCGCGTCCGCGCGCCCATCATGACGCCCTCGCCATGTCCGCTTGCCGAAGTTGCTCGCCGCGCGCCTTCGCCCAGACGTTCGCCGCGCGCGTCGTCCTCGCCGAAGCTGCTCGCCGTGTCGCGCACCACGCTTCGCGCGCGCCCCGCGCCCGAGCGCTTCGCGCGCGCGCGGCGTCCTTCTGCCGTGCTGTGTAGCGCGCAGTAGCGCGCGTCCTTGCCGTGCCGGCTTGCGGCGGCCCCAAGCTCGTGTCGTCGCGCCGCGTGAGTTCCCCCGAGCCGAGCTTGCTGTTCTATTGTTGTTTAGATATTTTAGATGCTGATTATTGTTGGTTTGCTAGGTTTCCGCTCGCTAGCTCGGGATTGTTCCGCGACTTAGGATTTGTGAGTAGAAGTCTTAGACCAAGGTAAGGATTTCTTACCGAGGTTGTGTGGACCTGCGGTATATTTGTGATTGTTGTTTTGTATGCTGTGTATGATTACTTGCATGTTTATCTCTAGGTGCTCTGCATTCTGAATTCTGAGTGGCATGAACTCTTGTATTGTTTCTCATGTTAGCCCATGCTAGGTTGTTCTATTCTAGCATGTTCGATATCTGTTCTTGCTTCGTAGTATCATGCTAGGTTCTTTGTATCGATGAGCACGTATTGGGTGCATTGATTGAATCGTTATTATTGTTAAGGTTTAGAATTGAGGTAGATAGAATCATCAGGGCCCGATGCATAAAGTATCTTGCATCTATGGCAAGGGCGTTCGAGAGACAGATTCCGTCCTTGGACCCCGTGAGGATTAGCTATCCCAACCGGTAGGCCCCGCAATCTTGGGTGAGGGTGGCGGTGTTAAATGCCCCAACGGTCGGGATGATGACTTGGCATTGCCCTCGTCCGGCGATCGACACGTCCTCGGCGTGTTCGACCGTAGCCCTTGATTGCCACTGTTAGGGCAAGGACCGCTTCACGGTGTAAGCCTACCACGGCCGGTTCCTTAGCCTCAGTGCGGTGGTACAGTGACATAGTTCACGTGTCGAGTCTCACACCCCTATGTCGCTGACACCGATCCAGAGAGATTTAGTTAGGCATGGTGATCGAACACAGGCGGCTTGCCACTAGACCGGCACCCCCGAGTTTGCGGTAGCATGCGGTGCGCGCTTACGCTCATTCTGACGCCGACCGGGAGAGCTCCTCGGGATCTTGAGCGAGTGCACCTTTCGTATCGGCGATGAAGCGGTGAGGCGGGACTTGTTCCGTATAGTGCGTTTAGTGTGTTGTGGTATTTTCCGGACTAAGACCACGAGATGGCATCCGAGGTTCAAGTGTGGACTTAGCTATGTGCTCCGCTCTGTGTTTGTACTCATAGCTTGCATACATTCTTCTAGATGATCATGTATATCGTATTGTACCCGGTTGGGGATTCTTCTTTGGGTAATTCGTTACTCACCCTTATTACGTGGTTTTCCACAAGTAATCAAGGCGAGAGGCAGGATGGTGAAGGGAAAGCTGTGATCATGGAATCCTCTTGTCACCTCCGATTATTTTACTTTAATTATCATGACTCTTCACTTTTTATATTATTCCCCTGAATGCATGTAGGCGGGCACAGAGCCCAGGATGTTTTCTTATGTTTTATGGATTCCAAAGCATATTTGTACTTGTGGATTGTTTTAATGGTTTAAATAAATCTACGATCAGTATGCTTTTAGAAATGTATGTTTTGGTTGTTGAATGTTTCATTTTTACTTGGGATCCGAAATGTATTTTTCATAATGTCTTTTATTTGCACTACATGCATTGGGGTAAAGGCCCATTTAGAGCCCCTTTTGGGTCGGGTCTTTCTGATTGGTATCAAAGCTCGAGTCATAGATTCTGTTGGTCGACCTTTTGTTGTAGGTCGTTTTTCCATGATCATCGGCACTGGCGGTCATCAGTGTACGCCTAGATTTATTGTTTTAGAAAGGAAAAGGGTTAAGAATTTACAATACCTATCATCTAGTGTATGCCTTGTTTGGTGTTGTGGAATGGTGACAGCGAGTTTTGATTCGTTGTTGGTTTGGATGTAGATCGCCAAAGATGCTACCATCCGCTCTCGGAGAGGAGGTTCGAGAGCAGTCGAGGTATCGGGATCGGATCGACATCGCAGGACATCGTCCCAAGCCGACATCGATGGCATTCCACCAGCAGCTCCTCTCCGTTACGCCTAGAGCGGGCGTTGAGGCGATCGAAGCGCCGTGAGAGGCGCTCTGGAGCAGAGTTTTCTTTGAGTCTATGAGGGCTTTTATGGTCGCATGTTGAGTGACCAGAGGCGAGACCCCGAGCCTTGTTGGCGTGCTGGCAGCGGGAAGAGTCCCGAGCCCAGATCGAGCGGTGACTCGATTGGTTCAGAAGAGAGCTCGGTAGCACCTCCGGCTCCACAGAGCAAGTAGCCCTGAGAGGCGATATGGCGAGAGGTGCCGAGGAATTGGGTAGGTGGGTGAAGGACTTTGTGAAGTGGAAGCTCGAGAAGTTTGATGCCACCGGTGATGCGTTAGCGGCGGCCGGTGGATTGCCCATTTGGAGTACACCTTCACGATCATGGTGTGCCCCGATATTGAGAGGCCGAGATGTGCGGCTCATGTGCTAGGAGGCACGGCGAGATGGTGGTGGGAGTCCACCTTGAGCGAGAGACCACCGGGTCTCCACCCGCTACTTGGGAGTTCTTCAAGGTGAGTTCAAGGTAAAGTTCATCGGTGATGAGGCTCAGGAGAAGATGGTGGAGCTCTTCGAGAACACAGGCGAGGTTACGATTCCATTGAGGAATATGAGCGCAAGTTCTCGGAGTATGGATATTTTGCTCCTCGATTGATTGCCACCCCGAGTCAAGATTCGGAAGTTCATATCTGGATTGAGGCGGTGTTTCCCGAGATGTCGGGCTCGGGCCCCCGACACTTATGCTAAAAGCTGCATCGATTAGCCACGATCTATAATGGGAAGTATCTGCTTTGGCGGGTTGTTGCCGCTCTGTTCGGCTGATCTGTCCCGGCCAGGTGTGGGGCGAAGAGAAGTTTGACTTTCGGGAGGCGGCAGCGCGCGCCAAGGGCGATTTGAAGCGAGAGATCGGAGAGCTCCGGTCCGTTTTCACCCGACAGCGAGGAGGACCCGAGCGATTTCCGCTTGTGCTACTTGTGGGAAAGTCCACGCCGAGCTTGTCGGCTGGACCTAGATTGTGCTTCCGTTGTGGTAGAGAGGGCACATGGCCCGTTTTGTGATCGGCCGGCTATGGCGGCTCGGCCAGCAGTGGCAGCGGTCGAGTGTTTGCTACGACCCGTCAGAGGCCGAGCGTCACGGGATGCGCTGTGGCGTGTACGCTTCTTGTTTTAGATCACTGCGCATTTGTCTTGTTTGATTACGGTTCCACGCATTCATTTGTATATCCGTGTTGTTTCTTTGAGCATGCTAAGTTAAGACTAGAGCCTCTAGGTTTCGAGTTATCTGTTGTAACTCCTTGGGAGTTAATATGTTGGCTAGAGATAAGATTAAGGATGGCCGGATCGAGATATCCAGGAGAGTTGCTTGTGGCTACGCTCATAGTTACGCCTATGAGCGGTTTTGATGTGATTCTTGGTATGGAGTGGTTAGCCGCTAACCACGCGTTGATTGACCGCCACCGGAAAGAAGTAGTGTTGAGCCGCCAGTCGGCCTAGCTTTAAGTTTCGTGGAGTCAGGTGGAGTTTTGCCGCCGATGGTGTCGGTGTGGAAAGCTCGTCGTTTGCTAGCTCATGGAGCTTGGGGCTATCTAGCCAAGTTATGCAGGAAGAGCGCCCCTCATTTGTCTGCATTGATCAAGTGCCGGTCGTGCAAGAGTTCGCGGATGTGTTTCTGAGGAGTTCACGGGTTGCCCCCCAAAGAGAGGTTGACTTCATTATTGAGCTCGAGGCGAGGACCCTCCCTATCTCGAAGGCTCCGTATCGCATGGCGCCAGTGAGTTAAAGGCGAAGATTCGATTGCAGGAGATGTTAGACCGAGGGTTCATCCGTCCAAGTGTGTCCCGTGGGAGCACACGATTCTGTTTGTGAAAAGAAGGATGGTTCTATGCGCTTATGTATTGATTACCGCGAGCTTAATAAGGTGATGATGAAGAATAAGTACCCGTTGCCCCGTATCGATGATTTGTTCGATCGGCTTGAGGGAGCTTCGTGTTCTCAAGATAGATCCGAGATCCGGTTACCATCGATTGCGGATCGGGGATGCCGACATTCCTAAGACGACTTTTCAGTCGAGATATGGTCACTATGAGTTTGTGGTTATGTCGTTTGGATTGACCAATGCCCCAGTGCGTTCATGGACATGATGGATAGGGTGTTCAAATCATTTTTGGGACGGCCGTCATCGTGTTCATTGGCGATATTCCGATTTATTCGAGGTCTAAAGAAGACCATGCAGAGCATTTGAGGCGAGTATTGGCGGCTTTGAGGAAAACCGGCTTTATGATAAGTTTTCCAAATGTGATTTCTGGTTGGAGCAGTGCCTTCCTAGGCCACGTGGTTTCGAGAGATGGTATAGCCGTGGACCCCGCGAAGATTGAGGCCGTGAGTTCATGGGCCAAGCCGACTTGATTCTGCCGAGATTCGCGACTTTGCAGGTTTGGCGAGTTACTACCGTCGGTTCGTCAAGGACTTTTCGCTTTAGCCTCGCCCCTCACTCGTCGACGAGGGAAGGGTGTCGAGTTTGTTTGGGACAAAGAGTGTGATGAGAGCTTTGCGGGCTCAAGCGTAGTTTGACTTGGCAAGATGTTGGCGATCCGGAGGGACAGTGGTTTCGTGGTCTCTGATGATGCTTCCAAGTTTGGTTTAGGTTGTGTGTTCGGACATTGCGGGTTTGCAGCGAGTTGCTCTCGGAGGCCCACATTCCCCCTTTTGCTTGGCACCAGGGGTACCAAGATGTATCGAGACCTTAAGCGGACCTTCCGGTGGATGGGAATGAAGAGAGATGTGGCGAGTTTGTCGTAGGTGTCTCACTTGTCGGCCAAGTGAAGGCACCCAGCAGAGGCCGGTGGTTTGTTGCGACCACCGAGTGTACCCGGTGGAAATGGGAAGAGATCTCCATGGACTTTATCTCTGGTTTGCCAAGGATTCCGAGGAAGTTCTCTCGGATTTGGGTGATAGTCGACCGTTTGACCAAGAGCGCACACTTCATTCGGTAGAGACACTTATACCGTGGAACGATGGCGTGGTGCTTTTGGAGCAGATCATCCGTTATCATGGTGTCTTGGTGAGGATTGTGTCCGATCGTGACTCATGGTTCACTTCTCGTTCGGAGAGCGCTCGTAAGGGTTTGGGCACAGAGTGCGATTTAAAGCCTGACTTTTCACCCTCGGACGGATGGTCGACCGAGAGAGTGAATCGATTCTCGAGGATATGTTGAGGGCTTGTGTGTTGGATTTCCCGAGCGATTGGGACCGATGATTCTGTACTTGATGGAGTTTGCCTACAACAACGATTACGATCGGCGATTGAGATGGCTCCATTCGAGGCATTGTATGGTAAGCGTTGTCGGTCCCCGTGTTCGGGAAGAGGTTGGTGATAGACGAGTTTTGGGTCCCGAAAGTTTCTGCGATTGACCAATGGTGCGGTCTGCGAGAAGATTAGAAGCTCGTATGTTGTGGCTCAGAGCGAGCGAGAGAGATTCTGCGATGTTCGGCGTCAGCATTTGGAGTTTGAGGTTGGTCGGCATGTGTTCCTTAAGGTTGCTCCGATGCGAGGTGTTACGAGGTTTGGTAAGCGTGGGAAGTTGAGTCCCCGATTTGTTGGTCCGTTTGAGATCCTAGAGAGGATTTGGCGAGTTGCTTACCGGTTAGCCCTACCTCCGTCACTATCGGCGGTGCATAGTGTTTTTCATGTATCGATGTTGAGGCGATATGTGCCGGACCGTCGCACATTGTGGACTTTGAGCCTTTGCGGTGAATGAGGATTTGAACTTCGAGGAGAAGCGGTGAGGATCCTTGCCTTTGAGACCAAGGCGTTGCGTAATCGCGAGATTCGTTTAGTAAAGGTTCGATGGAAGAATCGGGGTTACGAGGAAGCCACTTGGGAGCGGGAAGGCGAGATGAGGTTGCATTACCCCCGAATTGTTGTCTTAAGGACTTTCGAGGACGAAAGTCATAAAAGGAGGGAATATTGTAACGACCAGTTTTTCTTCCCGGTCTTCCGGTATGCCCTAGGGGTAATTTGGTAATTTGGTCGGGCCGTCGGAGTCGTTTGTGTCTTTCGATTACTAAAATTATTGGATGGTTTTGTAGGTTTTGGAGGGGTTTGTGGTTTGGTTTGAGCAAGGTTTGATGCAAAAGTAAAAATAAAGGAAATTGTCTTTGCAGTGGAGTTTGAACCGGGTCTCTGGGAAGCTTGTAGAGAGGTGTGCCATTTGAGCCATTAGGTGCTCTTGTTGCTCTTTCTGCATCACATCTTAGTTAACCTTGGATTTTGGAGTTTTGGTGCATTTGGTTAAATGAAATAGAATTAGGTTATTCCATCTTCTTCTCCAAAACACCTCTTGGCCGCCCAAGCTCTCCATCTCCATAGCCTTGCCGATTCTTCATCCTTGCATCTCCTTGGGTTCGATCATCATCATTCGGGTAAGTCTTCGTCTTCTTCATCTTCTCATTTGGGTGTTTCTTTGGCGAATGTAAGAAAAAGGGGTTGTGTGTGTGTGTGTTGTGCGGCCCACCGAGGGAAGTCAAAGACCCGAGCTCGTCGCATCGGCCCGGCTCCGTCAACGGCGGCCCTGTCGTCGCGACGCCCAGATCTGTCGAAGCCGCCCGCGCGCGCCAGATCTGTCCCGGCAGCCTTGCGCCGCGCCAAAGGCGGTCGCAAGATCGCTCGCCGACGCCAGAAGTCTCGCCAGCGCCGCCCGCAGCGTCGGCCGCGTCGCGTCGCCCGCCCATCGCGACGCCTCGCCGTGTCGCTTGCCGCATTGCTCGCCGCGCGCCTTCGCCCGAGACGCGCGCCGCGCGCGCGCGTCCGCTGAAGCGCTCGCCGTGTATCGCATCGCCACGCCGCGCGCGCGCCGCTTTCAGACGCGCTCGCCGCGCGCGCGCGCTGTCCTTGCCTGCCGTGCGGCTGGCGTCCTTGCCGTGCGGTAGCGCGTCCTTGCTGCGTGCGGTAGCGGCGGTAGCAGCGTCCTTGCCGTGCGGCTTGCAGTGACCCCAAGCTCGTGTCGTCGCGCGCGTGAGTTCCCCCGAGCCGAGCTTGCTGTTCTATTGTTGTTTAGATATTTTAGATGCTAATTATTGTTGGTTTGCTAGTTTCCGCTCGCTAGCTCGGGATTGTTCCGACTTAGGATTTGTGAGTAGAAGTCTTTCCGACCAAGGTAAGGATTTCTTACCGGGGTTGTGTGGACCTGCGGTATATTTGTGATTGTTGTTTTGTATGCTGTGTATGATTACTTGCATGTTTATCTCTAGGTGCTCACATTCAATTCTGATGGCATGAACTCTTGTATTGTTTCTCATGTTAGCCCATGCTAGGTTGTTCTATTCTAGCATGTTCGATATCTGTTCTTGCTTCGTAGTATCATGCTAGGTTTTTTGTATCGATGAGCACGTATTGGTGCATTGATTGAATCGTTATTATTGTTAAGGTTTAGAATTGAGGTAGATAGAATCATCGGGCCCGATGCATAAAGTATCTTGCATCTATGGCAAGGGCGTTCGAGAGACGATTCTCGTCCTTGGACCCCGTGAGGGATTAGCTATCCCAACCGGTAAGCCACGCAATCTTGGGTGAGGGTGGCGATCGTTAAATGCCCCAGCGGTCGGGATGATGACTTGGCATTGCTGCGTCCCCGGCGATCGACACGTCCTCGGCGTGTTCGACCGTAGCCCTTGATTGCCACTGTTAGGGCAAGGACCGCTTCTGGTGTAAGCCTACCACGGCCGGTTCCTTAGCCTCAAAGTGCGGTGGTACTGGTGACATAGTTCACGTGTCGAGTCTCACACCCCTATGTCGGTGACACCGATCCAGATTTAGTTAGGCATGGTGGTGAACACGGGCGGCTTGCCACTAGACCCGGCACCCCCGAGTTTGCGGTAGCATGCGGTGCGCGCTTACGCTCATTACTGGCGCGCCGGTGGAGAGCTCCTCGGGATCTTTGAGCAGTGCACCTTTCGTGTCGGCGAGTGATGAGCGCCGAGGCCGGGACTTGTTCCCGTATAGTGCGTTTAGTGTGTTGTGGTATTTTCCGAACTAAGACCACGAGATGGCATCCGAGGTCCAAGTGTGGACTTAGCTATGTGCTCCGCTCGTGTTTGTACTCATAGCTTGCATACATTCTTCTAGGTGATCATGTATATCGTATTGTACCCCGGTTGGGGATTCTTACTGGGTAATTCGTTACTCACCCTTATTCTGTGGTTTTCCACAGGTAATCAAGGCGGGAGACAGGATGGCTGAAGGGGAAGCTGTGATCATGGAATCCTGCTGTCACCTCTGATTATTTTACTTTAATTATCATGACTCTTCACTTTTTATTATTTCCCCTGAATGCATGTAGACGGGCACAGAGCCCCAGGATGTTTTCTTATGTTTTATGGATTCCAGCATATTTGTACTTGTGGATTGTTTTAATGGTTTAAATAAATCTCTGATCAGAGTATGCTTTTAGAAATGTATGTTTTGGTTGTTGAATGTTTCTGTTTTTACTTGGGATCCGAAATGTATTTTTCATAATGTCTTTTATTTGCACTACATGCATTGGGGTAAAGGCCCATTTAGAGCCCCTTTTGGGTCGGGTCTTTACACCTAACCTATTTAAAAATAAGGAAAAGAAGGAAAATCAAGAAACCCCTAATTTTCCCCTCTTAGCCGCATTCTCTCTCTCTCTCTCTCTCTCTCTCTCTCTCTCTCTCTCTCTCTCTCCTAAAACCCTAGCCGAGCAGCCCTAGCCACACCATCGAACCACCATCGAACCACCCCCGAGCCACCCGGCCCTAGCCGCCGCACCACTGCTCCATCCATCGCACCACCCCGCGCCCGCCTGCCGCCGCTCGGCCGGCGCCGCCCGACCTACGCGCCGCCGACCCCTGCGCATGCTGCGAACCCGAAGCCCCACCGTCGCACACCCATCGCCGCTTTGGCGTCGCGTGCGCCGCCAGCGCGCCCGCGTCGCTCGTGGTCGCCGCGATGCCGCCGCGCGGCCGACGCCGCGCGCGCCGCGCGCCGCCGCTCGCGCGACCCGCCGCGCGCCCACTCCAGCGCGACCCCCTGCGCGCGCGCCAACCCAGCCGAGCGCTTCGCTCGCGCGTCGCCTTGCGGCGCACGACACGCCGCGCTGCGCCCTGCGCATCCGCCCGACGTGCCGCAGCGCCAGCGCCCAGCGCCCGACGCCCTGCACCAAAGCTGGCGCCAAGCCACCCTCCCTGCTGCGAGGCCCGTGTCTTCTCGGTGGTAATTCCCGAACCAATCCCTTTGTGTTTCCTAAGCTTCAGTCTTTGTATGTATTTACTTAGGATGCTTTATTTATGCCTAGGTTGCTCGAGTTCGTATTAAGCTCGAGGGTCTTTTTGGTTGTGATAGCTATTCTCCACTTGTTTCGGTAAGGACTTCCTACCGTGGTTGTGTGGACCACGCTATGCTTTCTTAATTGTGCCTTGTATGCTTGTTTACCTTTATGAGCATGTTAGTGGATAGGATAGCTAGTGATTAAATTCTTGCTAGCATGTTTTGCCTTTTTGTACATGTTAGTGCCATGCTAGGTTTGTTCTTCCGGCATGCTTGAGATTCCCGCTTTAAGCTCGTAGTATCATGCTAGGCTATGTATGATGAGATGTCTTTGTGAATATTAGCCAGAATCACGTACTTGGTAGCTTAAGCTAGTATGATAGGGTTTGTCATCATCTAGAGGTGAGAGCGGACACAACGTACCTTGTCCCCACCGGTCGGGAGTAGAGCGAAGCATAACGTACCTTGCTTCCCCGGCGACCGGTGAGGGTTAGCTACCTCATTGGCATAAGCCTAGTTTGTAGCCTGCTAGAGCGGAACCCCGCCAGCGGTGCAAGCCTACCTTGGCGGTTCTTAGCTTCGTGTCGGTGGTACAGTGCACAGATGAGTGCCGAGGGCCTCGCACTCACTCGTGATCGGTGACACCGTTTCGAGTCTTAGGCATGCACTGCCCCGCGTAGTTTGCCCTTAGGCCCCCGCATTTACGCCGGTTGCGAGAAGAGCATGCGGTGTGCGCAAGACACGCAGCGTTAGTAGCCGGTTCGGAGAGCTCCCGGGCTAATGTTCGTGAGTACACGATTCCTTCCGTTTAGAGCCGGACTTGGGTACTCTCCGATAGTCCAGATTTATAAGCGAGGGTAAGAGGCCCTTGAGGACACCCATTGGGATTGACTTTAGAGTTAATCAATTGGTCGAGGAGAAAGACCCTCGAGGGTGTCGGACATCTTGGGATCGGTTTTTGAGGTGATCAATTGGCCGTGGGAGAAAGACCCTCGGAGATGTCCCGGGATTGGTTTGAGAGCCAATCATTAGGCCGGAAGTAGGAGACTTCCGAGGATTCAGATTTGCCTTGTGAGCTCGTTGAGCTAAGATCCGTGTTGATATTTGTGGCATGTGTACTAGGTTGCTAGATGATAGATTGCATCGTATCGTACCCGGTCGGGGTTCTTATTGAGTATGTTTATGCTCACCCTTATCGTGGTTTCTTCCACAGGTAACTTGGGACGGCACCGAGGTGGCTAGCGGAGAGAGTGGGAGATCATGGATCTTCTTGACACTCTGTCGTGTCTTATTTTCTTTTTTGGATTTGACATGTAGTTGGACTTAGATCCGTAGGGAAAACTATGATTTGAACTATTTTATGTTTTTAAGGAAAATCTTGATCGATCCATCATTTTAATTTGAATGGTTCGTTTTTGCCTAATGAATGTTTACTTTGTTTTGATTGTTTTCCGCTCATGTGTTTGAAAAGCTTTTAATCCGGCCACATTTGGGTCCTTTTATGTTTTAAATTTGCATCTTTGAGTAAAGACCTAGATTTAGTTCCATTTTCGAGTTGGGTCTTTCTGATTTGGTATCGAGCACGAGTCATAGATTCGTAGACTAACTGTTTGTAGGTTGTGTTTCCATGATCTCCAAAGACTCCAAGGCCGCGAGGTTTGTCTAAGTTCAATAAGCTAAGGGTTTTGTTTATGATACTATATGCACGTATACATGTGTTATCTTTGTTGTGACAGAGAAAGTCCGAGCGTGGACTAAACGTTGTGGTTTAGTGTAGATCGCCCGATATGCCGGTTACACGTAGTGGAGCGGGTCCGTCTGAAGGCGCAAATAGAGATCTTTGCAGAGCCAGCGGCCGAGGTATATCAGGCTCGTAGGCGCCCGTGGCACCAGAGGTTAACTTGCCCGAGAGAAGGGTGGAGGCTGCTATGCCTCAAGGTGCGACTCGGTGGAGATATTTCGCTATGAGAGACATGACGATAGGCCTAATGGCCGAGCAGAGAGTCGAGACTCGGCGCAGCTAGCAATGCGAGAGAGAGGAGTCTAGGGCACGAGATAGCCCAATTGACACAGACTCATGCGGCGAGCACCCCAGCCAGACTCCAGTAGCCCGGTAGCTCAACGGGAGGGGCAGGTCATCGAGGACCGGTCGGACTCACTTGATAGTGCGAGAGGAGCTGCCGAGTTTGGCAAGTGGTTGAAAGATTTCACCAAGTGGAAGCCAAGAGAATTTGATGCTTGAGAGAACCCACTTGTGGCGGTCGGGTGGTTGGCAAGAATGGAGTACATCTTTAGAGTTATGGGATGCCCGGATGTACAGAGGCCGAGATGTGCGGCCCATGTTCTCTCGACACGGTGAGTGGTGGTGGGAGTCCACAGATAGAGCTAGACCACCGGTGGGTCTTCTCCACCACACTGGGAGTTCTTTAGAACGAAGTTCAGAGCTAAGTATGTTAATGACGAGGCTCAAGTGGGGAGATGGCGAGAGGCCTTCTCAAATCGAAGCAGAGGATCGAGATAGTATTGTCGCCTATGAGAAGAAGTTCTCTCGAGTATAGCTATTTCGCACCGGAGCTCATTGCCACCGAGGAGCTCAAGACTAAGAAGTTCATTTGTGGGTCGAGGAAGGAGGTTGCTCGGGATGTTCGAGCACTCGCCTCACGAGAGTTATGATCGGCAGTGAGAGTTGGCCACGATTTATAACCCGAAGTATCGCGGTCAGGGAGATTACATTGCGCCGGCTCGGACGATTCAAATTTGCCCAGCGAGATTCCGGCGAAGAGGAAATGCAGGACTTCTAGTGGTTTCGCTCAATGGAGCCAGACTCACGGCGGCGAGGCGATCTAGTGGTCGAGATCGCGCCGACCCGAGTGGTAGAGCCGGAGATCGCCCGAGGCGGGGGCGAGCGCAAACGACTCATTGCAACAAGTGCGGAAAGGCACATTATGGTGCGTGTGGAGCATCGCCCGTGCTTGCTACGAGATGTGGCAAGGAGGGCATTTGGCCAGATTCTCTGCACTCGGGATTTAGCAAGCAGTGGACCGGCCCAACAAAGCAGGGCGGGTGTTTGCCACTACTCGCGGGAGGAGGAGGGCGTCGCGATGATGCGATTCAGGTAGTGTTGCTTGTCTTACAAACACTATGCATTCGTATTGTTTGATTGGGTTCGACCCATTCCTTTGTTTCGATGCATTCGTTAGACAAGCTTGTGTGGAGCTCGAACCTCTAGGGTTTGAGGTGTGTGTTGCCACTCCTTCGGGTGTGAGTATGTTAGCTAGCGATAGAGAGTTAAGCATGGCGGATACTGGATATCGATGAGATTTTAGAGGCTACCCTCATAGTCTTTGTCTATGAGCGGTTTCGATGTGATCATTGGCATGGATTGGTTGGCGAGAGAACCATGCATTGATAGCGCCGCCACGAAAGAAGTGGTGTTTAGGCCACCTCGAGGCCGAGCTTCAAGTTTCGCGGTGTCAGGCGGAACTTACCCGCCATTGATCTCAAAGCAAATGAAAGCCCATAGATTGTTGGCTCGAGGAGCTTGGGGCTTCTTGGCAAAGCCGTCGAGATAGTAGTATCTGCGTGATTGTTGACATGGTCCCTGTGGTGCAAGAGTTTGCGGATGTTTTCCTGAAGAGTTGCTTGGGTTTACCCTCAAGCGGGAGTTGGACTTCACCATTGAGCTGGAGCCGGGGACTCTTCCCATTTCCAAAGCCCCGTATCGTATGGCGCCGGTGAGTTGAGAGAACTCAAAGTGCAGTTGCAAGAGATCTTTGGATCGAGGTTTCATCCGTCCGAGTGTGTCCCCGTGGGGAGCACTGTCCTATTTGTTAAGAAGAAGGATGGAACCATGCGCTTGTGTATAGACTATAGAGAACTGAATAAAGTCACGGTGAAGAATAAGTATCCCCTGCCGCGTATAGATGATCTGTTTGATCACCTTGGGGAGCCTCAGTGTTTTCTAAGATTGATTTGAGGTCGTGGTACCATCGGTGAGGATTCGAGATGCGAGATATCCCGAAGACCGCGTTCGGATCGAGGTATGGTCATTATGAGTTCGTGGTCATGTCTTTCGGACTCACGAACGCCCCCGCAGCGTTTATGGACATGATGGACAGAGTGTTCAAGGCATTCTTGGATAACTTTGTCATCGTATTCATAGACGACATTTTGATTTATTCCAGGACAAAGGAGGACCATGCTTCGCATTTGAGGCAAGTTTTGACAAACATTGCGTGAGAACCAGCTTGTTCGCAAAGTTCTCTAAGTGTGAATTTTGGCTAGAGAGAGTAGCCTTCCTTGGACATATCGTGTCGGCAGATGGTATAGCGGTGGACCCCGCAAAGATAGAGGCGATTAGCTCATGGGCGGGACCGACGACGGTCGCGAGATACGCAGACTTTTGGGTCCTGGCGCAGTTATTACCTGGCGTTTTCGTGAAAGACTTTTTCGCTAAGGCAAAGCACCCCTAACCCGTCGACCAAGAAGGGTGTTGACTTTGTTTGGGATGCTAGATGTGAGGAAAGTTTTGCCCAACTTAAGCTCGGCTTTGACGGCAAAGACTGTGTTGGCGATTCGGAAGGAATAGGAGGTTTCGTAGTTTATAGTGATGCTTCCGAGTATGGTTTAGGTGTGTGTTGATGCAAAGCATGGGAAGGTGATAGCTTATGCTTCCCGGCGATTAAAGCCTTATGAGAAGAACTATCCAACTCATGATATGGAGTTGGCTGCAGCTTGTTTTTGCTCTAAAGATTTGGAGGCATTACTTATATGGTGAGAGGATTCGGATTGTTCACGGATCACCAGAGCCTCAAATATTTCTTCACTCGTAAGGAGTTGAACATGAGGAGAGAGGAGGTGGCTCGAGTTAGTAAAGGACTACGATCGTGAGATTTTGTATCATCCCGGAAAAGCCAATGTTGTGGGTGATGCGCATTTGAGTAGGAAGACGTCGCATTCAGCGAGCTTTGTTGAGCTCCCAAGTTGAATTGCGAAAAGAGTTTGAGCGAACCCGGTATTGCAGATCTTGTTGGGAGAGGTTACCGCTGTGGTAGCCCAGCTATCGATTCGATCGTCGCTTAAGCGAGAGGATCATCGACGATCACCGAGTGATCCCAAGTTGAGGAGATTGCTCGAGAGGGTTGAGGCTGATGGCGATTTCGACTTTGTTGTGGCACCAGACGGAGGCTTAAGGTACAGAGGTCGGTTGTGCGTCCCGGATGACGCAGAGGTTCGAGCAGAGTTGCTCGCCGAGGCGCATAGTTCCCCATTCACTTGGCACCCAGGAGGTACCAAGATGTAACAGAGATCTCAAGCGACGACGTTTTGGTGGATGGGCATGAAGCGAGATATAGCGGAGTTTGTTAGCGGTGTCTCACTTGTCAACAAGTGAAGGCCCCAGAGACAAAACCCGCAGAGTTTATGCTGCAGCCGTTAAGTGTTCCACGGTGGAAGGAAGTGGGACGCGATTTCGATGGATTTTATCTCTGGGTTGCCGAGGACACCGAGAGGGTTTACGCAGATCTGGGTAATAGTGGACCGGCTGACCAAGAGTGCACACTTTATTCCCGGGAAGATTAGTTATCTCGTGGAACAGTGGGCACAGTTGTTCCTTGAGCAGATTGTGCGGTACCACTGGGTACCCGCAAAGATAGTATCAGATCGGGATTCTCGGTTCACATCTCGCGCTCGGAGAGCGCCGAGAAGGGTTTGGGAAGCGAGTGCGGCTCCAAGATCGCCTTCCACCCTCAAACCGATGGTCAAACCGAGAGGGTGAATCAGATTCTGGAAGACATGTTGAGAGCACATGTCTTGGACTTTCCAGCGATTGGGACCGAAGCACATGTACTTGATGGAGTTCGCACAACAACGGCTATCGGCGACTATTCGAGATGACCCCATTCGAGGCGTTGTATGGTAAGCGCTGCAGATCCCAGTGTTCGGGAGGAGGTTGGGGATAGGCGAGGTTACGGGACCCGAGTCTGCGCAGATGACGAACTACGCAGCTGCGAAGATAAGGGCTCGCATGTTGACAAAGACAAAGTAGGCAGAAAAATTACGCCGATGTGAGGCGTAGAGATTTGGAGTTTGAGGTGGGTCAACATGTTTTCTGAAAGTAGCACCTATGCGTGGGGTGTTAAGGTTTTGAAAGCGAGGCAAGCCGAGCCCAGTGTTTGTAGGGGCCTTTTGAGATCCTTGAGCGGATCGGAGCGGTGGCCTATCGGTTAGCTTTACCCCGTCTTTGTCGGATGCATAATGTGTTCCACGTTTCGATGTTGAGAAAGTACGTGGCAGATCCTTCGCATGTGCTAGAGCATGAGCCCTTAGAGTTGAGTAAAGATTTATCCTTCGAGGAGAAGCCCGTGCAGATTTTGGCTTATGAGCGCAAGGTATTGCGCAACCGAGAGATAAGTTTAGTAAAGGTTCTTTGGAGGCATCAAAGGACAGAGGAAGTGACGTGGGAGCTAGAAGATGAGATGAGGACTCATTTCCCGGAGTTGTTCCAGTCTTAGGACTTTCGGGGACGAATGTCTTTTAAGGGGGGAGTATTGTAACGGCCCCGTTTTCCTTCCCGGTTAATAACAAAATTAATTGGAAAATTAATTGAATCTTTTGGGATTTGAACCTTACCCTAAATGGTGAATTTGGAGTTTTAAGAAAAGAGTCTTAATTAAAAAGAAAAAGAAAAGAAGGTTGCTTTAGCCGGGACCCGCAAGAGAAAAGCCTTGGGAAAGGAATTTAGGTCTCCTAACCTATTTAAAAATAAGGAAAAGAAGGAAAATCAAGAAACCCCTAATTTTCACCTCTTAGCCGCATTCTCTCTCTCTCTCTCTCTCTCTCTCTCTATCTCTCTCCTAAAACCCTAGCCGAGCAGCCCTAGCCACACCATCGAACCACCATCGAACCACCCCCGAGCCACCCAGCCCTAGCCGCACGCACCACCTGCTCCATCGCACACCCCCCGCTCGCCTGACCCCTGCGCGCTCGGCCCAGCGCCGTCGGCCTACGCCGCCCGCCCCATCGACGCTGCGCAGCTTCACCGTCACGACACCCATCGCCGCGCGGCGTCGCGTGGCGCCAAAGCCGCCCGCCGACGTCGCTCGTGGTCGCGCAAAGGCCGCAACGCAGCCCAGACGCGCCGCCCGCACGCCGCCGCGCGCCGCTCCAGCGCGACCCGCCGCGCGCCCAATCGGCAATAGCGACCCCTCGCGCGCGCCAACCTGGGGCTGAGCCGCTCGCGCTCGCGCGTCGCCTTGTAACAGACACCTGCTGCTGCCTGCGCTGGTCCGCCCGACGTGTCGCGCGCGCCCAGCGCCAGCGCCAGCGCGCCCCACCCGCACCACACGGCGCCCAAGCCACCCTCCTTGCACTGCGAGGCCCGTGTCTTCTCGGTGGTAATTCCCGAACCAATCCCTTTGTGTTTCCTAAACAGGCTCTTTGTATGTATTTACTTAGGATGCTTTATTTATGCCTAGGTTGCTCGAGTTCGTATTAAGCTCGAGGGTCTTTTGGTTGTGATAGCTATTCTCCACTTGTTTCCGTGTAAGGACTTCCTACCGTGGTTGTGTGAACCTGCTATGCTTTCTTAATTGTGCCTTGTATGCTTGTTTACCTTTATGAGCATGTTAGTGGATAGGATAGCTAGTGATTAAATTCTTGCTAGCATGTTTTGCCTTTTTGTACATGTTAGTGCCATGCTAGGTTTGTTCTTCCGGCATGCTTGAGATTCCGCTTTAAGCTCGTAGTATCATGCTAGGCTATGTATGATGAGATGTCTTTGTGAATATTAGCCAGAATCACGTACTTGGTAGCTTAAGCTAGTATGATAGGGTTTGTCATCATCTAGAGGCCGAGAGCGGACACAACGTACCTTGTCCCCACCGGTCGGGAGTAGAGCGAAGCATAACGTACCTTGCTTCCCCGGCAGCCGGTGAGGGTTAGCTACCTCATTGGCATAAGCCTAGTTTGTAGCTGCTAGAGCGGAACCCCGCCGGTGCAAGCCTACCTTGGCGGTTCTTAGCTTCGTGTCGGTGGTACAGTGCCGCATGAGATGAGTGCCGAGGGCCTCGCACTCTCTGTGATCGTGACACCGTTTCCGAGTCTTAGGCATGCGTACTGCCCGCGTAGTTTGCCCTTAGGCCCCGCATTTACGCCGGTTGCGAGAAGAGCATGCGGTGTGCGCGCACACGCCGCGTTAGTGCCGGTTCGGAGAGCTCCCGGGCTAATGTTCGTGAGTACACGGTTCCTTCCCGTTTAGAGCCGGACTTGGGTACTCTCGATAGTCCAGATTTATAGCGAGGGTAAGAGGCCCTTGAGGACACCCATTGGGATTGACTTTAGAGTTAATCAATTGGTCGAGGAGAAAGACCCTCGAGGGTGTCGGACATCTTGGGATCGGTTTTTGAGGTGATCAATTGGCCGTGGGAGAAAGACCCTCGGAGATGTCCGGGATTGGTTTGAGAGCCAATCATTAGGCGAAGTAGGAGACTTCCGAGGATTCCGGATTTGCCTTGTGAGCTCGTTGAGCTAAGATCCGTGTTGATATTTGTGGCATGTGTACTAGGTTGCTAGATGATAGATTGCATCGTATCGCACTTCCCGGTCGGGGTTCTTACCGAGTATGCTTATACTCACCCTTATCGTGGTTTCTTCCACAGGTAACTTGGGACAGCACCGAGGTGGCTAGCGGAGAGAGCTGGGAGATCATGGATCTTCCGACACTCTGGCCGTGTCTTATTTTCTTATTTTTGGATTTCAAAGCATGTAGTTGGACTTAGATCCGTAGGGAAAACTATGATTTGAACTATTTTATGTTTTTAAGGAAATCTTGATCGATCCAACTGTTTTAATTTGAATGGTTCGTTTTTGCCTAATGAATGTTTACTTTGTTTTGATTGTTTTCCCGCTCATGTGTTTGAAAAGCTTTTAATCCGACCCTGGCTGGGTCCTTTTATGTTTTAAATTTGCATGCTGAGTAAAGACCTAGATTTAGTTCCATTTTCGGGTTGGGTCTTTACAACTCGGAGATGTCTCGGGATTGGTTATGAGAACCAATTATTAGGTCGGAGGTAGGAGACTTCCGAGGACCCCAGATTTGCCTTGTGAGCTCGTTGAGCTAAGATCCGTGTTGATAACTGTTTGCATGTGTACTAGGCTGCTAGATGATTGATTGCATCGTATCGTACCCCGGTCGGGGGTTCTTACTGAGTATGTTTATACTCACCCTTATTGTGGTTTCTTCCATAGGTAGCGGAGGGAGATGGGGGATCATGGATGCTGCTGACACTCTGTCGTGTCTTATTTTACTGTTTTGTTTTTAATTCAGCATGTAGTTGGACTTTGATCCGCAGGGAAAAACTTATGGTTTGAACTATCTTATTGTTTTTAAGGAAAGTACTGATCAGTCACTGTTTATTATTTGAATGGTTTTGCCTAATGTATGTTTACTTTGTTTTTAATGTTTTTCCACACTTATGTTTGAAAAGTTTTGCAATCTGACCCTGGCTCGGGTCCTTTTATGCTTTTCACTTGCATGCTGAGTAAAGACCTAGGTTTAGTACCGTTTTTCGGTTGGGTCTTTACAAAGGAAGACCATGCAGAGCATTTGAGGCGAGTATTGGCAGCCTTGAGGGAAAACCAGCTTTTTGCGAAGTTTTCCAAGTGTGAGTTTTGGTTGGAGCAGGTGGCCTTCCTAGGTCACGTAGTTTCGAGAGATGGTATAGCCGTGGACCCCGCGAAGATTGAGGCCGTGAGTTCGTGGGCCAAGTCGACTTCTGTTGCCGAGATACGCAGCTTTCTGGGATTGGCAGGTTACTACCATCGGTTCGTTAAGGACTTTTCCGCCATACCCTCGCCCCTCACTCGTCTGACGAGGAAGGGTGTCGAGTTTGTTTGGGACAGTAAGTGTGATGAGAGCTTCGCCAGGCTCAATGAACTTAGATACCTGGTGGAAGAAACCACAATAAGGGTGAGTATAAACATACTCAGTAAGAATCCCCGACCGGGGTACGATACGATGCAATCAATCATCTAGGAACCTAGTACACACGCAAATAGTTATCAAAACGGATCTTAGCTCAACGAGCTCACAACGCAAATCTGGAATCCTCGAAAGTCTCCTACTTCCGACCTAATGATTGGTTCTCATAACCAATTCTGGGACATCTCCGAGGGTCTTTCTCCCTCGGCCAATTGATCAGCTCAAAAATCGATCCCAAAGATATCTGACACCCTCGAGGGTCTTTCTCCCTCGACCAAATGATTAGCTTAAAAACCAATCCCAACGGGTGTCCTCAAGGGCCTCTTCCCTTTGCTAATAAATCTAGACTATCGGGAGAGTACCCAAAGTCTGGCTCTAAACTGGAAGGAACTGGTGTACTCACGAACATTAGCCCGGGGGAGCTCTCCAAACCGTCGACTAACGCGTGTGCGCGCACACCGCATGCTGCTGCACCCGGCGTAAATGTGGGGGCCTAAGTACAAACTACGCGGGCCAGGTACGCATGCCTATGACTCGAAAGCGGTGTCACTGAACACAGTAGTGCGAGGCCCTCGACACTCATCTATGCAGCCTGTACCACCGGCCTGAAGCTAAGAACCGGCCAAGGCAGGCTTGCACCGTTGGCAGGGTTCCGCTCTAGCAGGCTACAAACTAGGCTTATGCCAATGAGGTAGCTAATCCTCTTTGGCTGCCGGGGGGAAGCAATGTACGTTATGCTTCACTCTTCTCCCGACCGATGGGGACAAAGTACGTTATGTCCGCTCTCAGCCTCTGGATGATGACAAACCCTACTACACTAGCTAAGAGTACAGAGTAAATGATTCCTGGCTAACATACATAATAGACATCAATGATACATAACCTAGCATGATACTACGAACTTAAAGCAGGAATCTCAAACATGCTTTAAGAACAAACCTAGCATGGCACTAACATGTACAAACAGGCAAACATGCTAGCAAGAATTCAATCACAAGCTGTCCTATCCACTAACATGCTCATAAAAGTAAACATGCATATTAGGCACAATCAAGAAAGCATCGCAGGGTCCACACAACCACGGTAAGAAATCCTTACCTGGAAACAAGTGGAAAATAACTATCACGTATCAAATAACGACCCTCGAGCTTTAAAGCGAACTCGAGCAACCTAGGCATACGATAAAAACATCCTAAATAAGTTAATAGTAGCCAGCAGCTTAAAATCAAAAAGGGGAAAGGCTCAGGAATTACCAACCGGGAAGACACGCGGTCTCGGCAGCAAAGGGCAGGAAAAGGGCACTGGCGTGCTGCAGGGCGAGTAGACGCGCTGGAGCGGGCGTGCGACAATGCGTCTGGGCGGCGGGGCAGCGTGCAGGCGACGCGTCTGGGCTGAGGAACGACGCACAGCGCGAGCGACAGGGCTGGGCGGCAGCGAGCGACGTCGGGCGTCTGGCTGCGGACGTGCGACGGCTGGGCGTCTAGGCTGCAGGAGTGCGACGGCTGGGTGAGGCAGGGGCTGAGCGAACAGGTGCGGGGCTGGTGCAGCGCAGTGGCTGGGCTGTGCGGGTTGGTGCGGCGCAGTGGCTAGGCTATGCGGGCTGGTGTGGTGCGGCTGGGGGTGGTTCGGTTAGGGTTCCTTGGCTCGGTTTTAGTAGAGAGAGAGAGAGAGAGAGAGAGAGAGAGATAAATGGTGCAGCTAACAAAGGGAAAATAAAAGGGGGTTTTTCTTAATTTTCCTTCTTTTTCCTAATATAAATAGGTTTGGTGACCTAAATTCAATTCCCAAGGCTTCTTCCTTCGAGACCCGGCTGAAGCAACTTTTCTTTTAATTTAAATCTCTTTTCTACAAACTCCCAAATCACCATTTAGGGCAAGGGTTCAAATCCCAATGGGAACACTTAATTTACATTTAATTTTGCCATTATTCGAAATGCTTCCAAACTTCTAAACAACTAGCCCAAACTCCTTGGGTCTTGCAACCAACAACAACCAAGTCTCAACGAAGGCAGGAATGACCCTGAAGTCCTGAAAATCCACAACCTCTGACCGGGGAGCAAAAGACCAAAATACCCCTAAGGGTTAAAAGCTCTAACGACCCAACTGATTGCCCCAATACTGAATCGAGAGTACCTGGGAAACCAGAATGGAAAACTGGGCCCTTACAGCCTGGCCCCGCCTTGCTGGCGATCTTGGGCTCTACCCTGTGGTCGGCGCTGATCCCGACCTTTAGACTGGCCCTGACGGCGAGTCTGCTGCCCACCTGAGCGAGAACCACTAGAAGACCCAAACTTCCTCTTATGCCCAGTATACTGCTGAGCAGACTGAACCGACTGAGCTGGTGCAATAGAATCCTGCACTTGCAGATACTTCGGATTATAAATTGTGTCCAACTCTACTACTCGGTCATAACTCTCAGGAGCTAGTGCTCGGACATCCTGAGCCACCTCCTTCCTCAGCCCACTAATTGTAACGGCCCAGTTTTCCATTTCGGTTTCCCAGGAGTTTTCGGGACATTATGCGGATGTTCGGATGGGCCGTTAGAGCTTTTTAACCTTTAAGGGTATTTTGGTATTTTGCTCCCCGGTCAGAGGTTGAGGATTTTCAGGGCTTCAGGGTCATTTCGGCCTTCGTTGAGACTTGATTAATGTTGGTTGCAAGACCCAAGGAGTTTGGGTTAGTTGATTAGAAGTTCGGAGACATTCCGGTTGATAGCAAAATTAATTGGAATTTAATCGGTCCCATTGAGATTTGAACCCTTGCCCTAATGGTGAAATTAGAGTTTTTAGAAAAAGAAGATTTAGTTAAAAAGGAAAGAATTTCTTTAGCGGGGCCAAAGAAGAGAAAGCCTTGGGAGGATTTTAGACCCATTTAAATTAGGAAAAGGAAAAGAAAATCCTATTCCCTTGTTTTGGAAAAAATCTCTCTCTCTCTCTCTCTCTCTCTCCTTGCCGAGCCCCTCACCAAGAAACCAAACCCTAGCCGCTCGGCCCATCCCCACACCAGATCGCGCGCCCCCGCCCCACCACGCCGCCGGATCGCGCCAACCCCCGCCCGCACCACGCCGCCCAGATCGCACCAGCCATGCCCAGCCACGCCGCACACGAGCCGCAGAAGACGGCCCATGCCCAGACGCCTCAGATCGCCCATGCGAGCGCGCCCGATCGCTGCCTCGCCAGCCAGACGCGTCGCGCCATTCCGCACCAGGCTGGCCGCCCCGCACCAGAGCCGCCTTGCACCTCGCCGACGCTGCGTCGCCCTGCCGCGCGCCGCGCCAAAGACCGCCCCGTCGCGTCGCGTGCGCACGCTCGCGCGCTCGTCCGCGTCCGCCGCTCGCGCTGCGCCGCAGTCGCGATCACGCAGCCAGCCAGCCAGCGCCGTCCCTCGCCGTGCCGGCCGCCCAAGCCAAGCGCCCGTTAGGGCCCGAGCAGCGCCTAACGCCCAGCCGCACAAGCTAGCGCCAAAATCGCCCCTTGCTGCGAGACCCGTGCCTTCTCGGTTGGTAATTCCCGAACCTATCCCTATTAGATTTTTAAGTCGCTGGGTTTCTGTATATTTATTTAGGATGCTTTTAAAATGCTTAGGTTGCTCGGTTTCGCTTTAAAGCTCGAGGTCATTATTTGATTGCGAAGGTTATTTCTCGCTCGTTTTCGTGTAAGGATTTCTTACCGTGGTTGTGTGGACCTCGCGATGCTTTCCGATTGTGCCTTATATGCATGTTTACTTTTATGGACATGATTAGTGGATAGGATGACTTGTGATTGCATTCCTGCTAGCATGTTTGCTTGTTTGTACATGTTAGTGCCATGCTAGGATTGTTCTTCCAAAGCATGCTTGAGATTCCGCTTTAAGTTCGTAGTATCATGCTAGGTTATGTATGATCGATGATGATTATGTATGTTTAGCCAGAATCGTTTACTCTATACTCTAGCTAGTGTGTTAGAAATTTGTCATCATCTAGAGGCCGAGAGCGGACATAACGTACCTTGTCCCCACGGTCGGGAGTAGAGCGAAGCATAACGTACATTGCTTCCCCGGCGGCCGATGTGGATTTATCTACCACATCGGCATAAGCCTAGTTTGTAGCCTGCTAGAGCGGAACCCTGCCAACGGTGCAAGCCTGCCTTGGCCGGTTCTTAGCTTCAGGTCGGTGGTACAGGCTGCACAGATGAGTGCCGAGGGCCTCGCACTACTGTGTTCAGTGACACCGCTTCCGAGTCTTTAGGCATGCATACCTGGCCCGCGTAGTTTGTACTTAGGCCCCCACATTTACGCCGGTTGCAGCAGCATGCGGTGTGTGCGCACACGCTTTAGTCGCCGGTTCGGAGAGCTCCCCCGGGCTAATGTTCGTGAGTACACCAGTTCCTTCCTGTTTAGAGCCAGACTTCGGGTACTCTCCCGATAGTCCAGATTTATTAGCGAGGGTAAGAGGCCCTTGAGGACACCCATTGGGATTGGCTTTTGAGCTGATCATATGGTCGAGGGAGAAAGACCCTCGAGGGTGTCGGACATCTTTGGGATCGGTTTTTTGAGTGATCAATTGGCCGAGGGAGAAAGACCCTCGGAGATGTCCCGGGATTGGTTATGAGAGCCAATCATTAGGCCGGAAGAAGGAGACTTCCGAGGATTCCAGATTCTGCCTTGTAAGCTCGTTGAGCTATGATCTGTGTTGGTAACTGTTTGCATGTATACTAGGGTGCTAGATGATTGATGTATCGTATTGTACCCCGGTTGGGGATTCTTACTGAGTATGTTTATACTCACCCTTATTTCTGTGGTTTTCCACCAGGTAACTTGGGACAGCACCGGGACAGCTAGCGGAGGTAGCTGATTGATCATGGGAGCCGCCGGCACTCTGTCTTTTATTGTTTGCATAATTTGTTCAGCATGTAGACGGACAGGAGTCCTAGGGGGATGTTTTTAACAGTTGTTTAAATTGTATTGCATGATTTCATAAACACTGGCCAGGCTTGTTTTACTTTGTTGGTTTGTTTAAATGAAGGTTGTTGTTTATGTTTTAAGTGTCCCCGCTTTTAAATGTTTTGAGAGCTTTTAAATATGAAGCACTAAACCGCTTGATGAAGTATTTTAACTTGCATGCTGAGTGAGAACCTAGGTTTAGGACCGTATTTTGGGTTTGGTTCTTACACTAATAAACTTCTTAGTCTTGAGCTCCTCAGTTGCAATGAGCTCCGGGGCGAAATAGCTATACTCAGAGAACTTCTTTTCATATGCAGCAATACTATCTGATCCCTGTTGCAGATTTGAGAAGGCCTCTGCCATCTCTTGCTGAGCCTCGTCATTAACATACTTAGCTCTGAACTTCGTTCTAAAGAACTCCTAGGTGGCTGGGGAAGACCCAGTTGGTCTAGTTCTATCTGTGGACTCCCACCACCACTCAGCTGTGTCAGTGAGAACATGGGCCGCACATCTCGGCCCCTGAACATCTGGGCATCCCATAACTCTAAAGATGTACTCCATCCTTGCCAACCACTTGACTGCCACAAGTGGGTTCTCTGAAGCATCAAATTCCTTCGGATTCCACTTGGTGAAATCTTTCAACCACTTGCCAAACTCAGCAGCTCCTTCTACACTATCAAGTGAATCTGACTGGTCCTGATGACCCTGCCCCTCTGGTTGAGCTACCGGAGCTACTGGAGTTGCTGGAGGTACAGGAGCTGTTGGGGGTGTAGGAGCTGCTGGGGGTGCCTGCTGCATAAGCTGTGCCAACTGGGCTATCTGTGCCCTAGACTCCTCTCTCTGCGCTGCTAGCTGTGCCTGAGTCTCAGCTCTATGCTAGGCCATTAGGCCCATCATCATATCTCTCATAGCAGAAATACCTCCTCCTGGAGCTGCACCTTGAGGCATAGCAACCTCCACCCCTTCTCTGGACAAGTTAGCATCAGGTGCCACGGGCGGCCTACGAGCCTGATATACCCTGGCTGCTGGCTCTGCAACATCTCTATTCTTTGTTCAGACGGACGGACTGCTCCCGCTGCGTGTAACCGGCATACTGGCGATCTACACGGGAACCACGACGTGTTAGTCCACGCTCGGACTTTCTCTGCCAACAAAGATAACACATGTGTACTGCATATAGTATCGTAAACAAAACCCTTAACTTAAAGAACTTAGACAAACCTGGCGGCCGTGGAGTGCTGGAGATCATGGGAACACAACCTACAAACAGGTTAGTCTACAGAATCTATGACTCTGTGCTCTGATACCAACTGTAAAGTCCCAACCCAAAAAACGGTGCTAAACCTAGGTCTTTACTCAACATGCAAGTGAAAAGCATAAAATGACCCGGCCAGGGTCGGATTGTAAAACTTTTCAAACATAAGAGCGGAAAAACATTAAAAACAAAGTAAACATTCATTAGGCAAAACCATTCAAATTAAAAACAGTGACTGATCAGTACTTTCCTTAAAAACATAAAAATAGTTCAAATCATAAGTTTTCCCTATGGACCAATGTCCAACTACATGCTGAATTCAAAAATAGTAAAATAAGACACGACAGAGTGTCAGCAGCATCCATGATCTCCCAGCTCCCTCCGCTAGCCGCCTCGGTGCTGTCCCAAGTTACCTGGTGGAAGAAACCACAATAAGGGTGAGTATAAACATACTCAGTAAGAATCCCCGACCGGGGTACGATACGATGCAATCAATCATCTAGCAACCTAGTACACATGCCACAGATATCAACACAGATCTTAGCTCAACGAGCTCACAAGGCAAATCTGGAGTCCTCGGAAGTCTCCTACTTCCGACCTAATGATTGGTTCTCATAACCAATCTCGAGACATCTCCGAGGGTCTTTCTCCCTCGGCCAATTGATCAGCTTAAAAACCGATCCCAAAGATGTCCGACACCCTCGAGGGTCTTTCTCCCACGACCAATTGATTAGCTCAAGAGCCACTCCCAATGGGTGTCCTCAACGGCCTCTTACCCTCGCTAATAAATCTGGACTATCGAGAGAGTACCCGAAGTCTGGCTCTAAACTGGAAGGAACTGGTGTACTCAAGAACAATAGCCCGGGGAAGCTCTCCGAACCGGTGACTAAAGCGTGTGCGCGCACACCGCATGCTGCTGCAACCGGCGTAAATGTGGGGGCCTAAGTACAAACTACTTGGGCTAGGTACGCATGCCTAAGACTCGGAAGTGGTGTCACTGAACACAGTAGTGCGAAGCCCTCGGCACTCATCTGTGCAACCTGTACCACCGACCTGAAGCTAAGAACTAACCAAGGCAGGCTTGCACCGTTGGCAGGGTTCCGCTCTATCAGGCTACAAACTAGGCTTATGCCAATGAGGTAGCTAATCCTCATTGGCTGCCGGGGGGAAGCAATGTACACTATGCTTCACTCTACTCCCGACTGGTGGGGACAAAGTACGTTATGTCCGCTCTCAGCCTCTGGATGATGACAAACCCTACTACACCAGATAAGAGTACATAGTAAATGATTCCTGGCTAACATACATAATAGACATCAATCATACATAACCTAGCATGATACTACGAACTTAAAGCAGGAATCTCAAGCATGCTGGAAGAACAAACCTAGCATGGCACTAACCTGTACAAACAGGCAAACATGCTAGCAAGAATTCAATCACAAGCTGTCCTATCCACTAACATTCTCATAAAAGTAAACATGCATACAAGGCACAATCAAGAAAGCATCGCAGGGTCCACAAAACCACGGTAAGAAATCCTTATCTGGAAACAAGTGGAAAAATAACTATCACGAATCAAATAACGACCCTCGAGCTTTAAAGCGAACCCGAGCAACCTAGGCATATGATAAAAATATCCTAAATAAATAAACAGCAGCCAGCAGCTTAAAATCTAAAAGGGGAAACGCTCGGGAATTACCAACCGAGAAGACACGTGGTCTCGGCAGCAAGGGGCAGGAATGGGCGCTGGTGCTGGGCGCTGGGCACTGGGCGCTGGCTCGGGCGTGCGGCAAGGCGAGCAGACGCGCTGGGGCGGGCGCGCTGCAAGGCGTCTGGACGGCGGGCAGCACGCGGGCGACGCATCTGGGCGGCGGGGCAGCGTGCGTGCGACGCGTCTGGGCTGTGGAATGGCGCAGGGCGCGAGCGACGGGGCTGGGCGACAGCGAGCGACGTCGGGCGTCTGGCTGCGGGCTTGCGAAGGCTGGGTGAGGCAGGGGCTGAGCGACCTGGTGCGGGGCATGCGACGGGGTGTCTAGGCTGGGTGGTGCGGTGCGGCGTGGCTGGGGCTGTGCGACTGGGGTGTGGTGCTGTGCGGCTAGGGTTGGTGGCTCGGTAAGGAGAGAGAAAGAGAGAGAGATGGTGCGGCTAACAAAGGGAAAAAAGGGGTTTTCTTGATTTTCTTTCTTTTTCCTAATTTAAATAGGTTTGGAGACCTAAATTCCCTTCCCAAGGCTTCCTCCTTCTAGTCCCGGCTGAAGCAACTTTTCTTTTTAATTAAAACTCATTTTCTGCAAACTTCCAAATTACCATTTAGGGCAAGGGTTCGAATCCCAATGGAAACACTTAATTTACAATTAATTTTGCCATTATCCGGAATGCTTCCAAACTTCTAAACAACTAGCCCAAACTCCTTGGGTCTTGCAACCAACAACAATCAAGTCTCAACGAAGGTAGGAATGACCCTGAAGTCCTGAAAATCCACAACCTCTGACCGAGGAGCAAAAAGACCAAAATACCCCTAAGGGTTAAAAAGCTCTAACGGCCCAACCGATTGCCCCAATACTGAACCGAGAGTACCTGGGAAATTGGAATGGAAAACTGGGCCGTTACAAGGATGCCCATCGGGGTCTTACATTTGCTAGATCACGAAGTTGCCCAACGGGGTCTTACACTCCTTAGCTGCACTATGATGCCCATCGGGGTCTTACACATGTTTCCAAAAGTGTGATGTCCATTGGGAACTTACATACACCAGCATGCATTGGTGCCCATCGGGGACTTACCCATGCGAGACCTAATCTAGTCACTCCTAACAGTCTCCTAACTTCTGTAATACAAGCTAACAGATTGATCAGGCAATACTCAATAGCAACACAATCCTAGCATGGCTATACAGAAATGAACAAGAAACGCGGATATGCCAGAGTAACAAAAATCCCTAGCATGGAACTAACATGAATAGGAAAACAGACAAGCCAGCAAATAAGAAACAAGAATCCTATCCACTAGAAAGCTCGTAAACAATTATAGGATATCAACATGCCATTAAAGTAATCGTAGGGTCCACACAAGTAAAGACCCGACCCGAAAAACGGTACTAAACCTAGGTCTTTACTTAGCATGCAAGTGAAAAGTATAAAAGGGACCCGGCCAGGGCCGGATTGAAAAACTTTTCAAACACAAGAGCGGAAAAACATTAAAAACAAAGTAAACATTCATTCAAATTAAAAACAGTGACTAATTAGTACTTTCCTTAAAAACAATAAAAAGGTTCAAATCATGAGTTTTTCCCTACGGACCAAAGTCCAACTACATCCTGAATTCAAAAACAGTAAAGTAAGACACGATAGAGTGTCAGCAGCATCCATGATCCCCCAGCTCCCTCCGCTAGCCGCCTCGGTGCTGTCCCAAGTTACCTGTGGAAGAAACCACAATAAGGGTGTGTATAAACATACTCAGTCAGAACCCCCGACCGGGGTACGATACGATGCAATCAATCATCTAGCAGCCTAGTACACATGCAAACAGTTATCAACACGGATCTTAGCTCAACGAGCTCACAAGGCCAATCTGGAGTCCTCGGAAGTCTCCTACCTCCAACCTAATGATTGGTTCTCATAACCAATCTCGGGACATCTCCGAGGGTCTTTCTCCCTCGGCCAATTGATCAGCTCAAAAATCGATCCCAAAGATGTCCGACACCCTCGAGGGTCTTTCTCCCTCGACCAATTGATTAGCTTAAGAGCCAATCCCAATGGGTGTCCCCAAGGGCCTTTTACCCTCGCTATAAATCTGGACTATCGGGAGAGTACCCAAGTCCGGCTCTAAAGCGAAGGAACGGTGTACTCACGAACATTAGCCTGGGGGAGCTCTCCGAACCGGCGACTAACGCGTGTGCGAGCACACCGCATGCTGCTGCAACCGGCATAAATGTGGGGGCCTAAGTACAAACTACTGGGGCCAAGTACGCATGCCTAAGACTCGAAAGCGGTGTCACTGAACACAGTAGTGCGAGGCCCTCGGCACTCATCTGTGTAGCCTGTACCACCGACCTGAAGCTAAGAACCGGCCAAGGTAGGCTTGCACCGTTGGCAGGGTTCCGCTCTAGCAGGCTACAAACTAGGCTTATGCCAATGAGGTAACTAATCCTCATTGGCTGCCGTGGGGAAGCAATGTACGTTATGCTTCACTCTACTCCCGACCTGTGGGGACAAGGTACGTTATGTCCGCTCTCAGCCTCTAGATGATGACAAACCCTACTACAGTAGCTAAGAGTACAGAGTAAACGATTCCTGGCTAACATACACAATAATCATCAATCATACATAACCTAGCATGGAACTACGAACTTAAAGCAGGAATCTCAAGCATGCTGGAAGAACAATCCTAGCATGGCACTAACATGTACAAACAGGCAAACATGCTAGCAAGATTGCAATCACAAGCTGTCATATCCACTAATCATGTTCATAGAAGTAAACATGCATATAAGGCACAATTAAGAAAGCATCGCAGGGTCCACACAACCACGGTAAGATATCCTTACCTGGAAACAAGTGGAAAATAGCTATCACGAATCAAATAAGACCCTCGAGCTTCAAAACGAACCCGAGCAACCTAGGCATAATAAAGGCATCCTAAATAAATATACAGCAGCCAATAGCTTAAAAATCTAAAAGGGAAAAGGCTCGAGAATTACCAACCGAGAGGACACGGGCTCTCGCAGCAAGAAGGGGAGTTTGGGCGCTGGCTGGTGCGCGAGAGGACGGCTGGCGCTGGCATCGCTCTCTCGGGCGCACGACAAGGCGAGCGGACACACTGGAGCGAGCGCGCGGCACGGCGTCTGGATGGTGGGGCAGCGTGCGGGCAATCGGGCTGCGGAGACGACGCGCGAGCGAGCGTCCGGTCTGCTGGGTGTGGCTCGGTGCGGTGTGGCGATGGGCGGTCAGTGGGCAGCGCTGGGCGGCAGCGAGCGACGTCGGCTGGGCGAGGCAAGGGGCTGAGCGGCCAGGGCGGTGCGGTGATGCAGTGCGCGATGCATGGCGGGTGGTATGCGGTGGTGGTGTGGTGCGATGTGGCTGGGGGTGGCTCGACTGTGTGGTGCGGCTGGGTGGCTCGGTTTTTGGAGAGAGAGAGAGAGAGAGAGATTGCGGCTACCAAGGGAAGCAAAGAGGGTTTTCCCTATTTTCCTTCTTTTTCCTATTTTAAATAGGTTATGAGACCTAAATTCCCTTCCCAAGGCTTCCTCCTGCAGGTCTCGGCTGAAGCAACCCTTTTTCTTTTTAATTAAAACTCCTTTTCTAAAAACTCTAACTTCACCATTAGGGCAAGGGTTCAAATCCCAATGGAACCAATTAATTTTGCCATTAACCGGAATGCCTCCGAACTTCTAAACAACTAACCCAACTCCTTGGGTCTTGCAACTAACATCAATCAAGTCTCAATGAAGGCCGAGATGACCCTGAAGTCCTGGAAATCCTCAACCTCTGAATGGGAAGCAAAAAGACCAAAATACCCCTAAGGGTTAAAAAGCTCTAACGACCCAACCAATTGCCCCAATACTAAACTGAGAGCACCTGGGAAACCGGAATGGAAAACTGGGCCGTTACAACACAACCCTGGTAAGAAATCCTTACCTGAAAGCAAACAGATAAAGACAAGTAAAGTGCTCCGTGAGCTGAAGAAAACCAAGCCTAGCTACTCGCAAACTAGCACACAAACCAAACATGCTATGACTACCCGAACTAGCTAAACAGTGCTAAAACAACTAAACCAAGCTAGGGTTAGAGTTTACAGAATATCGAACAGGTGCTCGGGATAACTCTCGGCCAATAGGGCTCTCGACAAGCTTCGCAAACTCCTCTTCCGACAAGGCAACTTGGCTAGGCAAACAACCATAGAAAAGCATTAGGTCTCGACAAGAACCAACCAAAAAAACCAACACAAAAGATTCAGGAAAGCTTACCCAAACGAAGCTCTAACAAGGCAAGGATGGGCGAAGCGAGGCTGTTTGTGCATATCACTGCGGCAAAGCGGAGGGGCTGTCCTCGGCAAGCTGTGGCTTGGAAAGGCAACAGGCTGCTTCACGTGGGCGAAGTGGTGTGGCAAAGGTTTCACGGCTATGCGGATCGCAATGGGGAAGGGGCTGGGTTGCGCACGCGTAGGCTCGCGAAGGGGCTATGCCCACGGACCAACGAAGGTGAGGCATACTGCTTCGCGTGGGCGAAGCATTGCGACGCGGGCTGAGCGGATCGGTGAGGGCACTCGTATCTGTGTGTGCCAGTGTGAGCTGGAGGTCGACACTGCGAGGGGGCTCGGACGAGGCTGCGCGTGGGAGATCAAAAAGGCTGCGTTCGGGCTGCGATCGACTAGCGATGGCACAGCTGTGGGCGAGTGATCGGCTGGGCTGTGATGGGTGATCAAGGGCTGCAATCAGGCTTAAATGCAAGGGGAAACAAGCACGAACAAGGAGAACGGAAGAGTTGAAGAGATCTTACCTTCCCGGGGCTTGGTCGATCAATGATGGAAGCTGGAGAAGGGAGAATACGATTAGGGAGAGGGAGAGAGATCGTTCTTTCCCTTTTCTGAACCAAATGAAACAAAACACCAAAACCCTTTTTGTTTTTTTTAATTTTACTCTTAACTCCAAACAATCACGAGACAAGCAATTCACAAATGAACAAGAGCATATTTACTCCCTTGGCTCAACTGGAACTGCTTAATTTTTACCAACTTCTTCAACCAGGACAACCCGGGTTTGAGCCTTGGCTCCAACACCTTTTCCTTTTATTTTCCTCTTTACAAACCAAGGCCACAAAACCTCACAATCTAACCTGAACAATTCCTGAAACTGAAATCTAAAAACAAGGCCGATACAATCATGTTTGCCCTGTTTGTACATGTTAGTGCCATGCTAGGTTTGTTCTTCCAGTATGTTTATGATTTCTACTTAAGTTCGTAGTATCATGCTAGGTTATGTCTTTTATGTTGAGCATGTATGTTTAGCCAGGAATCAATTACTCTGTACTCTTAGTTAGTATAGTAGGGTTTGTCATCATCCAGAGGCTGAGCGTGGACATAACGTACTTTGTCCCCACCGGTCGGGATCCAGTGCGAAGCATAACGTACTTTGCTTCCACCCTGACAGCATATGTGAATTTGCTCCCGCATCGGCATAAGCCTAGTTTTAGCCTGCTAGAGCAGAACCCTGCCAATGGTGTAAGCCTACCTTGGCTGGTTCTTAGCTTCACGTCGGTGGTACAGGCTTGTAAAGACCCGACCCAAAAGGGGCTCTAAATGGGCCTTTACCCCAATGCATGTATTCAAAATAAAAGACATTATGAAAAATAAGTTTCGGATCCCAAGTAAAAACAGAAACATTCAACAATCAAAACATACATTTCTAAAAGCATACTCTGATCAGAGATTTATTTAAACCATTTAAACATTCCACAAGTACAAATATGCTGGAATCCATAAAACGTAAGAAAACATCCTAGGGCTCCGTGCCCGTCTACATGCATTCAGGGGAAATAACAAAAGTCAAGAGTCAAGATATAATAAAATGGTCAGAGATGACAGCAGGATTCCATGATCACAGCTCCTCCTTCAGCCATCCTGTCTCGCGCCTTGGTTACCTGTGGAAAACCACAGAATAAGGGTGAGTAACGAATTACTCAGTAAGAATCCCCAACCGGGGTACAATACGATATACATGATCATCTAGAAGAATGTATGCAAGCTATGAGTATAAACACAGAATAGAGCACATAGCTTAAGTCCACACTTGGACCTCGGATGCCAACTCAGGGTCTTAGTCCGGAAATAAATCCACCACACAATACGCCCTATACGAGAAACGAGTCCCGGCCTCAGCCTGTCTACTGTCGATACGAAAGGTGCACTAGCTCAAGATCCCGAGGAGCTCTCCGGTCGGCGCTGTAATGAGCGTAAGCGCGCCATCGCGTGCTCACTGCGAACTATGGGGGTGCGGGTCTAGTGGCAAGCCGCCCATGTCCATCCACCACGCCTAACTAAATCTCGGATCGGTGTCACCGACATAGGGGGTGTGAGACCGACACGTGAACTATGTCACCAACCACCGCTTTGAGGCTAAGGAATCGGTCGTGGTAGGCTTACACCCAGAAGCCGTCCTTGCCCTATCGGTGGCAATCAAGGGCTACGGCCGAACACGCCGAGGACGTGTCGATCGGGGATGAGGCAATGCCAAGTCATCATCCCGACCGTTGGGGCATTTAACGACCGCCACCCTCACCCAAGATTGCGGGGCGGCCGTTAGGGTTAGCTAAACCCTAACGGGATCGGGACGCGAGTACCATCTCGCACGCGTCCTCGCTCGGGGATGCAAGTTACGTTATGCATCCGGCCCGGATGATGCTACCTACGAACTCTAAACCATAGCAATAATAACAATTCAATCAATGCATCCGAGACGTGCTCAACAGATACAAGGAACCTAGCATGGTACTACGAAGCAAAACAGAGATATGAGCATGCGAGCGGAACAACCTAGCATGGACTAACATGAGAGAACAACATACGAAGTCATGATAGTCAGGAATTCAGAACAGAGCACCTAAACTATACATGCTGATAATCACAAACAAACATACAAACAACAATCACATAGAACATCGCAGGGTCCACACAACTCCGGTAAGAAATCCTTACCTGGCCGGGGCAACTACACACAAAACCTAAGCTGCGAACGAACTCGAGCTAGCTACCGAGAACCTAACAAAACAATGATAATCATAATCCATAAGCCTAAATATAATAAAATAAACAAGGCTCGGCTCAGAGCAACTCACGCGCTCTACCGACACGCGGACGGGCAAGTGCAGCACGGCGGGGCTCTTGCTTGGCGCCGACGGCGCAGAAGGGGCTGATGGCGCGAGGACCGCACACTGGCGCCGAGCAGCGGCAGAGGCGGCAGGGCTGCGCGCGCTGCAGCTGACGGCTGGCCGGGCGCAGCGCACGCGCGCATGCAAGCGACGGGACAGCGCGGCTGGCGCGAGGTAGGTAGGCGACGCGGCGCGACGACGGCGCAGCGCGAGAGAAGCGGCGCTGGCCGCTTGCTCTCGTGGCGCGCGACAGGACGGCCGCGACGGGGGGGTCCGGGCGGCTCTGGTGCTCGCTGGCTGCATGCGATCTGGGCACTGGGCTTGTTGCTAGGCGATCCGGGCGGCTGGAGCGGGCTTCTGCTTTGGCGAGATCTGGGGATCTTTGGGCACTGCAACAAACACACACACACACAAGCTCTTCTCCTTACCTTCGGCCAACAAGAACACCCAATCGAGAAGATGAAGAGGATGAAGACTTACCTGAATGATGATTGAACCAAGGAGCTGCAAGGATGAAGAACTCGACAAGGCAATGGAGAGAAAAGCTTGGGCTGCCACACACTTTGGAGAAGAAGATGAGACAAACCTAATTTCTATTTCATTTAACCAAATGCTCCAAAACTCCCAAAATGCAAGGCTAACCATAAAATGATGCAGGAGAGCAACAAGAGCACCTAATGGCTCAATTGGTACACATCCCCACAAGCTTCCCAGAGACCGGGGTTCAAACCCCAGTTGCAAAGACAATTTCCTTTATTTTTACTTTTGCACCAAACCTTGCTCAAACCAAACCACAAATCCTTCCAAAACCTACATAAATCCATCCAATAATTTTAGCAACTGGAAAAAGACATAAACGGCCCGACGACGGCCGGACAAATTACTAAAATACCCCTAGGGCATACGGAAGACCGGGATGAAAACACGGTCGTTACAATATTCCTCCTTTTTATGACTTTCGTCCTCGAAAGTCCTTAAGACTGAAACAACACAGATAATCTGCATTCTCATCCCGTCCTTCCCGCTCACGAGCGGCCTCCTCCGAACTCGGACTCCTTCACTAAACTTTTACCAACGGATCTCACTTCTACGCAACGTCTTCGACTCAAGACGAGAATACTCATAGGCTTCTCCTCGAAGCCCAAACCCTCAATCACCGTGCAAGGGCTCAAAGTCCACAATGAGCAATGGGTCCGGCACATGCCGCCCCAACATCGATACATAAAAACACTGTGCTGGTGTTTGTCAACAAACAAACTCAACCCTACAACAAATCGGCCAAACAACTGAACCTTCCAGATTCCAAAACTAAACGGCCTACTCTTACTTCACAAGAGACCAACAAACCTCAAACCTTGACTACTGACCTTAACGAGATACAAACGAACCACCAATGGCGCATCGATCCAAAAAGACAAACTTCTCCAACAAGAACACGACCACAACACTTAAGCAACCATCTTAAGGAGAAATCGCCGAACCAAAGGCAAGGGCACCATCCTGGTACACCGGACGGCTAACAACACTCACACCGGTGAAACTTCACTCACGGCCACCTAAAAAAAAACAAGGGCCAAGCACGGACTCCACTCGGCCAAGCCAACAAACTAGAACTCCTCATCGGCCGAATGCAAACTTTCCAACGAACACCTACCAAAGAACCGACCAAGGAGAACATCGCCAGCAAGGAACATCCAACATTCCTCTCAAGGAAAACTCGGGAAGCAAGGACTAAACCATCACGCGACTATCTGCGACACAACACCTTGAGGAAAAAAAGCTCAACGACTTACCAACCAATGCCACGGCACCTCGTGCCAACTCACTCAAACGCGGCTCGCTAACGCCAACCGGGAACTCACAACAACTAGGAACAAAGCCCAAGAAGGGCTTGCTCGCAGAACTCAACCCAAACTTATAACGAGCAACGCCGCCTCCAAGCTACTACTCAACTCTTAAAATCCAACGGCTACTCAAAGGACTTCCCTTTAAGCCTAAGCCTAACTCATCTTCCAACCGTAAGCTCCACTCCCAAAACCTCACAAGGAAAACGGATAACGACAACCTCAAAGCTTACGGGTCCCGAGCCACACGAATCCGCAAGACTACCTCGCAAGCTATCACTCGAGGCTGGCATCCAAGGAGCAACTCAACCACCACAGAGGCTAGAGGGAAAGGAAATCTTCAATCCCCAAAGAACCAACAACTTGCCAGAACAACTCAACTCTTACTAGTGGCCTCGCGCTTGCGTGGAACAAACAACTCTTGCTTGCTAACAACACAAAGCAGGGACCCTCTCGCTGGGCTGACCGCTGCGCTACTCTGATCGACTACACAACTCAGAAGCTAAGCTGACTCCTGCCAAACGGGAAACGACTTCCCAGCAAGCAAACTCCAGAAGGGCAGCGAACTCCACACACGCTCGCTGACTTGCTCAAACCCAAGGCAACAGCAACCAACCTCTCTTGGAAGCAACACCTAAGAGAAAACTCAACCAATCGGACCACCAAAAGCTGAAACAAACAAAGACTTGCTCAACTGCCGAGGGAGGGGTCAACTCCCAAAACTTACTGACTAGGAACAAGACCTCAGGGCAACGCCCTTCAGCTAGAACCGAACTAGCTCTCGAAACAACAAACGAACCAAATCTTGGCCAAACACTCACAAGAGGCAGAACAACCTTTACTGCAGCCTCTAGAACACCATCCAAGAATCCGCTTAACTGGACAAACGACTACTTCCAAGCAGCCAACAAACTTTTCCTTCAAGCTAGCGCTTCCACCATTAACTCCAAGACCAAGGGAGTAACCTGACAACTCCCCGAAGGAAACGGCTCTTACAAGCAGACAACCAACGGACAGAGAACTCCACATACGCGCCTTTGTCTTGCTCCACCAGAGCAACAACATCTAATCTCACGGGGCACAACAAGGGTCCATCTCGATGAACCTCCAAATGCCAAACGGGGCAACTCAACATCACGAAACGGGAAAAACAACCAACATGGCACAAACCACTCGCCCCCACGAGCAAAACTAAACTCTAGCAACTCCAATCCACACCTTGGTCAACACCAAGCATCAACTTGCCACCACACCGAAACCACTCCGGACTTTACTCCAAACAAACACTAGCTTGCTAGTCTACCAAGACTGCTAGCAACTCCACCGAGGCTACAAACTACACGCCTCCGGCCTAGCCAATCTGAAACTCACTAGCTGGGCTCGACTGAGCTCGGAGAGGCTCTCCACAACCTAGGGTTCTTCGGCAACCTCGACACACACACCGCCTAGGCATACAATCTAACAGACAAACCGCTGAACAAACAACTCCAATTTCAAAGATCCCAACCATGTTTGGCCAACTCCAACTCCTTGGGAACCTAGAGGACCGAAACGCTCTGAGCACGCGTCATCCTCCTACTCAAAGCATCGGCCACAACATAACTTCTACCCAAGGAAGGATCTCGAACAACTCTCTTAGCCATGACGATCGAAACCACGCGGCTTAGCTACCATCGCTCTTGTTCGGTTTCCAACCGAACTCCAACCAACGATCAACAAGAAGATCCGCCAACCAAGCTTAGGCCCAACTTAACAAATCTTGCCTAAGCAACAACTTGATACCACGAGCACGGTATCCTTACCACCTCAACCAAAGCCTTACAACAACCACCTGGAGTCCAACTTCTCAAGGAACTGAGCACGAGATCTCCAAAGCAAACCCTACATGGATCTGAAACTCTCGCCACGGAACGAACCACACAAAACACACTTGTGTGCACAACTCCCAACCTTTTTTAGAGATCCAAGACTAACAAGCGCTTTTCCACAAAGCAACGATAACTCCCGGCAAATGATACAAACAATCCAAGGAACACCAAAAGTTCCATCTCCACACGATACTCGAAGCTGAGGCAACCTTGCTCTACCAAAGCATAATCATGCCAAACCAAACTTACTTTGTACCAAGCCTCTACCAAGGGTGCTTACCCCTAAGGCATCCAAAACCTCTCGCAAGGCATCGGCTCATCTCGCCTCAAAAGCATCCAACTCGCCTCATAGGCATCCAGCTCATCGATAAGCATCCAACTCATGGTCCTCACTGGACCAAATTCGCATCTACAATGCTCAACTCTCCTCAGATTTAGGCACTCGAAGGTAGTTGACCGCACTACCAACCACAAAGAAAATCTCTTGGCCTTAACACTAGCGCGAGACTCACGCGCGCACCAACATTTACCAACCGGCAACTGCCGACTTACTCAACCTCCGTAAACACGGGAAGAGGCTCCGGCTCCTCTCGAGCATCCTTTCGCTTGTAGTCCATCGACTACCACCGAACTAGCCCCTCCGCACGACCTAAACGGGTGCAAGCGCCATAAACAGATCCAAGGCTAAAGGAGTACGTTGAACTCCGAATGGCATAGAACCATCGCTATGCCCAAGCCAAACTCAAGCTCCAACTGGACTTAGTGCCAAAGTGGCACACCAACCAATGCACCTCAAGTGCTACTACTACCAAATCCACATCTCGAGGAAGCTGGGTGTTATTAAAACAAAGAGCTCGCAAGGGGCAAATATGACCCTTCATCCGCCTCAAGCCACTAACACGGCAACTTGCCAAACATCGGGCGATGGTGGAGACTCGCTAGTCCACCTCTCACAAGGGACTTCCACCACCATCCGATGAACCAAACAAAGACAGAACGGCACACCTCGGCCTCTCGAGCAGCAGGGCATCCCACACACGGATGCTAAACTCAAACCTAGCCAACTACTTTACTACTAGCAAGTAGGACTTACTAAAACATTGAGCTCTACTGGGCATCCATTTGCCAACACCGGCGTCTCCATCAACGCCAACAAACTCATCCGAATAAACTCTGCTGATCATGCCCTCCGGGAACCTCGGGGCTACAAGAGCTACTGGGGAAAAATGAAACAAACTCATCATTTGGGCTATCTGTGCCGGGACTCCTCACTACGCGCTACAAATCGCGCTGGTCTCCGCTCTCGATAGCTAAAGAGACCGCCATCAAATCTCTCATGGTTGGAGCACACTCTGCTCAAGGAGTCTCACTGAGGCGCCGCTAGCCTCTACCCCCTCCTCTAGGCAACTCAAGCTGCCGGGGCAAATCGGCATGCGGGCCTAACAACCCCGGACGCGGCCTCAACATCAACACGATCGGTCCAACTCCTCGGTCGGACATGCCAAGCGCCCTGCTCCTGCAGGTGCGATCAACATATTGGCGATCCGCACGAAGCACCACCACCCTCTCACTAGGGGAAGCGAAAAGAATCGGGCCACAAATGGCCAACGGAGTCTAAGCTCTGCGCTCTCTGCGAACGATGTCCCTGGGGCATCCGAATCTATCTGGATACCTCAACAAGTCGCTAAACAAACCGCCCAAGATGCGGAAAGTTGGTATGATGGCTCACTAAGCCCAAACCAACAACGAGTCAGAACTCGCGCTCCTCCGCTCCACAACACCAAACAAGGCATACACTAGATGATAGGTATTGTTAATTCTTAACCATTTTTCTTTCTAAAACAATAAACCTAGGCGCACTGATGGTATCTTGAGTGCTTGGTGATCATGGAAGGATGACCTACAACAAAAGGTCGGAGTCTACAGAATCTATGACTCGAGCTCGATACCAATCAGTAAAGACCCGACCCAAAAGGGGCTCTAAATGGGCCTTTACCCCAATGCATGTATTCAAAATAAAAGACATTATGAAAAATAAGTTTTGGATCCCAAGTAAAAGCAGAAACATTCAACAATCAAAACATACATTTCTAAAAGCATACTCACGATCAGAGATTTATTTAAACCATTTAAACATTCCACAAGTACAAATATCTTTGGAATCCATAAAACGTAAGAAAACATCCTAGGGCTCTGTGCCCGTTTACATGCATTCTGTGGGAAATAACAAAAGTCAAGAGTCAAGATATAATAAAATGGTCGAGATGACAGCAGAGATTCCATGATCACAGCTCCTCCTTCACCATCCTGTCTCGCGCTTGCTTGGTTACTGTGGAAAACCACAGAATAAGGGTGAGTAACGAATTACTCAAGAAGAATCCCCAACCGGGGTACAATACGATATACATGATCATCTAGAAGAATGTATGCAAGCTATGAGTATAAACACAGAATAGAGCACATAGCTTAAGTCCACACTTGGACCTCGGATGCCAACTCGTGGTCTTAGTCGGGAAATAAATCCACCACACAATACGCCCTATACGAAACGAGTCCCGCCTTCACCTGTCTCTCGTCGACACGAAAGGTGCACTAGCTCAAGATCTCGAGGAGCTCTCCGGTCGGGCGTTGTAATGAGCGTAAGCGCGCGCACCGCGTGCTCACTGCAGACTATGGGGTGCGGGTCTAGTGGCAAGCCGCCCATGTCCATCACCACGCCTAACTAAATCTCCGGATCGGTGTCACCGACATAGGGGTGTGAGACTTGGACACGTGAACTATGTCAGCCTGAACCACCGCACGTGAGGCTAAGGAATCGGTCGTGGTAGGCTTACACCAGGAAGCCGTCCTTGCCCTATCAGGTGGCAATCAAGGGCTACGGCCGAACACGCCGAGGACGTGTCGATCGCGGGGATGAGGCAATGCCAAGTCATCATCCCGACCGTTGGGGCATTTAACGACCGCCACCCTCACCCAAGATTGCGGGGGCCACCGTTAGGGTTAGCTAAACCCTAACGGGATCGGGGACGAGTACCATCTCGCAAATGCGTCCGCATCGGGGATGCAAGTTACGTTATGCATCCGGCCGGATGATGCTACCTACCGAACTCTAAACCATAGCAATAATAACAATTCAATCAATGCGGTCCAATACGTGCTCAACAGATACAAGGAACCTAGCATGGTACTACGAAGCAAGAACAGAGATATGAGCATGCCGAAGCGGAACAACCTAGCATGGACTAACATGAGAGAACAACATAGCACCTAAACTATACATGTTGATAATCACAAACAAACATACAAACAACAATCACATAGAACATCGCAGTGTCCACACAACTCCCAGTAAGAAATCGTTACTGGCCGGGGCAACTACACACAAAACCTAAGTCGCTGAACGAACCCGAGCTAGCTACCGAGAACCTAACAAAACAATGATAATTATAATCCATAAGCCTAAATATAATAAAATAAACAAGGCTCGGCTCAAGGAGCAACTCACGCGGCTCGGTGACACGCTGTGATCGGGCAGCAAAGACGGCGGGGCGCCGGGCGCGACGGCGCGAGAAGGCTGATGGGGCGCGAGGGACCGCACATCGGGCGCTGACGGGCGGTAGGAGGCGGCAGGGCTTGCGCGCGCGCCAGTACGGCTGGCTGGGCTGGCGCATGGCGCGCGCGCAAGCAAGCGGACGGACGAGCTTAGCGGCGGGCGCGGCGCGATGCGATGCGCGCGCGACGGGCGCAGCAGCGAGGCGGCGGCGCGCGGCGCGCGCGCGCGCGCGCGCTGGCTGCTCGCCCGGTGGCGCGCGACGGCCGCGACGAGGTTGGCGGTCTGGGCGGCCTGGTGCTCTCTTGCTGCGCGATCTGGGCGACTTGGGGCTTCTTTGCTAGGCGATCTCGGGCGGCGGCTGGGCTTCTTCTTTGGCGCGATTCGGGGATCTTTGGGCGACTGCAACAAACACACACACACACAAGCTCTTCTCCTTACCTTGGCCAACAAGAACACCCAATCGAGAAGATGAAGAGGATGAAGACTTACCCGGAATGATGATTGAACCAAGGGAGCTGCAAGGATGAAGAACTCGGCAAGGCAATGGAGAGAAAAGCTTGGGCGGCCACACACTTTGGAGAAGAAGATGAGACAAACCTAATTTCTATTTCATTTAACCAAATGCTCCAAAACTCCCAAAATGCAAGGCTAACCATAAAATGATGCAGGGAGAGCAACAAGAGCACCTAATGGCTCAATTGGTACACATCCCCACAAGCTTCCTAGGAGACCGGGTTCAAACCCAGTGCAAAGACAATTTCCTTTATTTTTACTTTTGCACCAAACCTTGCTCAAACCAAACCACAAATCCTTCCAAAAACCTACATAAATCCATCCAATAATTTTAGCAATCGGAAAGACATAAACGGCCCTGACGGCCCGACCAAATTACTAAAATACCCCTAGGGCATACCTGGAAGACCGGGATGAAAACCTGGGTCGTTACAAGGCTGTTACAGATGAGTGTCGAGGGCCTCGCATGTAAAGACCCGACCCAAAAGGGGCTCTAAATGACCTTTACCCCAATGCATGCATTCAAAGTAAGGACAATATACAAGTATGATTTCAGATTCCAATTAAAATTAAAACATTCAGCATTCAATCAGAAATCAATACAGTTTACTGAAACCTGTCCCTGTGTCCAAGTACCTGTTTCAAGACAAATACATGTCCAAAAGTTTACTCTGATCAGAGATTTATTAAAATCATTCAAAACCTTCTCAGATACAACAATGCTGGAATCCACAAAACATTGAGAAAACATCCTAGGGCTCCGTGCCCGACTACATGCATTCAGGGGAAATAAAAAGACAAGAGTCATAAGATAAAAATCAGAGACAACAGCAGGTTCCCATGATCACAGCTCCTCCTTCAGCGATCCTGTCTCGCACCTTGGTTACCTGTGGAAAACCACAAAATAAGAGTGAGTAACGAATTACTCAGTAAGAATCCCCAACTGGGGTACAATACGATATACATGGTCATCTAGATGAATGTATGCAAGCTATGAATATAAACACAAAATAGAGCACATAGCTTAAATCCACATATAAAACTCGGATGCCAACTCAGGGTCTTAGTCTGGAAAACCACCACACAATACGTCCTATACGAGAAACAAGTCCCGCCTCGGCTGCTCTCATCGTCGTCTGAAAGGTGCACTAGCTCAAGATCCCGAGGAGCTCTCCGGTCGGCGCTGTAATAGGCGTATGCGTGCACCTCATGCTACTGCAGACTCTAGGGGGTGTCGGGTCTAGTGGCAAGCTACCCAGGTCCAGTCACCATGCCTAACTAAATCTCTGGATCGGTGTCACTAACATAGGGGTGTGAGACTTGGACACGTGAACTATGTCAACCTGAACCACAGCACCTGAGGCTAAGGAATCGGTCGTGGTAGGCTTACACCAGAAAGCCTTCCTTGCCCTAACAGGTGGAAATCAGGGGCTATTGCCAAACACGTTGAGGACGTGCCGACTGCCGGGGACGAGGCAATGCCAAGTCATCATCCCGACCTTTGGGGCATTTATGTAGCAACCCGACCCGAAAGGGTTCTAAAATAGGCCGTTACCTCAATGCATGCATTACAAATCTACAGAAAATTTGCAAGATGGTGTTCGGATTCTAAGTAAAAATTAAAACATAAAACATCCATTTAAAAAGTCAACATAATTTCCTGAAACCTGTCCCTGTTTCCAAGCACCTGTTTCAAGACAAATACATTTCCAAAACTTACTCTGATAAGAGATTTATTTAAAACATACAAACTTTACAACAATGCTAGAATCCGGAAATACATTCAGAAAACACCCTAGGGCTCCGTGCCCAACTACATGCATTCAGAGGACATTTAAATCATAAACATAAAACTCAGAGTTGAACAACGGGTTTTCCATGATCATGACTCCTCCTCCGGCCATCCTGTCTCGCACACAGTTACACTGTGGAAAAACCACAAAAATAAGGGTGAGTAACGAATTACTCAGTAAGAATCCCCAACCGGGGTACAATACGATATAATCAGTCATCTAGTACCAAAGCATGCAAGCAAGCAGCTACCAACACAGATCATAGCTCAACGAGCTTACAAAGAAAGATCCGAGTCATCGAAGTCTCCTACTTAGGCCTAAGGATTGGATACACCGACCAATCCCGGACATCACCGAGGTATCTTTCACTGTGGGGAATGCACTGATCCCAAGAATGTACTCAAGGGCCTCCTTGCCCTTGCTACTAATCTGGACTTACGGGAGAGTACCCGAAGTCTGGCTCTAACGGAAGGAATGGTGTACTCAGGACATTAGCCCGGGGGAGCTCTCCGAACCTGCAACTAACGCGTGTGCGCGCACACCGCATGCTGCTGCAACCGGCGTAAATGCGGGGGCCTAAGGTCAAACTACGCGGGCCAAGTATGCATGCCTATGACTCGAAAGCGGTGTCACTGATCACAGTAGCGCGAGGCCCTCGGCGCTCATCTGTGCAGCATGATCCACCGACCTGAAGCTAAGAATCGACCAGGCGTGCTTACACCGATGGCGTGGTTCGCTCTAGCGAGCTACAAACTAGGCTTATGCGAAGTGGGTAGCTAAATCCACAACCGGCGGGTCAGGGGGGGGGGGGTGAAGCAAGATACGTTATGCTGCGCACACTTTACTCCCGACCTGAGCTAAATCCAGCTTGGCGATCGGGGGGGAAGCAAGATACGTTATGCTGCACACACTTTACTCCCGATCAGTGGGGACAAAGTACGTTATGTCCGCTCAGCCTCTGGATGATGACAAACCCTACAACTCTATCTAAGAGTACAGAGTAAAAAGCAATGATTCCTGGCTAGCAAACAATGACCGACATCAATCACATTTACCTAGCATGATACTACGAGCTTAGCAGAATCATAAGCATCTTTGTGAGAACAAACCTAGCATGACACTAACATGTAAAATCAGGCAAACATGCTAGCAAGAATTCAACCAAACAGCTCTATCTCTAACATGCTCATAACAGTCAGCAAACAAGCAAGGCATATCATGAAAATATCGCAGGGCCCACACAACTCCGGTAAGAAATCCTTACCTGGTCGGAAGGCAACAACACACAATAAAATTAACTGCGATCGAACCCGAGCAACCTATAACGAGCCAAACAAACACATCAATAATCACAAAATAGGCCTAAATAATAATAAAATAAATAGGGCTCGGCTCGGGAGCAACTCACGAGGCGCGGCTGACACGCGAACGATCCGGCTGATTTGCGGCTGCACGGGCTAGGCAGCTAATGGGCGCAGACAGGCGCAGGGATGGGCGCTGGGGCGTTGGGCTCGGGCGCTGGGCGAAACAGGGGCGCGTGGGCGCTAGCTCGGCTGGGCGACGGAGCGCGGAACGGCTCGGCATAGGGACAGCGCGCGGGCGCGAGCGACACGACGCGACGGCTCGGCATTGGGCGACACGGGCGCGGACGAGACCTGGCGACACTGTGCGGCCGGGCTGGGCGAGCTCGGGTTGGCGACGCGACCTGACGGGCTAGGGCGACACGGACCAGGGCGAGGGAGCGCGACACGGCACAGGGGCTGGGGCGACACTGTGCGAGGCAGGGGCTCAGGTGACCCGAGCTGGGCTCGGGCTGGGGCTGCACGGGCGAGCAGGGGCTAGGGCTCGCTGGGGCTGCTCGGCTTGGTGGGGGGCTCGGGGAGAGAGAGAGAGAGAGAGAAAGAGAGAGAGAAAAGGGATTTTGGAAAAACAAATAAAAGAAAATGGGAAATAAAAGGAAAATGGGAAAAAAGGGAAAATATGGGATTTTTATCCAATTTTCCATCCTTATCCACTTTTAAAACCTTAAAATCCCATTTCCCGTGTAAAGACCCGACCTGAAAACGGTGCTAAACCTAGGTGTTTACTCAGACTGCAAGTGAAAAGCATAAAAGGACCCGACCAGGGTCGAGTTGTAAAACCTTTCAAACATAAGGGCGGAAAACATTAAAAAAATAAAGTAACATTCATTAAGCAAAACCTTTCAAAATAAAAGCAGTGACTGATCAGTACTTTCCTTAAAACATAAAAACAGTTCAAAACATAAGTTTTCCCTACGGACCAATGTCCAACTACATGAAATCATAAAGGTAAAATAAGACACACGGCAGTGTCAAGCAAAGCATCCATGATCTCCCGGCTCTCCTCCGCTAGCTTGACTCGGTCTTTTGTCCCAAGTTACCTGGTGGAAAACCACAGAAATAAGGGTGAGTACAAACATACTCAGTAAGAATCCCCATCCGGGGTACGATACGATGCAATCAATCATCTAGCAACCTAGTACACATGCCACAAATATCAACACGGATCTTAGCTCAACGAGCTCACAAGGCAAATCCGGAATCCTCGGAAGTCTCCTACTTCCGGCCTAATGATTGGCTCTCAAAACCAATCCTGGGACATCTCCGAGGGTTTTTCCCCCTCGGCCAATTGATCAGCTCAAAAACCGATCCCAAGGATGTCCGACACCCTCGAGGGTCTTCCTCCCTCGACCAATTGATTAACTCTAAAGTCAATCCCAATGGGTGTCCTCAAGGGCCTCTTACCCTCGCTTATAATCTGGACTATCTCGGAGAGTACCCAAGTCCGGCTCTAAAGCGGAAGGAATTGGTGTACTCACGAACATTAGCCCGGGGAGCTCTCCGACCGGCGACTAACGCGTGTCGCGCACACCGCATGCTTCTTGCAACCGGCGTAAATGTGGGGCCTAAGTACAAACTACGCGGGCAGTGCACGCATGCCTAAGACTCGAAACGGTGTCACCGAACACAGAGTGCGAGGCCCTCGGCACTCATCCGTGCACACTGTACCACCGACACGAAGCTAAGAATCGGCCAAGGTAGGCTTGCACCGTTGGCAGGGTTCCGCTCTAGCAGGCTACAAACTAGGCTTATGCCAATGAGGTAGCTAATCCTCACTGGCTGCCGGGGGAAAGAAATGTATGCTATGCTTCGCTCTACTCCCGACCGGTGGGGACAAGGTACGTTATGTCCGCTCTCAGCCTCTAGATGATGACAACCCTACTACACTAGCTAGAGTATAGAGTAAACGATTCCTGGCTAAACATACATAACCATCATCAATCATATATAACCTAGCATGCTACTACGAACTTAAAGCAGGAATCTCAAGCATGCTGGAAGAACAATCCTAGCATGGCACTAACATGTACAAACAAGCAAACATGCTAGCAGGAATGCAATCACAAGCTGTCCTATCCACTAATCATGTTCATAAAAGTAAACATGCATAAAAGGCACAATCAGGAAAGCATCGCAGGGTCCACACAACCACGGTAAGAAATCCTTACCTGGAAATAAGTGGAAAAAGCTAACACGAGTCAAGCAAGACCCTCGAACTTTAAAACGAACTCGAGCAACCTAGGCATATTAAAAAAAACATCCTAAATAAAAATACAGCAGCCAGCAGCTTAAAATCAAAAAGGAAAAAGGGTCGAGAATTACCAGCCGAGAGGACACGGCTCTCGGCATCAAGGGGCAGGAAGGGGCACTGCTGGTGCGGCTGGGCGCTGGCGCTGGGCGCTGGGCGCTGAGCTCGGGCGCGCGGCAAGGCGAGCGGACGCGCAGGAGCGGGCGGGCTGCACGGCGTCTGGACGGTGGGGTAGCGCGCGGGCGATCGGCTGCGAAGATGATGCGCGAGCGAGCGGGCTCGCTGGGCGTGTCGCGCTGCAGGCGACGGGACTGGGCGTCAGCAGACGGCGACGGGCGGTGATGGGCGTGCGACGGCGGGGCTTTTGGTCGCAGCGTCGCGGCTATCGGGGCAAGGGTGGCGAGCGGCGCGGGCGGTGCGGTGCAGTGCGATGTGGTGGGTGGCTTTGGCTCGGCTGGGTGGTGCGGCTGGGTGGTGCGGCTGGGTTAGGGTGCTTGGCTCGATTAGGAGAGAGAGAGAGAGAGAGTGGCGGCTATGAGGGGAAAAATAGGGGTTTTCTTGATTTTCCTTCTTTTCCCTATTTTAAATATGTTAGGAAACCTAAATTCCCTTCCCAAGGCTTCCTCTTGCGGGTCCCGGCTAAAGCAACTTTTCTTTCTTTTTAATTAAGGCCCTTTTCTAAAACTCCAAATTCACCATTTTGGGCAAGGGTTCAAATCCCGATGGAACCATTAATTTTCAATTAATTTTCCCATTAACCTAAATGCTACCAAACTTCCAAACAACTAACCCAAACTCCTTGGGTTTTGCATTCAACATCAACAAGTCACAACGATGGCCGAAATGACCCTGAAATCCTGAAAATCCTCAACCTCTGGCCGGGGAGCAGAAAGACCAAAATACCCTCGAAGGTTATAAAGCTCTAACGGCCCAACCGATTGCCCCAATACTGAACCGAGAGTACCTGGGAAACCGGAATGGAAAACTGGGCCGTTACATCCCGGCTTCCTCCTTCGAGACCCGACCGAAGCAACCTTTTCCAATCAATAAAAATCACTTAAATCCAACTCCCAAAGCAACACTAAGGGCTCGGGCTCGAATCCCAAAGGAAGCATACAACCAACCATCACTTTGCCAAAGGCCAAACCACAACCGAGCATCCAACCGACTAGCCCAAACATCTCGGGACTCGCAGCCAACAACAAACAAGCCTTGACAAAGGCAGGAACTACCTCGAAGCCCTGAAAAACACAAATCCTGCCCGGAGAGCCAAAAGACCAAAATACCCCCAAGGGTCAAAACCGCTCTAATGACCCAACAAACAACCAAATCTTGACTCGAAGGCACCTCGAAAACTGGAATAGGAAACTGGGCTGTTACAATTTAACAGTCTGCCACCCTCACCCAAGATTGCAGGGCCTACCAGTCGGGTTAGCTAAACCCTAACGGGGTCTAGGGACGGAGTACTACCTCGTACGTCCCTGCCATGGATGCAAGATACTTTATGCATTCGGGCCCGGATGATGCTACCTACCTACATTCTAACATATCCTATCAATAACATACAATCCAATACAATTTAATACGTGCTCAACAGATACAACGAACCTAGCATGATACTACGAAACAAGAATAGATACGAGCATGCCAGAACGGAACAACCTAGCATGGACTAACATGAGAAACAACATAAGGAATCATGCCAGTCGGGAATTCAGAACAGAACACCTATCGCTAAACATGCCGATAAACACAACAAACATACAAACAACAATCACATATAATATCGCAGGGCCCACACAACATCGGTAAGAAATCCTTACCGGTCGAGAGGCAACTACACAAAAAATCCTAATCTGCGATCGATCCCGAGCTAGCTAACGAGAACCTAACAAACATAATAATAATCACAATCCATAGGCCTAAATATAATAAAATAAATAAGGCTCGGCTCGGGAGCAACTCACGCTTGGCGCGATCGACACGTCTGACGACGCGAGATAAAGACGGCGAGGCCGGTCTTCTTTGGGCGCTGATGGGTTGCTGGTACGCACGCACGCAGTCGGCCGGGCGCGAATGGCGTCTTGCTGGCACGACGCTGGGGCGCGGACGGGATGGCTGGCGCAGGCGCACGGGCGCAGAAGAGCTGGACACGGGCGGTGAGCGGATCGCACGCGCGGCGGGCGGGGCGAGCAGGGCACGGACGCTGACTGGGGCGGCGAGCGAGATGCGCAGGCGCAGGCTGCTGCGCGCCAAGCGCTGGGTGAGGCAGGGGCTGTCAGGCGTGCTTTGGGCGGCTCGGGCTCGCTTGGCTGGTGCGATCTCGGGCGGCTTTGGGCTTCTTTGTTGGTGTGCGACGAAGGCTGCTGGTTGGGGGCTTCTCTCGGCTGGCTGCAACCTAACACAACACACACACACACGCTTCTATTTACTCGGCCAAACAGCACACCAAACGGAGGAGGAGAAGAAGAAGACGAAACTTACCCGGAACGACGATCGGATCTAGGGGCTGCTAGGGAGAAGAGAATCGGCTAGAGGAGCTTGGGAGACAAGCTTGGGCGGCAAGATGAGTTTTGGAGAAGAAGGAACAAAAACCTAATTTCTTTTTCATTTAACCAAATGCACCAAAACTCCAAGGAACCAAGGCTAACCAAGACATGTCGCAGAAAGAGCAACAAGAGCTCTCAATAGCTCAACTGGCACGCATCCCTACAGGCTTTCTCGGAGACCCGAGTTCGAATCCCATCTGCAACACAATTTTCCTTTATTTTTACTTTTGCATCTAACCTTGCTCAAACCCATCCACAAAGCCTCAAAAACCTACATAAACCCATCCAATAATTTTAGCAACTGGAAAATGACATAAACGGCCCTGACGGCCCGACCAAATTACCAAAATACCCCTAGGGCATACCTGGAAGATCGGGATGAAAACCTGGGCCGTTACAATATTCCCTCCTTTTTATGACTTTTGTCCTCGAAAGTCCTTAAGACTGAAACAGCTCAGGATAATGCAATCTCATCCCGTCCTCCCCGCTCACGAGCGGCCTCCTCTGAACTCTGACTCCTCCACTGAACTTTTACCAAACGGATCTCACTGATACGCAACGTCTCCGTCTCAAAGACCAGAATACTCACAGGCTTCCCCTCGAAGCCCAAACCTCAATTAGCTGCAAAGGGTCAAAGTCCACAATGAGCGATGGGTCCGACACAAGCTGCCTCAACATCGATACATGAAAAACACTGAACAGCTGACAATGACGGAGGAAAGATCACCGATATGCAACTCTGCTAATCCTCTCGAGAATCTCAAATGGCCCAACAACAGGAGACTCCTCTGCTCCCGCTTACCAAACCTCTACATACCTCTCATCGGTGCAACCTTAACATGATCTTACTCAGCATGCAAGTTAAATATGATAACAAGCGGTTTAGAGCTTATATTTAAAAACCTTTCAAAACATATGAGAAGGGGGAGCCCTTAAAACAGAACCAACAATTTTCAGTTTAAACAATCCAACAAAGTAAAACAACCTGGCCAGTGTTTAATAAAATGTACAATACAATTTAAGCAACGTTTTAAACAAGGTCCCCTAGGACTCCTGCCCATCTACATTTGAATAAACAATGCAATAATAAAAGACAGAGTGCCGGCGGTTCCCCATGATCAATCAGCCTCCTCCGCTAGCCCTCCCGGTGTTGTCCCAAGTTACTGAAAGATAAATAAGGGTGAGTATAAACATACTCAGTGAAGAATCCCCAACCGGGGTACAATACGATACATCGGACATCTAGCACCTCAATATGCAAGCAAACAAACTATCAACACAGGATCATAGCTCAACGAGCTCATAACACAAGATCTGGAAACCTCGGAAGTCTCTTACTTCGGAATCATCGGAAGTCTCCTACTTCCGGCCTAATGATTGGTTCTCATAACCAATCCGGGACATCTCCGAGGGTCTTTCTCCTCGGCCAATTGATCACTCAAAAACCGATCCCAAGATGTCCGACACCCTCGAGGGTCTTTCTCCTCGACCAATTGATTTGCTCAAAAGCCAATCCCAATGGGTGTCCTCAAGGGCCTCTTACCCTCGCTAACAACTCGGACTATCGGAGAGTACCGCGCACCGCTCTAAGCGGAAGGAACCGGTGTACTCACGAACATTAGCCCGGGAGCTTCTCTCGACCGGCAGCATTAACGCGTGCTTGCGCGCACACCGCACGCTCTTCCCGCGCAACCGGCGTAAATGCGGGGCCTAAGGGCAAACTACGGGCGTGCACGCATGCCTAAGACTCGAAACGGTGTCACCGAACACAGTGGTGCGAGGCCCTCGGCACTCATCTCGCGCACTGTACCACCACCGACTGAAGCTAAGAACCGCCAAGGCAAAGCTTGCACCGCTGGCGGTGGTTCCGCCTAGCGAGCTACAAACTAGGCTTATGCCGATGTGGTAGCTAAATCCACATCGCGCCGGGGAAGCAATGTACGTTATGCTTCGCTCTACTCCCGACCGGTGGGGACAAGGTACGTTATGTCCGCTCTCACCCTCGGATGATGACAAACCCTACTACTCTATCCAAGAATACCGAGTAAATCAATGATTCCCTGGCTAGCAAGCAATGACCGACATCAATCACGTTTACCTAGCATGATACTACAACTTAAACAGAATCACAAGCATCTTTGGAAGAACAAACCTAGCATGGCACTAACATGTAAAATCAACAAACATGCTAGCAAGAGATCAAACAAAGTCGCCTATCACTATCATGCTCATAACAACAAAAGCAAACATACAAGGCACAATCGAGACATATCGCAGGGTCCACACAACCACGGTAAGAAATCCTTACCTGGGACAAGCAGAAAATAATCACAAATCAACCAAGCAATCCTCGAGCCTCTAATCGAACCCAAACAACCATCCGAGAAGCCACAAGGCTCGGGCCAACCAGCACACAACAGGCAGGCTGGGCGCTGGGCACAGGGGCGCAGGCGTGGCGCGCGGCGCAGCACACGCACGCAGGGCGTGGCGCCGGCGCGCAGCACGCGCGCTGGCTGGCGGCGCGGGCAGCGGCGCAGCACGGGCGCGCTGGGCGGCAAACAAAAGCGCGCGCGGCGCTTAGCGCTAGCTCGGGCGGCGACACACTGGCGCGCGGCTTGACAGAGGAGCGCCGACGCGCGCGCGAGGCGAGCGACGACGCGATGGGCTCGGGGGGCGCTCGGGAAGGCACGACGACAGTAGGGGCGAGCGACTTCGGCACGGAGACGGCACGGCGATGCCGACCTGGGGGCGGCGCGACCGGCGACCAAGGCGAGGCGATGCGATCTGGACTCGGCGCGACCAAGGCGAGGGCGACGCGATCTGGACTCGGCGCGACCAAGGCAAGGGCGACGCGATCGGGCGCTGGGGTGGCTCGGCACGGCTAGGGCGAGGGCGACGCGATCCGACTCGTGGCGGGCGATGCAGAGGCGTCCGTGCGGCGAGGGCATGGTCAATGAGCGGTCCGATGCGGCCAGGGGGTGGTGCGGCTAGGGCATGGCTGGGTGGCTAGGGCATGGCTGGGTGGCTAGGGTTGGGTCTTCTTGGTGAGGTCGGCTAGGAGAGAGAGAGAGAGAGAGAGAGAGAGAGAGAGAGAGAGAGAGAGAGAGAGATTGCAAAACAAGGGGAAAGGGATTTTCTTGATTTCTCTTCCCTTTTTCCTAATTTAAACAAGCCTTAAAGTCCTTAAATCCCAATTCCCGGCTTCCTCCTTCGAGACCCGGCTGAAGCAATCTCTTCCAAACAATAACTCTCACTTAAACAAACTCCCAAAATCATCTCTAAGGGCCTGGGCTCGAATCCCAAAGGAAACACCCAAACAACGATCACTTTGCCCAAAACCCAAATCACAACCGAACTCCCAAACGAGTACCCCAAACATCTCGGGACTCATGACCACCAACATACAAGCCTCAACAAAAAGCGGGAGCCGCCTCAAGCCCCGAAAAACCACATATCCCTGCCCGGGAGCAAAAAGACCAAAATACCCCTAAGGGTCAAAACAGCTCTAACGGCCCAACCTAACCACTGAATCTGAACCGGAAGCACCTCGAGAACTGGAATAGAAAACTGGGCCGTTACACATCGGTGCAACCTTAACATGATCTGTCCAACCTCAAACTCCAAATCCCGACGCCGATCATCGGCGTAACTCTTCTGCCTGCTCCTAGCATTTAACATACGAGCTCTAACCCTCTGCACTGCACCGCTGGTCAAATGCAGCAACTCAGGACCCAAAACAAAACTGATGGCCACCAACCTTTTCCCAGAACACTGGAACCCTACAATACTTACCATACAATGCCTCAATGGAACCACAAGAACTGACCGCTGAGAACTGCAACCCAAGGCAACCTCATAAAACCACACTGGTCTCCCGCTGCCTAATCACGGAAACACCAACTCGCAACAAGCTCCAAAGGATCTAGATCACTCCTCCCAAAAGACCATCGATCAGAGGGTGAAAACCCTACTGGAACTGCACTCGGACCGCAAGCCTCTAAGAACACTCTCTAGAACCACGGTCCGCCAACGAACTACCTAGAATAAACCTTTGTTGCCACACCCTGGTGACAACAACTCCAGCCTGAAACTGACTTGCCTCTACTCCATAGAAATGACAACTGCACACGAAACGAGGTGCGAGCTCTAGCTACTGAAACCAATCCTCCAAAAATCTTAACTCACACAACAAGCTCGACTAACTGACAGCTCCCACATGGAAACTTACAACCCCACAACTTGAGTGCTACGAACTCGGAAGCCCAAACAACTACAAACTGCATAGCTATGCCAATCCACTCAACTCTAGCTCGACTAAAATCATTGACTGGACAAGCCAGCCTTCCAACAACCGGGCCTCAGAGGGCTCCCTCCACCAAACTTACCTCCATGCAAGCAACGGAACGAAGCTTGCCTCAAATATGAAACACATCTCACAAGTCCAAACGATAACACATACAGGCTTAAGCCTCAAGCTTAGGCTTATTGCACCTTCCCACCGAAACTTCATAAATGGAACTCCACTACTCAGTTAACACCAACTACCAAGAACCAGAATACCAATAATGGCTGGCAGAGCACAAGCTACACTAACCAGCAAGGATCCCTCAAAAGGTCAAGACCCTAATCCAACCACAATGGTGCAACCTCATCCACAACTGATACAAGGGGCTCTTCAACTACAAAGGTGCAACAGCTTCCAAGCCAACACACAAAAACCTTAACCAACTAGGCCAAACACTCATAGGAGGCAGAACAACCCTTACTGCAACTTCCAGAACACCACTCACGAGTCCGCTTAACTAGGACAAACAACTGCTTCCAAGCAGCCAACAAACTTTTCCTCCTACTAGCACCACTACCACCAATTCCAAGACCAAGGAATAACCTGACAACTCCCAAGGAGAAACAGATCCTTACAAGCGGACATCCGAAGGACAGAGAGTTCCACAACCGTTCGCTGTCTTGCTCAGCTAAGCACAACATCCAACTCTCCCAGAGGCAACAACAAGGGGTCCGCCACAGACTGGACCGCCAACCATGGGCAAGATAAGACTCACCCCCAAACACCAAATAAGGGCAACTCTCAAACTCTGGAAACAGGAAAGACATCCGCCAGGGCAAAACCACTTGCCCCACTAGCAAGGCTAACTTCTAGCAACTCAAAAACCACACCTTGATCAACACCAAGCACCAACTTGCCACCACACCGAAACCAATCCGAACTCGACTCCAAACAAACTCCAGCTTGCTAGCCTACCAAATCTGCCAGCAACTCACCTGAGGTCTACAACCTACACGACTCCGGCTTGCCAACTGAAACTCACTACCTAGGCCTAACTGAGCTCTGGTGAGGCTTTCTACAACCAGGGTTCTTCGGCAACCCTCGACACACACTGTCGTCTAATGGTCTAACATCCAACTGCCTGAACAAACAACTCCCTTTTTCCAGCATCACAACCATGCTGGCCTGCTCCGAACCTCGAAACCAAAAAGACCAGAAACGCTTCAGAATGTGTCATCCTCCTACTCAAAGCATCAGCCACAATGTAGCTTCCACCCAGGGTAAGAATTCCGAGCAACACTCTTAGCAACTACGGTCAGGAACTACGCGGCTTCACTACAACCACCATTTGTTCAGTACCATCTGAACTCCAACCATGAACAACAAGAGGTTCCTCCAACCAAGCTTAGGTTCAACTAACCAAACTTGCCTAAGCAACAACCGGGCTGCGAGCATGGTATCCTTACAACCACAACTAAAGCCTTACGACGTCCACCTGGAATCCAACTCCTCCAAGAACTGAGCACCAGTTCTCCAATGCAAACCTTACATGGTTCCGAAACTCTCGCCACCAGAACGAACTACACAAAGCACACTTGTGTGCACAACTCCCAACCTTCCTTCAGAGATCCAAGACTAACAGGTGCTTTCCAAAAGGCAACACTAACTTCTGGCAGAGATACAATCAACCAAAGGAACACCAAGAGTTCCATCTCCACACGATACACGAAGCAGTGGAAACCTTGCTCTACTAAAACATAACGATGCCAAACCGAACTTACTTACCAAGTCTCTACCAAGTGTGCTTACACAAAGGGCGTCCAACTCTTCTCATGAGACATCTAACTCACCTCATAGGCATCCAACTCATCTCATAGGCATCCAACTCATGGTCCCTCTGCTGGACCAAACTTGCATCTACAATGCACAACACTCCTCAGATTTAGGCACTCGAAGGTAGTTGACCGCACTACCAACCACAAGGATCTTTTGGCCTTAACACTAGCGTGAGACTCAAGCGCACTAACACTTACCAACCGTCAACCTGCTGACTTACTCAACCCCCAGTAACACTGGGAAGAGGCTCCAGCTCCTCTCGAACATCTTTCACTTGTAGTCCTTCGACTACCACTGAACTAGCTCTCTTACACGACCTAAACAGGTGCAACTGCCACAAACGGATCCAAAGGCTAAAGAAGCACTGAACTTCGGACGAGTCATAGAACCATCTGCTATACCCATGCCAAACACAGGCCTGAACCAGACTTAGTGCCAAAGCGGCACACCAACCAATGCACCTCAAGTGCCACTACCACCAAAACTACATCTTACTACAAATAGGCCAGCAAGGTCACAACCTCAAGCGACAAAAACTATGGCTAGGCATACGAGGCTAAAACTCAAACAACCTTGCCTATGGCATCTCATCTAACTGAAGTCTCACGGCTTACTCTTGCATCTCCACATGATGCTCAACAAAACTCTGGCCGGCTCTCTCAACATGCAGCAGCTAGCTCTGCCCTAGGAGCTCACAATAAGAAGAGTGCTCAACTCTACAAGACAACAGAGGAAACCACCAACGGATCAAGTCCAATGGGAACACTGCTCGCTGCACCCTTAACCACAGGGTTCTGGCTCACTAGCTACAACATAACAACATCAATCTGCAAGGGAACAAAGATGTCTCTACATCCTCCACGAAGACTACTAACTCTACAGCCATTCTCTGGGCAATCAAACAATCCGTTAAGGTTCAAGATCAACACTTGAACTACCCAGGCTAGTCCACATCGGGACCTGCTCCACAACACTACACAAGGCATACACTAGATGAAAAGTATTGTAAATTCTTAACCCTTTTCTAAAAACGGTAAACTTAGGCGTGCTGATGATGACCGCCGAGTCTTTGGTGATCATGGGAAAAATGACCTACAACAAAAGGTCGGTCTCTGAGAATCTATGACTCGAGCTCGATACCAAGCTGTAAAGACCCGACCTAAAAGGGGCTCTGAATTCGACCAGTTTTCATCCCGGTCTTCCAGGTATGCCCTAGGGGTATTTTAGTAATTTGGTCGGGCCGTCAGGACCGTTTATGTCTTTTTCCAGTTGCTAAAATTATTGGATGGATTTATGTAAGTTTTTGAGGCTTTGTGGATGTGTTTGGGCATGGGGAGATGCAAAAGGAAAATTGTGTGTTAAAGTGTGTTTGGTGGGTTTCAACCTGTGTGGTCCGAGAAGTCGTGGGTGGTGTGGCAGTTGAGCTATTGAGAGCTCTTGTTGCTCTTTCGCATCACATCTTAGTTAACCTTGGATTTTGGAGTTTTGGTGCATTTGGTTAAATGAAATAGAATTAGGTTATTCCATCTTCTTCTCCAAAACACCTCTTGGCCGCCCAAGCTCTCCATCTCCATAGCCTTGCCGATTCTTCATCCTTGAATCTCCTTGGGTTCGATCATCATCATTCCAGGTAGGTATTCATCTTCTTCATCTTCTTCATCTTCTCGATAGGTTGTTTCTTGGCCGAAGGTAAGAGGAGGTGCCCATGTGTGTGTGTGTGTGTTGTTGCAGTCCGCCAGCGCCGAGATCGCCCACCACCGGCAGACCGCTGAAAGCAAAGACGCCCAGATCTCACCAATGAGCCGTCGCGCGCGCCAAAGAAGCAGTCCGGATCTGCCGAGCAAACACGCCCCGAACGCGTCGGTCAGCCTGCATCGCCGTCACACACAGCCGCGCCCGCCCGAACCATCCATCGCGACGCCCGGTTCGCGCGAGCCCGCCGTCGCACGATTCGCGCCATGCAGCAGAAGAGATCGCCCGCGCCGCGCGCGCTTAAAGCGCTGCTCGCTCGCGCGCGCCAGCTCGCGTCGCGTCGCATGTCGCAGACGCCGCGCGCCGCGCGCCGCCGCGACGCGCTCGCCGCGCGCCAGCGCCGCCCGACGCTTCGCCGCGCGCCGCCGCGCGACGCGCGCTTCGCTTCGCGCGCGTCCTGCCTCGCCTGCGTGCCGTGCCGTGCCGTGCAGTAGCAGCGCCAGCAGCAGCTCAGCCGCTGTCGCACGCCTGCGCCAGCCCGCGCCAGCCGCCTGCCAAAGCGCCAGCCACCCGCACCGACTGCCGAAAGACTTCACTCGTGTCGTCGTGCGTGCCGTGAGTGTGCCTGAGCCGAGCTCGCTTGTTTTATTATATTTTAGGGCTATAATGGTGATTTCTATTGTGTTTGTTAGGTTCCGTTAGCTAGCTCGGGATCGATCGCGCGTAGGATTTTGTGTGTAGTTGCCTCCCGGCCAAGGTAAGGATTTCTTACAGGGGTTGTGTGGACTCGGTATATTTGTGATTGTTGTTTTGTATGCCTGTGTATGATTACTAGCATGTTTAGCCCTAGGTGCTCATTTCGAATTCTGATGGCATGAACTCTTGTATTGTTTCTCATGTTAGCCCATGCTAGGTTGTTCTATTCTAGCATGTTCGATATCTGTTCTTGCTTTGTAGTATCATGCTAGGTTCCTTGTATCTGTTGAGCACGTATTGGATCGCATTGATTGAATTGTTATTATTATTATTGTTAAGGTTTAGAATTCGGGTAGATAGCATCATCCGGGCCCGATGCATAAAGTATCTTGCATCTATGGCAAGGACGTTCGAGACGAGTTCTCCGTCCTTGGACCCCGTGAGGGATTAGCTATCCCAACCGGTAGGCCATGCAATCTTGGGTGAGGGTGGCGATCGTTAAATGCCCCAACGGTCGGGATGATGACTTGGCATTGCCTCGCCCCCGGCGATCGACACGTCCTCGGCGTGTTCGGCCGTAGCCCTTGATTGCCACTGTTAGGGCAAGGACCGCTTCGGTGTAAGCCTACCACGGCCGGTTCCTTAGCCTCAAAGTGCGGTGGTGGTACAGTGACATAGTTCACACGTGTCGAGTCTCACACCCCTATGTCGGTGACACCGATCCAGAGATTTAGTTAGGCATGGTGGATGAACTCGGGCGGCTTGCCACTAGACCCGGCACCCCGAGTTTGCGGTAGCATGCGGTGCGCGCGCTTACGCTCATTACAGCGCCGATGGAGAGCTCCTCGGGATCTTGAGCTAGTGCACCTATCGTATCGACGATGAGAGCAGCCGAGGCGGGACTCGTTCCCGTATAGCGCGTATAGTGTGTTGTGGTATTTTCGGACTAAGACCACGAGATGGCATCCGAGGTCCAAGTGTGGACTTAAGCTATGTGCTCTTTTCTGTGTTTGTACTCATAGCTTGCATACAATTTTCTAGATGATCATGTATATCGTATTGTACCCCGGTTGGGGATTCTTACTGAGTAATTCGTTACTCACCCTTACTTATCTTTCGAGTAACCTTGGCGCGAGGCGGGATGGATGAAGGAGGAGCCGTGATCATGGAATCTCTTTGTCATCTCTCGATTATTTTATTTATTTATCATGACTCTTGACTTTTGTTATTTCCCCTGAATGCATGTAGAGCGGGCATAGAGCCCCGGATGTTTTCTTACGTTTTATGGATTCCAGCATATTTGTACTTATGGATTGTTTCAATGGTTTAAATAAATCTCTGATCAGAGTATGCTTTTAGAAATGTATGATTTGGTTGATGAATGTTTCTGTTTTTACTTGGGATCCGAAATGTATTTTTCATGATGTCTTTTAATTTCACTACATGCATTGGGGTAAAGGCCCATTTAGAGCCCCTTTTGGGTCGGGTCTTTCTGATTGGTATCGAGCTTCGAGTCATAGATTCTCAGAGATCGACCTTTTGTTGTAGGTCGTTTTTCCATGATCATCAAGACTCAGCAGTCAGTCATCAGTACGCCTAGGTTTACTATTTGTTGTTGAAAAAGGGTTAAGAATTTACAATACTGTCATCTTGTGTATGCCTTGTGTAGTGTTGTGGAGCGGAGACGAGCAGGTTCTGGACTGGTTGTTGGTTTGGGCTAAGGAAGCCATCATGCCAACTTTCCCGCATGCGAGCAGTTTGTTTAGCAGCTTGTTGAGGTATCCAGATAGATTCGGATGCCCCTGGGACATCGTCCCCGAGGGGAAGCGAGCTTAGTCTCCCATTGCCATTTGTGGCCCAATTGTCGCTTTTCCCTAGTGAGAGGGTGGAGGTGCTTTGTGCAGATCGCTAGTATGTTGATCGCACCCAGAGAAGCAGGACGCTTGGCATGTCCGACCGAGGAGTTGGACCGATCGTGTTGATGTTGAGGCCGCGTCCAGGGTTGTTAGGCCCGCATGCCAGATTTGGCCCCGGCAGATTGAGTTGCCTAGAGGAGGGTAGAGGCTAGCAAATACCGAGTGAGACTCCTTGAGCGAGTGTGCTCCGGCCATGAGAGATTTGATGGCGTGTCTTTAGCTATCGAGAGCGGAGACCCAGCGCGATTTGTAGCGCGTAGTGAGGAGTCCCGGCACGAGATAGCCCCGGTGATGAGTTTGTTTCAAAGATTTTTCCCCAAAGCTCTTGTAGCCCGGAGGTTCCGGGAGGGCATGATCAGCAGAGTTTATTGAGACGCGAGTTTGTTGGCGTTGATGGAGACGCCGAGGTTGGCAAATGGATGCTGTAGAGCTCGATGTTTTAGTAAGTCCTACCGCTAGTAGTAAAGTAGTTGGCCAGAGTTTGAGTTTAGCATCCGTGTGTGGGATGCCCCATTGCTCAGAGGCCGAGGTGTGCCGTTCTGTCTTTGTTTGGTTCATCGGATGGTGGTGGAAGTCCCTTGTGAGAGGTGGACTAGCGAGTCTCCACCGATCGCCCGATTGTTTGGCAAGTTGTCGTGTTAGTGGTGGAGGCGGATGAAGGGACATCTTTGCCCCCATGCGAGCCTCTTTGTTGTTTAATGCACCCACTTCCTCGATGCGGATTTGGTAGTAGTAGCACTTGAGGTGCATTGGTTGGTGTGCCACTTTGGCACTAAGTCTGGTTCGAGCTTGAGTTTGGCTTGGGCATAGCAGATGGTTCTATGCCGTTCGAATTCAGCGTACTCCTTTAGCCTTGGATCTGTTTATGGCGCTTGCACCCGTTTAGGTCGTGCGGAGGGCTAGTTCGGTGGTAGTCAATGGACTACAAGCGAAAGGATGCTCGAGAGGAGCCGAGCCTCTTCCCGGTGTTTCGGAGGTTGAGTAAGTCAGAGTTGCGGTTGGTAAATATTGGTGCGTGTGAGTCTCGCGCTAGTGTTAAGGCCAAGAGATTTTCCTTGGGGTTGGTAGTGCGGTCCAACGACCTTCGAGTGCCTAAATCGAGGAGAGTTGAGCATTGTAGATGCGAGTTCGGTCCGGTGAGGACCATGAGTTGGATGCTTATCGGATGATTTGGATGCCTATGAGGCGAGTTGGATGCTTTTGAGGCGAGATGAGCCGATGCCTTGCGAGAGGTTTTGGATGCCTTAGGGGTAAGCACCCTTGGTAGAGGCTTGGTACAAAGTAAGTTTTGTTTGGCAAGATTATATTTTGGTAGAGCAAGGTTGCCTCACTTCCAGTATCGTGTAGAGATGGAACTTTTGGTGTTCCTTGGATTGTTTGTATCGCTGCCAGGAGTTATCGTTGCTTTGTGGAAAAGCGCTTGTTAGTCTTGGATCTCTAATGGAAGGTTGGGAGTTGTGCACACAAGTGTGTTTTGTGTGGTTCGTTCCGTGGCGAGAGTTTCAGATCCATGTAGGGTTTGCTTTGGAGATCTCGTGCTCAGTTCCTTGAGAAGTTGGACTCCAGGTGGTTGTTGTAAGGCTTTGGTTGAGGTGGTAAGGATACCGTGCTCGTGGTATCAAGTTGTTGCTTAGGCAAGATTTGTTAAGTTAGGCCTAAGCTTGGTTGGCGGATCTTCTTGTTGATCGTTGGTTGGAGTTCAGTTGGAAACCGAACAAGAGCGGTGGTAGCTAAGCCGCGTGGTTTCTGATCGTCATGGCTAAGAGAGTTGTTCGGATCCTTCCTTGAGTAGAAGTTATGTTGTGGCCGATGTTTTGAGTAGGAGGATGACGCATCCTGTAGCGTTTTGGGTCCTCTAGGTTCCCAAGGAGTTGGAGTTGGCCAGCATGGTTGGGATGCTGGAAATTGGAGTTGATTGTTCAGGCAGTTGTCTGATAGATCGTATGCCGGCAGTGTGGGTGTCGAGGGTTGCCGAAGAACCCTAGGTTGTGGAGAGCCTCTCCAGAGTTCAGTCAGGCCCAGCTAGTGAGTTTCAGTTGGCTAGCTGGAGGCGTGTAGTTGGTAGCCTCGGTGGAGTTGCTAGCAGTCTTGGTAGACTAGCAAGCTAGTGTTTATTTGGAGTAAAGTCCGGAGTGGTTTCGGTGTGGTGGCAAGTTGATGCTTGGTGTTGACCAAGGTGTGGATTGGAGTTGTTAGAGTTTAGTTTTGCTCGTGGGGGCGAGTGGTTTGTACCATGTTGGTTGTTTTTCCTGTTTCCAGGATGTTGAGTTGCCCCGTTTGGCATTTGGAGGTTCAGTCTGAAATGGACCCTTGTTGCGCCTCGTGAGATTAGATGTTGTTGCTCTGGTGGAGCAAGACAGTGAGCGTATGAGTAGTTCTCTGTCCGTTGGTTGTCTGCTTGTAAGAGCCGTTCCCTTCGGGGAGTTGTCAGGTTACTCCCTTGGTCTTGAAGTTAATGGTGGAAGCGCTAGCTTGAAGGAAAGGTTTGTTGGCTGCTTGGAAGTAGTCGTTTGTCCAGTTAAGCGGATTCTTGGATGGTGTTCTAGAGGCTGCAGTAAAGGTTGTTACGCCTCTTGTGAGTGTTTGGCCAAGATTTGGTTCGTTTGTTGTTTTGAGAGCTAGTTCGGTTCTAGCCGAGGGCGTTGCCCTAAGGTCTTGTTCCTAGTCGATAAGTTTTGGGAGTTGACCCCTCCTCGCCATTGAGCAAGTCTTTGTTTGTTTGGTTTGGTGGTCCGATTGGTTGAGTTTTCTCTTGGGTGTTGCTTCCAAGAGAGTTGGTTGTTGTTGCCTTGGGTTGAGCAAGAGGCGAGCGTGTGTGGAGTTATTTGCCCTTCGGAGTTTGCTTCTTTGGGAAGTCGTTTCCCGTTTGGCGTGAGTCGGCTTAGCTCCCGAGTTGTGTAGTCGATCGAGTAGCGCAAATGGTCACCCAATGAGAGGGTTCCGCTTTGTGTTGTTAGCAAGCAAGAGTTGTTTGTTCCGCGCAAGGGCGGAGGCCACCAGTAAGAGTTGAGTTGTTCTCGGCAAGTTGTTGGTTCTTTGGGGATTGAAGATTTCCTTTCCCTCTAGCCTCTGTGGTGGTTGAGTTGCTCCTTGGAGGCCACCTCGAGTGATAGCTGCGAGGTAGTCTTGCGAATTCGTGTGGCTCAGATCCGTAAGCTTTGAGGTTGTCGTTATCGATTTTCCTTGTGAGGTTTTGGGAGTGGAGCTTACGGTTGGAAGATGAGATAGGCTTAGGCTTAAAGGGGAAGTCCTTTGAGTAGCCGGTTGGATTTTAAGAGTTGAGTAGTAGCTTGAGGCAGCGTTGCTCGTTATAAGTTTGGGTTGAGTTCTCACGAGCAAGCCCTTCTCGGGCTTTGTTCCTAATTGTTGTGAGAGTCCCGGTTGGCGTTAGTAGAGCCGCGTTTGAGTGAGTTGGCAACAGAGGTGCCGTGGCATTGGTTGGTAAGTCGTTGATTTTGTTTTCCTCAAGGTGTTGTGTCGCAGATAGTTGCGTGATGGTTTAGTCCTTGCTTCCGAGTTTTCCTTGAGAGGAATGTTGGATGTTCCTTGCACCGGCGATTTTCTCCTTAAGATGGTTGCTTAAGTGTTGTGGTCGTGTTCTAGTTGGAGAAGTTTGTCTTTTTGGATCGACCGCCGATTGGTGGTTCGTTTGTATCTCGTTAAGGTTTGTAGTCAAGGTTTGAGGTTTGTTGGTCTTTTGTGAAGTAAGAGTAGGCCGTTTAGTTTTGGAATCTGGAAGGTTCAGTTGTTTGGCTTGATTTGTTGTAGGGTTGAGTTTGTTTGTTGACAAATTGTGCACAGTGTTTTTATGTATCGATGTTGGGGCAAAGCATGTGCGGACCCATTGCTCATTGTGGACTTTGAGCCCTTGCACTGATTGAGGGTTTAGGGCTTCGAGGAGAAGCCTATGAGTATTCTGGTCTTGAGTCGAAGACGTTGCGTAGAAGTGAGATCCGTTGGTAAAAGTTTAGTGAAGGAGTCGAGTTCGGAGGAGGCCGCCGTGAGCGGGAAGGACGGGATGAGATTGCAGATATCTGTGTTGTTTCAGTCTTAAGGACTTTCGAGGACGAAAGTCATAAAAAGGAGGGAATATTGTAACGACCAGTGTTTTCATCCCGGTCTTCGGTATGCCCTAGGGTATTTTAGTAATTTGGTCGGGCCGTCGGGACCGTTTATGTCTTTTTCAGTTGCTAAAATTATTGGATGGATTTATGTAAGTTTTGAGGCTTTGTGGATGTGTTTGGGCATGGGGAGATGCAAAAGGAAAATTGTGTGTTAAAGTGTGTTTGGTGGGTTTTGAACCCTGTGGTCCGAGAAGTCGTGGGTGGTGTGGCGGTTGAGCTATTGAGAGCTCTTGTTGCTCTTTCTGCATCACATCTTAGTTAACCTTGGATTTTGGAGTTTTGGTGCATTTGGTTAAATGAAATAGAATTAGGTTATTCCATCTTCTTCTCCAAAACACCTCTTGGCCGCCCAAGCTCTCCATCTCCATAGCCTTGCGATTCTTCATCCTTGCATCTCCTTGGGTTCGATCATCATCATTCCAGGTAGGTATTCATCTTCTTCATCTTCTTCATCTTCTCGATAGGTTGTTTTGTTTGGCCGAAGGTAAGAGGAGGTGCCCATGTGTGTGTGTGTGTTGTTGCGAGTCCGCTCAGCGCCAGATTCGCCCACTGGCCGGCCAGACCGCCGAGCAAAGACGCCCAGATCTCACCAGCGATGAGGTCGCGCGCGCCAAGAAGAAATCCGGATCTCGCCCGAGCAAAGACGCCCGAACGCGTCGGTCAGCCCGCCGCCGCCGCCACCAGCAGCCGCCAGACCCGATCCATCGCGACGCCCAGTTCGCGCAGTTCGCTGCCGTCGATTCGCGCGCGCAAGAAGATCGATCCAGCGCCGCGCGCGCCGCTTGCCGCCGCCGCGCGCGCCAAGCGCCGCGTCGCGTCGTCGACGCTCGACGCCCGCGCGCGCGCCAGCGCCTTGAGCGCACAAGCTTCGCGCGCTCGCGCGTCCCTGCCGTGCAATGCAGCAGCCAGCGCCAGCCTGCCGTGTCGCCTTGCCAAGCGCGCGCAGCGCAGCCACGCGCCAGCCAGCGCCGCCACTTCACCAGCCTGACACAAGAAGCATTTCGCCCGTGTCGTGCGTGCGTGTGAGTGCCCCGAGCCGAGCTGCTTGTTTTATTATATTTTAGGGCTATGATGGTGATTTCTATTGTGTTTGTTAGGTTCCGTTAGCTAGCTCGGGATCGATCGCAGCGTAGGATTTTGTGTGTAGTTGCCTCCGGCCAAGGTAAGGATTTCTTACCGGGGTTGTGTGGACCTCGCGGTATATTTGTGATTGTTGTTTTGTATGCCCGTGTATGATTACTAGCATGTTTAGCCCTAGGTGCTCTGCTCAATTCTCGTGGCATGAACTCTTGTATTGTTTCTCATGTTAGCCCATGCTAGGTTGTTCTATTCTAGCATGTTCGATATCTGTTCTTGCTTCGTAGTATCATGCTAGGTTCCTTGTATCATTGAGCACGTATTGGATTGCATTGATTGAATTGTTATTATTATTATTGTTAAGGTTTAGAATTGGTAGATAGCATCATCGGGCCCGATGCATAAAGTATCTTGCATCTATGGCAAGGACGTTCGAGACGATTCTCCGTCCTTGGACCCCGTGAGGGATTAGCTATCCCAACCGGTAGGCCCCGCAATCTTGGGTGAGGGTGGCGGATCGTTAAATGCCCCAACGGTCGGGATGATGACTTGGCATTGCCTCGCCCCGGCGATCGACACGTCCTCGGCGTGTTCGGCCGTAGCCCTTGATTGCCACTGTTAGGGCAAGGACCGCTTCACGGTGTAAGCCTACCACGACCGGTTCCTTAGCCTCAGTGCGGTGGTACAGGTGACATAGTTCACGCGTGTCCAGTCTCACACCCCTATGTCGGTGACACCGATCCGGAGATTTAGTTAGGCATGGTGGATGAACACGGGCAGCTTGCCACTAGACCCGGCACCCCGAGTTTGCAGTGAGGATGCGGTGCGCGCTTACGCTCATTACAGCGCCACGATCGGAGAGCTCCTCGGGATCTTGAGCTAGTGCACCTATCGTATCGGCGATGAGAGCAGCCGAGGCCGGGACTCGTTCCGTATAGCGCGTATAGTGTGTTGTGGTATTTTCCGGACTAAGACCCTGAGATGGCATCCGAGGTCCAAGTGTGGACTTAAGCTATGTGCTCTTTTCTGTGTTTGTACTCATAGCTTGCATACAATTTTCTAGATGATCATGTATATCGTATTGTACCCCGGTTGGGGATTCTTACTGAGTAATTCGTTACTCACCCTTACTTATCTTTCAGGTAACCTTGGCGCGAGGCAGGATGATCAAGGAGGAGCTGTGATCATGGAATCTGCTTTGTCATCTCACGATTATTTTATTTATTTATCATGACTCTTGACTTTTGTTATTTCCCCTGAATGCATGTAGACGGGCATAGAGCCCCAGGATGTTTTCTTACGTTTTATGGATTCCAGCATATTTGTACTTATGGATTGTTTCAATGGTTTAAATAAATCTCTGATCAGAGTATGCTTTTAGAAATGTATGATTTGGTTGATGAATGTTTCTGTTTTTACTTGGGATTCGAAATGTATTTTTCATGATGTCTTTTAATTTCACTACATGCATTGGGGTAAAGGCCCATTTAGAGCCCCTTTTGGGTCGGGTCTTTACAGGCTCTAAATGAGCTTTTACCCGAATGCATGCATTCAAAGTAAGGACAATATACAAGTATGATTTCGGATTCCAATTAAAATTAAAACATTCAGCATTCAATCAGAAATCAATGCAGTTTACTAAAACCTGTCCCTGTCTCCAAGCACCTGTTTCAAGACAAATACATGTCAAAAAGTTTACTCTGATCAGAGATTTAATAAAATCATTCAAAACCTTCTCAGATACAACAATGATGGAATCCACAAAACATTGAGAAAACATCCTAGGGCTCCGTGCCCGACTACATGCATTCAGGGGAAATAAAAAGACAAGAGTCATAAGATAAAAATCAGAGACAAACAAAGAGTTCCCATGATCACGCCTCCTCCTTGGCGATCCTGTCTCGCACCTTGGTTACCTGTGGAAAACCACAAAATAAGGGTGAGTAACGAATTACTCAGTAAGAATCCCCAACCGGGGTACAATACGATATACATGGTCATCTAGATGAATGTATGCAAGTTATGAATATAAACACAGAATAGAGCACATAGCTTAAATCCACATATAAAACTCGGATGCCAACTCAAGGTCTTAGTCTGGAAAACCACCACACAATACGTCCTATACGAGAAACAAGTCCCGGCCTCAGCCTGTCTACTGTCGATACGAAAGGTGCACTAGCTCAAGATCCCGAGGAGCTCTCTGGTCGGCGCTGTAATGAGCGTATGCGTGCACCGCATGCTACTGCAGACTCTGGGGGGTGTCGGGTCTAGTGGCAAGCTGCCTAGGTCCAGTCACCATGCCTAACTAAATCTCTCGATCGGTGTCACTGACATAGGGGTGTGAGACCTGGACACGTGAACTATGTCAGCCTGAACCACCGCACCTGAGGCTAAGGAATCGGTCGTGGTAGGCTTACACCAGGAAGCCGTCCTTGCCCTATCAGGTGGCAATCAGGGGCTACTGTCAAACACGTTGAGGACGTGCCGGCTGTCGGGGACGAGGCAATGTCAAGTCATCATCCCGACCGTTGGGGCATTTAACAGTCTTCCACCCTCACCCAAGATTGCAGGGCCTACCGGTCGGGTTTGCTAAACCTTAACGGGGTCCAAGGACGGAGTACTACCTCGTATGTCCCTGCCATGGATGCAAGATACTTTATGCATTCGGGCCTAGATGATGCTACCTGCCTACATTCTAACATATCCTATCAATAACATACAATCTAATACAATCTAATACGTGCTCAACAGATACAACGAACCTAGCATGATACTACGAAATAAGAACAGATACGAGCATGCTAGAACGGAACAACCTAGCATGGACTGACATGAGAAACAACATAAGGAATCATGCCAGTAGGGAATTCAGAACAGAACACCTATCGCTAAACATGCTGATAAACACAATAAACATACAAACAACAATCACATATAATATCGCAGGGCCCACACAACACCAGTAAGAAATCCATACCTAGCCGGGAGGCAACTACACACAAAATCCTAAGCTGCGATCGATCCCGAGATAGCTAACGAGAACCTAACAAACATAATAATAATCACAATCCATAGGCCTAACTATAATAAAAATAAATAAGGCTCGGCTCGGGAGCAACTCACACGGTGCGACTGACACGCGGACGGGCAGACAGCACGGCGAGGCTGCTGCTGGGCGCTGATGGCGGCAGGGCAGCACGCTGGCACGGCTCGGATGGGCGTGCTGGCACGGCGCTGGGGCGCGGATGGGCTGGCTGGCGCAGGTGCACGGGCGCAGACGAGCTGGACACAGCGGGCGAAGCGCACGCACGGGCACGCACGACGACGACGGCAGCGCGGCGGGCGCGGCGACGCAGACGCTACGCGGGACGGACGGGCTCGAGGGAGCTGGCTGCGCGTTGACGCTCTGGGACGGCGATGGGCGCGCTGGGACGTGCTGTGCGACATGCTGCTCGGTGCCTAGGCGTCTGGGCGAGGCAGGGGCTGTCTGGGCATGCTGGGCGGCCTGGGCCTGCTGCTTGTGCGATCTCGGCGGCCTAGGCTTGTTGCTGGGTGCGACGAAGGCTACTGGTTGGGGGCTCCTCTCGGCTGGCTGCAACCTAACACAACACACACACACACGCTTCTATTTACTCGGCCAAATAGCACACCAAACGGAGGAGGAGAAGAAGAAGATGAAACTTACCCGAAACGACGATCTGATCTCGAGGCTGCTATGGAGAAAAGAATCAGCTAGAGGAGCTTGGGAAACAAGCTTGGGCGGCAAGATGAGTTTTGGAGAAGAAGGAACAAAAACCTAATTTCTTTTTCATTTAACCAAATGTACCAAAACTCCAAGGAACCAAGGCTAAGCAAGACATGTCGCAGAAAGAGTAACAAGAGCTCTCAATAGCTCAACTGCATGCATCCCCACAGGCTTTCCCGGAGACCTGGGTTCGAATCCCAGCTGGAACACAATTTTCCTTTATTTTTACTTTTGCATCTAACCTTGCTCAAACCCATCCACAAAGCCTAAAAAACCTACATAAACCCATCCAATAATTTTAGCAACTGGAAAATGACATAAACGGCCCTGACGACCCGACCAAATTACCAAAATACCCCTAGGGCATACCTGGAAGACCGGGATGAAAACCTGGGCCATTACATCGCACTACTATACTCAGTGACACCACTTCCGAGTCTTAGGCATGTGAACATGGCCCTCGTAGTTTGTCCCTAGGCCCCCACATTTATGCCGGTTACAGCAGCATGCGGTGTGCGTGCACATGCGTTAGTCTCCAGTTCAGAGCTCTCCCCCGGGCTAATGTTCGTGAGTACACCACTTCCGTTCCAGTTTAGAGCTAGACTTCGGGTACTCTTCCTTTAGTCAAGTTATAGCTAGCCGAGGGTAAGAGGCCCTCGAGGACACCTATTTGGGATTAGTTTTTTAGCTGATCATTTAGCCGAGGGAGAAAGACCCTCGAGGGTGTCTGACATCTATTTGGAATCATTTTTTGAGCTGATCATTTGGCCAAGGAAGAAAGACCCTCGAGGATGTCTTGGGATTGGTTAGGAGAGCCAATCATTAGGCCGAAAGTAGGAGACTTTCGAGGATTCCAGATTTGCCCCGTTAGATCGTTGAGCAATATTCTGTGTTGGTAAATGTTTGCATGTATACTAGGTTGCTAGATGACTGATGTATCGTATTGTACCCCAGTTGGGGATTCTTACTGAGTATGTTTGAACTCACCCTTATTTCTGTGGTTTTTCCACCAGGTAACTTGGGACAGCATCGGGACGGCTAGCGGAGGGAGCTGTTTGATCATGGGAGCTACTGGCACTCTGTCGTGTCTTTCTTTACTGCATTTATTATTCAGCATGTAGTGGGACATGAAGTCCTTAGGGGAACTTTCTTATTTGATGTTTTAACTATTTTGAATGATTTTATAAAATTTTGGCCAGGACTTGTTAAGCTTTTATTTCTTATGCTTTATGAAACTGTTGGTGATGTTTAAATGTTCCCCTCTCTTTGATGTTTGAAAATTTTTAATTTGAGCACGGAAATGTTTGTAAACATATTTTACTTGCATGCTAAGTGAGAACCCAGGTTTAGGACTATATTTCGGGTCGGGTTCTTACATATGCAGTCCAAGTAAGCATTGCCTAAAGACTCGGAAGCGGTGCCACTGATCTACAGTAGTGTGTTACCCTCGGCATTCAGCTGTAGCAGCCTGTACCACCGACCTGAAGTTAAGAACCGGCCAAGGTAGGCTTACACCGTTGGCTGAGTTCCGCTCTAGTAGGCTACAAACTAGGCTTATGCCGATGCGGGAACTAATCCTCATCGACTGCAGGGGTGCAAGCAAAGTACGTTATGCTTCGCAATGGATCCCGACCGGTGGGGACAAAGTACGTTATGTCTGCTCCCAGCCTCTAAATGATGACAACCTGACAGTTCTATCTAAGATTTCAAATTAAATGATTCTTGGCTAAACAAACATGCTCGACAGTACAAACACATAACCTAGCACGATACTACGAACTTAAAGTAGGAATCACCGAACATGCTAGAAGGACAAACCTAGCATGACACTAACATGTAGAAAAAAAAGGTAAACCTGCTAGCAGAGATCAATCAACAAGCAGTCCTATCCACTAACATGCTCATAACAATCACATGCATACATGATACAATCATGATAATATTGCGGGTCTACATAACCCTGATTGTAAAACAATAATAGTGTAAAGTGCTCCTTGAGCTGTAGATTCATACAACCTATCAACAACAGACAAAAACATATTAAACAATCTAGCTAGCTAATACTAAACTGGGAACCAGGAGTAAGGGATCTGAGAAGCTACCTCGCTTGCAACACTAGAGTTCTCGGCAAAGCACTGTGGAGACATCCAGTCATGCTCTCGGCTAGGGTATCAGAACAACAACAAACACAACACCAATTAGCTCTCAGTCATAGAGTAAGCAACATACCAACCAAAATAGCCTTGGTTCACGGCTAGGTCTAACAGAACTCACCTCAACAACAAGGTCTCCTCGGTGGACAATGATGCACCAGGTAGATGCGGCTCTCCCGGGGTCTCGGCTTGAAGAAGCTTGCGGCTAGGGTGCTTGTGGCTAGGGAACTTGCATACACAACATGACTCAATTAAGGAGCAACCAACAAGCAACCAAAAGGCCTTGGCTAGGGGAGGAAACTTACCTCACAATTCTCGGCAGCAAGGTCCAAGGCAGTTGCGACACCAAGGTTTAGGCTGGCTCGGTTTTTTAGGCAAGACAAGGGAGAAGGTAAGACTTGAGTGATGGCGATCACATGGTGAGGATGGTGATGATTTTTGGCAGCCACAGCCAAGATCAAGATCGAGACAAAGGTGAAGGTGTTCTTAGCAACCACTAGATGGAGGAGTTAGAAGTTGGCTCGGCTAAGGATTCCTCGATGCTAGGCTAGAATGAAAAAAAAGGCCAGAAATTCGGCAATAAGAAGAAGGAGATGAATAGAGAAGGGAATTCGGCAAGGTGGAGAAGAGAAGAGAAAGATCGCACGAAGGAGAAGAAGCTTATGCTGCTAGGTCTCGGGAAGAATCGCAAATTGAAGGGAAGGAAAATATGATTCCTACTTTTGATTTTGTCGATTGGAAATCCTGGCCATCTTGACTTCGAGTCCCAGCCACAACACATTTTTCTCTTAATTTATCTCTTTTAAAAACAAGCCTCCAAAACCTAGCTGGTCATATGTTAGAGTCCTAGCAGCAACACTATTTAAAATTCTTTATTTTTCCTTCCTTTGACTAAACTCCACCCTACAAGCCACCATGGTTCGAATCCCAGCACCAACACAATTAATTCCTCTATTTTATTTAAAAGCCAAACTCCCAAATCCAACACCCTTTGAGTCCCAACAAGTACACAAATAACTCTTATTTTTCTATTTATAACTGGAAGACCTCCAAATAACTCAAAATGCGTTCCAACCCTGTAAACCTGAAATCGAAGAATAACTGAACTCAAAGAACGATAGAAACAACCCTAAACCCTGGCTATTTGCAAAACCGGCCCTTAGGGCAAGATGACCAAAATGCCCCTAAGGGCCAAACTGCCCTAACGGCCCAACCAAAGAACCAAAAAACTAACCGAACATACGTGGGAGACTGGAGCGGAAATCTGGGTTGTTACAGAGCAACTGTTAGGACCCGACCTAAAACATGGTACTAAGTGGATCCTTACTTAGCATGCACATAAAAACATTAAAGAATTTAAAACAAATATTACATAGCTCCTGTTTAAAACTGTCAAATCCTCTAACCTATTCAAAACATTTATTTCAACCTTTAACAAAGCAACCCTGGCCAGAGTTTATTTCAAAACCAACACATTTCAAAACATGACATTCCAAGTATTTAAGTAAGTTCAAACAAAACTCGACAAAAGTTTAAAACATCCAGAAATACCAAAACAGTTAAACAGGTTCCAAATAGTAAAAATCCTAGGGCTCTGTGCCCGCTACATGCTGACAACAATAAATAACAAAAAATAAGGTAAGCAGAGTTGCCGGCGGAGTCCCATGATCGAGCAGCCACTCCCTTAGTCGTCCAGTCGCTTCAGAGAAGACCAACGAACTCCAATGCTTTCCTACAAACCTCAAGGAAACTATCTGAACCACCGACCGGCGACTGATCCTAAAGGAAACCTTCACCAACTGGTACTGGTCGAAAACAACTAAGCCACTAACTTAAGGAGCACTCCACTTACCAAGGCCAAGGGGCGCACTCTTAGTTCACCAGACGGCTAAAACCACTCAGCCAGCTCCTGCATGGCTCCTTCATAAGCTAACCACACACATTTGCTGAAACTTTAGCCACAACCACACTAAACAACAAGGTCCGGGCACAGGCCCACCACGGCCAAACCAACGGACTGGGGCCCCTCAACGGCCTACCACGACCATTTCAACGCAAACTTCTAATGGTAACTAGCCTAAAAGAAAACACCGCCAAACCAGGACTCAACCAAAATCCTCACATGGCAGTCCCGAGTAACAAGGAAGATAACACCACGCAGCTACTCACAAACACAACAACATGGGGGTAATACGAACTCAAAGGTCCTACCATCCAAGGGCGCTGAACAACTGTGCCAAACTACTCAACTCTGGCTCAGCTATAACACCAACTGAGAACTTGCAACATCTAGAAAAAAAGACCCGAGAAGGCTTGCTCTACTAAACTTAAATCCAAGCATATAACAGGGCGGAGCTCGCCTCAAAGGTGACACGTAACTCACAACTCCACTGGTTACTCTAAAGGACTTCCTCCTTTTAACTTAGGCTTAAAGCGTCTTCCAACGAGAAACTCCACTCATGGGACATCTGTAAGGACCCGACCTGAAATAAGGTCCTAAACCTAGGTCCACACTCAGCATGCAAGTTAAATATTTCAACAAGCGGTTTAGTGCTCATATTTAAAACTTTTCAAAACATTTGGAAACGGGGAAAACTTAAAGCATAACCAACAATTTTGATAAAGCAAATCCAAATAAGGTAAAACAAGCCTGGCCATTAATTATAAAAGAACATTCAAAACAGTTTGAACAACTTTAAACATCATTCCCCTAGGACTCCTGTCCATCTACATGCTGAATGAATAAATGCAAATAATAAACGACAAAGTGCCGGCAGTTCCCATGATCAATCAGCTCCCTCCGCTAGCCGTCTCGGTGCTGTCCCAAGTTACCTGGTGGAAAACCATAGAAAATAAGGGTGAGTATAAACATACTCAGTAAGAATCCCCAACCGGGGTACAGTACGATACATCAGTCATCTAGCACCCTAGTATACATGCAACACACACGAGCTCAGAAACATCAGGTTGGCTCAGGCTAACCGCCGAACTAGAAATTGCCTATTCAAGGACTTACAACCACAACCTACACTAGGTTCTACACCGGGATGCCCATCGGGGTCTTACACAACCTAGGACGCCATGATGCCCATCAGGGTCTTACACATAAGGATGCCCATCGTGGTCTTACACCTGCTAGACTCAGTGATGCCCATCGGGGACTTACACACCAGGATGCCCATCGGGGTCTTACTCCACAAATTCAATGATGCCCATCGGGGTCTTACACATACGGATGCCCTTCGGGGTCTTACACCTCTAGCCATCAATGCTGCCCAACGGGGTCTTACACATCTAGGATGCCCATCGGGGTCTTACACCAACTATCAATGATGACCATCGGGGTCTTACTCATACGGATGCCTATCGGGGTCTTACACCTCCAAAACAATGATGCCCATCGGGGTCTTACACATACGGATGCCCATCGGGGTCTTACACCTCTAGCCATCAATGCTGCCCAACTTGGTCTTACACATCTAGGATGCCCATCGGGGTCTTACTCCGGCTAGGATCACAGAGATGCCCATTGGGGTCTTACACTCCCTAGCAATCCTTATGATGCCCATCGGGGGCTTACACATAAGGCAACAATGCAGTGCCCATCGGGGACTTACCCAAGCGGGACCGAAACTAGAAACTCCTACAGTCTTCTACACTATACATCACCTGCTTATCCTTAGCATGGAACTAACAGAATATAACAGGAACAAGGTTATGCCAGGGTAAGAAAAGTCCCTAGCATGATACTACGAACTCAAGCAGGAATCAAAAGCATGCTGGAAGAACAAACCTAGCATGGCACTAACAGAACAACAAGCAAACATGCTAGCCAGATTTCAAGCACATGCTGTCCTATAGCTAACATGCTCAAAACAGTAACCAAGCATACAAAGCACAATCCTAAAAGCATCGCAGGGTCCACACAACCACGGTAAGAAATCCTTACCTGGAAACAAGCAGAAATAACTATCACAAATCAACCAAGCGACCCTCGAGCTTCTAAGTGAACCCGAGCAACCTAAGCATTTAATAAAAACAACCTAATCAAATAACCAGCAGCCAACAACTTAGAGCCCAAAGAAGAAAAGACTCAGGAATTACCAACCGAGAAGACACAAGGTCTCGGGCCAACCCTCATTGCAAGGCAGACTGTCGGCAGCAAGGAGGCAGGCAGGGAGCTGGCGCGGCAGGGGACGCATGCGTTGGGCGCTGGGGCGCTGGGTGCAGGCGCTGGGCGAGCAGACACAGGCTTGGTGAGGTAACTGCGCGGGGGCGACTCGTGCAAACGCGGGCTGGCGCAGGCGAGCAAACGTGCTGGTACGGGCGCGCGGGTGAGGCGTGGATGGAGACAGAGACGCAGGCGCGCTGGCAGCGGATGCAGACCAGCTGCAAGGGAGAGGCGTCTGGGCTGCGAGGACGGCACGCAGGTGACGCGTCTGGGCGGCTGCGAGCGGTGCTGGGTTGGGCGACCTGGTGCAGAGCGGTGCGGCGCAGAAGCTAGGGCTGAGCGACCTGGTGCGGTGCGGTGCGGCACAGCTGGGAGGCCTGGTGCGGCTAGGGTTTGGTGGGATTGAGAGAGAGAGAGAGAGAGAGAGAGAGAGAGTGCGGCAAAAGGGAATTTTCTTGATTTTCTTTCCTTTTCCTAAAAAACTCATTTAACTCAAACTCCCAAATCAACATTTAGGGCAAGGGTTCAAATCCCAAAGGAAGCACATTAATTAACAATAGTTTTGCTAATTACCAACTCACCTCCAAACTTCCAAAAACTAGCCCAAACATCTTGGGTCTTTCAACCAACAACAATCAAGCCTCGACAAAGGCAGGAGTGATCCTGGAATCTTGAAAATCCACAAATCCTACCCAGGTAGCAAAAGACCAAAATACCCTCAAGGGTTAAAAATAGCTTTAACGGCCCAACCAAACAACCGAATATTGAATCGGAAACACCTGAGAAACTGGAATAGAAAACTGGGCCGTTACAACATCTCAATCGGAATAACCCAAAGAACACGAATAACCATAACAACAATGGCGGACGAATCACGAGCAACACGAACCAGCAAGGCTACCTCAAAGGTCAAGACTCGAGGCTCGCAACCACAGTGCAACTCACCCACCACTGACACTAGGGGTTCTCAATCTCCAAAGATCCAACAACTTTCCAGCACAATGCAACACTCTTGAACTGGACTGGCCACTTCCCTCAAGTGGCCGAACAACTCTCAACTTGCTAGTAACACAATGCAGGAATCCTTTAACTAGGCTGGCCTCAACCCTCAAGATGCCGAACAACTTACAACTTGCTAGCACCACTCCAACCGACTCCACATGTAAAGACCCGACCCGAATAAGGTCCTAAACCTAGGTCTTTAACCTCTTATGCATGTAATAAAACTCGAAATCATAAATACGGAATTACAAACTTTAAAACAACAAAAACATTCAGGGAAATTTCGTTTATTTAGACCTGTCCTTGTGTCCAAGCACCTATAAAAAACATTTATCAAAACCAACCCTTGCAGAGTTTCTTTTTATTGCAAGTTTAGACATCCAAAACAAATCTAACAACAAATATTTTAACATCCAGAAATAGATCGAAATCTACCTAAGGGCTCCGTGCCCTGTCTACATGCATGAAAAGTTAAGAAAGGAATAAAGCAAGAATCAGAGTATCTACTGTCCATGATCATCCAGAAGCCTCCTCCTAGCCATCCAGTCTCTGTCCCAAGCTACCTGGTGGAAAACCACAGAAAAGTAAGGGTGAGCAACGAGTTGCTCAATTAGAATCCCCAACAGGGGTAAAATACGAAAACAAATCATCTAGCACACAGATACATGAAACCAATCACGAGCAAAGAGAAAACAACTTGGTTTAGCCTAACCGTCACTCCTAGATATTGCCTATTCAAGGACTTAACGAGCTGCCCTTCGGGACTCACAACTACAACCTACATTCGGTTTGACACATGGATGCCCATTGGGGTCTTATACCAGCTAGAACACATGGATGCCCATCGGGGTCTTACACCTGCTTAAGCACAAGGATGCCCATTGGGGTCTTATACCTGCTACAATACAAGGATGCCCAACCGGGTCTTACACCTGCTTAAGCACAAGGATGCCCATCGGGGTCTTACTTCTGCAGAATGCCCATCGGGGTCTTATACCTGATGATGGGGCGCAATGATGCCCTACGGAGTCTTACTCAATCAGCACTCAAGGTTGCCTATCGGGGTCTTACACCTGCTTAAGCTCAAGAGTGCCCATCGGGGTCTTACACCTACTCAAACACAAGGAAGCCCATCGGGGTCTTACACTCCCTAGCTGCACTATGATGCCCATTTGGGACTTCCACATACTGCCAACAGTGCGATGCCCATCGGGGACTTACATACACTGGCAACGCATTGGTGCCCATCGGGGTCTTACCCATGTGAGACCTAAACTAGTAACTCCTAACAGTTTCCTACAGTAATACAAACTAATAGATCGACCAGGCAATACTCAATAGCAACACAATCCTAGCATGGCTCTACAGAAAATGAACAGGAAACATGGATATGCCAGAGCGAGAAAATCCCTCGCATGGAGCTAACATGAATAAGACAACAAACATGCCAGCAAGTCAGAAACAAGAATCCTATCCACTAGAATGCTCATAAACAATCACAAGATATCAGTGTGCTATTAGAGTAATCGCAGGGTCCACACAACCCTAGTAAGAAATCCTTACCTGGAAAACAAGCAGAAAATACAATAGACAAGACCTAAGTGCTCCTTGAGCTGCAGGACACCAACAATGCACAACGCACCTAACAATAATATACATAACTCATATTAACACCAACAAGCTCAACAACTAAGCCACAAGAGACAAGGGTTCAGGAAACTACCCAAACCAAGGGAGGCAATCTCGGTAACAAGACCTCGGCGAAGGGCGTAGGCGAAGCACTTGGCGAGGCTTGGCAAAAGAAAAGGCTGGCTGCGTGCGACTGCGGCAGCAGATGCAAGCGAGGCTCACGGAGAGCTGCGCTACGGCGAAGCTCCTGGGTAAACCGTGCGTGCGAACTCGATTGGCGAGGCCAGTTGGCTGGCGACGCAGCTGCGCACTGTGAACAGGGGCTACCTTCGGTGCAGCTTGGCAAGGGCGAGACATGCGGCTGGGCGTGCGTCTAATTGGTGGTTGCGCACGACCAAGAGGCATTGCGGATCCTCGGTTGCGATGAAGGAAAACTTGGCTGCCAATAGGGTGAGGGTCTCGGCCAAATAGAAGAGTTTCACATACACAAAACAATAAACCTCGATTAGGGAAACAACCAACCAGCACACGAAAGGATTTGGCTAGGGGAGAAATTACCTAGAAGAAGAGGAAATCAATTTGGAGAATGCCTCTGAGGAAGAGGAATTGCAAAAAGGTAAAGATCCTAAGAGAAATCGCCAAAACACCTGCTTTTGTGCTAGAGTCGACGGAAACTTTACCTAAGGCCTCCTCCCCAATTCGAAAAACAATCCCCCCTTGCGCCACGTGTCCCTCTTGATTTAACGATTCCAACCCCTGGCCATCTCCCCTTCGAGCCCCAGCTCCAACGCAATTTCCTTCCTATTTTAATCTTTTTAGAACAAGCCTCCAAACCACCAAGGGACAAGTGAATTAGCAACCGAGACAAGAACATAACTTCTATCATTGGCTCGACTGGAACTAGCTTTCTTTGCAAATAGCTACAACAAGTTCCTATTTCTTCTTTTTAAAACAAGCTTCCAAAGTCTGGCTGGCCATAGGTTCGAGTCCTAGCATCAACACTATTTAAATCTTAATTTAAATAACAACCACCTCCAACTCCTAGCCACCTAGGTTCGAGTCCTGGCTCGAACACTTTTCTTTTAAATTTTCATTTGTCAATCCAAGCCACAAAAAGCATAACAGGTCACAAGTTCGAAACCCCACAGACGCACAAATCAATCTTGTTTTATCTTTTAAACCGAAAGTCCTCCAAACTACTCCAAATGCATTCCAACCCTGAAAACCTAAAACCAAAAAACAGCCAATCATAACGAATGACAGAAATAGCCTAAAACTCTGGTTAAACACCAACCCGGCCTTGAGGGAAAATAGACCAAAATGCCCCTAAGGGCTAAAACCGTCCTAACGGCCCAACAGAGCAACCAAAATAATAAACAAACATACCTAGGAAATCGGAACAGAAATCAAGGCCGTTACACCACAACACAGGAGCTAACCTGACTTCACCTAACGGAAACGGTTTCTTACAAGCGGACTTCTGAAGGACTGCGAACTCCACACACGCTTGCTGTCTTGCACAAGAAAAAGTGACGACAACTAACTCTCTCAGGACCAACCGCAGAGGGATTTCACAATATACTGAACCACCAACTCAAAACTAGTAGTACTCACCCAAATGTCGAAGGAGGGGTCAACTTCCGAAACTCCCTGAAGAGGAACAAGTCCTTAGGGCAACGCTAGCTTGCTCCAACCAATCTAGCTCTTGAAACAACATGGAAACCACACCTTGGTCAACACCAAGCATCACCTTGCTAACAGCTCCGAAACCAGCGCGGATGTTACTAAGAAATAATTCAGCTTGTTAACCGACCACAAAGCTTCCAGCAACTCAACCGAGGTCCACTGCCTGGGTCTGACTGAGCTATGGTAAGGCTCTCTCTACAACTTAGGGTTCCTCCGATAACCCTCGGACACACACTGTACTCAAACGGTCTAACAGTCAATTGACTACATGGGCAACAACTCCCTCTAGCATCTCAACTAGGCTGGCCGACTCTAACTCCTCGAAAACATAGAAGACTAGAAACACTACAGAATGTGTCATCCTCTTACTCAAAGCATCAGCCACATCGTAGCTTCTACCCAGGGTAAGGATCCGAACAACACTCTGAGCAATGACGGTCAAAAACTGCACGGCTTCAGTCCAACCGCTCTTTGTTCAGTACCATCTGAATTGCAACCATCAAACAACAAGAAGTTTCTCTAACCAGGTCGAGGTCCAACCAACGAAACTTGCCCAAAACAACAACCCAGCTACGAGCACGATAACCTTACAACCTAAGCTAGGGCACTTTGACATAGAACTGAAGCCTTAACACCTCAAGGATTGAGCACTGGCTCCTCAAAACGATACACATGGTTCCCAAAACATGCATCACAAAACGGGCTACACAAAAGTACACTGGCATGTACAGCTTCCTCTTGTTTCCTTAGGATCCATGTCCAACAAGTACTCTCTCACAAGGGCAACATTTGCCTTCTAGTAGAGCCACAGCTAACAAAAGAGCAGCAATAGTTCAAACTCCACACGAGGTCAACTCACAATGAAAGGCAACATTGGCCAAATTACTCTACAAGAGCATAACAACACCAAACTAGCATACCTCGTACCAATGTGTCTACTAGATGTGCTCCACACAAACCAACCAACTCATGGCTCCACTTCTGGATCAATCTTGCATCATCGATAATAACTCTACTCAGACTAAGGTGACTTAAGGGTAGTTGAATCGCACTACCAACAAACTAGCTCACATGTCCACAACACAAGCGCGAGAACTCAGAAGCGCTAGCCCTTAACAACCTTCAACATCCTTCATACCCAACTCTCGGTAACCCTGGAAGTGCTCCTGCTTTCCCTCGTACGTTCTTACACTTGTAGATCTCTTAAGCAACCCCAAACAGGTGCAACCACAGTAAACGGGTACAACGACTAGTAGGGATGCTGATCTCCAAGTGGGTCATAAAACCACCTGCACAACTTGTGCGAACTGGCCTAAACCTAGGCCTCCTCAAAAAGCTTGGTGACAACAAGCACTACATCCTTTACAACACAACACAGCTATAAACAAGCTCAATGTCCTACTGTAGGTAGGACCAGGAAGGTCACAACTCCAGGTGATGGGAACACTGGCACTCCAAACAAGAATCTCGACACTCGAGCAATCTAGTCTTTGGCATCTCGTCTAACAGACGTGCCACGACCTACTCTTGTATCTCCACTCGATGCTCAGCAAATACTCCAGCCAACTCTCGAAAGGCAGCAACTAAGTCAACTTTTAGGAACTAACAAAAGAGTGCTCCACTCTACTAGCCAACTGGAAGCCACCGACGGATCAAGTCCCGACAAGTAAACCTCATGATGCACTCTGGCTACGGGGTACTAACAGAACTGGCTGTAAAACAACAACAGGCTTGCAAGTGGTCAAAGATGTCTCTACAGCTTCCTCAAAAGCTACTAACTCTATAGCCACTCTCTGGGTAACCTGTCAATCAACCAAGGTTCGAGATCTACACTTGAACGAACTAGGCTAGTCCACACTTGGACCTACTCTACTAGCAACCAAACAAAAGCAAGGCCAAAACAAACTCCACTACGAGAGTTCCACTCTGAGGCAAAGTAGCTTCCACCTCCTCTATGAGGGAACTAACAACTAGGACAGATAGGATGCCTTCGGGTCGGGCCAACCCTGGACGTGGTCTCAAACACAACTGGCTCAATGCCAACTCCTCGGCTGGAAGTACCGGGCGTCCCTGCTCTACTACGTGTAACCAACACACTGGCGGTCTACACCCAAACCTCAAGGGTCAGTCCACTCTCGGACTTTCACTGCCATAACCAGAGGGGTAAGTCATGTATACTAGATGTGGTATTGTAAATAAAACCCTTAACTTAATGAACTGAGACAAACTTGACGGTTGTTGAGTGCTAATGATCATAGGGACAAGCAACCTACAAAGCAGGTTAGTCTACAAAATCTATGACTCTATACTCTGATACAAACTATACGAACCCAACCCAAACAGTGGTCCTAAACCCGGTTCTCACTTAGCATGCTTAGAACTTAAAATCATTTAAATTAACTTCGAAACTGGATAACAAGAAAACTCATTTAATAAATCTGTAGAAGAGCATCCATTCAATAAAACATCATTAAACAAGTCCTGGCTATTATTTAAAACTCAATAATTAAAAACAACTTCTCACAACAAAACAGTTTCCCTAGCATGCTATTAAGGAAATAATGACTCAGAAAGACAAATAGAAAGATAGAGTAACGCCGGCAGCTCCCATTGACCAGTCAGCTCCCTTAGCTAGCCGTCTCGATGCTGTCGCAAGTTACCTGGTGGAAAAACCACAGAAATAAGGGTGAGTACAAAGATACTTAGTAAGAATCCCCAACCGGGGTAGAATACGATACATCAATCATCTAGCCTCCTAGTATACATGCAAATGGTTACCAACAAAAATCTTTGCTCAACGAGCTAACAGGGTAAATCTAGAATCCTTGGAAGTCTCCTACTTTCGGCCTAATGATTGGCTCTCCTAACCAATCCCAAATGACATCCTCAAGGGTCTTTCTCCCTTGGCCAAATGACCAACTTAAAAGCTGATCCCAAATATATGTCAGACACCCTCGAGGGTCTTTCTCCCTCGGCTTAAACGACCAACTCAAAAGCTGATCCCAAAATAGGTGTCCTTAAATGTCTCTTACCCTCAGCTAACAATTACTTGACAAACCGGAGAGTACCCAAAGTCTGGCTCTATACTGGAACGAAAGTGGTATACTCACGAACATTAGCCCAGGGGAGCTCTCCAAATAGGCGACTAACGCATGTGCGCGCACACCGCATGCTGCTACAAACCGGCATAAATGTGGGGACCTAGATACAAACTACGGGGTCCAGGTACGCATGCCTAACGACTCGGAAGTGGTGTCACTGATCTACAGTAGTGCGAGGCCCTCGGCACTCAGCTGTAGCATCTTGTACCACCAACCTGAAGATAAGAACCTGCCAAGGTAGGCTTACACTGTTTGCTGGGTTCCGCTCTAGCAGGCTACAAACTAGGCTTATGCGGATGCCAAAACTAATCTGCATCGGCTATCGGGGTGGAAGCAAAGTACGTTATGCTTCGCATTAGATCCCAACTGGTGGGGACAAAGTATGTTATGTCCGCTCTCAGCCTCTAGATGATGACAACCTGACAGTTCTATCTAAGATTTCAAAGTAAACGATTCTTGGCTAAACAAACATGCTCGACAGTACAAACACATAACCTAGCATGATACTACGAACTTAAAGGAGAAATCACCGAACATGCTGGAAGGACAAACCTAGCATGACACTAACATGTAGAAACAAAGGTAAACCTGCTACTAGAGATCAATCAACAAACAGTCCTATCCACCAACATGCTCATAACAATCACATGCATACATGATACAATCATGATAATATTGCAAGGTCTACACAACCCCGATAAGAAATCCTTACCTGAAAAACAAGTAGTAAAACAATAACAGTGTAAAGTGCTCCTTGAGCTGTAGATTCATACAACCTATCAACAACAGATAAAAAACATATTAAACAACCTAGCTAGCTAATACTAAACTGGGAACCAAGAGTAAGGGATCCGAGAAGCTACCCTGCTTGCAACACTAGAGCTCTCTGCCAAGCACTGTGGAGACGTCTAGTGAAGCTCTCGGCTAGGGTATCAGAACAACAACAAACACAACACCAATTAGCTCTTAGTCATAGAGTAAGCAACATACCAACCAAAATAGCCTTGGTTCACGGCTAGGTCTAACAGAACTCACCTCGGCAACAAGGTCTCCTCGGCCAACAATGATGCACAAGGTAGATGCGACTCTCCCTGGGTCTCGACTTGAAGAAGCTTGCGGCTAGTGAACTTGCATACACAAAAATACTCGATTAAGGAGCAACCAACTAGCAACCAAAAGGCCTTGGCCAGGGGAGGAAACTTACCTCATAAATCTCGGCAGCAAGGTCCAAGGCAATTACACCATCAAGGTCTCGGCTGGCTTGGTTCTTGCGACAAGAAAAGGGAGAAAGCAAAGCTTAAGTTATGGCGATCACAAGGTGAAGAAGGTGATGATTTTTGGTAGCCACAACCAAGATCAAGATCAAGACTAAGGGTAAGGTGTTCTCGGTAACCACAAGATGGAGGAGTTAAAAGTTGGCTCGGCTAGGGCTTCCTCGATGCTAGGCTAGAATGAAAAAGAAGTAGACAAATTCGGCAATAAGGAGAATGAGATGAATGGAGAAGGGAATTCGGCAAGGTGGAGAAGAGAAGAGAAAGATCGCACGAAGGAGAAGAAGCTTATGCGGCTAGGTCTCACGAAGAATCGCAAAACAATGGGAAGGAAAATATGATTCCTACTTTTGATTTTGTCGATTGGAAATCCTGGCCATCCTGACTTCGAATCCCAGCCACAACACATTTTCCTCATAATTAATCTCTTTTAAAAACAAGCCTCCAAAACCTAGCTGGTCATAGGTACGAGTCCTAACAGCAACACTATTTAAAATTCTTTATTTTTCCTTCATTTGACTAAACTCCACCCTACAAGCCACCATGGTTCGAATTCCAGCACTAGCACAATTAATTCCACTATTTTATTTAAAAGCCAAACTCCCAAATCCAACACATTTCGAGTTCCAACAAGTACACAAATAACTCCTATTTTTCTCCTTTTAATTTGCAGACCTCCAAATAACTCAAAATGCGTTCCAACCCTGGAAACCTGAAATCGAAGAATAACAGAACTCAAAGAATGATAGAAACAACCCTAAAACCCTGGCTAATTGAAAAATCGTCCCTCAGGGCAAGATGACCAAAATGCCCCTAAGGTCCAAACTGCCCTAACGACCTAACCAAACAACCAAAAAACTAACTGAACATAACTGGGAAACTGGACCAGAAATCTTGGCTGTTACATAAGCCTAGTTTGTAGCCTGCTACAGAGCGAAACCCAGCCAACGGTGCAAGACTGCCTTGGCTGGTTCTTAGCTTCAGGCGTCGGTGGTACATGTTGCTACAGTTGGGTGCCGAGGGCCTCTCACTACTGTAGATCAGTGACACCGCTTCTGAATCTTTAGGCATGCGTACCTGGACCGTGTAGTTTGTCCCTAGGGCCTCACATTTACACGGGTTTTCAGCAGCATGCAGTGTGCGGGCACACGCATTAGTTGTCGGTTCGGAGAGCTCCCTCGGGCTAATGTTCTTGAGTACACCACTTTCATTTCAGTTTAGAGCCAGACTTCGGGTACTCACCCATTTGTCATAGGAATAGTTTAGCTGAGGGTAAGAAGCCCTCAAGGACACCTAATTGGGATCATCTTTTGAGTTGGTCATTAGGCCGAGGGAGAAAAACCCTAGAGGATGTCTTTTGGGATTGGTTAGGAGAGTCAATCATTAAGACGGAAGTAGAAGACTTCTGCAGATTTTGGACTTGCCCCTTTGGCTGGTTGAGCAAAGATCTGTGTTGGTAACTATTTGCATGTATACTAGGATGCTAGATGATTGATGTATCGTATTGTACCCCAGTTGGGGATTCTTACTGAGTGCTTTGTACTCACCCTTATTTTCTGTGGTTTTTCCACGAGGTAACTTGGGACAACATCGGGATGGCTAGTGGAGGAAGCTGATTGATCATGGGAGCTGTCAGCGTTTACTCTGTCTTTCTGTTGTTTTATTGAGTCTTATTTCTTTGTTAGCATGCTGGGAAAACTATTGGATTTGAGAAGTGGTTTAAATGTTTAAATTTTTAAATACTGGCCAGGACTTGTTTTATGGAAACTGTTTGAATGAATGTTTTCTGTAAGTTTCATTCAATATATTTTCTTATTAAGTAGTTCCAATGTTATTTTAAATGTTTTAAATTTTAAGCATGCTAAATAAGAGCCGGGTTTAGGACCACTATTTGGGTCAGGTTCTTACAGTTGGTATCATAGCACAGAGTCATAGAATATGTAGACTAACCTGCTTAGTAGGTTGTTTGTCCCCATAATCATCAACACTCCACGGCCGTCAGGTTTTTCTAAATTTATTGTTAAGGGTTTATTTACAGTATTGCGTCTAGTATACATGTGTTACCCTTTGTTGGCAGTGAGAGTCCGAGAGTGGACTAGCTCTTTGTGTTTTGTGTAGATCGCTTAAGTGCCGTTCACACGTAGAGGAGCAAGGGCATTTGGTATTTCCATCTGAGGAGTTGGACTAAGCATGTTGTTGAGACCACGTCCATGGTTGACCAGACCCGTAGGCGACCTTTGGCCCCGATAGTTGAGTTACCGAGAGAGGGGGTAGAGGCCACTGTGCCTCATAGTGAGACTCCAAGAGTAGAGTTTGCTCCAGCCATGAGAGAGATGTTGTCAAGTCTTCTAGTTGATCAGATAGCGGAGAACGAGGCGCAGTTAGCAGGGCAAAGAGAGGAGTCTAGGGCACAGATAGCCCAGCTGACACAGCTTATTCAGCAGGCACCCCTTGTAGCTCTAGTAGCCTAGTGTGTAAGAATCTGACCAAAATAGTGGTCTTAAACCCAGTTCTTACTTAGCATCCTTAAAATTTAAAACATTCAAAGTAATATTGGAACTGCTTAATCAAGAAACATGATAAAACAACTTGAATAAAACATTCATTCAAAAGTTTCCATAAATAGATCCTGGCCAATATTTAAAAGTTTAAACAATTTAAACAATTCCTCAAAACAAAGCAGTTTTCCCCAGCATGCTAAGTCAGAAAGAAAGACTCAACAAAACAATAAATGATAGAGTAAACGCCGGTAGCTCCCATGATCAAACAACTCCCTCCACTAGCCGTCTCGGTGCTGTCGCAAGTTACCTGGTGGAAAACCACAAAAAATAAGGGTAAGTACGAAGGTACTCAGTAAGAATCCCCAACCGGGGTACAATACGATACATCAATCATCTAGCATCCTAGTATACATGCAACTAGTTACCAACACAAATCTTTGCTCAACAAGCTACGGGACAAGTCTGGAATCTTAGGAAGTCTCCTACTTTTGGCTTAATAATAGGTTCTCCTAACTAATCCCAAATGACATCCTCGAGGGTCTTTCTCTGTAAGAACCCGACCCAAAAGTGGTCCTAAACTCGGTTCTTACTAGCATGCTTACAAAGTAAAACATTCAAAATATTAAAGAAAACTACTTAAAATAAAACTTGATTAAACAATATAAAGAAAAAATTCATTTCCAAAACTTCCATAAATAAATCATGGCCAGTATTCAAAGGTAAACAATTCAAACAACTCTTTAAAGCATAAAACAGTTTTTCCCCAGCATGCTACTACAGAAAGAAAGACTCAAGATAAAAGATAAGAACAGAGTATGCCGGCAGCTCCAATGATCAAACAACTCCCTCCACTAGCCATCCTAGTGTTGTCTCAAGTTACCTGAAAGGAAAGTAAGGGTGAGTACGAAGGCACTCAGTAAGAATCCCCGACTGGGGTACAATACGATACATCAATCACCTGGCATCCTAGTATACATGCAAACAGTTACCAGCACAGAACTTTGCTCAATAAGCTAACAAGACAAGTCTGGGAACCTTAGAAGTTTCCTACTTCTGGCCAAATGATTGGCTCTCCTAACCAATCCAAAATGACATCCTCGAGGGTCTTACTCCCTCGGCCAATTGATTAACTCAAAAGCTGATCCCAATAGATGTCAGACACCCTCGAGGGTCTTTTTCCCTCGGCCAAATGACCAACTCAAAAGCTGATCCTGAATAGGTGTCCTCGAGGGCCTCTTACCCTCGGCCAAGCTGTTCCTAAGACAATGGGAGAGTACCCAAAGTACGGCTCTAAAGACGAACGAAAACGTTGTCACTGATCTATAGTAGGGCAAAGCCCTCGACAGTCAGATGAATCAGCTTGTACCACCGACCTGAAGCTAAGAATTATCTCTGAGCAGGCTTGCACCCGTGACTGGCTCCGTTCGAGCAGGCTACAAACTAGGCTTGTACCGATGTCGGAGCTCTTGTTGGGACAAAGTACGTTATTTTCGCTCTCAGCCTCTGGAGTAAGACATCCTATCTAAGCTAACCACTATTAAGTAAGTATTCCCTGACAGTTCAGAACATGCTCAACAAGTGCATAAAAGTAACCTAGCATGATACTACGAACTTAAAGCAGGAATTATAGAACATGCTGTAAGAACAAACCTAGCATGGCACTTGTGGAAACAAGGGTAAACATGCTAGCAGTGATAAGAACAAGGCAGTCCTATCCACTAACATGCTCATAGCAATCAACATATACAAAGAATGCAATCAAGACATATCGCAGGGCCTACACAACCGTGGTAAGAGATCCTTACCTGAAACAAGCAGAAAACAACAACAGTAAAAGTGGTCCTTGAGCTGTGGTGTCTCACAACCTAGTAAGCATATAACATACAATTAAACCTAGCTAGCTAAACACTTAACTAAGAACTACAAACTAGAAGCTAGGGATTCAGGAGACTACCCCTACTTGCACCTAGTTCTCTCGGCCAAGCACTAAAGAAGCTATAGAAGCTTGGCTACTACACTTGAACCACTTGATCTTGGCTTGGACAACACAACAAACACAAACATGTTAGATCTCGGCTAGGAAGCAAACAACACAAATACCCAAACCACATGGAGCTCTCGGCCCAAGGGAGAACAACAACCATTTGCTACCAAGTAGCTCTCAGCCCAACCAACACATCAACAAAACAACACCACAAGCTTACCTTGATGATTCGGCAAAGACTCCAAAGGTGCAAGGTGGCCTCAGCCAAGGTGGAAGCACAAGCAATGGAGATTCAGCTTGTAACGGCCCAGTTTTCTATTTCAGTTTCCCAGGTGTTTCTAATTCATTATTTGGATGTTCGGATGGGTCGTTAGTGCTATTTTAACCCTTAGGGGCATTTTGGTATTTTTCCCCCGGTTAGGGTTTTGTGGATTTTCAGGACTCCAGGGTCACTCCTGCCTTTGTCGAGGCTTGATTGTTGTTGGTTGCAGGACCCAAGAAGTTCGGGCTAGTTGTTTGGAAGTTTGGAGATGATTTGGTAATTAGCAAAATTATTGTTAATTTAAGTGCTTCCATTGGGATTTGAACCCTTGCCCTAGATGGTGATTTGGAAGCTTGGTTTAAATGAGTTTTAATAAGGACAAAAGGTTGCTTCAGCCGGGACTCGAAGGAGGAAGCCCGGGGAAAGGATTTAGGTCACCAAGACCTATTTAAATTAGGAAAAGGAAAGAAAATCCCATTCCCTTGTTTTACCACTCTTTCTCTCTCTCTCTCTCTCTCTCTCTCTCTTTCTCTCTCTCTCTCCTTGGCGACCTCACCAAGAAACCCAACCTAGCCGCACCGAGCCACTGGCCCAGAAGACCACTGCTGTCGCACGATCAAAAGAGCGGCCACCACTGCTGCGCTGACCCTGCCATGGCGCCAGCGATTTTGACCATCAGCCCTGTCGCCCAGCCGAGCATCCCAGACGCTTGTCGCAGCCGGTAGCCCGTCGCCAGAAGCCAGATGCCCAGCAGCGCGTCGCACAGCTCGTCGCCTAGCGCCAGCGCGCCCGCGTCGGGCATCTCCGTCTGCATCTGCGCGTCAGCTCGCCCGCGCGCCAGCGCCGTCTGGGTCTGCGCGCTCGTGTTGTCGTGCCAGCGTCGGTCCGGTCCCTGCCGCACCAGCGCGCCCAGCAGCGCCCAGTCTGCTCGCCCCAGCTGCACGTCCTGCCTACCCACTTACCGCCGAGAGCCTGTTTTGCCGAGATAGATGGGATCGAGACCTAGTGCCTTCTCGGTTGGTAATTCCTGAGCCTCCACTCTTTTGAACCTTAAGATGTTGGTTGTTTTTTGCTTAATTAGGATGATTTTTATTGTTTGCTTAGGTTGCTCGGTTCATTTAGAAGCTCGAGGGTTGCTTGTTGGTTGTGGTAGTTAGTTCTGCTTGTTTCCAGGTAAGGATTTCTTACCGTGGTTGTGTGGACCCTGCGATATTATCATGATGTGCCTTGTGTGCATGTTTACTTTTATGAGCATGTTAGTGGATAGGACAGCTTGTGATTGAATTCTTGCTAGCATGTTTGCCTGTTTGTACATGTTAGTGCCATGTTAGGTTTGTTCTTCCAGCACGCTTTTGATTCCTGTTGAGTTCGTAGTATCATGCTAGGGACTTTCCTTATCTTGGCAAAACCTTGTCCTATTTTATCCTGAATAGCTCCATGCTAGGGATAGGCAGGTGATGTATAGTGTAGAAGACTGTAGGGGTAGCTAGTTTAGGTCCCGCTCGGGTAAGACCCCGATGGACATCAGTATGTGTAAGACCCCGATGGGCATCATTGATTTGGAGGTGTAAGACCCTGATGGGCATCCTAGATGTGTAAGACCCCGATGGGCAACATTGAGTTGGAGGTGTATGACCCTGATGGGCATCCTAGGTGTGTAAGTCCCCAATGGGCATCACTGAGTTGGAGGTGTAAGACCCCGATGGGCATCCTAGGTGTGTAAGTCCCCGATGGGCATCACTGAGTCTGGAGGTGTAAGACCCTGATGGGCATCCTAGGTGTGTAAGTCCCGATGGGCATCACCGAGTCTGGAGGTGTAAGACCCTGATGGGCATCCTAGGTGTGTAAGTCCCCGATGGGCATCACTGAGTCCTGGGTTGTGTAAGACCTCGAAGGGCATCCAGGTGTAGAACCTAGGATAGGCTGTAGATGTAAACCCTTGAATAGGAAACTTCTAGTTCAGCGGTTAGTCTGAGCCAACCTGATATTTCTGAGCTCGTATGTGATGCATGTATACTAGGGTGCTAGATGACTGATGTATCGTATTGTACCCCGGTTGGGGATTCTTACTGAGTATGTTTATACTCACCCTTATTTTTGTGGTTTTTTCACCAGGTAACTCGGGACAGCACCGGGACGGCTAGCGGAGGGAGCTGATTGATAATGGGAGCTGCCGGCACTCTGTCATTTATTGTTTTCATAATTTGTTCAGCATGTAGATGGACAAGAGTCCTAGGGGAACGTTGTTAAAAGTTGTTTAAACTGTTTTGAATGTTTTTATAAATACTGGCCAGACTTGTTTTACTCTGTTGGTTTTGCTTAAATGAGAACTGTTGGTTATGTTTTAAGCGTTCCCCGTTTTCAAATGTTTTTGAAAGGTTTTAAATATGAGCACTAAACCGCTTGATGAAATATTTAACTTGCATGCTGAGTGAGAACCTAGGTTTAGGACCATTTTCGGGTCGGGTTCTTACACAGCTAGAGCTTGTTTTGCACAAGATGGAGAATCATGTTAGAGCTACACAACTACAACACTAATCAAAGCAAAAACACCATCAACTTACCAAAGGGTCTCTCGGCAATGGAGGTTGGAAGAGGGAGGTGAGCTCGGATCCAATCCAACTAGGGGAAGAGCAATAGCTTTCGAATGCAAGCAACAAAGAGAGATCTTGAACCCAAGTGCACAATAGCTCTCGGATCTACAATGGAGAAGAGGAGAAGAACTTCTCTTGGTTAGGGCTAAGTCTCGGCCATGACAAGGAGAAGAAGAAAAAGAGTTTTGCAATGACTTACCTTGGATCAAAATGGAGAAGATGAGCTATGGAGGAAAACTTGAAAGCTTGGCAATGGAGAGCAATGGAGATGGTGAAGCTAGGCCAAGGAAGAGAAATGGAGAGAGTATGGGTCGGCCAAGGGGAAGGGAAAGAGAAAAGGTTAAAACCCTATTTGATTTTTCCCTATTTTAAAAATGCTAAAATGCAAAAAGTCCCACGTTCAAATCCTAGACTCAACATTTTTTAATCTCATTTTTATTTTCCTTCATTTGGCTCACATCAACCTTCCAAACCACCATGGATCGAATCTTTACTCCGATACAATTTATTCTTATTTTTTACTTTTAACTGGAAAGCCTCCAAACTTCTTAAAAATTTAACTTTTGCCCTAGAATTTGAAACAGAAGAATAACTGAAGTCCACAATTAAATAAAAAGCTTGATCCCAAACCACAGTTAATCAGAAAGCCCGACTGGAGTGCAAAATGACTAAAATACCCCTAGAGCCTCTAACAGTCCTAACAACTAATTGAAGAATCAACCGAACACAACTAGAGGACCAGAAGGAAAACCTGGGTTGTTACAATATTCCTTACTTTTAAGACTTTCATCCCCGAAAGTCCTTAGACAGGAACAACTCAGGGTAATATGCCGTCATCTCATCTTCTAACTCCCAGGTAGCTTCCTTTCCCTCTGATTTCTCCACTGAACCTTCACTAGGTTGATTTCTCCATTACATAAGGTCTTGCGCTCTTGAGCAAAAATCTGAACAGGCTTCTCCTCGAAACTCAAATCCTTGTTCACCTCTAAAGGCTCGTGATCAACGACGTGCGTCGGGTCTGCCTTCTACTGTCTCAACATCGAAACGTGGAAAACATTATGTACTGCTGCCAAAGACGGTTCCAATCCACTCAAGGATCTTAAAAGGCCCTACAAACCTGGGGCTCAACTTTCCCAGCTTACCAAACCTCAACACACCTCGCATCAGTGCTACTTTCTGGAAAACATGCTGGCCAACCTTAAATTTCAAGTCTCTACACCGAACATCGGCGTAGCTTTTCTGCCTACTCTAAGATGTCAACATGCGAGCCCTGATCTTTTTCACTACGTCGTTTGTCGTCTAGAGTAACTTAGGACCCAAAACCTGTCTGTCACCGACCTCTTCCCAGAACACTAGAGATCTGCAACATTTCCATACAAGGCCTCAAAAGAGCCATCTGAATGGTAGACTGATTGTTGTTATTATAGGCAATTTCCATTAGATACAAGTACGGATTCCAACTGCCTGGGAAATCCAACACACAGGCTCTCAGCATATCCTCAAGGATCTGGTTCACTGTAATAGCCCAGGTTTTCATTCTGGATCTCCAGGTATGTTTGGTTATTTATTCACTCATTTGGTTGGGCCGTTAGGGCTTTTTGAGCATCAAGGGGCATTTTGGTCATTTGGCCTCTGGGGGCATTCTGGTAATTTTTCTGGGTTCAGGGTTGTTTCTCAGATTTGTGTTGAGTTGTGGCTTTATTCTGGTTTCAAGCTTCAGGATCGGGAAGTGTTTGGAGGTTGTTCGGGATTTAAACAGAAAATAGGATTAAAAGTGTGTCCAAGGGGGAACCTTCTTGGACACATGGCGCTTGGGGAAATTTTGGAACATTTAAAATAAGAAAATTAAAGGAGAAAATCCCTTCCCTCTCTCTTTTGAGCTTAAACAGCCCTAGCCCCCATCCTTCTCCTTCTTCTTCTTCGTATTCTCCTTGGCCGCGCACTCACCCTCCACTCCAAACTCCATAGTCGAAGAACCACCAAGTTCCCTATCTCCATCGCCCCATTGCAGCTCCATCGCCAGCACCAAGCCCAGCTCACGTCCGTACAGCCCCACATTGTCGAGAGCAACAGCCCAACACACGGCAACGCACCAATGCCCATCGCGTCGGCCAGCCAATGCCACACTGCAGCCCTCACACGCGATCATTGTCCTGTCTGCTCGCCGTGCAAATCACCCTGCCGTGATGCACGCATCACCTGCCACAGCGACGCCATCACCAGCAGCACGCCCCAGCGCAGCCGCATCCATCTGCTAGTTGGCCCAATCCCGTCCTCTCGCCCTCGCTCGCTGCAGCAAGCTTGAGCCGCTCTCCCACGCGAGACCCGCATGACCGATCTACATCCCCCCAACGCAACCTGTTGCCCTCGCCACTGTCCTTGTGCACGTTGAGCCGTACTCGCCATTCGCTACCACTACTGCCCACACCCGCTCACCTACGTAGCTTGTTGCTGCGTAAGCCTAATCCCGAGTTTGTTTTGATGTTTGAATGATTGCTAGTTCGTTACATAGGATTGATGTGTGTTGTGTGGCTTACTGTAAAGACCCGACCCAAAAAGGGCTCTAAATAGGCCTTTACCCCAATGCATGCATTCAAAGGAAAGGACAATATGCAAATAAGTTTTCAGATTCCCAATTAAAACAAAACAATCAAGGTTCAATGAGAAATCAATATAGTTTCTTTGAAAAACTGTCCCCTGTCTCCAAGCACTGTTTTCAAGGCAAATACATTTCCAAAACGTACACTCGATCAGAGATTTATTAAAACATTTGAAACATCCTCAAATTCAATAAAGCGGGAATCCACAAAAACATTGAGAAAACATCCTAGGGCTCGTGCGTGCTACATGCATTCGGGGAAAATAAAAGACAAGAGTCATAGAAATAAAAAGTCGAGAGACGAAAGCAAGTTCCCATGATCACGGCTCCTCCTTGACCATCTGCCTCGCGCCATGGTTACTGAAAGATAAGTAAGGGTGAGTAACGAATTACTCAAGAAGAATCCCCAACCGGGGTACAATACGATGCACATGGTCATCTAGATGAGTGTATGCAAGCTATGAATATAAACACGAGAATAGAGCACATAGCTTAAGTCCACACTTGGACCTCGGATGCCGACTCGTGGTCTTAGTCAGGAAATAAATCACACCACACAATACGCCCTATACGAGAAACAAGTCTCGGCCTCACCGCTCATCGCTGTCGTCACGAAAGGTGCACTAGCTCAAGATCCCGAGGAGCTCCGGTCGGCGTCAGAATGTATGAGCGTAAGCACGCACCGCGTGCTCACTGCGAACTATGGGAAGTGCCGGGTCTAGTGGCAAGTTTGCCCATGTCGATCCACCACGCCTAACTAAAATCTCCGGATCGGTGTCAGCGACATAGGGGTGTGAGACCTAGACACGTGAACTATGTCGGCTGAACCACCGCACTTTGAGGCTAAGGAATCGGTCGTGGTAGGCTTACACCAGAAGCCGTCCTTGCCCTATCGGTGGCAATCAAGGGCTACGGCCGAACACGCCGAGGGCGTGCCGATCGCAGGGACGAGGCAATGCCAAGTCATCATCCCGACCGTTGGGGCATTTAACGATCCGCCACCCTCACCCAAGATTGCGGGGCCTACGGTCGGGTTAGCTAAACCTAACGCGGGGTCCGGGGACTGAGTACTACCTCGAACGCCCCCGCCATGGATGCAAGATACTTTATGCATCAGGCCGGATGATGCTACCTACCTACACTTTAACCTATCATATCAATAACATACAATCCAATACAATCCAAAACGTGCTCAACAGATACAACGAACCTAGCATGGTACTACGAAGCAAGAACAGATATGAGCATGCTAGAACGAAACAACCTAGCATGGGCTAACATGAGAGAACAACATACGAAGTCATGCTAGTCGAATTGAGCAGAGCACCTAAACTATACATGCTTGATAATCATAAACAAACATACAAACAACAATCACATAGAACATCGCAGGTCCACACAACTCGGTAAGAAATCCTTACAGCCGGGGCAACTACACACAAAACCTAAGCTGCGATCGAACCCGAGCTAGCTACCGAGAACCTAACAAAAACAATGATAATCACACTCTAAAGGCTTAAATATAATAAAATAAATAGGGCTCGGCTCGGAGCAACTCACGCTGGCGCGGTGACACGCGGACGGGCGGCGGCGGACGGCGGGCTGCTGGTGGCGCGGATGGCGCTGATGGCGCTGATGGCGGCAAATGGGCGCACATGCTGGCGCTGGCTGCGCGCGCGACAATGGCCAGGGGCGCGGATGGCGCACTAGGCGCGGGCGCTCGGGATGGCACGCAGAGCAGCACAGCGCAGACGCAAATGGCGCGCGGGCGCGCGACGCGGACGACGGGCTCGGGCCGCGACGCGACGCGAGCTTCGGCCTGGCGATGGCGAGGCGGCTGGCGCGCGCGGCGGTGCGATGCGGCGGCGGCGGCCGCGACGCGACGGACGCGCGCGGATCGGTGCCGCGACGCCCTCTGGCGGGCGGCTGCGGCGGCACTGGGCACCTTGGCTGCGTCTTCTCTTGGGCGCTGGCGCTGGCGCGCTGCTGGCTTTGGCGCTGGGCGCTGCGGTGCGATCTGGTGGCTGCTCGACCGGCTGCTCGGCAGGGTCGCTTGGCTGGCCGTGAACGGCGCTTCGGGTGCAAGGGAAGAAAATCACGGCAAGGGGCTTGGGAGAGAAGAGGGTTGGGCGGCCATGGAGTTTTGGGAAGAAAACACAAAACCTAATTTCTTTTCATTTAACCAAATGCACAAAACTCCAAAGATCCAAGGGTAACTAAGATATGACGCGGAAAGAGTAACAAGAGCTCTCCATAGCTCAATTGGAAGGCATCCTCACAGGTTTTTCCGGAGACCCGGGTTCGAATCCCAGGTGCAACACAAATTCCTTTATTTTTACTTTTGCATCTACCCATGCTCAAACCAAACCACAAAGCCTAAAAAACCTTCATAAATCCATCCAATAATTTTAGCAATCGAAAAAGACATAAACGCGTACGACGGCCCGACCAAATTACCAAAATACCCCTAGGGCGTACGGAAGGCGGGATGAAAACACAGGCCGTTACAATATTCCCTCCTTTTTATGACTTTCGTCCTCGAAAGTCCTTAAGATCAAACAAAGACAGATATCTGCAATCTCATCCGTCTTCCCGCTCACAAGCGGCCTCCTCTGAACTCTAACTCCTCCATCGAACTTTTACCAAGCGGATCTCACGATTATGCAACGTCTTCGTCTCAAAGACCAAAATACTCACGAGCTTCCTCTCGAAGCTTAAATCCTCAATCATTTGCAAAGGCTCAAAGTCCACACCGAGCGATGGGTCCGACACATACTGCCTCGGACCGATACATGAGAACATCGCACACGGTGACAATGTGAGAAAAAGCTAACCAATATGCAACTCTGCCGATCCTCTCGAGAATCTCAAATGGTCCAACAACAGGAGACTCCACTTCTCCCGCTTACCAAACCTCAACACAACTCACAGCGGCACAACCTTAAAAACACGCCTTTGCCCAACCTCAAACTCTAAAACTCGACGCCGAACATCGGCGAAACTTTCATGCTGCTCTCCGAGCTAACCACAAACGAGCTCAACCTCCCGCACAACACCTCTGGTCAAGCTGCGGCAACACAGGACCCAAAACAACACCGACGGCCACCAACCTTTTCTCACACGGCACTAGAGACACGCAACACTTACCATACAATGCCTCAATGGAACCACAAGCCCGACCTCGAGAGGCGCAACCCAAGGCAACCTCCTAAAACCACACTGGTCTCCATTGCCTAATCACGGAAACACCAACTCGCAACAAGCTCCGAAGGATCCGGCTCACTCCTCCCAAAAGACCATCGGACAAAAAGGGTGAAAACACTACTGAAGCGCACTCGGCTCATAAGCCTCTAAGAACACTCTCTGAACCACGGTTCGCCACATGACCGCCTAGAACAAACCTTTGTTGCCACACCCTAATGGCAACATCTCCAACTGGCCCGACATGCCTCTACTCCATAGAAATGGCATCGCACACCAACCGAGGTGCGAGCTCTAGCTCATGAAGTCAATACTCCAAAAATCCGAACTCACACAACAACCTCAACTAGTGACAGCTCCCACACGGAAACTTACAATCCAACAACTTGAGTGCTACGAACTAGGAAGCTCAAACAACTACAAATCGCATAGCTATGCCAATCCACTCATCTCTAGCTCGACTCAAATCACTAGTGGGCAAGACAACTCGCAAACAACCAGGCCCAGAGAGGGCTCCATCCACTAAACTTACCTCCATGCAAACAACGGAACAAAGCTCGCCTCAAATATGAAACACATCTCACAAGTCCAAACGATAACACATACAGCTTAACCCTCAAGCTTAGGCTTAATGCACCTTCCCACCGAAACTTCATAAACGGAACTCCACTACGGTCAACACCAACTACCAAGAACAAGAATACCAACAATGGTGGCAGAGTGCAAGCTACACTAGCCAAACAAGGATCCTCAATAAGTCCGGACCTAATCCAGCCACAAAGGTGCAACCTCATCCACAAGCTGAAACAAAGGGGCCTTTAACTACAAAGGTGCAATGACTTCCAAGGCAACACTCAAAACCTTAACCAACTAGGCCAAACACTCATAGGAGGCGAGAACAACCCTTCGCAACTTCCAGAACACCACTCACGAGTCCGCTTAACTAGACAAACAAGCGCTTCCAAGCGACCAACAAACTTTTCCTCCTACTAGCACCACTACCACCAATTCCAAGACCAAGGAATAACGACAACTCCCAAGGAGAAGCGGGTCCTTACAAGCGGACATCGAAGGGCGAGAGAGCTTCACAACCGCTCGTTGTCTTGCTCACTAAGTACAACATCCAACTCTCCGAGAGGCAACAACAAGGGGTCCACCACGATTTGGACCAACAACCACGAGCAAGAGAAGACTCACCCCAAACACCAAAAAAAAAAACAACTCTCAAACTCGGAAATGGGAAAGACATCCGTCGAGGGCAAAACCACTTGCCCCACGAGCAAGGCTAACTTCTAGCAACTCAAAACCACACCTTGGTCAACACCAAGCACCAACTTGCCACCACCCGGAACCAATCCGGACTCTACTCCAAACAAACTCCGACTTGCTAGCCTACCAAATCGCCGGCCAACTCACCCGAGGTCTACAACCTACTCGACTCGACTCCGGCTTGCCAACTGAAACTCACTACGGGCTTGGTGAGCTCTGGTGAGGCTCTCCACAACTAGGGTTCTTCGGCAACCCTCACACACTGCTTGTCGTCAAGCGGTCTAATGACCAACTCCACGAACACCAACTCTTTTTCCCGGCATCACAATCATGCTTTGGCTGCCCGAACCTCGAAACCAAAAAGACCAGAAGCGCTTGATGTGTCATCCTCCTACTCAAAGCATCGCCACAATGTAGCTTCCACCTAGGGTAAGGATTCCGAGCAACACCCTTAGCAACTACGGTCGGGAACTACGTGGCTTCACTACATCCACCATTCGTTCAAAGCACCATCGAACACCAACCATGAACACAAGAGGTTCCACCAACCAAGCTTAGGTTCAACTTAACAAACTTGCCTAGGCAACAACCCAACTACGAGCACGGTATCCTTACAACCTCAACTAAAGCCTTACAACATCCACCTGGAGTCCAACTTCTCCAAGAACCGAGCACCAGTTCTCCAATGCAAACCCTACATGGTTCTCGGAACTCTCGCCACGAGCGAACTACACGAAACACACTTGTGTGCACAACTCTCAACCTTCCTTGAGAGATCCAAGACTAACTGTGTGCTTTCCAAAAGGCAACACTAACTTCCGGCAGAGAGATACAATCAACCAAAGGAACACCAAAAGTTCCATCTCCACACGATACTCGAAGCAGTGGCAACCTTGCTCTGCTAAAACATAACGATGCCAAACCGAACTTACTTTATACCAAGACTCTACCAAGTGCGCTTACACATAAGGCGTCCTACTCATCTCATAGGCATCCAACTCATCTCATGAGCATCCAACTCATCTCACGGGCATCCAACTCATGGTTCCCCTGCTGGACCGAACTCGCATCTACAATGCTCACTCAACTCAGGTTTAGGCACCCGAAGGTAGTGGACCGCACTACCAACCACAAAGATCTCTTGGCCTCAGCCCTAGCGTGAGACTCACACGCACTAACACTTACCAACCGTCAACTGTGACTTACTCAACCCCGGTAACATCGGGAAGAGGCTCAGCTCTTCTCGAACATCCTTTCACTTGTAGTCCTTCGACTACCACTGAACTAGCCCTCTTGCACGACCTAAACAGGTGCAACTGCCACAAACGGATCCAAAGGCTAAAAGAGTGCGCTGAACTCCGAACGGTCATAGAACCATCTGCTATACCCATGCCAAACTCAAGCCTGAACCAGACGTAGAGCCAAAGCGGCACACCAACCATTGCACCTCAAGTGCCACTACTACCAAATCCACACCTTACTACAAATGGGGCCAACAAGGTCACAACCTCAAGTGACAAAACTATGACGAGGCATACAAGAGCTCAACTCAAACAACCATGCCTAAGGCATTTCATCAAACCGAAGACTCACGGCCCACTCTTGCATCTTTACATGATGCTCAACAAAACTCTAGCCGGCTCTCTCAACATGCAGCAGCTAGCCCTACTCTAGGGCTCTCCAAAAGAAGAGTGGTCAACTCTACTAAACTTCTGAGGAACTACCAACGGATCAAGTCCAATGGGAACACTGCTCGCTGCACCCTTAACTATAGGGTTCCGACTTACTGGCTGCAAACAACAACACTTATAAGAGAACAAAGATGTCTCTACCTCCTCCACGAAGGCCACTAACTCTGCAGCTACTCTCTGGGCAATCAAACAATCTGCTAAGGTTCAAGTTACACACCTGAACTACCCAGACTAGTCCACACTAGGACCTGCTCCACAAACATCATCATAAGTAAAGCCGAAGCTAACTCCTCTCCTGGAGTGGTACTCCAAGGCAAAACACCTCCACCCTCTCACTAGGGGAAAACTAACAGCTGGGCCACACCACAAGGGCCTACGGGAGTCTAATCTCTACTTCCCTCTGGGACGAAATCCCAGTGGTATCTCGAATCTATCTGGATACCCGACGAAAGTCGCAAACATACTCCTTACACTGCGGTAAGTTGGCATGATGGCGCTCTAAACCCAAACCAACGACAAGTCAGAACCTGCTCGTCTCCGCTCCACAACACAAAACAAGGCATACACTAGATGAAAGGTATTGTAAATTTTTAACCCTTTTCTAAAACAGAAAACTTAGGCGTACTGATGGTGGTCTGAGTCTTTGGTGATCATGGGAAAGACGACCTACAACAAAAGGTCAGTCTACAGAATCTATGACTCTGAGCTCTGATACCAACTGTAAAGACCCGACCCAAAAAGGGATCTAAATAGGCCTTTACCTCAATGCATGCATTCAAAGGAAAGGACAATATGCAAATAAGTTTTTGATTCCCAATTAAAACAAAACAATCAAGGTTCAATCAGAAATCAATATAGTTTCTTTGAAACTGTCCCTGTCTCCAAGCACTGTTTCAAGGCAAATACATTTCCAAAACGTACACTCGATCGAGAGATTTATTAAAACATTTGAAACATCCTCAAATTCAATAAAGCGGGAATCCACAAAACATTGAGAAAACATCCTAGGGCTTCGTGCTGGCTACATGCATTGGGGAAAATAAAAGACAAGAGTCATAGAAATAAAAAGTCGAGACGACGACAAGTTCCCATGATCACGGCTCCTCCTTGACCATCCCGCCTCGCGCCATGGTTACTGAAAGATAAGTAAGGGTGAGTAACGAATTACTCAAGAAGAATCCCCAACCGGGGTACAATACGATGCACATGGTCATCTAGATGAGTGTATGCAAGCTATGAATATAAACACAGAATAGAGCACATAGCTTAAGTCCACACTTGGACCTCGGATGCCGACTCGTGGTCTTAGTCAGGAAATAAATCACACCACACAATACGCCCTATACGAGAAACAAGTCTCGGCCTCGGCTGCCTCTCTGCATCGTCACGAAAGGTGCACTAGCTCAAGATCCCGAGGAGCTGGCCGGTGTATGTGTAATGAGCGTAAGCGCGCACCGCGTGCTACTGCGAACTATGGGGGTGTCGGGTCTAGTGGCAAGCGCCCATGTCCGATCCACCACGCCTAACTAAATCTACGGATCGGTGTCACCGACATAGGGGTGTGAGACTTGGACACGTGAACTATGTCGGCTGAACCACCGCACCGAGGCTAAGGAATCGGTCGTGGTAGGCTTACACCAGAAGCCGTCCTTGCCCTATCGGTGGCAATCAAGGGCTACTACGAACACGGCGAGGCGCGTGCCGACTGCGGGGGCGAGGCAATGCCAAGTCATCATCCCGACCGTTGGGGCATTTAACGATCCGCCACCCTCACCCAAGATTGCGGGGCCTACCGGTCGGGTTAGCTAAACCCTAACGGGGTCTAGGGACTGAGTACTACCTCGAACGTCCCCGCCATGGATGCAAGATACTTTATGCATCGGCCGGATGATGCTACCTACCTACACTTTAACCTATCATATCAATAACATACAATCCAATACAATCCAAAACGTGCTCAATGGATACAACGAACCTAGCATGGTACTACGAAGCAAGAACAGATATGAGCATGCTAGAACGGAACAACCTAGCATGGGCTAACATGAGAGAACAACATATGAAGTCATGCTAGTCGAGAATTGAAACAGAGCACCTAAACTATACATGCTGATAATCACAAACAAACATACAAACAACAATCACATAGAACATCGCAGGTCCACACAACTCCGGTAAGAAATCCTTACAGCGGCGGGCAACTACACACAAAACCTAAGCTGCGATCGAACACGAGCTAGCTACGAGAACCTAACAAAAACAATGATAATCACACTCTAAAGGCTTAAATATAATAAAATAAATAGGGCTCGGCTAAAGGAGCAACTCACGCGATGCGCCGACACTGTGAGACAGGCGGCGCGCACGGCGGGCTGCTGGCTTGGCGCGGATGGGCGCGATGGGCGCTGATGGGCGGCAAATGGGCGCACTGGGCGCTGGCCGCGCGCGACGGACAGCGCCAAGGGCGCGGATGGCGCGCTAGGCGCGGACGCCTCTGAGGGCGGCACGCGGGCGGCGCGGCGCGAGACGCGGAGGGCGCGAGGGCGCGCGACGCGACGGCGGCGCTCGGCGCGACGCGGACGCGAGCTCAGCTGGCGATGGCGATAGCGGGCCAAGCGCGCGGCGGCGGTTCGATCTGGCGAGCTGCGGCTGCGCGCGCGACCGCGTGGGCCGAGTCTTCGCGACGCGCGCCTGCTGGGCGGGCTGCGGCCAACTGGCGCTGGGCTGCGTCTTTGTTGGGCGCTGGGCGTCTGGGCGGCCTCTTCTTTGGCGCTGGGCTCTTCCAGTGCGATCTGGCTGGGCCGCTCGGCCAGGGCTACTCGGTGGGTCGCTTGGCTGGCCGGAGCGGCGCTCGGGGCTACAAGGGAAGAAAATCACGGCAAGGGGCTTGGGGAGAGAAGAGGGTTGGGCGGCCAGGAGTTTTGGGGAAGAAAACACAAAACCTAATTTCTTTTCATTTAACCAAATGCACAAAACTCCAAAGATCCAAGGGTAACTAAGATATGACGCGGAAAGAGTAACAAGAGCTCTCCATAGCTCAAGTGGTGAGCATCCTCACGAGCTTTTTAGGAGACCAGGTTCGAATCCCATTTGCAACACAAATTCCTTTATTTTTACTTTTGCATCTACCCATGCTCAAACCAAACCACAAAGCCTAAAAAACCTTCATAAATCCATCCAATAATTTTAGCAACTGGAAAAAGACATAAACGGCTCTGACGGCCCGACCAAATTACCAAAATACCCCTAGGGCGTACCTGGAAGACTGGGATGAAAACCTGGGCCGTTACACTTACTGTTTGGTTATTGGTGTTCTTCTTATAACTCGAGAGACTTTCTCGTTTGTCGACTTTTTCCACTGTTCAGGTAAGGGTTCCTTGTAGGGGTTTTTTCGACCCTATGCACGGTTTTGATAGTCTCCAAGTTGTATGTTCTGCATGATTTATAAACTGTCAGTTGATTAGGTTGTGTAGGTTGACTGTATGTTTGATCTTTTCTGTAAGCCTGACCTGCATGTTCTGTAAGCCTGTTTATTTGCCCTGTTTCCTGGTTATTGGATTATGCACGTTCTGTTGCTAGGACTTGGCATGTAGATTCTGAGATTGATTGTAGCACTCCCTTTTGTAATAAGTGTCTTGATTGTCTGCACATGATCAGTTGAATATAGTTTGTTGGTTGCTAGACATTGTTGGAACTACGCTGCCTATCGTAGTAGAGCTTGCTAGGGATTCCCGAGTGATAGTCAATTTGCTAGCTGGCTTGGTTATACCCACGAGTGACAATCGAGTGGCGTGCTGGCTCATTTTTCCAAGTGACAGTCGAGTTACGAGCTAGCTTGGTTAAACCCACGAGTGACAGTCGAGTGGCGTGCTGGCTCATTTTCCTAAGTGATAGTCAAGTTACGTGCTGGCTTGGATGACCCACGATTGACAGTCGAGTGGCGTGCTGGCTCGTTTTGGCATGAGTGACAGTCGAGTTGCGTGCTAGCTCGTTGTGCCCCGAGTGACAGTCGAGTTCCATGCTGGCTCAGTTAGTGATAGGGTTAAGCCCAATTGTGTGCTACCTGGTGTAGCTAGGACAAGCCCAGTAGCGTGCTATCCCTAGTGTAACAGCCTAGTTTCCTATTCCAGTTTTCGAGGTGCCTTCGGGTCAAGATTCAGTTGTTTGGTTGGATCATTAGAGCGATTTTGACCCTTGGGGGTATTTTGGTCTTTTGGCTCCCTGGGTAGGATTTATGGTTTTCAGGGCTTCGAGGTAGCTCCTGCCTTTGTCGAGGCTTGTTTGTTGTTGGCTCCGAGTCCCGAGGGGTTTGGGCTAGTCGGTTGGATGCTCGGTTGTGGTTTGGGCTTTGGCAAAGTTATGGTTGTTGGGTGTTTCCTTTGGGATTCGAGGCCGGGCCCTTATTGTTGGTTTGGGAGTTGGATTTAAGTGAGTTTTATTTATTCAAAAAGGTTGCTTCAGTCGGGTCTCGAAGGAGGAAGCCGGGAAATGGGATTTTAAGGTTTTAAGTGGATAAGGATGGATTAAATGGATAAAATCCCTATTTTCCTTTTTATTTTCCCATTTTCCTTTTCTTTTCTAAATTCCTTTTTTTTCTTTTTATTTTTCTCTTTTCTCTCTCTCTCTCTCTCTCTCTCTCTCTCCCCGAGCCCCCCACCTAGCCCGAGCAGCCCAGCCAGCCCGAACCCCTAGCTCGCCCAGCCCGCTCGCCCAAGCCCAGCCTGAGCAGCCCTAGCCCTTGGTTGCCCGAGCCCAGCCCCCGCGTGCCCTCGCCCTGCCCAGGTCGCATCGCCCAGCTTGCCCTGCTCGCGTCGCCTGAGCCCTCGCCCAGGCCGTGTCCATCCGCGCTCGAGTCACCCCGCACATTGAGAGGCCGCTCAGCCCTCGCGTCGCCCGTGTCGGCCAGATCGCGCGTCCTGTAGCTCGTAGAGCTCGCGCCCGCGTGCCCCTGTGTCTCCCAGCGCCCGTCGCGCGCGGGCAGCCCCAGCGCCCGCCCCACCTGCACCCGAGATCTCAGCAAAGAACCCCCTTTGTTGCCTAGCCCGTGCAAAATGGGCGGCTCCTTCAGCGTGTCGTGCGCGCCTCGTGAGTTGCTCCCGAGCCGAGCTCTGTTTATTTTATTGTATTTGGGCCTATTTTATGATTATTGATGTGTTTGTTTGGCTCGTTTTAGGTTGCTCGGGTTCGATCGCAGTTATTTTTATTGTGTGTTGTTGCCTTCCGACCAGGTAAGGATTTCTTACCGGAGTTGTGTGGGCCCTGCGATATTTTTCATGATATGCCTTGCTTGTTTCTTTCTTTATTATGAGCATGTTAGAGATAGAGCTGTTTGATTGATTTCTTGCTAGCATGTTTGCCTGATTTTTCATGTTAGTGCCATGCTAGGTTTGTTCTGCCAGCATGTTTATGATTCCTGCTAAAGCTCGTAGTATCATGCTAGGTAATGTGATTGATGTCGGTCTTTGTTTGCTAGCCAGGAATCATTGCTTTTTACTCTGTACTCTTAGATAGAGTTGTAGGGTTTGTCATCATCCAGAGGTTGAGCGGACATAACGTACTTTGTCCCCACTGATCGGGAGTAAAGTGTGCGCAGCATAACGTATCTTGCTTCCCCCCCGGTCGCCAAGGTTGATTTAGCTCAGGTCGGGAGTAAAGTGTGCGCGACATAACGTATCTTGTTTCCCGACCCGCCGGTTGTGGAGTTAGCTACCCACTTCGGCATAAGCCTAGTTTGTAGCCTGCTAGAGCGAAACCCTGCCATCGGTGTAACCCTGCCATGGCCGGTTCTTAGCTTTAGGTCGGTGGATCATGCTGCACAGATGAGCGCCGAGTGGCTCGCGCTACTATGATCAGTGACACCGCTTTTGAGTCATAGGCATGCGTACCTGGCCCGCGTAGTTTGCCCTTAGGCCCCCGCATTTAGGCCGGTTGCAGCAGCATGCGGTGTGCTCGCACACGCATTAGTTGCAGGTTCGGAGAGCTCCCCCGGGCTAATGTCGTGAGTACACCATTCCTTCCGTTAGAGCCAGACTTCGGGTACTCTCCCGTAAGTCCAGATTAGTGCAAGGGCAAGGAGGCCCTTGAGGACATTCTTGGGATCAGTGTATTCCGCCCGAGTGAAAGATACCTCGGTGATTTCCCAGGATTGGTCAGTGTATCCAATCCTTAGGCCGGAAGTAGGAGACTTCCGATGATTCCAGATCTTTCTTTATGAGCTCGTTGAGCTATGATCTGTGTTGGTAGCTGTTTCCTTTCATGCTTTGGTACTAGATGACTGATTATATCATATTGTACCCCGGTTGGGATTCTTACTGAGTAATTCGTTACTCACCCTTATTTTTGTGGTTTTTCCACAGGTAACCATGGTGCGAGACAGGATGGCTGGAGGAGGAGCTGTGATCATGGAAAACCTGTTGTTCAACTCTGAGTTTTATGTTTATGATTTAAATGTCCTCTGAATGCATGTGTTGGGCACGGAGCCCTAGGGTGTTTTCTGAATGTATTTCCGGATTATAGAATTGTTGTAAAGTTTGTATGTTTTAAATAAATCTCTGATCAGAGTAAGTTTTGGAAATGTATTTGTCTTGGAATAGGTGCTTGGAAAAAGGGACAGGTTCCAGGAATTGATGTTGATTTTTAAATGGATGTTTTATGTTTTAGTTTTTACTTAGAATCCGAACACCATCTTGCAAATTTTCTGTAGATTTGTAATGCATGCATTGAGGTAACGGCCTATTTTAGAACCCTTTCGGGTCGGGTCGTTCTGAGTTGGTATCGAGCTCGAGTCATAGATTCTGTCAGAGTCGACCTTTGTTGTAGGTCGTTTTTCCATGATCATCGGCACTCAGCGATATCATCAGTGCGCCTAAGTTTCTTGTTTTAAAGAAAGGGGTAAGAATTTACAATACTTTTCATCTACTGTTTGCCTTGTGTAGAGTTGTGGAGCGGAGACGAGCAGGTTCTGACTCGTTGTTGGTTTGGGCTTAAAGAGTCATCATGCCAACTTTCCGCAGTACGAGCATTGTATAGCAGCTTGTTGAGGTATCCAGATAGATTCAGATGCCCTGGAACGTGGTCCCCGAGGGAGGCAGAGCTTAGACTCCCGTAGGCCATTTGTGGCCCACTTGCTTCTTTTCCCCTAGTGAGAGGGTGGAGGTGCTTTGTGCAGATCGCCAGTATGTTGATCGCACTCAGAGCAGCGCAGGACGCTTGGCATGTCCGGTGAAGAGTTGGGTGATCGTGTTGATGTTGAGGCCGCAGGCCCGGGGTTGTTAGGCTGCGCAGGCGGTTTGGCCCTGGCAGATGAGTTGCCTAGTGGAGGGGGTAGATGCTAGCACGCCTCAGAGTGAGACTCCTTGAGTAGAGAGTGCTCCAGCCATGAGAGATTTGATGGCATGTCTTTAGCTATCAGAGAGCGGAGACCCAGGCGCAGTTTGTAGCGCGTAGTGAGGAGTCCGGGCACGAGATAGCCCGGTGATGAGTTTGTTTGACATTTTCCCCTAGTAGCTCTTGTAGCCCCAGAGGTTCCCGGGAGGGCATGATCAGCAGGTTTATTCAGATGAGTTTGTTGGCGATGATGGAGCCGCCCAGTTTGGCAAGTGGATGCCTGTAGAGCTCGATGTTTCAGAAAGTCCAACTGCTAGTAGTAAAGCATTTGGCCAGGTTTGAGTTTAGCATCCGTGTGTGGGATGCCCGCATTATTCGAGAGGCCGAGGTGTGCCGTTCTGTCTTTATTTGAGTACAGCAGTTGGTGGTGGTAGTCCCTTGAGAGAGGTGGACTAGCAGAGTCTCCACCAGTCGCCCGATTGATTGGCAAGTTGTCGTGTTAGTGGCTTGACGCAGATGTAGAGACATCTTTGCCCTCTTGCAAGCCTGCTGTTGTTTAACAGCTCAGTTTCCTCAGATGTTTGGTAGAGTTGAGCACTCTTCCTTGGTGAGCTCCTAGAGTGGAGCTAGCTACTTCATGTTGAGAGATCCGGCTAGAGCTTTGTTGAGCATCATGTGGAGATGCAAGAGTAGGTTGTGAGCCTTCAGCTTGATGAGATGCCATAGGCATGGTTTTTTGAGTTGAGCCATTGTATGCCTACCTAGAGTTGTTGTCACTTGAGGTAGTGACCTTGCTGGCCCCATCTTGTAGTAAGATGTGGATTTGGTAGTAGTAGCACTTGAGGTGCATTGGTTGGTGTGCCACTTTTTCACTAAGTTTGGTTCAGGCTTGAGTTTGGCATGGGCATAGCAAATGGTTCTATGCCGTCCGGAGTTCAGCGCACTCCTTTAGCCTTGGATCCGTTTATGGCAGTTGCACCTGTTTAGGTCGTGCCAGATTGCTAGTTCAGTGGTAGTCGATGGACTACAAGCGAAAGGATGCTCGAGAGGAGCCGGAGCCTCTTCCTAGTGTTTCTGGGGGTTGAGCCAGTCAGCAGATTGGTTGGTAAGTGTTGGTTTGCGTGAGTCTCGCGCTAGTGTTAAGGCCAAGAGATTCCTTGTGGATGGTAGTGCGGTAAACTACCTTCGAGTGCCTTAATCTGAGGAGAGTTGAGCATCGTAGATTTGAGTTTGGTCCAGCAGAGGGACCCTGAGTTGGATGCTCATGAGATGAGCTGGATGCCTATGAGGCGAGTTGGATGCCATGAGGCGAGTTGGATGCTTTTGAGGCGAGATGAGCTGATGCCTTGCGAGAGGATTTGGATGCCTTATGGGTAAGCACCTGTAACAGCCCAGTTTCCTATTCCAGTTTTCGAGGTGCCTTCGGGTCAAGATTCGGTTGTTTGGTTGGGTCTTAGAGCGGTTTTGACCCTTGGGGGTATTTAGGTCTTTTGGCTCTCTGGGCAGGATTTGTGGTTTTCAGGGCTTCGAGGTAGCTCCTGCCTTTGTCGAGGCTTGTTTGTTGTTGGCTGCGAGTCCCGAGGTGTTTGGGCTATTCGTTTAGGTGCTCGGTTGTGGTTTGGGCTTTGGCAAAGTGATGGTTGGTTGTGTGCTTCCTTTGGGATTCAATCCCGGGCCCTTATTGTTGGTTGGGAGTTGGATTTAAGTGAGTTTGATTTATTGGAAAAGATTGCTTCGGTCGGGTCTCGAAGGAGGAAGCCGGGAAATGGGATTTTAAGGTTTTGATTTGGATAAAAGTGGATAAGGATGGATTTTTGGATAAAATCCCATTTATTTTCCTTTTTATTTTCCCATTTTCCTTTTCTTTTCTAAATTCTTTTTCTTTCTTTTTATTTTTCTCTTTTCTCTCTCTCTCTCTCTCTGTCTCTCCCCGAGCCCCCACCTAGCCCAAAGCGGCCCGGCCCGGCTCGAGCCCCTAGCTCTTGACCCGCTCGCCCAAGCCCGGCCCAGAGCCAAGCTAAGCCCACTGGGCCGCGTCGCCCAGTCGCCGGTGAGCCCCTCGCCCGTGCAGTGCCATCGCCAGCCCGAGCCACCCCCAGCTCGTGTCTGTCCGCGCTCGAGTTGCCCTGCACTGTGCGGTGTCAGGCGCCTTCAACCTGGTCCGTGTCGCCCTCGCCCGCCAGGTCGCGTCGCCAGCCCGAGCTTGCCCAGCCCAGCCGCACAGTGTCGCTCGTCTCGTCCGCGCCCGTGTCGCCCAGTGCCGAGCCATCGCGTCGTGTCGCTCGCGCCCGCGCGCTGTGCTTGTGTTGAGCCGCGCCGCACCCCAGCGCGCCCAGCCAGCCCCTTCAGCTGCCTAGCCCGTGCAGCCGGCTCGTTAGCGTGTCAGCTGCACCTCGTGAGTTGATCCCAAGCTGAGCTCTATTTATTTTATTGTATTTATTGCTATTTTATGATTATTGATGTGTTTGTTTGGCTCGCTATAGGTTGCTCGGGTTCGATCGCAATTAGGTTTGTTGTGTGTTGTTGCCTTCCGACGAGGTAAAGATTTCTTATCGGAGTTGTGTGGGCCCTGCGATATATTATGTGATTGCTGATTGTATGCTTGTTTGTGTTTATTGACATGTTTAGTGATAAGTCCTCTATTCTGAATTCCCGACTGGCATGATCTCCTATATTGTTTCTCATGTTAGTCCATGCTAGGTTGTTCCTTTCTGGCATGCTCGTATCTGTTCTTGCTTCGTAGTATCATGCTAGGTTCGTTGTATTCTTTTGAGCACGTATTGGATTGATTTGATTATTTGCTGATTGCTATGACAGGTTAGAGTTCAGGTAGATAGCATCATCTGGGCCGGGTGCATAAAGTACCTTGCATCCCCGCGGGGGCGTCACGAGATTGAGCTCTGTCCCTGATCCCGTTAGGGACTAGCTAACCCTAACGGCGGGCCCTGCAATCTTGGGTGAGGGTGGCAGACTGTTAAATGCCCCAACGGTCGGGATGATGACTTGGCATTGCCTTATCCCCGACAGCCGGCACGTCCTTAGCGTGTTTCGGCTGTAGCCCTTGAGTTGCCACCTGATAGGGCAAGGACGGTTTCCTGGTGTAAGCCTACCAGGACCCGTGCCTTAGCCTCAGGTGCGGTGGTTCAGGCTGACATAGTTCACGTGTCGAGTCTCACACCCTATGTCAGTGACACCGATCCCGAGATTTAGTTAGGCGTGGTGACTGGACATGGGCAGCTTGCCACTAGACCCGGCACCCCCCATAGTCTGCAGTAGCACGCGGTGCGCCCGCACGCTCATTATAGCGCCGACTGGAGAGCTCCTCGGGATCTTAAGCCAGTGCACCTTTCGTCGACAGTAGACAGGCTGAGGCCGAGACTTGTTTCTCGTATAGGGCGTATTGTGTGGTGAGTTATTTCCAGACTAAGACCCTGAGTTGGCATCCGAGGCCCCAGTGTGGGCTAAGCTATGTGCTCTATTACGTGTTTATATTCATAGCTTGCATACCTTTACGCTAGATGACCATGTGTATCGTATTGTACCCGGTTGGGGATTCTTCTTGAGTAATTCGTTACTCACCCTTATTATGTGGTTTTCCCACGGGTAACCATGGTGCGAGACAGGATGGTTTGGAGGAGGAGCTGTGATCATGGAAACCCGTTGTTCAACTCGAGATTTATGTTTATGATTTAAATGTCCTCTGAATGCATGTAGTTGGGCACGGAGCCTAGGGTGTTTTCTCGAATGTATTTCCGGATTCTAGCATTGTTGTAACTATTGTAAAGTTTGTATGTTTTAAATAAATCTACGATCGAGTAAGTTTTGAAAATGTATTTGTCTTGGAGCAGTGCTTGGAAACGAGGGGCGAGTTCGAGGAATTGATGTTGATTTTTAAATGGATGTTTTATGTTTTAGTTTTTACTTAGAATCAGAACACCATCTTGCGAATTTTCTGTAGATTTGAATGCATGCATTGAGGTAGCGGCTTATTTTAGAACCCTTTCGGGTCGGGTCATTCTGAGTTGGTATCGAGCTCGAGTCATAGATTCATGAAGTGACCTTTGTTGTAGGTCATTTTTCCATGATCATCAACACTCAAGCGATCATCAGTGCGCCTAAGTTTCTTGTTTTTAAAGAAATGGGTAAGAATTTACAATACTTTTCATCTAGTGTATGCCTTGTGTAGTGTTGTGGAGCGAGAGACGAGCAGTCTTTGACTCGTTGTTGGTTTGGGCTTAGAGAGCCATCATGCCAACTTTCCGCGATGTGAGCATTATATAGCGGCTTGTTGAGGTAACCATATAGATTCGGATGCCTGGGACGTCGTCCCAGGGAAGCGAGCTTAGACTCCGTAGGCCATTTGTGGCCCGATTCTTTCTTTTCCCCTAGTGAGAGGGTGGAGGTGCTTTGTGCGGATCGCTAGTATGTTGATCACACTCGAGGAGCGGGGCGATTGGCATGTCCGACCGAGGAGTTGGGTGATCGTGTTGATGTTGAGGCGCGTCGAGGTTGTTTAAACCCGTTGGCGAGTTGGCCCACAGCGGTTGAGTTGCCTAGAGGAGGAGGTAGAGGCTAGCACGCCTCGAGTGAGACTCCTTGAGCGAGTGTGCTCGGCCTTGAGAGATTTGATGGCGTGTCTTTAGCTATCGAAAAGCGGAGACCAGCGCGATTTGTAGTGCCTAGTGAGGAGTCCGAGAGCCTGAGATAGCCCGGTGTGATGAGTTTGTTTCAGCATTCCCCAGTAGCTCTTGTAGCCGGAGGTTCCGGGAGGGCATGATCAGCAGGTTTATTCAGATGAGATTGTTGGCGATGATGGAGCCGCCTAGTTTGGCAAATGGATGCCTGTAGAGCTCGATGTTTTAGAAAGTCCTGCTGCTAGTAGTAAAGCAGTTGGCCAGGTTTGTGTTTAGCATCCGTGTGTGGGATGCCCTGCTGTTCAGAGGCCGAGGTGTGCCGTTTCTGTGCTGTTTGGTACAACAGTTGTTGGTGGTAGTCCCTTGAGAGAGGTGGACTAGCAGAGTCGCCACCAGTCGCCCGATTGATTGGCAAGTTGTCGTGTTAGTGGCTTGAGGCAGATGTAGAGACATCTTTGCCCCCTTGCAAGCCTGCTGTTTTTTAACAGCCCAGTTTCCTCAGATGTTTGGTAGAGTTGAGCACTCTTCTTTGGTGAGCTCCTAGAGTGGAGCTAGCTGCTGCATGTTGAGAGATCCGGCCAGAGTTTTGTTGAGCATCATGAGGAGATGCTAGTGTAGGTCGTGAGCCTTCGGTTTGATGAGATGCCATAGGCATGGTTGTTTGAGTTGAGCCCTTGTATGCCTAGCCAGAGTTGTTGTCACTTGAGGTAGTGACCTTGCTGGCCCCATCTGTAGTAAGATGTGGATTGGTAGTAGTAGCACTTGAGGTGCATTGGTTGGTGTGCCACTTTGGCACTAAGTCTGGTTCAGGCTTGAGTTTGGCATGGGCATAGCAGATGGTTCTATGCCGTCCGGAGTTCAACGCACTCCTTTAGCCTTGGATCCGTTTATGGCAGTTGCACCTGTTTAGGTCGTGCCAGAGGGCTAGTTCAGTGGTAGTCGTTGGACTACAAGTGAAAGGATGCTCGAGAGGAGCCGGAGCCTCTTCCCAGTGTTTCTGGGGGTTGAGTTAGTCAGCAGGTTGGAAGTTGGTAAGTATTGGTGCGCGTGAGTCTCGCGCTAGTGTTAAGGCCAAGAGTTTCCTTGTGGTTGGTAGTGCGGTCAACTACCTTCGAGTGCCTTAATCTAAGGAGAGTTGAGCATCGTAGATGCGAGTTTGGTCCAGCAGAGGTGTAACGACCCAGGTTTTCATCCCGGTCTTCCAGGTATGCCCTAGGGGTATTTTAGTAATTTGGTCGGGCCGTCAGGGCCGTTTATGTCTTTTTCCAGTTGCTAAAATTATTGGATGGATTTATGTAGGTTTTGGAAGGATTTGTGGTTTGGTTTGAGCAAGGTTTGGTGCAAAAGTAAAAATAAAGGAAATTGTCTTTGCAAGTGGGGTTTGAACCCGGGTCTCCTGGGAAGCTTGTGGGGATGTGTACCAATTGAGCCATTAGGTGCTCTTGTTGCTCTCCCTGCATCATTTTATTGTTAGCCTTGCATTTTGGGAATTTTGGATCATTTGGTTAAATGAAATAGAAATTAGATTTGTCTCATCTTCTTCTCCAAAGTGTGTGGCCGCCCAAGCTTTTCTCTCCATTGCCTTGCCGAGTTCTTCATCCTTGCAGCTCCCTTGGTTCAATCATCATTCCGGGTAAGTCTTCATCCTCTTCATCTTCTCGATTGGGTGTTCTTGTTGGCCGAAGGTAAGGAGAAGATCTTGTGTGTGTGTGTGTTTGTTGCAGGCTGCCCAGCATGCCCAGATCCGCCAAAGCAAGCCCGAGCCGCCCGGATCGCCTAGCAAGCAAGCCCAGTGCCAGATCGCTTGGCAGCGAGCACCAGCCGCCGACCGCCAGCCGTCGCGTCGCGGCCGTCGCGCACCTGGTGAGCGGCCGCGCGCGCGCGTCTCGCGCCGCTCCGCGCTGCGCCCGTCGCGCGCGCGCGCGCGCCGCCGCGCGCCAGCGCAAGGCGTCGTCCGTCCGCTTGCCCGCGCCCGTGCGCCTGCGCCCAGCCAGCCGTCGTCCGCGCGCGCTCGCGCGCAGCCCTGCCGCCTCCTCCCGCCCGTCAGCGCCCAGTGTGCGGTCCCTGCCGCCCATCAGCCCCTTCTGCTGCGTCGGCGCCAGCCAGCCGCCCGCCGTCTTCGCTGCCCGTCGCGTGTCGGCCGAGCCGCGTGAGTTGCTCCCGAGCCGAGCCTTGTTTATTTTATTATATTTAGGCTTATGGATTATGATTATCATTGTTTGGTTAGGTTCTCAGTAGCTAGCTCGGGTTCGTTCGCGACTTAGGTTTTGTGTGTAGTTGCCCGGCTGTAAGATTTCTTACGGAGTTGTGTGAACCTGCGATGTTCTATGTGATTGTTGTTTGTATGTTTGTTTGTGATTATCAACATGTATAGTTTAGGTGCTCTGTTGCAATTCACGACTATCATGACTTCGTATGTTGTTCTCTCATGTTAGTCCATGCTAGGTTGTTCCGTTACGGCATGCTCATATCTGTTCTTGCTTCGTAGTACCATGCTAGGTTCGTTGTATCTGTTGAGCACGTTTTGGATTGTATTGGATTATATGCTATTGAAATGATATGTTAGAGTGTAGGTAGGTAGCATCATCCGGGCACTGATGCATAAAGTATCTTGCATCCATGGCGGGGCGTGCGAGGTAATACTCCGTCCCTGGACCCCGTGAGGGTTTAGCTAACCCGGCCGGTAGGCCCCTGCAATCTTGGGTGAGGGTGGCGGATCGTTAAATGCCCCAACGGTCGGGATGATGACTTGGCATTGCCTCATCCCCGCCCGATCGACACGTCCTCGGCGTGTTCGGCGTAGCCCTTGATTGCCACCGATAGGGCAAGGGCGGCTTCTGGTATAAGCCTACCACGGACCGATTCCTTAGCCTCAAGTGCGGTGGTTGGTGACATAGTTCACGTGTCGAGTCTCACACCCTATGTCGGTGACACCGATCCGGAGATTTAGTTAGGCGTGGTGGCTGGACATGGGCGACTTGCCACTAGACCCGGCACCCCATAGTCTGCGAGAGCACGCGATGCGCGCTTACGCTCATTCTGGCGCCCGACCGGAGAGCTCCTCGGGATCTTGAGCTAGTGCACCTTTCATATCGGCGATGAGCGGTGGTGGCGGGACTCGTTTCTCGTATAGGGCGTATTGTGTGGTGGATTTATTTCCGGACTAAGACCACGAGTTGGCATCCGAGGTCCAAGTGTGGACTTAAGCTATGTGCTCTATTCTATGTTTATACTCATAGCTTGCATACATTCTTCTAGATGATCATGTATATCGTATTGTACCCCGGTTGGGGATTCTTCTTGAGTAATTCGTTACTCACCCTTATTCTGTGATTTTCCACAGTAACCAAGGCGGGAGGCAGGATGGTGAAGGAGGAGAGCTGTGATCATGGAATCCTGCTTGTCATCTCGACCATTTTATTATATCATGACTCTTGACTTTTTTATTTCCCCGAATGCATGTAGGCGGGACACGAGCCCTAGGATGTTTTCTTACGTTTTATGGATTCCAGCATATTTGTACTTGTGGAATGTTTAAATGGTTTAAATAAATCTCGATCAGTATGCTTTTAGAAATGTATGTTTTGATTGTGGAATGTTTCATTTTTACTTGGGATCCGAAATTTATTTTTCATAATGTCTTTTATTTTGAATACATGCATTGGGGTAAAGGCCCATTTAGAGCCCCTTTTGGGTCGGGTCTTCTGATTGGTATCGAGCTCGAGTCATAGATTACGTAGATCGACCTTTTTGTTGTAGGTCGTTTTTCCATGATCATCAAGACTCAGGCGGTCATCAGTACGCCTAAGTTTACTATTTGTTGTTGAAAAGGGTTAAGAATTTACAATACTGTCATCTTGTGTATGCCTTGTGTAGTGTTGTGGAGCGGAGCGAAGCGAGTTACGACTCGTTGTTGGTTTGGGCTTAGTGAGCCATCATGCCAACTTTCTCGCATCGAGGCGATTTGTTTAGCGACTTGTTGAGGTATCTAGATAGATCGGATGCCCCCAGGACATCGTTCGAGGGAGGCGAGCTTAGACTCCCGTTGGCCATTTGTGGCCCGATTCTGTCGCTTTCCCCTAGTGAGAGGTGGTGGTGCTTCGTGCGATCGCCCGATATGTTGATCGCACCCGGAGGAGGAGCAGTGGCGCTTGGCATGTCCGACCGAGGAGTTGGACCGATCGTGTTGATGTTGAGGCGCGTCCGTGGTTGTTTGGCCGGCATGCGATTTGCCCGGCGATTGAGTTGCCTAGAGGAGGGTAGGGGCTAGCGGCGCCTCGAGTGAGACTCCTTGAGCGAGTATGCTCCGACCATGAGAGATTTGATGGCGAGTCTTTAGCTATCGAGAGCGGAGACCCAGCGCGCTTTGTAATGCGTAGTGAGGAGTCCCGGCACGAGATAGCCCGGTGTGAGTTTGTTTGACATTTTTTCCCCAGTAGCTCTTGTAGCCGGAGGTTCCGGGAGGGCATGATCAGCGAGTTTATTCAGATGAGTTTGTTGGCGTTGATGGAGACGCCCGGGTTGGCAAATGGATGCCTGTAGAGCTCGATGTTTTAGTAAGTCCCTCACGCTAGTAGTAAAGTAGTTGGCGAGGTTTGAGTTTAGCATCCGTGTGTGGGATGCCTTGCCGTTCAGAGGCCGAGGTGTGCCGTTCTGTCTTTGTTTGGTTCATCGGATGGTGGTGGAAGTCCCTTGTGAGAGGTGGACTAGCGAGTCTCCACCGATCGCCCGATTGTTTGGCAAGTTGCCGTGTTAGTGGCTTGAGGCGGATGAAGGGTCATCTTTGCCCCCTTGCGAGCTTTGTTGTTGTTTAATGACCTGACTTCCTCGGATGTGGATTTGGTAGTAGTAGCACTTGAGGTGCATTGGTTGGTGTGCCACTTTGGCACTAAGTGCGGTTCGAGCTTGAGTTTGGCTTGGGCATAGCGAGATGGTTCTATGCCGTTCGGAGTTCAGCGTACTCCTTTAGCCTTGGATACATTTATGGCGGTTGCACCCGTTTAGGTCGTGCGGAGGGCTAGTTCGGTGGTAGTCGATGGACTACAAGCGAAAGGATGCTCGAGAGAGGCGGAGCCTCTTCCCGGTGTTTACGGAGGTTGAGTAAGTCGTGAGGTTGCGGTTGGTAAATGTTGGTGCGCGTGAGTCTCGCGCTAGTGTTAAGGCCAAGAGATTTTCCTTGTGGTTGGTAGTGCGGTCAACTACCTTCGAGTGCCTAAATCGAGGAGAGTTGAGCATTGTAGATGCGAGTTTGGTCGGTGAGGACCATGAGTTGGATGCTTATCGGATGAAATTTGGATGCCTATGAGGCGAGTTGGATGCTTTTGAGGCGAGATGGTGATGCCTTGCGAGAGGTTTTGGATGCCTTAGGGGTAAGCACCCTTGGTAGAGGCTTGGTACAAAGTAAGTTTGGTTTGGCATGATTATACTTTGGTAGAGCAAGGTTGCCTCACTTTCCGAGTATCGTGTGGAGATGGAACTTTTGGTGTTCCTTGGATTGTTTGTATCATTGCCGGGAGTTATCGTTGCTTTGTGGAAAAGCGCTTGTTAGTCTTGGATCTCTAAAGGAAGGTTGGGAGTTGTGCACACAAGTGTGTTTTGTGTGGTTCGTTAAAGTGGCGAGAGTTTGAGATCCATGTAGGGTTTGCTTTGGAGATCTCGTGCTCGGTTCCTTGAGAAGTTGGACTCGGTGGTTGTTGTAAGGCTTGGGTTGAGGTGGTAAGGATACCGTGCTCGTGGTATCAAGTTGTTGCTTAGGCAAGATTTGTTAAGTTGGGCCTAAGCTTGGTTGGCGGATCTTCTTGTTGATCGTTGGTTGGAGTTGATTGGAAACCGAACAAGAGCGATGGTAGCTAAGCGCGTGGTTTACGATCGTCATGGCTAAGAGAGTTGTTCGGATCCTTCCTTGGGTAGAAGTTATGTTGTGGCCGATGCTTTGAGTAGGGGATGAGGCATTCTGTAGCGTTTGGGTCCTCTAGGTTCCCAAGGAGTTGGAGTTGGCCAGCAGGTTGGGATCTTTGAAATTGGAGTTGTTTGTTGAGCGGTTATCCATTAGATCGTATCTTAGCGTGTGTGTGTGTCGAGGGTTGCCGAAGAACCCTAGGTTGTGGAGAGCCTCTCCGAGCTCGGTCGAGCCCGGCTAGTGAGTTTTGATTGGCTAGTTTGGAGGCGTGTAGTTTGTAGCCTCGGTGGAGTTGCTAGCGATCTTGGTAGACTAGCAAGCTAGTGTTTGTTTGGAGTAAAGTCCGGAGTGGTTTTTGGTGTGGTGGCAAGTTGATGCTTGGTGTTGACCAAGGTGTGGATTGGAGTTGCTAGAGTTTAGTTTTGCTCGTGGGGCGAGTGGTTTGTGCCATGTTGGTTGTTTTTCTGTTTCGGGATGTTGAGTTGCCCCGTTTGGCATTTGGAGGTTGATCGAGATGGACCCTTGTTGTGCCCCGTGAGATTAGATGTTGTTGCTCTGGTGGAGCAAGGCGGTGAGCGTATGTGGAGTTCTCTGTCCGTTGGTTGTGCGCTTGTAAGAGCCGTTTCCTTGGGAGTTGTCGTTACTCCCTTGGTCTTGGAGTTAATGGTGGAAGCGCTAGCTTGAAGGAAAAGTTTGTTGTTTGCTTGGAAGTAGTCGTTTGTCCGATTAAGCGGATTCTTGGATGGTGTTCTAGAGGTGCGATAAAGGTTGTTCGCCTCTTGTGAGTGTTTGGCCAAGATTTGGTTCGTTTGTTGTTTCGAGAGCTAGTTCGGTTCTAGCCGAGGGCGTTGCCCGAGGTCTTGTTCCTAGTCAGTAAGTTTTGGGAGTTGACCCCTCCTCGGCAGATTGAGCAAGTCTTTGTTTGTTTTGGTTTGGTGGTCCGATTGGTTGAGTTTTCTCTTGGGTGTTGCTTCCAAGAGAGTTGGTTCTTCGTTGCCTTGGGTTTGAGCAAGTCAGCGAGCGTGTGTGGAGTTCATTTGCCCTTCCAGAGTTTGCTTGCTTTGGGAAGTCGTTTCCCGTTTGGCGAGAGTCGGCGCAGCTCCGAGTTGTGTAGTCGATCAGAGTAGCGCAGTGATCGGCCGCCAATGAGAGGTCCTGCTTTGTGTTGTTAGCAAGCAAGAGTTGTTTGTTCCCGCAAAGGCGGAGGCCCGACTAGTAAGAGTTGAGTTGTTCGGCAAGTTGTTGGTTCTTTGGGGATTGAAGATTTCCTTTCCCTCTAGCCTCTGTGGTGGTTGAGTTTCTCCTTGGATGCCGACCTCGAGTGATAGCTTGCGAGGTAGTCTTGCGGATTCGTGTGGCTCGAGGATCCGTAAGCTTTGAGGTTGTCGTTATCCGTTTTCCTTGTGAGGTTTTGGGAGTGGAGCTTACGGTTGGAAGATGAGTTAGGCTTAGGCTTAAAGGGAAGTCCTTTGAGTAGCCGGTTGGATTTTAAGAGTTGAGTAGTAGCTTGGAGGCGGCGTTGCTCGTTATAAGTTTGGGTTGAGTTCTGTTGAGCAAGCCCTTCTCGGGCTTTGTTCCTAGTTGTTGTGAGTTCCCGGTTGGCGTTAGCGAGCAGCGTTTGAGTGAGTTGGCACGGAGGTGCCGTGGCATTGGTTGGTAAGTCGTTGTTGTTTTGTTTTCCTCAAGGTGTTGTGTCGCGAGATAGGCTGCGTGATGGTTTAGTCCTTGCTTCCCGAGTTTTCCTTGAGAGGAATGTTGGATGTTCCTTGCCTGGCGATGTTCTCCTTGGTCGGTTGCTGGTAGGTGTTCGTTGGAAAGTTTGCGTTCGGCCGATGAGGAGTTCTAGTTTGTTGGCTTGGCCGAGTGGAGTCTGTGCTTGTAAGAACCCGACCCAAAATACGGTCATAAACCTAGGTTCTCACTCAGCATGCAAGTTAAATATTTCACCGAGCGGTTTAGTGCTCATATTTAAAACCTTTCAAAACATTTAGAACGGGGAATGCTTAAAACATAATCAACAACTTTGTTTAAGAAAACCAACGAAGTAAAACAAGCCTGGCCAGTATATATATAAAAACATTCAAAACAGTTCAAACAACTTTTTATAATGTTTTCCCCTAGGACTCCTGTCCATCTACATGCTGAACAAATATGCAAACAATAAAGGCAGAGTGCGGCGGCTCCATGATCAATCATCTCCCTCCGCTAGCCGTCCCAGATTGTCCCCAAGTTACACGGTGGAAAACCACGAGAAATAAGGGTGAGTATAAACATACTCAGTAAGAATCCCCAACCGGGGTACAATACGATACATCAATCATCTAGCACCCTAGTATACATGCAAACAGTTACCAACACAGATCATAGCTCAACGAGCTTACAAGGCAGAATCAGGAATCCTCGAAAGTCTCCTACTTAGGCCTAATGATTGGCTCTCATAACCAATCCCGGGACATCTCAGAGGGTCTTTCTCCTCGGCCAATTGATCGGCTCAAAACCGATCCCAAAGATGTCGACACCCTCGAGGTCTTTCTCCTCGACCATATGATCAGCTCAAAAGCCAATCCCAATGGGTGTCCTCAAGGGCCTCTTACCCGCTTATAAATCTGGACTATCGGAGAGTACGGAAGTCCGGCTCTAAAGCGAAGGAGGCGGTGTACTCACGAACATTGGCCAGGGAGCTCTCGGCCGGCGACTAAAGCGTGTCTTGCGCGCACATCGCATGCTCTTCTCAGAATCAGGCGTAAATGCGGGGCCTAAGGGCAAACTACGCGGGCAGCACGCATGCCTAAGACTCGGAAAGCGGTGTCACCGAACACACGATGAGTGCGAGGCCCTCGGCACTCATCTGTGCGGCTGTACCACCGACTGGAAGCTAAGAACCGGCCAAGGCGGGCTTGCACCGCGTTGGCGGGGTTTCGCTCTAGCGGGCTACAAACTAGGCTTATGCCGATGTGGTAGCTAAATCCACATCATTTGCCGGGGAAGCAATGTACGTTATGCTTCGCTCTACTCCCGACCGGTGGGGACAAGGTACGTTATGTCGCTCTCGGCCTCTAGATGATGACAAAGACCCTAACAAACTAGCTAGAGTATAGAGTAAAGCGATTCTGGCTAAACATACATAATCATCATCAATCATACATAACCTAGCATGATACTACGAACTTAAAGCGGGAATCTCGGGCATCTTTGGAAGAACAATCCTAGCATGGCACTAACATGTACAATCAAGCAAACATGCTAGCAGGAGTGCAATCACAAGTTTATCCTATCCACTAATCATGTCCATAAAAGTAAACATGCATATAAGGCACATTCAAGAAAGCATCGCGAGGTCCACACAACCACGGTAAGGAATCCTTACCGAAAGCAGCGAAATAACTTTCACAATCAAATAATGACCCTCGAGCTTTAAAGCTTAAACCGAGCAACCTAAGCATTTTAATAAAAACAACCTAATTAAATAAGCAATGGCCAATAGCCTAGGGCCCAAAGGAAAAGTCTCGGGAATTACCGGCCGAGAAGACACAAGGCCACGCCCCAACCCGCATACGGCAAAGGCGGTGTCCGTCAGCAGAGACAAGCGGTAGTGGCTGGGCAGTGGCGCTGCAGCTGGGCGCTGCAGCACTGGCGCTGCCAGCTGGCGCCGGGCGCCGCTGGCACTATCGGCGCTTCTTGCGCTTATTGGCGGCGCGGAGGAAAGGGCGCTGGCTGCTGGGTTGCTGCGCGATCGCTGCGAGCAGCGAGCAGTGGCCTGTGGCGGGCGGACACGGATGACAGCGGCACGGCACGCATGATGCTGGCTCGCGCGCAGCAGCGAACACGCTGTTGGGTCGGCGCGCGGCGAGGCGGATGGGCGCAACAGCGGAAGCGGCTTGGCGCGCGCGTCTGGGCGGTCTCAGTGCGCGAGCGGCGCGGCGCGCGTCTGGCTGGGCGGAGGTCTGGCGACCGGGCGCGCTGGGCATGAGCGATCTGTGGCGTCCGGGAGCGCCTGGTGGCCGAGTTGCGCAGGCGACACAGGGTTGGTGCGATCTGGGCATGGTGGGGCGGTGCGGTGCTCGGCTCTTGAGGATGTGCGGTGGTGCGATCTGGGCATGGCGGTGGGCTTAGCGGCTAGGGTTTGGGTTCTTGGTGAGGTCGGCTAGGAGAGAGAGAGAGAGAGAGAGAGAGAGAGAGAGAGAGAGAAAATCTTGCCAAAACAAGGGAAGAGGGATTTTCTTGATTTTTCCTTCTTTTTCCTAATTTAAAAGGCCTAAAATCCATTCCCAAAGCATCCACTTTCAAAACCCGGCCCAAGCAAACTTACTTAAAAATAAAACTCTCATTTCCTACAAACTCTCAAAGACCATTTAGGGCAAGGGCTCAAATCCCAATGGAAGCACAAAAATTAAAAATAATTTTGCCATTTTCAAAAATACTTCCAAACTTCCAAACAACTTGCCCAAACCTCTCGGGTCTTGCAACCAACAACCATTAAGCTTCGACAAAGGCGGGAATGACCCGGAATCACGAAAATCCACAAAACCACGGCCAGGGGCAAAAGACCAAAATACCCCTAAGGGTTAAAAAGCGACTCTAACGGCCCATCCGAACATCCGAATAATGACCCGAAATCACAGGTAGCCGAAATAGAAAAGCGGGCCGTTACAATACTCCCTCCTTTTAAGACTTTCGTCCTCGAAAGTCCTAAGACAAAAAACAACTCTAGGAAAACTCACGCGATTCTTAACCAACCAAGCTCCGGTTAAGACAACACAAATCCTTCTTGAAACCGAACCCTCTTGGGTTCCCAAAGGCTCAAGCCCATGCAGACACCGAGTGCGCCACGAACTATCTCAACCAAAAGCCCGAACTAACACCGAGCTTGAAGAAGAAAACATGAGATAACTAGTCGGTGAGCCACATCCTCTGACTCGCACGAGCTCTCAAACGGTCTTACGACTCTAGGGCTCACTTATCCATGCTAATCCAACTCGGAACGCCTCTCTACGGCGCTACTCTCAGCAAACTCGTGGCCGGGTCACGAGGCTCTAAAACTCACGCCACGCTCGGCGTAACTTCTCTGAATGCTCATAGTTTGTTATCAAACAACCTCGACCCTTCACCATCTTGACCAAACAACTGAACCTCCTGTGTTTGAGAGACAAAATGGTCTACTCTTACTTCGCAAGAGACTGCGAACCCCCACTGGTTGCCTACAATCCTTAACGAAATCCAATTCGATCCACCAACTGGTGACTGATCCCTAGGCAACCTTCTCCAACTAGCATGCGTCCACAACACTAAAGCAACCATCTTACGAGAAATCGATGCACCAAAGCCAAGGGGCACTTTTGCAGTTCACCAAATGGCTACCACCAACACACGGTTGAAAAACTTCGCCACGCCACCTTTAGAAGACAAGGTCGAGCACACAGGCTCCACTCGGCCAAACTAACAAGCTGAAGCCCCTCAACGGCCGACAACAAACTTTCCAATGCAATCCGATCAGCCATGGCCTAGGTGAACATCGCGGATAGGAAAACAAACAACATTCCTCTCACGGGAACCTCGGCGACAAGGAATAAAACAACACGCTACTACTAGCAACACAAAAGGCGGAGGATAACAACTCTAAGGTTTCCAACCAATGCCACGACATCTCTGTGCCAACCCACTCAAGCGTGGGCTCGGCTATAACGCCAATCGCGAACGCACATCAACTAGGAACAAAGCTCGAGAAGGCTTGCTCGAGAAACTCAACCCAAGCTTATAACGAGCAAGGCTCGCCTCCAAGCCGCCACTCAACTCTTAAGTCGAGCGGCTACTCAATGGACTTCCTCCTTTAGCTTAGACCTAACTCTTCTTCCAATCCGAAACTCCACCCACGAAGCATCGCGAGGAATAAGGATAGCGGCGACCACAAGCTTGCGGATCCTGAACCACACGAGTCGGCAAGACTACCTCAAAAGTTAAAACTCGAGGCCGGCATCCACGGTGCAACTCAACTACCAAAGAACTAAGGGGGTCTACAAGCTCCAAAGATCCAACAACCTTCCGCCAACAACTCAAGCCTTTGAACTTGGTGGCCTTCGCCTTGCGCGGAACAAACAACTTTCCGCTTGCTAACAAACAAACGCGGTGACACTCTCGATGGGCTGACCGCTGCGCTACTACGATCAACTACACAACTCGGGAGCTAAGATGACTCCTCCTCAACAGAACGATTTCCAGCAAGCGGACTTAGAAGGGGACGGAATTTCACACACGCTCATTGTCTTGCTCAAACTCAACGGTAGCAACCACCAACTCTCTCGGAAGAAACATCCAAGGATTCCTCAATCGCTTGAACCACCAACTAAGCACTAGCGGTGCTACTCAACCGCCGAGGGGTGGCCAACTCCCAAAACTACGACTAGGAACAAGTCCTCAGCGACCCGACTTGGTCGAACCAAGCTAGCCCTAGAAAATAGCAAAGGAACCAAACCTTGGCCATGGCGGCCGAAACTCCGCGATTTTGCTACCATCGCCTTGGATCGATTCCAAGTGAACTCCAACCATCGGTCAACAAGAAATGCCTCTACCTGGTCAAGGGCCAACTAGCATAACTTGCCTACACAACAACCGACTCACGGCACGATAACCTCTCAACCCAAGCTAGAGGCGGTTGCCAAGGACTAAAGCCTTGACAACTCAAAGAGGCGAGCACCGGCTCCTCAACACGAACCTCTCGTGGTTCTGAAACATAACCACGGAACCGGCTACACAAAAGTACACACCGGCGTGCACGGCTCCAACTTGGTTCCTTAAGATCCAAACTCAACAAGTACTCTCACACAAGGCAACTTTTGCCTCCCAATAGAGCCACAACTAGCACCGAGCAACAAGAGTTCAAACCACTCGAGGTCAACTCACCACTAAAAGCTACATTGGTCAACTCACTCTTACAGAGCATAACTACACCAATCGACATACCTCATACCAATGTGCCCACTAAATGCTCCACTCAACCATCCAACTCATGGCTCTAACCTTTGGATCAACCACGCATCATCGATGCCAACCCTACTCATATTAGGGTAACTCCAAGGGTAGTCGAAACACACTACCAACAAGGTGGCTCACAAGCTCACACACAAGCGCGAGAACTCGGGGACGCGCTAGCCCTTACCAACCTCGGCATCCTTTGTACCCAACTCTCGGAGACCGTGGAAAGCTCCTACTTATCCCTCGAACGACCTCAAACTTGTAGTTCTCTAGCTACCACCGAGCTAGATCTCTTATGCAACCCAAATAGGTGAAATCTCATGAATGGGTGCAGGACTAGTGGGGATGCTAAACTCCAAGAGGTCCTGGAACCACACCGCAGAAAGTGCCAAGCGGCCCGAATCTAGGCCTCCTCTCAAAGCTTGGTGCCAGCGGTCACTACTTCCTTTACAACACAAACATCCCTTTACCGGCTTTAAGCCACTCTCGAGGGTAGGGAAGGTCACACTCCGGTGTGACAGGCAATGGCACTCAACACAAGAGTCTCAACAATCGAGTAGACTATTCTCTCGACATCACGTCTACTGCAGACAAGCCAAGGCCCACTCCTGCATCCCACTCGATGCTCAACGAATACTCAGGCCAACCCTCGGGTGGCAACACCTAGCTCACACACGGAACATGCTAACAGAGGGTGCTTCTCTCTAATAGCCGGTGAAAACCACGGACGGATTAAGTCACGACAAGCAACCTCCCCACTACCCCCAGCTCACGAGGGTACTAAAAGCTGGTTGCAAAACGCATTGCAGGCTTGCGGGAGGACAAGATGTCTCTACATCTTCCTCAAAAGCTACTAACTTGGCGACTTGCCAATCGAGGTGTGGTGGTGGAGACTCTGGCTGGTCCGCCTCTCACGGGGACTTCCACCACCACACTCTTGCATCAAACAACACAAGAACGGCACGTCACAACCTCGAACATCAGGTCATCGGCCTCGAACACCGAGTCATCCCAACACTTGGATGATAAACTCGATCTGGCCAACCACCTTGCTACTAGCGATGAGGTCTCAAAACATCCGGCTCTCTGAGGCTTCCACTTGCCAAACTCGGCGGCTCGATCAACGCCAACTATCTTATCAGCATAAACCTGCTGATCAAGCCCTCCCGAGAACCTCTAGGGCTACTGGAACTACAAGGAGGGGTGTCTCCTAAATAAACTCTACCATTTGGGCTATCTATGCCCAAGACTCCTCACTCTGGCGCTACAAACTGCGCTTGGGTCTCCGCTCTCTGTTAGCTAAAAGACCTGCCATCAACTTCCTCATGGCTGGAGCACACTCTGCTCAAGGAGTCTCACTCTGAGGCGTGCTAGCCTCTACCCCCTCCTCTAGGCAACTCAACTGCCAGGGCCAACTCTGGCCAACGGGCTAAACAACCCTGGGACGCGGCCTCAACATCCATACAACCGGTCCAACTCCTCGGTCGGACATGCCAAGCGTCCTGCTCCTCAGAGTGCGATCCACGCACTAGCGATCTGCACGAGCACCTCCACCCTCTCACTAGGGGAGAACCACAACTGGGCCACAAATGGCCTACGGGAGTCTAAGCTCTACCTCCCTCTGGGTGCGATCGACACACTGGCGATCTGCACAAAGCATAAAACCTAGCCCACGGCTACTGGCTCTCACTGCCAAACAAGGGTAACACATGTATACTAGATGCAGTATTGTAAAATAAAACCCTTAGCTTAATGAACTCGGACAAACCTGACGGCCGCGGAGTGCTGATGATCATGGGGGCAACAACTCGCGAAGCGGAGTTAGTCTCTGAGAATCTATGACTCGTGCCTCGATACCAAGCTGTAAGAACCCGACCCAAAATACGGTCCTAAACCTAGGTTCTCACTCGGCATGCAAGTTAAATATTTCACCGAAGCGGTTTAGTTCTCATATTTAAAACCTTTCAAAACATTTAGAACGGGAATGCTTAAAACATAATCAACAACTTTGTTTAAGAAAACCAACGAAGTAAAACAAGCTGGCAGTATATATATAAAAACATTCAAAGCAGTTCAAACAACTTTTTATAATGTTTTCCCCTAGGACTCTGTCCATCTACATTTGAACAAATATGCAAACAATAAAGGCAGAGTGCGGCGGCTCCCATGATCAATCGGCTCCCTCCGCTAGCCGCCCCAGTCTTGTCCCAAGTTACACGGTGGAAAACCACGAAATAAGGGTGAGTATAAACATACTCAAGAAGAATCCCAACCGGGGTACAATACGATACATCAATCATCTAGCACCCTAGTATACATGCAAGCGATTACCAACACGGATCATAGCTCAACGAGCTTACAAAAGGCAGAATCTGGAATCCTCGGAAGTCTCCTACTTAGGCCTAATGATTGGCTCTCATAACCAATCCGGGACATCTCAGGGTCTTTCTCCTCGGCCAATTGATCAGCTCAAAGCCGATCCCAAAGATGTCGACACCTCGAGGGTCTTTCTCCTCGACCATATGATCACTCAAAAGCCAATCCCAATGGGTGTCCTCAAGGGCCTCTTACCCTCGCTATAAATCTGGACTATCGGAGAGTACCGAAGTCCGGCTCTAAAGCGGAAGGCGGTGTACTCACGAACATTAGCCCGGGAGCTCTCGAACCGGCGACTAATGCGTGGGCGCGCACACCGCATGCTCTCTCAGAATCGCAGGCGTAAATGCGGGGCCTAAGGGCAAACTACGCGGGCGGCACGCATGCCTAAGACTCGGAAAGCGGTGTCACCGAACACGATGAGTGCGAGGCCCTCGGCACTCATCTGTGCGGCACTGTACCACCGACTGGAAGCTAAGAACCGGCCAAGCGGGGCTTGCACCGTTGGCGTGGTTCCGCTCTAGCGAGCTACAAACTAGGCTTATGCCGATGTGGTAGCTAAATCCACATCGCATTGCCGGGGAAGCAATGTACGTTATGCTTCGCTCTACTCCCGGACCGGTGGGGACAAGGTACGTTATGTCCGCTCTCGGCCTCTAGATGATGACAACCCTAACACACTAGCTAGAGTATAGAGTAAACGATTCCTGGCTAAACATACATAATCATCATCAATCATACATAACCTAGCATGATACTACGAACTTAAAGCAGGAATCTCAGGCATGCTAGAAGAACAATCCTAGCATGGCACTAACATGTACAATCAAGCAAACATGCTAGCAGGAGTGCAATCACAAGCTGTCCTATCCACTAATCATGTCCATAAAAGTAAACATGCATATAAGGCACATTCAAGAAAGCATCGCGAGGTCCACACAACCACGGTAAGGAATCCTTACCGAAAGCAGCGAAATAACTTTCACAATCAAATAATGACCCTCGAGCTTTAAAGCGAAACCGAGCAACCTAAGCATTTTAATAAAAACAACCTAATTAAATAAGCAATGCCAATAGCCTAGGGCCCAAAGGAAAAAGTCTCGGAATTACCGACCGAGAAGACACAAGGCCACGCCCCAACCCATACGGCAAGGCGGGTCCGTCCGTCAGCAGGACAAGGTATTGTGGCTGGCGCGCTGGGCGCTGCACTGGCGCTGGGCACCGGCGCTGCATCGGGCGCGGGCGCCGCTGGGCACTATCGGGGCGCTGGCTGGGGCGGCTGGCGCGGCAGGGAAGGGCGCTGGCGCTGGTTGCTGCGCGCGGATCGCGAGCAGGGAGCGCAAGCGGCGTGAGACGCGACGCAGCGGCAGCGGCACGCAGACGCGTGGCGTAAATTTGCTCGCATGCAGCGAACACGCTGGCGGGCGCGCATGGCGAGGCGGCTGGGCGGCAACGAGCGGAGCGCGCGCGCGCGGCTCGGGCGGTCGTGCGCGGAGCGCGCGCGCGTCTGGCTGGGCGAGGCAAGGCGACCGGGCGCGCTGGGCATGAGCGATCTGTGGCGTCTGGGAGCGCTGGCCGAGCGCTGTGCCAGGCGACTGGGGTTGGTGCGATCCGGGCATGGTCGGGCGGTCTGGTGGCTCGACAGCGAGGATGTGCGGTGGTGGTGCGATCTGGGCATGGCGGGTGGGCTTAGCGGCTAGGGTTTGGGTTCTTGGTGAGGTCGGCTAGAGAGAGAGAGAGAGAGAGAGAGAGAGAGAGAGAAAATCTTGCCAAAACAAAGGGAAGAGGGATTTTCTTGATTTTTTCCTTCTTTTTCCTAATTTAAAAGGCCTAAAATCCATTCCCAAAGCATCCACTTTCAAACCCGGCCCAAGCAAACTTACTTAAAAATAAAACTCTCATTTCCTACAAACTCTCAAAGACCATTTAGGGCAAGGGCTCAAATCCCAATGGAAGCACCAAAAATTAAAAATAATTTTGCCATTTTCAAAAATACTTCCAAACTTCCAAACAACTTGCCCAAACCTCTCGGGTCTTGCAACCAACAACCATTAAGCTTCGACAAAGCGGGAATGACCACGAATCACGAAAATCCACAAAACCACGGACCAGGGGCAAAAAAGACCAAAATACCCCTAAGGGTTAAAACAGCTCTAACGGCCCATCCGAACATCCGAATAATGACCCGAAATCACCTGGGTAACCGAAATAGAAAACTGGGCCGTTACAGTGCTTGGCCCTTGTTTTTTTTTTTTAGGTGGCCGTAGCTGAAGTTTCAGCTGGTGGGAGTGTTGTTAGCCGTCTGGTGTACCAGGATGGTGCCCCTTGCCTTTGGTTCGACGATTTCTCCTTAAGACGGTTGCTTAAGTGTTGTGGTCGTGTTCTAGTTGGAGAAGTTTGTCTTTTTGGATCGATGCTTGATTGGTGGTTCGTTTGTATCTCGTTAAGGTTGTAGTCAAGGTTTGAGGTTGGTTGGTCTCTTGTGAAGTAAGAGTAGGCCGTTTAGTTTTGGAATCTGGAAGGTTCGGTTGTTGCTTGATTTGTTGTAGGGTTGAGTTTGTTTGTTGACAGCTGTGCACAGTGTTTTTATGTATCGATGTTGGGGCAAAGCATGTGCAGGACCCATTGCTCATTGTGGACTTTGAGCCCTTGCGGTGATTGAGGGTTTGGGCTTCGAGGAGAAGCCTATGAGTATTTCGGTCTTGAGTCGAAGACGTTGCGTAGAAGTGAGATCCGTTGGTAAAAGTTTAGTGAAGGAGTCCGAGTTCGGAGGAGGCCGCTCGTGAGCGGGAAGGACGGGATGAGAATGCGATATCTGTGTTGTTTCAGTCTTAAGGACTTTCGAGGACGAAAGTCATAAAAAGGAGAGGAATATTGTAACGACCTGTGTTTTCATCCGGTCTTCTTCAGGTATGCCCTAGGGGTATTTTAGTAATTTGGTCGGGCCGTCGGGGGCGTTTATATCTTTTTCCAGTTGCTAAAATTATTGGATGGATTTATGTAGGTTTTGGAAGGATTTGTGGTTTGGTTTGAGCAAGGTTTTGTGCAAAAGTAAAAATAAAGGAAATTGTTTGCAGTTGGGTTTGAACCGGGTCTCCTGGGAAGCTTGTGGGGATGTGTACCAATTGAGCCATTACGTGCTCTTGTTGCTCTCCCTGCATCATTTTATGGTTAGCCTTGCATTTTGGGAATTTTGGAGCATTTGGTTAAATGAAATAGAAATTAGGTTTGTCTCATCTTCTTCTCCAAAGTGTGTGGCCGCCCAAGCTTTTCTCTCCATTGCCTTGCAGAGTTCTTCATTCTTGCGGCTCCCTTGGTTCAATCATCATTCCGGTAAGTCTTCATCCTCTTCATCTTCTCAATTGGGTGTTCTTGTTGGCGAAGGTAAGGAGAAGAGCTTGTGTGTGTGTGTGTTTGTTGCAGTCGCCCAAAGATGCCCAGATTGCCCGCCAAAGAAGAAAAGCCAGTCGCGCCAGATCGCCTAGCAAGCAAGCCCAGTCTGCCGAGTCAGATCGCAGCCAGCGAGCACCGAGCCGCCTGCACCGCCGGCCCGTCGCGGCCGTCAGCGCGCACGGAGACTGGCGAGCCAGCCGCGCGCGCCGCGTCGCGCGCGCGCGCGCCGCATCCGAGAGCTCGCGCTCGCGTCGCCGCGCTCGCGCGCTGCGCGCGCGCGCGCGCGCGTCGCTGCGCGCCTCGCGCCAGCCAAGCGCTCGTCCCGTCCGCTTGCCGCGCGCCGCGCTGCTGCGCCCGGCCAGCCGTCCGCGCGCAGCGCGCAACCTACCGCCTCCGCCGCGCGCGTCGGCGCCGGTGTGCGGCCACGCGCCATCAGCCTCACTCGCGCTGCGGCGTCAGCGCCAGAAGCAGCCCCGCCGTGCCGCCGCCGCCGTGCCAGCGTGTCGGCCGAGCCGCGTGAGTTGCTCCCGAGCCGAGCCTTGTTTATTTTATTATATTTAGGCTTATGGATTATGATTATCATTCTTTGTTAGGTTCTCGAGCTAGCTAGCTCGGGTTCGTTCGCGGCTTAGGTTTTGTGTGTAGTTGCCGGCTGTAAGGATTTCTTACCGGAGTTGTGTGGACCTGCGATGTTCTATGTGATTGTTGTTTGTATGTTTGTTTGTGATTATCAACATGTATAGTTTAGGTGCTCATTCAATTCTGTCTATCATGACTTCGTATGTTGTTCTCTCATGTTAGTCCATGCTAGGTTGTTCCGTTCGGCATGCTCATATCTGTTCTTGCTTCGTAGTACCATGCTAGGTTCGTTGTATCCGTTGAGCACGTTTTGGATTGTATTGGATTATATGCTATTGAAATGATATGTTAGAGTGTAGGTAGGTAGCATCATCCGGGCCTGATGCATAAAGTATCTTGCATCCATGGCAGGGACGTACGAAGTAATACTCCGTCCCTGGACCCCGTGAGGGTTTAGCTAACCCGGCCGGTAGGCCCTGCAATCTTGGGTGAGGGTGGCGATCGTTAAATGCCCCAACGGTCGGGATGATGACTTGGCATTGCCTCATCCTCGACGATCGACACGTCCTCGGCGTGTTCGGCGTAGCCCTTGATTGCCACACGATAGGGCAAGGGCGGCTTCTGGTGTAAGCCTACCACGACCGATTCCTTAGCCTCGGTGCGGTGGTTCAGGTGACATAGTTCACGTGTCGAGTCTCACACCCTATGTCGGTGACACCGATCCGTAGAGATTTAGTTAGGCGTGGTGGATCGGACATGGGCGACTTGCCACTAGACCCGGCACCCCCATAGTCTGCAGTAGCACGCAGTGCGCGCTTACGCTCATTACAGCGCCGACCAGAGAGCTCCTCGGGATCTTGAGCTAGTGCACCTTTCGTATCGACAGTAGACATGCTGAGGCCGGGACTCGTTTCTCGTATAGGGCGTATTGTGTGGTGGATTTATTTCCGGACTAAGACCACGAGTTGGCATCCGAGGTCCAAGTGTGGACTTAAGCTATGTGCTCTATTCGTGTTTATACTCATAGCTTGCATACATTCTTCTAGATGATCATGTATATCGTATTGTACCCCGGTTGGGGATTCTTCTTGAGTAATTCGTTACTCACCCTTATTCTCGTGGTTTTCCACGAGTAACCAAAGCGGGAGACAGGATGGTGAAGGAGGAGGCGTGATCATGGAATCTGCTTTGTCATCTCGACCATTTTATTATATCATGACTCTTGACTTTTGTTATTTCCCTGAATGCATGTAGGCGGGCACGGAGCCCTAGGATGTTTTCTTACGTTTTATGGATTCCAAGATATTTGTACTTGTGGAATGTTTAAATGGTTTAAATAAATCTCGATCGAGTATGCTTTTAGAAATGTATGTTTTGATTGTGGAATGTTTTACATTTTTACTTGGGATCCGAAATTTATTTTTCATAATGTCTTTTATTTTGAATACATGCATTGGGGTAAAGGCCCATTTAGAGCCCCTTTTGGGTCGGGTCTTTACAAGAGGGACCCTGAGTTGGATGCTCAAGAGATGAGTTGGATGCCTATGAGGCGAGTTGGATGCCATGAGGCGAGTTGGATGCCTTTGAGGCGAGATGAGTTGATGCCTTGCGAGAGGATTTGGATGCCTTATGGGTAAGCACCCTTGGTAGAGGCTTGGTATAAAGTAAGTTCGGTGTGGCATGGTTATGCCTTGGTAGAGCAAGGTTGCCTCAGCTTTGAGCATCGTGTGGAGATGGAAATTTTTGTGTTCCATCGGTTAGAGTTCAGTTGGAAACTGAACAAGAGCGGTGGTAGCAAAGCCGCGCAGTTTCTGATCGCCTTGGCTAAGAGAGTTGTTCGGATCCTTTCCTTGGGTAGAAGCCTTGTTGTGGCTGATGTTTGAGTAGGAGGACAACGCATTCGGTAGCGTTTCAGGTCCTCTTGGTTCCCAAGGAGTTGGAGTTGGCCTGCATGGTTGAGATGCTGGAGAGAGTTGTGCCTGTCTAGGCAGTTGGCTGTTAGCTCATTTTTCGACAGTGTGTGTCGAGGGTTGCCGAAGAACCCTAGGTTGAGGAGAGCCTCTCCAGAGCTCAGTCAGGCCCAGGTAGTGAGTTTCAGTTGGCAAGCTGGAGGAGTGTAGTTTGTAGCCTCAGTTGAGTTATTGGCAGTCGTGGTAGACTAGCAAGCCAGTGTTTGTTTGGAGCAGAGTCCGGATTGGTTCCGGTGCGGTGGCAAGTTGATGCTTGGTGTTGACCAAGGTATGGATTGGAGTTGCTAGAAATTAGTTTGCTCGTGGGGCGAATGGTTCGTGCCCTGTTGGTTGTTTTCCTGTTTCCAGGATGTTGAGTTGCCCCGTTTGGCATTTGGAGGTTCAGTCTGAGATGGACCCCTGTTGTTGCCCCGTGAGATTTAGATGTTGTTGCTCTAGTGGAGCAAGACAGTGAGCGTATGTGGAGCTCTCTGTCCTTCGGTTGTCTGCTTGTAAGAGTCGTTTCCTTCTGGGAGTTGTCAGATTTCCCCCGTAGCCATGAGTTGATGGTAGAGGTGCTAGCTTGAAGGAAAAGTTTGTTGGCTACTTGGAAGCAGTTGTTTGTCCAATTAGGTGGACTCTTGGATGGTGTTCTAGAGGCTGGAGTAAGGGTTGTTTTGCCTCTTGTGAGTGTTGGGCCAAGGTTTGGTCCTCTTGTTGTTTCGAGAGCTAGTTCGGTTCTAGTTGGAGGGCGTTGCCCTGAGGTTTTGTTCCTAGTCAGGAAGTTTTGGGAGTTGACCCCTCCATCGACTGTTGTGTAAGTTCTGTTAGTTCCAGATTGGTTGAGTTTTCCCTTGGGTGTTGCTTCCAAGAGAGTTGGTTGCTGTTGCCTTGGATTTGAGCAAGTCAGCGAGCTTGTGTGAAGTTCGCTGCCCTTCATAGTTTGCTTGCTGGGAAAAATGTTTCCCGTTTAGTAGGAGTCAGCTTAGCTCCAGAGTTGTGTAGTGGATTAGAGTAGCGCAGTGGTCAGCCCAGCGAGAGGGTCCCTGCTTTGTGTAGCTAGCACGCAAAAGTTGTTTGTCCCCGCAAGGGCGGAGGCCAGCCAGTAAGAGTTGTTTCTGGCAAGTTGTTGGTTGTCCCTTGCCTGGAAATGTTTTCTTTGGCCAGTTGCTGGTAGGTTTGCTCCGAAAAGTTTGAGTTCGGCCGATGAGGAGTTCCAGTTTGTTGGTTTGGCCGAGTGGAGCCTGTGCCTGGCCTTTGTCTTTTAGAGGTGGTCGTAGCTAAAATTTCAGCTGGTGTGAGTGTTGTTAGCCGTTGGGTGTACCAGGATGGTGCCCCTTGCCTTTTTTATCAGTCGTCAGTTGGTGATTCGATTGGATTTCGTTCAGGCTGTAGGCAAGGTTTAAGGTTCGCTAGTCTCTTGTGAAGTAAGAGTTGGCCGTTTGGTTTTCTGGAACCTGGAAGGTTCAGTTGTTTGGCCAATTTGTGTAGGGTTGAGGCTGTTGTTAGCAGCTGTGAGCTCCTAAAGGGGTTTTGCCAGTGTGTGGTTTAGAGTTTCAGAGCTTGTGGCCAGTCCTCGAGTTTGCTGAGAGTAGCACCCTTTGAGAGTTGGTGCGAGTTGAGGATGTGGTTTGCCGTCCAGCTTTTTCGCATCTAATTCCCTTCGGAGTTCAGTGTATGCCCAGTCTTGGTTTAGATAGTTTGTGGCAGTCTGGATGGCATTGTGGCTTTGAGTTTTTGAGAACCCAAGAGGGTTTGGTTTTCGAAGAAGGTTGGTGTTGTTGGCCGAGAAGTTTAGTTGGCTAGATAAGTGGAGTTTTCCTGGAGCTGTTTCGTCTTAGGACTTTCGAGGACGAAAGTCTTAAAAGGAGGGAGTATTGTAACAGCCCAGTTTCCTATTCCAATTTTTTAGGTGCCTTCGGGTCAAGATTTGGTTGTTTGGTTGGGTCTTAGAGCGGTTTTGACCCTTGGGGGTATTTTGGTCTTTTGGCTCTCCCGGCAGGATTTGTGGTTTTCAGGGCTTCGAGGTAGCTCCTGCCTTTGTCGAGGCTTGTTTGTTGTTGGCTGCGAGTCCCGAGGTGTTTGGGCTATTCGTTTGCGTGCTCGGTTGTGGTTTGGGCTTTGGCAAAGTGATAATTGGTTGTGTGCTTCCTTTGGGATTCGAGCCCGGGCCCTTATTGTTGGTTGGGAGTTGGATTTAAGTGAGTTTGATTTATTGGAAAAGATTGCTTCGGTCGGGTCTCGAAGGAGGAAGCTGGGAAATGGGATTTTAAGGTTTTGATTTGGATAAAAGTGGATAAGGATGGATTTTTGGATAAAATCCCATTTATTTTCCTTTTTATTTTCCCATTTTCCTTTTCTTTTCTAAATTCCTTTTCTTTCTTTTTATTTTTCTCTTTTCTCTCTCTCTCTCTCTCTCTGTCTCTCCCCGAGCCCCCACCTAGCCCGAGCAGCCCAGCCAGCCCGAGCCCCTAGCTCGCTGTAACGACCCAAGTTTTTCTTCCGGTCTTCGGGTATGCCCTAGGGGTAATTTGGTAATTTGGTCGGGCCGTCGAGTCGTTTGTGTCTTTTCCAGCTACTAAAATTATTGGATGGTTTTGTAGGTTTTGGAGGGGTTTGTGGTTTGGTTTGAGCAAGGTTTGTTGCAAAAGTAAAAATAAAGGAAATTGTCCGCTTGTAGGGGTTTGAACCCGGTCTCTGGGAAGCTTGTAGAGATGTGTGCCAATTGAGCCATTAGGTGCTCTTGTTGCTCTTTTCGCATCACATCTTAGTTAACCTTGGATTTTGGAGTTTTGGTGCATTTGGTTAAATGAAATAGAATTAGGTTATTCCATCTTATTCTCCAAAAGCACCTCTTGGCCGCCCAAGCTCTCCATCTCCATAGCCTTGCCGAGTTCTTCATCCTTGCCTCTCCTTGGGGTTCGATCATCATCATTAGGGTAAGTCTTCGTCTTCTTCATCTTCTCATTTGGGTGTTTCTTGGCGAATGTAAGAAAAAGGGGTTGTGTGTGTGTGTGTGTTGTGCGGCCACACCGAGAGGAGCTGACCATCATCATCCCCACTCACCAGACGCCCGGATCGGTCGAGCACTGCTCATCGACGCCCAGATCGGTCGAGCCAGCCACTGTCGCACGCCCGGATGGGTCGAGCACCCGCCCAGACGCCCGCACACTCCCCCAAAGAGCCTCGCTGTTCGCCGCCAAAGAAGATCGATCGCGATCGCGCCGCACGCGCGAGAGGTCCTCGCCGGCGCCGGCGCATGGCCCGGCCGATCGCTTCGCGACGCCCTCGCCGTGTCCGCTTGCCGAAGCTGCTTGCCCGCGCGCCGCTCGAGACGTTCGCGCGCGCGTCCTGCCGAGTTGCTCGCCGCGCGCGCCGCCAGCCAGACGCCGGCGCCGCGCGCCGTCGTCAGACGCTTCGCCAGCAGCGCGCGTGTCCCTGCTGCTGCCGTGCGGTAGCGCGGCCGGTAGCGTGTCCGTGCCGTGCCGGTAGCGCAACAGGTGGCGTATCAGATGCCGCTGCCGGTACAGGCAGCGGCCGGCGCCTCGACTTTGTCGAGAGCGGCTTGCGGCTGCCCCAAGCTCGTGTCGTCGCGCGCGTGAGTTCCCCCCGAGCCGAGCTTCTTTGTTCTATTGTTGTTTAGATATTTTAGATGCCGATTATTGTTGGTTTGCTAGGTTCCGCTCGCTAGCTCGGGATTGTTCCGCATGACTTAGGATTTGTGTGTAGAAGTCTCCGACCAAGGTAAGGATTTCTTACCAGGGGTTGTGTGGACCTCATGGTATATTTGTGATTGTTGTTTTGTATGCTGTGTATGTTTACTAGCATGTTTAGCCTAGGTGCTCTGCATTCAATTCTCGATGGCATGAGCTCTTGTATTGTTTCTCATGTTAGCCCATGCTAGGTTGTTCTATTCTAGCATGTTCGATATCTGTTCTTGCTTCGTAGTATCATGCTAGGTTCTTTGTATCCGATGAGCACGTATTGGACCGCATTGATTGAATCGTTATTATTGTTAAGGTTTAGAATTGAGGTAGATAGAATCATCGGGCCCGATGCATAAAGTATCTTGCATCTATGGCAAGGACGTTCGAGACAGCTTCTCCGTCCTTGGACCCCGTGAGGGATTAGCTATCCCAACCGGTAGGCCCCGCAATCTTGGGTGAGGGTGGCAGATCGTTAAATGCCCCAACGGTCGGGATGATGACTTGGCATTGCCTCGCCCCCGGCGATCACGCCGTCCTCGGCGTGTTCGGCCGTAGCCCTTGATTGCCACCGATAGGGCAAGGACCGCTTCTCGGTGTAAGCCTACCACGGCCGGTTCCTTAGCCTCGGTGCGGTGGTACAGTGACATAGTTCACGTGTCGAGTCTCACACCCCTATGTCGGTGACACCGATCCGGAGATTTAGTTAGGCATGGTGGTGATCGAACCGGGCAGGCGGCTTGCCACTAGACCGGCACCCCCGAGTTTGCAAAGAGCATGCGGTGCGCGCTTACGCTCATTACTGGCGCCGATCGAGAGCTCCTCGGGATCTTGAGCGAGTGCACCTTTCGTGATCGGCGATGAGACAGCCGAGGCGGGACTTGTTCCCGTATAGTGCGTTTAGTGTGTTGTGGTATTTTCGGACTAAGACCACGAGATGGCATCCGAGGTCCAAGTGTGGACTTAGCTATGTGCTCCGCTCTGTGTTTGTACTCATAGCTTGCATACATTCTTCTAGATGATCTTGTATATCGTATTGTACCCGGTTGGGGATTCTTTACTGGGTAATTCGTTACTCACCCTTATTACGTGGTTTTCCACGGGTAATCAAGGCGGGAGACAGGATGGTGAAGGAGGAGCTATGATCATGGAACTCTGTCATCATCTCGATTGTTTTATTTTAATTATCATGACTCTTCACTTTTTATTATTTCCCTGAATGCATGTAGGCGGGCACAGAGCCCCAGGATGTTTTCTTACGTTTTATGGATTCCAAGATATTGGTACTTGTGGATTGTTTTAATGGTTTAAATAAATCTCTACGATCAGTGTGCTTTTAGAAATGTATGTTTTGGTTGTTGAATGTTTCGCATTTTTACTTGGAATCCGAAATGTATTTTTCATAATGTCTTTTACTTTCACTACATGCATTGGGGTAAAGGCCCATTTAGAGCCCCTTTTGGGTCGGGTCTTTACACTCGCCCAGCCCGCTCGCCCAAGCCCAGCCCGAGCCAAGCCCGGTACTGGTCGCGTCTCCCGTGTCGCCACCGAGCCCTCCCTCGCCGCAGCTCAGCCGCTATCGCCACCAGAGCCTCGCCGGCTCGTGTCCGTCCGCGCTCGAGTCGCCCTGCACACTATCTTTGTGTCGCGCCCTCGCCTCGTCCGTGTCATCACCTCGCCCGCCAGTCGTCAGCGTCGCCACCCGGCCGTCTGATGTCGCTCGTCTCGTCCGTGCCCGTGTCGCTTAGTGCCGAGCCGTCGCGTCATGTCGCTCGCCGCTGCCCGCCTCTGGCCGAAACGCGCGCAGCGTGCAGGCCGCCAGCCGAAGCTAGCGCCCGTGTTCGCGCGCGCCGTCCGCCGCGCGCCCCGGTGCCCAACGTCGAGCTGAGAGCGCCCGGCCCGGCCCCTACAATTACGCCTAGCCCATGCAGCCGGCTCGTTCGCGTGTCAGCCACGCCTCGTGAGTTGCTCCCGAGCCGAGCCCTGTTTATTTTATTGTATTTAGGGCTATTTTATGATTATTAATGTGTTTGTTTGTCTCGCTATAGGTTGCTCGGGTTCGATCGCAGTTAGGTTTGTTGTGTGTTGTTGCCTTCCGACCAGGTAAGGATTTCTTACCGGAGTTGTGTGGGCCCTGCGATATATTATGTGATTGTTGATTGTATGCTTGTTTGTGTTTATTGACATGTTTAGTGATAAGTGCTCTATTCTCGAATTCCGTGGCATGATCTCCTATATTGTTTCTCATGTTAGTCCATGCTAGGTTGTTCCTTTACGGCATGCTCAGACTCATTCTTGCTTCGTAGTATCATGCTAGGTTCGTTGTATTCTTTTGAGCACGTATTGGATTGATTTGATTGTTTTCTGATTTCTATGACAGGTTAGAGTTCAGGTAGATAGCATCATCCGGGCCGGGTGCATAAAGTACCTTACATCCCCGACAGGGAGGTACGAGATTGAGCTCCATCACTGATCCCGTTAGGAACTAGCTAACCCTAACGGCGGGCCCTGCAATCTTGGGTGAGGGTGGCAGATTGTTAAATGCCCCAACGGTCGGGATGATGACTTGGCATTGCCTTGTCCCCGACAGCCGGCACGTCCTCAGCGTGTTTCGGCGGTAGCCATTGAGTTGCCACCTGATAGGGCAAGGACGGTTTCCTGGTGTAAGCCTACCACGACCCGTGCCTTAGCCTCAGGTGCGGTGGTTAGGCGTGGTTCACGTGTCTAGTGGCAAGGACGGCTGACATAGTTCACGTGTCCAGGTCTCACACCCCTATGTCAGTGACACCGATCCAGAGATTTAGTTAGGCGTGGTGACTGGACATGGGCAGCTTGCCACTAGACCCGGCACCCCCCAAAGTCTGCAGTAGCACGCGGTGCGCGCGCACGCTCATTATAGCACCGACCGGAGAGCTCCTCTGGATCTTGAGCCAGTGCACCTTTCGTCGACAGTAGACAGGCTGAGGCCGAGACTTGTTTCTCGTATAGGGCGTATTGTGTGGTGATTTATTTTCGGACTAAGACCCTGAGTTGGCATCCGAGGCCCCAGTGTGGGCTAAGCTATGTGCTCTATTCTGTGTTTATATTCATAGCTTGCATACCTTTCTGCTAGATGACCATGTGTATCGTATTGTACCCCGGTTGGGGATTCTTACTGAGTAATTCGTTACTCACCCTTATTATGTGGTTTTCCACGGGTAACCATGGTGCGAGACAGGATGGTGGAGGAGGAGGCGTGATCATGGAAACCCGTTGTTCAACTCGAGATTTATGTTTATGATTTAAATGTCCTCTCTGAATGCATGTAGTTGGGCACGGAGCCCTAGGGTGTTTTTCGAATGTATTTAGGATTCTAGCATTGTTGTAACTATTGTAAAGTTTGTATGTTTTAAATAAATCTCTGATCAGAGTAAGTTTTGTAAATGTATTTGTCTTGGAACAGGTGCTTGGAAACAATGACAGGTTGGAGGAATTGATGTTGATTTTTAAATGGATGTTTTATGTTTTAGTTTTTACTTAGAATCAGAACACCATCTTGCGAATTTTCTGTAGATTTGAATGCATGCATTGAGGTAACGGCCTATTTTAGAACCCTTTCGGGTCGGGTTGTTACAGCACCCTTGGTAGAGGCTTGGTATAAAGTAATTTCGGTGTGGCATGGTTATGCTTTGGTAGAGCAAGGTTGCCTCAGCTTTGAGCATCGTGTGGAGATGGAACTTTTGGTGTTCCATCGGTTGGAGTTCAGTTGGAAACTGAACAAGAACGGTGGTAGCAAAGCCGCGCAGTTTCTGATCGCCTTGGCTAAGAGAGTTGTTTGGATCCTTTCCTTGGGTAGAAGCCTTGTTGTGGCCGATGTTTGTGTAGGAGGAGGACTCATTCGGTAGCGTTTCGGGTCCTCTTGGTTCCCAAGGAGTTGGAGTTGGCCAGCATGGTTGAGATGCTGGAGAGAGTTATGTCTGTTCAGGCAGTTGGCTGTTAGCTCGTTTGTCGACAGTGTGTGTCGAGGTTTGCCGAAGAACCCTAGGTTGTGGAGAGCCTCTCCAGATCTCAGTCAGCCCAGGTTGTGAGTTCAGTTGGCAAGCTGGAGGCGTGTAGTTTGTAGCCTCGGTTGAGTTGCTAGCAGTCTTGGTAGACTAGCAAGCCAGTGTTTGTTGGAGTAGAGTCCGGATTGGTTCCGGTGCGGTGGCAAGTTGATGCTTGGTGTTGACCAAGGTATTGTTTGGAGCTGCTAGAGATTAGTTTTGCTCGTGGGGTGAGTGGTTCGTGCCCTGTTGGTGGCTTTCCTGTTTCCAGGATGTTGAGTTGCCCCGTTTGGCATTTTGAGGTTCAGTCTGAGATGGACCCCTGTTGTTGCCCCGTGAGATTTAGATGTTGTTGCTCTAGTGGAGCAAGACAGTGAGCGTATGAGGAGCTCTCTGTCTTTCGGTTGTCTGCTTGTAAGAGCCGTTTCCTTCTGGGAGTTGTCAGATTTCTCCCGTAGCCATGAGTTGATGGTAGAGGTGCTAGTAGAGGGAAAAGTTTGTTGGCTGCTTGGAAGCAGTTGTTTGTCCAGTTAGGTGGACCCTTGGATGGTGTTCTAGAGGTTGCAGTAAGGGTTGTTTTGCCTCTTGTGAGTGTTGGGCCAAGGTTTGGTCCTCTTGTTGTTTCTAGAGCTAATTCGGTTCTAGCTGGAGGGCATTGCCCTGAGGTCTTGTTCCTAGTCAGGAAGTTTTGGGAGTTGACCCCTCCCTCGGCAGTTGAGTAAGTGATGTTAGTTCCGAATTGGTGATCCGATTGGTTGAGATTTCCCTTGGGTGTTGCTTCCAAGAGAGTTGGTTGCTGTTGCCTTGGGTTTGAGCTAGTCAGCGAGCGTGTGTGAGTTCATTGCCGCATCTTCGAGTTTGCTTCTTTGAAGTCGTTTCCCATTTGGCGAGAGTCACTTAGCTCCGAGTTGTGTAGTTGGTCGAGTAGCGCAAATGGTCATTGATGAGAGGGTCCCTGCTTTGTGTTGTTAGCAAGCAAAGTTGTTTGTCCCCGCAAGGGCGGTGGCCAGCTAGTAAGAGTTGTTTTTGGCAAGTTGTTGGTTCTTTGGGGATTGAAGATTTCCCTTTCCCCCTAGCCTCGGTGGTGGTTGAGTTTCTCCCTAGATGTCAGCCTCGAGTGTTAGCTTCTGTGGTAGTCTTGCGGATTGTGTGGCTCAGGATCCGTAAGCTTTGAGGTTGTCGTTATCCATTTTCCTTGTGAGGTTTCGGGAGTGGAGCTTCTGGTTGGAAGTTGGGTTGAGTTCTGCTGAGCAACCCCTTCTCGGGCTTTGCTCCTAGTTGTTGTGCGTTCGTAGTTGGCGATAGCGGAGCCTCGTTTGAGTGAGTTGGCACAGAGGTGCCGTGGCTTTGGTTGGTAAAGCCGTTGAGCTGTTTTCCTCGAGGTGTTGTGCCGCAGATAGCTGCGTGATGGATTAGTCCTTGCAGCCCAAGATTTCCTTGAGAGGAATGTTGGTTGTCCCTTGCCTGGCAGTGTTCTCTTTGGCCAGTTGCTGGTAGTTTGCGTTCGGCCGATGAGGAGTTTTCATTTTGTTGGTTTGGTCGAGTGGAGCCTGTGCCTGGCCCTTGTCTTTTAGAGGTGGCCGTAGCTGAAGTTTCAGCTGGTGTGAGTAAGAGTAGGCCGTTTGGTTTTCTAGAACCTGGAAGGTTCAGTGATTTGGCCAGTTTGTTGTGGGTTGAGGCTGCTTGTTAGCAGCTGTGAGCTCCGAGAGGAGTTTTGCCAGTGTGTGGTGTAGAGTTTCAGAGCTTGTGGCCAGTCCTCGAGTTTGCTGAGAGTAGCACCCTTTGAGAGTTGGTGCGAGTTGAGGGCGTGGTTTGCAGTCTGTTTCCCTTTGGAGTTTAGTGTATGCCCAGCCTGGTTGGCATTGTGGCCTTGAGTTTTTTAGAACCCAAGAGGGTTTGGTTCTCGAAGAAGGGCTAGTGTTGTGTTGGCCGAGAAGTTCAGTTGGCTGGATCAGTGGAGTTTTCCTGGAGCTATTTCGTCTTAGGACTTTCGAGGACGAAAGTCTTAAAAGGAGGGAGTATTGTAATGCACTCGATTTCCTATTCCGATTTTGAGGTGCCTTCGGGTCAAGATTCAGTTGTTTGGTTGGGTCATTAGAGCGGTTTTGACCCTTGGGGGTATTTTGGTCTTTTGGCTCCCTGGGTAGGATTTGTGGTTTTCAGGGCTTCGAGGTAGCTCCTGCCTTTGTCGAGGCTTGTTTGTTGTTGGCTGCGAGTCCCGAGGGGTTTGGGCTAGTCGGTTGGATGCTCGGTTGTGGTTTGGGCTTTGGCAAAGTTATGGTTGTTGGGTGTTTCCTTTGGGATTCGAGCCCGAGCCCTTATTGTTGGTTTGGGAGTTGGATTTAAGTGAGTTTTATTTATTTGAAAAGGTTGCTTTAGTCGGGTCTCTAAGGAGGAAGCCAGGAAATGGGATTTTAAGGTTTTAAGTGGATAAGGATGGATTAAATGGATAAAATCCCTATTTTCCTTTTTATTTTCCCATTTTCCTTTTCTTTTCTAAATTCCTTTTTTTTCTTTTTATTTTTCTCTTTTCTCTCTCTCTCTCTCTCCCCGAGCCCCCCACCTAGCCTGAGCAGCCCAGCCAGCCCGAGCCCCTAGCTCGCTTGGCCCCCAGCAAACTGACCCTTGGTCGCGTCGCCGAGGCTCACGAGCAGAGCCCAGCCGCGCGCGCCGCCGCCTGCCAGTCGCGTCGCCCAGCTCGCTCTGCTCGCGTCGCCCGAGCCCTCGCCCAAGCCGTGTCCGTTTGCACTCGAGTCGCCCCGCACAGTGCCAGGCCACCCAGCCCTCGCGTCGCCCGTGTCATCCGCGCCCGTGTCGGCCAGATCGCGCGTCCTGTAGCTCGTCGAGCTCGCGCCCGCGCGCCATCATCCTCGTGAGCTTGAAGCGCGCGCGCCGCTCGCCGCCGAAGCTAAGCGCTGCGCTTCGCCCGCCCTTGTGTCTCCCAGCGCCCGTCCGCGCGCAATGAGCCTGGCGCCTAGCGCTCGCACGCTCCCAGCGGCAAGCCCGGCCCCCCCTTTAGCCGCTTAGCTTGTGGCAAATGGCTCGTTCGCGTGTTAGCCGAGCCTCGTGAGTTGCTCCCGAGCCGAGCCCTATTTATTTTATTGTATTTGGGCCTATTTTATGATTATTGATGTGTTTGTTTGGCTCGTTTTAGGTTGCTCGGGTTCGATCGCAGTTATTTTTATTGTGTGTTGTTGCCTTCCGACCAGGTAAGGATTTCTTACCGGAGTTGTGTGGGCCCTGCGATATTTTTCATGATATGCCTTGCTTGTTTGCTGACTGTTATGAGCATGTTAGAGATAGAGCTGTTTGATTGATTTCTTGCTAGCATGTTTGCCTGATTTTACATGTTAGTGCCATGCTAGGTTTGTTCTCACAAAGATGCTTATGATTCCCGCTAAGCTCGTAGTATCATGCTAGGTAATGTGATTGATGTCGGTCTTTGTTTGCTAGCCAGAAATCATTGCTTTTTACTCTGTACTCTTAGATAGAGTTGTAGGGTTTGTCATCATCCAGAGGCTGAGCGGACATAACGTACTTTGTCCCCACTGATCGGGAGTAAAGTGTGTGCAGCATAACGTATCTTGTTTTCCCTGGCCGCCAAGGTTCATTTAGCTCAGTTGGGAGTAAAGTGTGCGTGAAAGATAACGTATCTTGTTTCCCCCGACCACGCCGGTTGTAGGAGTTAGCTACCCACTTCGGCATAAGCCTAGTTTGTAGCCTGCTAGAGCGGAACCCTGCCATCGGTGTAACCCTGCCATGGCCGGTTCTTAGCTTTAGGTCGGTGGATCATGCTGCACAGATGAGCGCCGAGGGCCTCGCGCTACTATGATCAGTGACACCGCTTTTGAGTCATAGGCATGAGTACCTGGCCCGCGTAGTTTTCCCTTAGGCCCCCGCATTTAGGCCGGTTGCAGCAGCATGCGGTGTGCTCGCACACGCATTAGTTGCCAGTTCAGAGAGCTCCCCCGGGCTAATGTCGTGAGTACACCATTCCTTCCGTTAGAGCCAGACTTCGGGTACTCTCCCGTAAGTCCAGATTAGTGCAAGGGCAAGGAGGCCCTTGAGGACATTCTTGGGATCAGTGTATTCCCCCCGAGTGAAAGATACCTCGGTGATTTCCCAGGATTGGTCAGTGTATCCAATCCTTAGGCCGGAAGTAGGAGACTTCCGATGATTCCAGATCTTTCTTTATGAGCTCGTTGAGCTATGATCTGTGTTGGTAGCTGTAACGGCCCAGGTTTTCATCCCGGTCTTCGAGGTATGCCTGGGGGATATTTTGGTAATTTGGTCGGGCCGTCAGGGGCCGTTTATATCTTTTTCGGTTGCTAAAATTATTGGATGGATTTATGTAAGTTTTGAGGCTTTGTGGATGGGTTTGAGCATGGATAGATGCAAAAGTAAAAATAAAGGAAATTATGTTGCACTGGGATTCGAACCTGGTCTCGGAAAGCCTGTGAGGATGCGTGTGCAGTTGAGCTATGGAAAGCTCTTCTTCGCTCTTTTCTGCGTCATATTATGGTTATCCTTGGACCTTGGAGTTTGGTGCATTTGGTTAAATGAAAAGAAATTAGGTTTTGTTATGTCTTCTTCTCCAAATGCTCCATGGCCGCTAACCCTTCCTCTCCCAAGCCCCAAGCCGATTTTCATTCCCTTTGCGTACCCGTGGTTCGATCGTCCTTCCGGGTAAGTTTCTTCGTCTCTTCGTCTTCTCCGATTTGAGTTCTTCTTTGGCGAATGTAAATAGAAGAGTGTGGGTGTGTGTGTGTGTTTGTTTGCGCCACTGAGAGGAGCCCCAGCCCAAGAAATTTCACCGCCCAGCAGCCCCCCGCCACAGATCGCACCAAAGAAGAAGCCCAGATCGCCGGAGTCGCCAGCTCCATCGCCTGCGGTGCCATCGAGCGACTGTTGCTCGGCCAGCCAAGAGAGCCAGACGCCTTGAGCATGGCCCTGTCGCAGCCTCAGATCTCGCCAGCAGATGCGCCTGTCGAGCCCTGCAGCAGAGAATCGCGCGTCTAGGCGCTCGTCACCACGCGGCGCCAGATCGGTAACGACCGTGGTTTTCTTCCGGTCTTCCGGTATGCCCTAGGGGTAATTTGGTAATTTGGTCGGGCCGTCTGTGGTCGTTTGTGTCTTTTCGATTACTAAAATTATTGGATGGTTTTTGTAGGTTTTGGAGGAGTTTGAGGTTTGGTTTGAGCAAGGTTTGTTGCAAAAGTAAAAATAAAGGAAATTGTCTTTGCAGTAGGGTTTGAACCGGGTCTCTGGGAAGCTTGTAGAGATGTGTGCCAATTGAGCCATTAGGTGCTCTTGTTGCTCTTTCTGCATCACATCTTAGTTAACCTTGGATTTTGGAGTTTTGGTGCATTTGGTTAAATGAAATAGAATTAGGTTATTCCATCTTCTTCTCCAAAACACCTCTTGGCCGCCCAAGCTCTCCATCTCCATAGCCTTGCTTGATTCTTCATCCTTGCATCTCCTTGGGTTCGATCATCATCATTAAGGGTAAGTCTTCGTCTTCTTCATCTTCTCATTTGGGTGTTTCTTTGGCGAATGTAAGAAAAAGGGGTTGTGTGTGTGTGTGTGTTGTGCAAACACCGAGGGAAGTCCAAAGACCCGAGCTCGTCGCATCACCGGCTCACAATCAACGGCGGCCCACTCGTCGTCGCGACGCCCAGATCTGTCGGCAGCCGCCGCGACGCGCCAGATCTGTCAGCCTTTGCCGTTCGCCCCAAAGAAGACAGATCGCCCGATCGCTTCGCCGACGCCAGAGGTCTCGCCGGCGCCCGCGCGTCGGCCGCGTCCGCGTCGCCCATCGCACGCCCCTCGCCGTGTCCGCTTGCCGCTTGCTGCCGCCGCGCGCCGCCGCCGCGAGAGCGTTCGCCGCGCGCGCGCTCTCCTGCCGTATTCGCTGTGTCCGCATCGCGCGCGCCGGCGCCGCGCCGCCGCGCGCCAGACGCCTTCGCCGCGCGGCGCCGCCGCGCGCGCGCGCGCGCGCGCGCTGCCCGCTGCCGTCTGCGTGCAGCGCGCGGCAGCAGCGCAGCGTCCTTGCCGTCTTGCGTGCGGTTGCGCGCGGCCAGCAGCCGGCTACCGGCCCCGGCTTGCGCGGCTGCCCCAAGCTCGTGTCGTCGCCGCGCGTGAGTTCCCTTTGAGCCGAGCTTGCTTTGTTCTATTGTTGTTTAGATATTTTAGATGCCGATTATTGTTGGTTTGCTAGGTTCCCGCTCGCTAGCTCGGGATTGTTCCGCAGACTTAGGATTTGTGTGTAGAAGTCTTCCGACCAAGGTAAGGATTTCTTACAGGGGTTGTGTGGACCTCATGGTATATTTGTGATTGTTGTTTTGTATGCTGTGTATGATTACTAGCATGTTTAGCCCTAGGTGCTCTGCATTTCAATTTCTGATGGCATGAACTCTTGTATTGTTTCTCATGTTAGCCCATGCTAGGTTGTTCTATTCTAGCATGTTCGATATCTGTTCTTGCTTCGTAGTATCATGCTAGGTTCTTTGTATCCGATGAGCACGTATAATTGCATTGATTGAATCGTTATTATTGTTAAGGTTTAGAATTGAGGTAGATAGAATCATCCGGGCCCGATGCATAAAGTATCTTGCATCTATGGCAAGGACGTTCGAGACAGTTCTCCGTCCTTGGACCCCGTGAGGGATTAGCTATCCCAACCGGTAGGCCCCGCAATCTTGGGTGAGGGTGGCGATCGTTAAATGCCCCAACGGTCGGGATGATGACTTGGCATTGCCTCGCCCCCGGCGATCGACACGTCCTCGGCGTGTTCGGCCCGTAGCCCTTGATTGCCACTGTTAGGGCAAGGATCGCTTCACGGTGTAAGCCTACCACGGCCGGTTCCTTAGCCTCAGTGCGGTGGTACAGGTGACATAGTTCACGTGTCCGTGTCTCACACCCCTATGTCGGTGACACCGATCCGGAGATTTAGTTAGGCATGGTGATCGAACACGGGCGGCTTGCCACTAGACCGGCACCCCGAGTTTGCGGTAGCATGCGGTGCGCGCTTACGCTCATTACTGGCGCGATCGAGAGCTCCTCGGGATCTTGAGCGGTGCACCTTTCGTGATCGACGAGAGAGACAGCCGAGGCCGGGACTTGTTCCCGTATAGCGCGTTTAGTGTGTTGTGGTATTTTCCGGACTAAGACCCCGAGATGGCATCCGAGGTCCAAGTGTGGACTTAGCTATGTGCTCCGCTCGTGTTTGTACTCATAGCTTGCATACATTCTTCTAGATGATCATGTATATCGTATTGTACCCCGGTTGGGGATTCTTCTTTGGGTAATTCGTTACTCACCCTTATTCGTGGTTTTCCACAAGGTAATCAAGCGGGAGACAGGATGGTGAAGGAGGAGAGCGTGATCATGGAACCTGTCATCATCTACGATTATTTTATTTTAATTATCATGACTCTTCACTTTTTATTATTTCCCGAATGCATGTAGACGCACATGAGCCCCCAGGATGTTTTCTTACGTTTTATGGATTCCAAAGCATATTTGTACTTGTGGATTGTTTTAATGGTTTAAATAAATCTCGATCGTCAGTATGCTTTTAGAAATGTATGTTTGGGTTGTTGAATGTTTCTGCTTTTACTTGGGATCCAAATGTATTTTTCATAATGTCTTTTATTTTCACTACATGCATTGGGGTAAAGGCCCATTTAGAGCCCCTTTTGGGTCGGGTCTTTCTGATTGGTATCGAGCTCGAGTCATAGATTCTCAGAGACCGACCTTTTGTTGTAGGTCGTTTCCATGATCATCAAGACTCGGACGGTCATCAGTACGCCTAGATTTATTGTTTTAGAAAGGAAAAGGGTTAAGAATTTTCAATACCTATCATCTAGTGTATGCCTTGTTTGGTGTTGTGGAATGGTGACAAAGTGTGTTTTGATTCGTTGTTGGTTTGGATGTAGATCGCCAAGATGCGACCACCCGTCATCGGGAGAGGAGGTTCGAGAGCAAAGTCGAGGTATCGGGATCGGATCGACATCTGCAGGACATCGCCCCAAGCCGACATCGATGGCATTCCACCGCCAGCTCTCCTCGTTACGCCTAGATCGGGCGTTGAGGCGATCGAAGCGCCGTGAGATCGCTCTCGGAGCAGTTTTGCCGAGTCTATGAGGGCTTTTATGGTCAGCATGTTGAGTGACCAGAGGGCGAGACCCGTGCCTTGTTAGCGTATGGCGGCGGGAAGAGTCCCGAGCCCAGATCGAGCAAAACTCGATTGGTTCAAAGAGAGCTCGAGAGCACCTCCGGCTCCACAGAGCAAGTAGCCCCCGAGGCGAGATATGGGCAGGTGCCGAGGAATTGGGTAGGTGGTGAAGGATTTTGTGAAGTGGAAGCCCGAGAAGTTTGATGCCACCGGTGATGCGTTAGCGGCGGCCAGTGGATTGCCCATTTGGAGTACACCTTCCCGATCATGGTGTGCCCCGATATTCGAGAGGCCGAGATGTGCGGCTCATGTGCTAGAGGCACAATGAGATGGTGGTGGGAGTCCACCTTGAGCGAGAGACCGGTGGGTCTCCACCCGCTACTTGGGAGTTCTTCAAGGCCGAGTTCAAGGTAAAGTTCATCGGTGATGAGGCTCAAGAGAAGATGGTGGAGCTCTTCAGAAACTCAAGCGTGGTTACGATTCCATTGAGGAATATGAGCGCAAGTTCTCTGAGTATGGATATTTTGCTCCTCGATTGATTGCCACCCGAGTGAAGATTCGGAAGTTCATATCTGGATTGAGGCGGTGGTGTTTCCCAGATGTCGTGGCTCGTGCCCCGACACTTATGCTAGGGTCAGCCGATTAGCCACGATCTATAATGGGAAGTATCTCGCCGAGCGGGTTGTTGCCGCTCTGTTCGGGCGTCTGTCCCCAGCACTGTGGGGCGTAAGAGGAAGTTTGACTTTCGGGGAGGCGGCGCGCCGCCAAGGGCGATTCGAAGCAGAGAGATCACGGAGAGCTCCAAATCCGCTTTCGCCGAGCAGCAGGAGGACCCGAGCGATTTCCGCTTGTGCTGCTACTTGGGAAAGTCCACGCCGAGCTTGTCACTGGACCTAGATTGTGCTACCGTTGTGGTAGAGAGGGGCACATGGCCCGTTTTTGTGATCGGCCACTATGGCGGCTCGGCCAATATGCAGCAGTTAGGTCGAGTGTTTGCTACGACCGTCAGAGGCCGAGCGCACGGATGCCGCTGTGGCGGTGCACGCTTCTTGTTTTAGATCACACGCGCATTTGTCTTGTTTGATTCTCGGTTCTACGCATTCATTTGTATCTGTGTTGTTTCTTGAGCATGCTAAGTTGAGATTAGAGCCTCTAGGTTTTGAGTTATCTGCTGCAACTCCTTCGGGAGTTAGTATGTTGGCTAGAGATAAGATTAGGGATGGCCGGATCGAGATATCCGGAGAGTTGCTTGTGGCTACGCTCATAGTTCGCCTATGAGCGGTTTTGATGTGATTCTTGGTATGGAGTGGTTAGTCGCTAACCACGCGCTGATTGACCGCCACCGAAAGAAGTAGTGTTCAGCCGCCAGTCGGTCATTGACTTTAAGTTTCGTGGAGTCCAAGGTGGAGTTTGCCCGCCGATGGTGTCACCGTGAAAGCTCGTCGTTTGCTAGCTCATGGAGCTTGGGGCTATCTAGCCAAGTTGTGCAGGGAAGAGCGCGCCTCGTCGTCTGCTGATCAGTGCCGGTCGCAAGAGTTCGCGGATGTGTTTTCGAGGAGTTCTGGGGTTGCCCCCAAAGAGAGAGGTTGACTTCATTATTGAGCTCGAGCCAGGACCCTCCCTATCTCGAAGGCTCCGTGACGCATGGCGCGCCCGGGTGAGTTAAAGGAACCGAAGATTCGGATTGCAGGAGATGTTAGACCGAGGGTTCATCCGTCCAAGTGTGTCCCCGTGGGGAGCACGATTCTGTTTGTGAAAAGAAGGATGGTTCTATGCGCTTATGTATTGATTACCGCGAGCTTAATAAGGTGACAGTGAAGAATAAGTATCCGTTGTCCCGTATCGATGATTTGTTCGATCACCTTCTTGTGGAGCTTCGTGTTCTCCAAGATAGATCTCGAGATCCGGTTACCATCGATTTGCGGATCGGGGATGCCGACATTCCTAAGACGACTTTGAGATCCGGATATGGTCACTATGAGTTTGTGGTTATGTCGTTTGGATTGACCAATGCCCCAGCGTTCATGGACATGATGGATAGGGTGTTCAAGTCATTTTTTTGGACAGCCGTCATCGTGTTCATTGGACGATATTCGATTTATTCGAGGTCCAAGAAGACCATGCAGAGCATCCGAGGCGAGTATTGGCGGCTTTGAGGGAAAACCGACTTTATGCGAAGTTTTCCAAATGTGATTTTGGTTGGAGCGGTGGCCTTCCTAGGCCACGTGGTTTCGAGAGATGGTATAGCCGTGGACCCCGCGAAGATTGAGGCCGTGAGTTCATGGGCCAAGCCGACTTCGATTCTTTGCCGAGATTCGCACTTTCAGGTTTGGCGAGTTACTACCGCTCGGTTCGTCAAGGACTTTTTCGCTTTAGCCTCGCCCCTCACTCGTCGGCGAGGAAGGGTGTCGAGTTTGTTTGGGACAGCGAGTGTGATGAGAGCTTTGCGTGCTCAAGCGCAGCTTTGACTTCAACCGGTGTTGGCGATCCGGAGGGGACAGTGGTTTCGTGGTCTCTGAGTGATGCTTCCAAGTTTGGATTAGGTTGTGTGTTGATGCAAAGACGGAAGGTCATTGCCTATGCTTCCCGTCACCAAGCCGTATGAGCAGAACTACCCGACCCATGATATGGAGTTGGCGGCGCAGTGGTGTTTGCACCAAGATTTGGAGGCATTACCGTATGGTGAGCGGATTGAGATGTTTACCGATCACCGAGCCTCAAGTATCTGTTTTACTCGAAGGAGTTGAATATGAGGCGAGAGGAGATGGTTAGAGTTGGTGAAGGATTATGACTGCGAGATTTTGTACCATCGGGTAAAGCCAATGTAGTGGCCGATGCTTTGAGCGTAAAGACGTCGCACTCTGCGGCGTTGTTGAGTTCCAGCCAGTTTGAGAGAGAGAGTTCGAGCGGGCCGAGGTTGCGATGTTGTTGGGAGAGATTACCGCTGGTAGGTAGCTGGCTTGATTGCTCACCGTCGATTCGGCAATGGATTATAGACAACCCGGTTGGGTGACCCGCACTTAAGAGATTGGTTGATGAGTTAGTGCCGACGGTGACTTTGACTTTGTATATTCACCGACATGGGTTGACTTATAGAGGCGGTGTGTGTCCCGGACATTGCGAGTTTTGCGAGCCGAGTTGCTCTCTGAGGCCCATTCCCCCTTTTGCTTGGCACCCGGGGTACCAAGATGTATCAGACCTTGCGGACCTTCCGGTGGATGGGATCAAGAGAGATGTGGCAGAGTTTGTCGGTAGGTGTCTCACTTGTCGACCAAGTGAAGGCACCTGTGCAGAGGCCAGTGGTTTGTTGCAATGCACCGAGTGTACCCAGTGGAAATGGGAAGAGATCTCCATGGACTTTATCTCTGGTTTGCCAAGGACTCAGGAAGTTCTCTCGATTTGGGTGATAGTCGACCGTTTGACCAAGAGCGCACACTTCATTCCGGTAGAGACACTTATACCGTGGAACAAAGGCGCACTGCTTTTTGGAGCGAGATCATCCGTTATCATGGTGTGCGGTGAGGATTGTGTCCGATCGTGACTCGCGGTTCACTTCTCGTTTCGAGAGCGCTCGAGAAGGGTTTGGGCACAGAGTGCGATTTCAAAGATGACTTTTCACCCTCGAGACGGATGGTCGGTCGAGAGAGTGAATCGATTCTCGAGGATATGTTGAGGGCTTGTGTGTTGGATTTTCCAGTACCGGGAGGACGAGATCAGATCTCGATGGAGTTTGCCTATAACAACGATTTCGATCGGCGATTGAGATGGCTCCATTCGAGGCATTGTATGGTAAGCGTTATCGGTCCCCCGTGTGTTCGGGAAGAGGTTGGTGATAGACGAGTTTTGGGTCCCGAGTTACTGCAGATTGACCAATGGTGCGGTCTGCGTAAGATTAGAGCTCGTATGTTGACACTCAGAGCGAGCAGAGAGAGAGTTACGCCGATGTTGGCGTCGAGATTTGGAGTTTGAGGTTGGTCGGCATGTGTTCCTTAAGGTTGCTCCGATGCGAGGTGTTTTGAGGTTTGTAAGCGTGGGAAGTTGAGTCCCCGTTTTGTTGGTCCATTTGAGATCCTAGAGAGGATTGGCGAGTTGCTTACCGGTTAGCCCTACCTCCGTCACTATCGTGCGGTGCATAGTGTTTTTCATGTATCGATGTTGAGGCAAGATGTGCCGGACCCGTCGCACATTGTGGACTTTGAGCCTTTGCGGTGAATGAGGATTTGAACTTCGAGGAGAAGCGGTGAGGATCCTTGCCTTTGAGACCAAGACGTTGCGTAATCGCGAGATTCGTTTGGTAAAGGTTCGAGTGGAAGAATCGGGGTTCGAGGAAGCCACTTGGGAGCGGGAAGACGAGATGAGGTTGCATTACCCCACGAGTAATTTTGTCTTAAGGACTTTCGAGGACGAAAGTCATAAAAAGGAGGGAATATTGTAACGACCAGGTTTTCTTCCCGGTCTTCGAGGTATGCCCTAGGGGTAATTTGGTAATTTGGTCGGGCCGTCGAGTCGTTTGTGTCTTTTCGATTACTAAAATTATTGGATGGTTTTTGTAGGTTTTGGAGGAGTTTGAGGTTTGGTTTGAGCAAGGTTTGTTGCAAAAGTAAAAATAAAGGAAATTGTCTTTGCAGTAGGGTTTGAACCGGGTCTCCCTGGAAGCTTGTAGAGATGTGTGCCAATTGAGCCATTAGGTGCTCTTGTTGCTCTTTTCGCATCACATCTTAGTTAACCTTGGATTTTGGAGTTTTGGTGCATTTGGTTAAATGAAATAGAATTAGGTTATTCCATCTTCTTCTCCAAAACACCTCTTGCCGCCCAAGCTCTCCATCTCCATAGCCTTGCCGATTCTTCATCCTTGCATCTCCTTGGGTTCGATCATCATCATTAGGGTAAGTCTTCGTCTTCTTCATCTTCTCATTTGGGTGTTCTTTGGCGAATGTAAGAAAAAGGGGTTGTGTGTGTGTGTGTTGTGCAACCGAGGGAAGTCCAAAGACCCGAGCTCGTCGCATCGCCCGGCTCGAATCAACGGCGGCCCCTGTCGTCGCGACGCCCAGATCTGTCGGCAGCTTCGCCAGACGCCCCAGATCTGTCCAGCAGCTTTTGCCTTGCCGTTCGCCCCAAGAAGACAGATCGCCCGATCGCTCGCCGACGCCAGAGAGGTCTCGCCGCTGGCGCTCGCTGGCCCGGCCCGCGTCCGCGTCGCCCATCGCGACGCCCGCGCCGTGTCCGCTTTGCCGAAGCCGCCGCGCGCGCGCCGCGCCGAGCGCGTCGCGCGCGCGCGCGCGTCCTCGCTGAAGCTGCTCGCCGTGTTCGCGCATCGCGACGCCAGCGCCAAGCGCGCCGCCAGACGCGCTCGCGCGCGCGCCGCCCGAGACGCTCGCCGCCGCGCGCGCGTCTTTGCCGTGCCGTGCAGTAGCGCAAGTAGCAGCGTCCTTGCGTCTGCCGTGCGGTAGCGCAGCAGGCAGCGCGTCCTGCCCGTGCCGTGCTTGCTTGCAGCGACCTCAAGCTCGTGTCGTCGCGCCGCGTGAGTTCCCCGAGCCGAGCTTTTGTTCTATTGTTGTTTAGATATTTTAGATGCCGATTATTGTTGGTTTGCTAGGTTCCCGCCGCTAGCTCGGGATTGTTCCATGACTTAGGATTTGTGTGTAGAAGTCTTCCGACCAAGGTAAGGATTTCTTACCGGGGTTGTGTGGACCTCTGCGGTATATTTGTGATTGTTGTTTTGTATGCCTGTGTATGATTACTAGCATGTTTAGCCCTAGGTGCTGCATTCGAATTTCGATGGCATGAACTCTTGTATTGTTTCTCATGTTAGCCCATGCTAGGTTGTTCTATTCTAGCATGTTCGATATCCATTCTTGCTTCGTAGTATCATGCTAGGTTCTTTGTATCCGATGAGCACGTATTGGTGCATTGATTGAATCGTTATTATTGTTAAGGTTTAGAATTGAGGTAGATAGAATCATCCGGGCCCGATGCATAAAGTATCTTGCATCTATGGCAAGGACGTTCGAGACGATTCTCCGTCCTTGGACCCCGTGAGGGATTAGCTATCCCAACCGGTAGGCCCCGCAATCTTGGGTGAGGGTGGCAGATCGTTAAATGCCCCAACGGTCGGGATGATGACTTGGCATTGCCTCGCCCCGGCGATCGACACGTCCTCGGCGTGTTCGGCCGTAGCCCTTGATTGCCACTGTTAGGGCAAGGACCGCTTCACGGTGTAAGCCTACCACGGCCGGTTCCTTAGCCTCGGTGCGGTGGTACAGGTGACATAGTTCACGTGTCGAGTCTCACACCCCTATGTCGGTGACACCGATCCGGAGATTTAGTTAGGCATGGTGGTGAACACTCGGGCGGCTTGCCACTAGACCCGGCACCCCGAGTTTGCGGTAGCATGCGGTGCGCGCTTACGCTCATTACAGCAATACGGCCCGGAGAGCTCCTCGGGATCTTGAGCGAGTGCACCTTTTCGTGATCGGACATGAGACAGCCGAGGCGGGACTTGTTCCCGTATAGCGCGTTTAGTGTGTTGTGGTATTTTCCGGACTAAGACCACGAGATGGCATCCGAGGTCCAAGTGTGGACTTAGCTATGTGCTCCACTCGTGTTTGTACTCATAGCTTGCATACATTCTTCTAGATGATCATGTATATCGTATTGTACCCGGTTGGGGATTCTTACTGGTAATTCGTTACTCACCCTTATTCTCGTGGTTTTCCACGGGTAATCAAGCGGGAGACAGGATGGTGAAGGAGGAGGCGTGATCATGGAACCTGCTTGTCATCTCTCGATTATTTTATTTTAATTATCATGACTCTTCACTTTTTATTATTTCCCCTGAATGCATGTAGACGGGCACAGAGCCCCAGGATGTTTTCTTACGTTTTATGGATTCCAGCATATTTGTACTTGTGGATTGTTTTAATGGTTTAAATAAATCTCTCGATCGTGAGTATGCTTTTAGAAATGTATGTTTGGGTTGTTGAATGTTTCTGTTTTTACTTGGGATCCGAAATGTATTTTTCATAATGTCTTTTATTTTCACTACATGCATTGGGGTAAAGGCCCATTTAGAGCCCCTTTTGGGTCGGGTCTTTACACCTCGGTGATTTCCCAGGATTGGTCAGTGTATCCAATCCTTAGGCCGGAAGTAGGAGACTTCCGATGATTCCAGATCTTTTTTTATGAGCTCGTTGAGCTATGATCTGTGTTGGTAGCTGTAACGGCCTAGGTTTTCATCCCGGTCTTCGAGGTATGCCTGGGGGATATTTTGGTAATTTGGTCGGGCCGTCAGGGCCGTTTATGTCTTTTTCCAGTTGCTAAAATTATTGGATGGATTTATGTAAGTTTTTGAGGCTTTGTGGATGGGTTTGAGCATGGATAGATGCAAAAGTAAAAATAAAGGAAATTATGTGCAAATTGGGATTCGAACCGGGTCTCAGGAAAGCTGTGAGGATGCGTGCGGTTGAGCTATGGAAAGCTCTTGCGTTGCTCTTTCTGCGTCATATTATGGTTATCCTTGGACCTTGGAGTTTGGTGCATTTGGTTAAATGAAAAGAAATTAGGTTTTGTTATGTCTTCTTCTCCAAATGCTCCATGGCCGCCCAACCCTTCCTCTCCCAAGCCCCAAGCCGATTTTCATTCCCTTTGCAGCCCCGTGGTTCGATCGTCCTTCTAGGTAAGTTTCTTCGTCTCTTCGTCTTCTCCGATTTGAGTTCTTGCTGGCCGAATGTAAATAGAAGAGTGTGGGTGTGTGTGTGTGTTTGTTTGCAGCCTGCCGAGAGGAGCCCCAGCCAGCAGCCCCACCGTCGCAGCTCCCCAGCCGGCCAGATCGCACCAGCAGCAAGCCCAGATCGCCCGGAGTCGCCCAGCTCCATCGCCCCTGCAGTGCCATCGAGCAGCCTGTCGCTCAGCAGCCGAGCCAGACGCCCAGACAGCCCCTGTCGCAGCCCAGATCTCGCCCAGCAGATGCGCCCTGTCGAGCCCCTGCAGCAGCAGAATCGCACGTCCAGACGCTCGTCAGCCCGCGCGCCCGTCGTCGTCCCAGCGCGCCCGCGCGTGTCCGTCCGCGTCCAGCTTGTCGCGCGCGCGTGCGCCCAGCTCTGCCGCCCATCTGCGCCTGTCAGCGCCCAGCGCCCGACCCCTGCCGCCCATCAGCGCCCAGCAGCAGCCTCGCCATGCTGTCTGCCCGTCCGCGTGTCAGCCGCGCCGCGTGAGTTGCTCCCGAGCCAAGCCTTGTTTATTTTATTATGTTTAGGCCTATGGATTGTGATTATTATTGTGTTTGTTAGGTTCTCGTTAGCTAGCTCGGGATCGATCGCAGCTTAGGATTTTTGTGTGTAGTTGCCTCCCCGGCGTAAGGATTTCTTCTACAGGAGTTGTGTGGACCTGCGATGTTCTATGTGATTGTTGTTTGTATGTTTGTTTGTGATTATCAGCATGTGTAGTTTAGGTGCTCTCATTCAATTCTCGACTAGCATGACTTCGTATGTTGTTCTCTCATGTTAGCCCATGCTAGGTTGTTCCGTTCTAGCATGCTCATATCTGTTCTTGCTTCGTAGTACCATGCTAGGGTCGTTGTATCTTTTGAGCACGTTTTGGATTGTATTGGATTGTATGTTATTGATATGATAGGTTAAAGTGTAGGTAGGTAGCATCATCAGGGCCCGATGCATAAAGTATCTTGCATCCATGGCGGGGACGTTCTCGAGGTAGTACTCGTCCCCTGGACCACGTTAGGGTTTAGCTAACCCGACCCAGTAGGCCCCGCAATCTTGGGTGAGGGTGGCGATCGTTAAATGCCCCAACGGTCGGGATGATGACTTGGCATTGCCTCGCCCCCGGCGATCGGCACGTCCTCGGCGTGTTCGGCCGTAGCCCTTGATTGCCACGATAGGGCAAGGGCGGCTTCGGTGTAAGCCTACCACGACCGATTCCTTAGCCTCAAAGTGCGGTGGTTCAGGTGACATAGTTCACGTGTCCAGTCTCACACCCCTATGTCGGTGACACCGATCCGGAGATTTAGTTAGGCGTGGTGGATTGGACATGGGCAGCTTGCCACTAGACCCGGCACCCCATAGTTCTGCAGTAGCGCGCGGTGCGCGCTTACGCTCATTACAGCGCCGACCGAGAGCTCCTCGGGATCTTGAGCTAGTGCACCTTTCAGATCGACGATGACAGCAGTGAGGCGGGACTCGTTTCTCGTATAGGGCGTATTGTGTGGTGATTTATCTCCGGACTAAGACCACGAGTTAGCATCCGAGGTCCAAGTGTGGACTTAAGCTATGTGCTCTATTCTCGTATTTATATTCATAGCTTGCATACACTCATCTAGATGACCATGTGCATCGGATTGTACCCCCGGTTGGGGATTCTTCTTGAGTAATTCGTTACTCACCCTTATTTTGTGGTTTTCCACAGGTAACCAAGGTGCGAGACGGGATGGTGAAGGAGGAGCTGTGATCATGGGAGCTCTTTGTCATCTCTCGACTTTTTATTTCTATGTCTCTTGTCGTTTATTTTCCCTGAATGCATGACAGACACTGAGCCCTAGGATGTTTTTTTAGAATGTTTTTATGGATTCACAGCTTTGTGGTATTTGAGGATTGTTTTAAGTGTTTTTAATAAAATCTACGATCAGAGTAAAGCTCGTTGGAAATGTATTTGTCTGTGAAACAGTGCTTGGGAAGAGGGACGGAGTTTGATGAGACTTTATCGTTCTGAATGAATTTTGAATGTTTTGTTTTTAATGGGAATCCGAAACTTTATTTGCATTTTGTCTTTTACTTGAATACATGCATTGGGGTAAAGGCCTATTTAGAGCCCCTTTTTGAGTCGGGTCTTTACAGTAGCTGTTTACTTTCATGCTTTGGTACTAGATGACTGATTATATCATATTGTACCCCGGTTGGGATTCTTACTGAGTAATTCGTTACTCACCCTTATTTTTGTGGTTTTTCCACAGGTAACCATGGTGCGAGACAGGATGGCTGGAGGAGGAGCTGTGATCATGGAAAACCCGTTGTTCAACTCTGAGTTTTATGTTTATGATTTAAATGTCCTCTGAATGCATGTAGTTGGGCACGGAGCCCTAGGGTGTTTTCTGAATGTATTTCCGGATTCTAGCATTGTTGTAAAGTTTGTATGTTTTAAATAAATCTCTGATCAGAGTAAGTTTTGGAAATGTATTTGTCTTGGAACAGGTGCTTGGAAACAGGGACAGGTTCCAGGGATTGATGTTGATTTTTAAATGGATGTTTTATGTTTTAATTTTTACTTAGAATCCGAACACCATCTTGCAAATTTTCTGTAGATTTGTAATGCATGCATTGAGGTAACGGCCTATTTTAGAACCCTTTCGGGTCGGGTCGTTACACCTAGTTAGCCCAGTTGAGTGCTAACCTAGTTGCTTAGAGATGGACATTCAGAGATCGGGGACACTTAGGTTAACCTCATGATTAGTCAGCCTAGTGGTGTGCGGACCCTGCTCGTCACTTGTTGACCCTTGTTGTTGAGACTGCCTGTATGTATTATTGTTGCGTGCTTGTATGCTAGGATGCTAAATGATTTATCTTGTGTAATGTACCCCGGTCGGGGGATTCTTACTAAATGCAATTGTACTCACCCTTTCTGTGGTTTCTTCCACCAGGTAACTTGGCACAACATCGAGGTGGCTAGAGGAGGAGCTGATTGATTATGGGGACGAGTCCGTTGCATTTTCTGTCCTGCATTGCAATTGTTTTCTGAAAGATTTTTATTATGTTTGTTTGATGAGCTTTTGTAAACTCTGGCCAGAGGCTAAAGGATTTTAAGGGTTATATTTTAACTATTGATTTACTAGAACATTGAAATAATTTATAAGTGCATGTTTCTTTAAACTTTTAAGTCTATGATTTGTTTTAAATTCATGAGTTATGGGATTTAGTAAGGATCATTGAGACCATTTAGGGTCGGGTTCTTACAGTTGGCATCAGAGCCCAGAGTCATAGATTCTGTAGACTGACCTACTGAGTTAGGCCGTTGTGTCCCATGATCATCAGCACTCCAACAGCCGCCAGGTATGTGTTTAAGCTTAATTATGGGTTAAGTTTACATTACTTGCATCTAGCATACTAGCTTTGTTTTGTTGTTGGCAGTGTTGGTCCAAGCTAGGACTAACTTAGTGTTTTGGGTACAGATCGCCAGTATGCCGATTACCCGACGTTGAGTAGGATCATCTGGTGCAGCCAACCGAGGTGTTGGCATTGAGATAACGACTGATGAGGCAGCATCAGGTCTAAACCAGACCCGTAGGCCGCCTGTGGCCCCAGTTGCAGTTGTAAGAACCTGACCCGAAATATGGTCTTAAACCTAGGTTCTCACTCAGCATGCAAGTAAAACATGTTTACAAACGTTTCAGTGCTCAAATTAAAACTTTTCAAACATCAAAGAGTGGGGAACATTTAAACATAACCAACAGTTTTCATACAGCATAAGCAATAAAAGCAAAACAAGTCCTGGCCAGAATTTTATAAAAACATTCAAAATAGTTACAACATCCAATGAGCAAGTCCCCCTAAGGACTCCATGTCCAACTACATGTTGAATAATAAATGCAGTAAAGAAAGACACGACAGAGTGCCGGCAGCTCCCATGATCAAACAGCTGCCTCCGCTAGCCGTCCCGGTGCTATCCCAAGTTACCTGGTGGAAGAACCACAGAAATAAGGGTGAGTACAAACATACTTAGTAAGAATCCCCAACCGGGGTACAATACGATACATTGGTCATCTAGCAACCTAGTATACATGCAAACAGTTACCAACACAGAATATTGCTCAACGAGCTAACGGGGCAGATCCGCGAGGGCCTTTCTCCCTTGGCCAAATGATCAGCTCAAAAACCAATCCCAAGACATCCTCGAGGGTGTTTCTCCCTCAGCCAAATGATCAGCTCAAAAACCAATCCCAAATAGGTGTCCTCGAGGGCCTTTTACCCTCGGTTAGCTATAACTTGACTAACGGGAGAGTACCCAAAGTCTGGCTCTAAATTAGAATGGAAGTGGTGTACTCACGAACATTAGCCCGGGGGAGCTCTCCGAACTGGCGACTAACGAGTGTACGCGCACACCGCATGCTGTTGTGATCGGCGTTAATGTAGGGGCATAGGGATAAACTACGCGGGCCAGGTAAGCATGCCTAAGACTCGGAAGCGGTGTCACTGAGTACAGTAGTGCGAGGCCCTCGGCACTCATCTGTAACAGCCTGTACCACTGACCCGAAGCTAAGAATAAGCCAAGGTAGGCTTACACCATTGGTAGGGTTCCGCTCTAGCCGGCTACAAACTAGGCTTATGTCGATGCGGGAGCAAATCCACATCGGCTGCCGGGGTGGAAGCAAAGTATGTTATGCTTCGCACTGGATCTCGACCGTGGGGACAAAGTACGTAATGTCCGCTCTCAGCCTCTGGATGATGACAAACCCTACTATACTAACTAAGAGTAAAGAGTAATTCATTCCTGGCTAAACATACATGCTCAACATAAAACACATAACCTAGCATGATACTACGAACTTAAACAGGAATCATAAACATGCTGGAAGAACAAACCAAGCATGCCACTAACATGTACAAACAGGGCAAACATGCTAGCAAGAAGTCAAGCACAAGCTGTCCTAAAACTAACATGCTCATAACAGTCAACAAACATACAATGCACATCACGATAATATCGCAGGGTCCACACAACCACGGTTAGAAATCCTTACCTGGGAATAAGCAGAAAACAATCACACAAGACAAACTCATTAAGCTACAAGGACCAACTCAACCTAGCCAATAAACCAACATATATGGTGCATAAATAAAATTGCCAGCTAAAGATATCCCAGGAATAAAACACAAGGCACAAGAGGCTACCAAACCAAGAAGGAAGCTTTCGGCAATAGGCTGGCTCGACAAGGGCGTGCAGCAGCAACAAGCGAGCATCAGGAAGGCGTACGGGAGCGAGCAGCTGTGCAGGTCTGCGGTTGCTCACGACCGCTGAGGCTACGATCTCTGAGCGAGGGCTGGACGATGCGGCTTCACTGTGGCAACGATGTATGCTAGCGATCGGGTGACAGGGTGCGGACGGTGCTGGCGCTGGCTGCGGCGAAGGGCACTGCGTGCAAGGGCCATCGGCTACTTTTGCTGCGGCTTTGCTGGGCGAACGGACGGGCTGCATAGCAACTGCTACTAGTCATGCTGCAGCAAGAGGCTGGGTGTGTTGGTGATGCGCCAACAACTCTCTAACTAGGACTTGCGGCTACACAAGAAGAGGATCAAGAATGGCTGGTCGGCACACACTCAAGAGAAGGAACAAGGTCATGCTGCGGCAAGGGGCTGGGTGTTTGGTACGCAGGATGTTGAAGGTTGTTAAGGGCTAGCGCGTCCGAGTTCTTGCTCTTGTGTTGTAGACATATGAGCCAGTTCTTTGGTAGTGTGATTCGACTGCCCTTGAGTTACCTTGGTCTGAGTAGAGTTAGCATCAACGATGCGAGATGAATCCATAAGTGGATCCTTGAGTTGGTTGTTTGTGCGCAGCACACCTAGTGGACACATTGGTACGAGGTATGTTAGTTTGATGTTGTTATGCTCTTGTAGAGTAAGTTGTCAAATGTTGTTTTTAGTTGTGAGCTGACCTCGTCTGGAGTTTGAACTCTTGTTGCTCTTTTGTTAGTTGTGACTCTACTAGGAGGCGAGTGTTGCCTTTGTGTGAGAGTACTTGTTGGATTTGGATCTTTAGGAAACAATTGAAAGTTGTACATGCCGGTGTACTTTTGTCTGTACCCTTGGTTGGTCAGACCTTGAGTTCGTTTTCCCCAAGTTGTTGGTTTGGCCGTGTTGGGCATGTGCCCTCACCTTGTTGTTCAGTATGGTCGTGGCTGAAGTTTCAGCTAGTGTGTTTGTGGTTAGCTAGTGAAGAAGCAGTTTAGGTGTCGGCCGAGTGGTTGAAGCCGTCCAATCATGTTGGACCCATGCTAATTGATGAAGTTTGCCTTTTTGGATCAGCCGACATTTGGTGGTTCCGATGTTTCCTTTGAGGTTTGTGCGCAAGCATTAGAGTTTGTTGGTCTCCTGTGAAGCGGGTGGAGGCCTACCGGTTTCTTGGACTCGAGATGTTTAGTTGATTTTCGACGTGGTGTAGGGTTGAGGCCGTGGTTAACAAATGTGAGTATTCAGGAAAGTGGCATCGGAGCCCGGCGTAGTGTTTTAAGGCTGGTGATTAGTCAGCGTGTTTTTCAAAAGTTGCATCCTGGTAAGGCTTTTTGAGTTTGGTAAGCAGGGATAGGTGAGCCCCAGGGTTGTAGGACTGTTTGGGAGTTGGAGCGAGTCGGAGCAGTGACTTACCGTTTAGCACTGTCATGTCTCTTTCTTCGAAGCTCTGTGTATATCTCATTTTTGTTGAGGTAGCCGTGACAGACTCGTTGACATAGTGGCTTTGATCCTTTAGAACCGAAGAAGGTTGTGAGTTTCGAGGAGGAGCTAGTGCAGTTTTCCCCAAGAGTTCAGTTGGTTAAAGTTAGTGGAGCTTTCCCTGAGTTGTTCCAGTCTTAGGACTTTCGGGGATGAAAGTCTTAAAAGGAGGGAATACTGAAACAGCCTAGGTTTTCCTTCCGGTTCTCCAGGTACGTTCGATTGTTTTGCAGTTAGTTGGTTGGCATGTTAGAGCTTCTTGAGCTTCCAGGGGCATTTTTTGTCATTTGGCCTTCATGGGTATGTTGGTAATTGTTCGGGGTTTCTGTTGCTTTTCCAGACTGGTGTTGAGCTGTTAATTGTGTTCCGATTTCAGGTTCTGGGTTCGGGAGTTGGTTGGTGAAGTTTGGAGGTCTCCCGATTAAAAGGAAAAAAAATAAAAGTAAATAGTGTTAGAGCTAGGATTCGAACCATGGTGGTTTGAGAATTGAGTTTGAGCCAAATGTAGAGATTTTAAAATGGTTTTTAAAAGTGCACTTGGTGGGATTTGAAGGTGGGATTTTTGGAGGCATTTTAACATTTTAAAAATAGGAAAATTAAAAAAGGGTTTCATCTCTTTCTCCTCCCCTTCCTCTTGGCCGACCCATGCTTCTCCCTCCTCTTCTTGTCCTCTTCTTCTTCCTCTAAGCTTTCATGGCCCAATCCACCTAGTTCTTCCAAGTTAAAAGTGTGCTTCAAGCTTTGCTTCTTCTTGCAAGTAAATTTGAGTGCACCTTTCTTCCTTCTTAGGCTGCTTAATGTGTTAGAGTCTTTAGGGAGTCCCAAGTGTCAATCGAGTTGCTTGCTGTCTCAGTTTGCTCAGGACAGCCCAGTGTGTTGTTGTCCCTTGTTAGCCCAGTGTGTTGCTAATCCGATTGTGTAGGACTGCCCAGTGTGTTGCAGTCCAGTACTAACCCAGTGTGTGTTGTCCCTTTGTTGGCCCAAGGTGTGCTGACCAGATTCAGGATTGGCCCAGTGTGTTGCTGCCCGTGTTGCTCTAAGACTAGCCCAGTGTGTTGTTGTCCCCTGTTAGCCTAGTGTGTTGCTAACCATGTTGAGCAGAACTGCCTAGTGTGTTGCGATTCAGTGGTCGCTTGATGTGTTGCGATCCGAGACTAGCCCCAGTGTGTTCTTTGTCCTTAGTTAACTTGAGTGTGTGCTAACCTTGCTTGCTGTACGGTTATAGCTTTTGAGATTACTTGAGTAGTTCTCCTGTCTGTTTGCCTAGTGTGTGCTGACCTTGTCTAGCTGCGAGCTTAGACCTTGTTATTGTAATCTTTCCGTTGTATTGTTTGAGACTGCCAAGTTATGAGTTGTTTCTTGTATGCTAGGATTTTAGGGGATTTGTTATGCGTATTGTACCCCGGTTGGGGGATCCTTACTGAGTGCAATTGTATTCACCCTTTCTGTGGTTTTCTCCACCAGGTAACTTGGCACAGGATCGAGGTGGCTAGAAGAGGAGCTGATGGATCATGGGAAAGGCCGCTGCATTGTGTAAGTCTTTTCATTTGTTAGAAGTGTCTTTGAAACTTTAACACTGTGATTGAGAGTTTGTAATTGTTTTATGAACTCTAGCCAGAGGCTTGTTTTACTAATTTTCCTTGTGAACTCAAAGAAGTTTTAATTTCAGAATTTTAATAAAGATGTTTTAAATTTTTAGTCTCTTACATGCTATACTTAATTAACATCTTAAAGTAAAGACTATTTAGGGCCATTTAGTGTCGGGTCGTTACATACCCGAAGTCTGGCTCTAAACTAGAACGAAAGTGGTGTACTCACGAACATTAGCTCAGGGGAGCGCTCCGAACCGGCGACTAACACGTGTGCGCACAAACCGCATGCTGCTGTAACCGGTGTAAATGTGGGGGCCAAGGGACAAACTAGTCCTAAGCATAGTCGGGTAGCAACGCAACTGGGCCAAACCCTGGATTGGCAACGCCATTGGGCCAATCTAGATCGACTACCCAACTCGGTCGATCATGGACCGCACGCAACTGGGCGAGTCCAAAAAGAGGCTCGGGTGGCAACGCAACTGAGCCAAACCCTGGATCAACTCAAACCTGGAAGATCATGGACTGCACGCAACTGGGCAAGTCTTGAGCCTAACCAGGCAGCACGCAACTCGACTGACGCTCGGGAAATGAGCCAGCACGTAACTAGACTGACCCTCATGACTCTTTATTAAAATCTGACACTCAAGGCAACCTAGAGCTAACATGATCCAATCATCCATAAAGTCCATAAACAACAGAATAATTGCAGACATATGGGACAGTACTAAGCAGGGGAGTAGAACATTGATTCACAGCAAACTACATGCAAAGCTCTAACAGACAGAACGTGCTTAAATACAGTAATCGGGAAATAGGGCATACAAGGTAGATCATAACATTCAAACAACCTGCACGAACTTAATCCACTAACATGCTTTGTCCACAACGTGATAGCTAGGCATACATCATACAATAACACATCAATAGGCAAACAAAACAGAGCATGGTATTTACAGAACAACATTCAGTAAATCTGCACGAGCCTTTCCACTATCAGCTCATAATAACATCAGACAACCTGCACAAACCTATCCACTAATAGTTCATGATAACAAGCAGAACAAACAAGCTAGGAGTTATCAAAGCCGTGCGCAGGGTCCACACAACCCCGACAAGGAACCCTTACCTGAATGTGGAATTAGACGTTGACAAACGAGAAGGGCTCTCGAGCTGCAGGAACAACACCAATAACCCAAAATCGAGAAGAGCTAGGCTCTCGGAGGCAAGTGCAGTTACTTGCCTTGTAGATCAATTTTATTCAATAAATTTTAATGGAAATTTAGTTTCTATTTCAAAGAATGGCTTGGAGCTTTGTTTTAACGGCCCAGGTTTTCATCCCGGTCATCCAGGTATGTCCTAAGGGTATTTTGGTAATTTGGTCGGGCCGTTGAGGCTATTTGAGTCCTTTGCTGAGTTTGGAGATTTATTGGGTGTGCAGGTTCTTTGCCCCGGGAGTGTTTGGGGAGGTTTGTGGCCTTGGCTTGCAAAACAGAAATTAAAAAGAAAAAGGTGTTCGAGCCAAGGATCGAACCCGGGTTGTCTTGGTTGTGGCAATTAGCAAAATGAGGCATTTCCAGTTGAGCTAGGTAAGTAGTTTATGCTCTTATTCGTTGGTGTTTTGCATATCACGTGGTTGCTTGGGGTTTGGAGTAAAATTAGAAGTTTAGGGGTTTGGGGGTTGTTTCATATGATCCAGGAAATAGAAATTGGTTCTCCCTCTCCCTCTCCCAATTCGCATCCCTTCTCCAAGCTCCATCTCCGATCGTTCAAGCCTGAGAAGGTAAGCTCTCGTCTTTTCCTTTTGCTCTCCTGGTTCCTATTCATTTCTACTCGATTCCGGCCTAATTGCAGACCCTTGAATGTCCGAATGTAGCCATCGCAGCAGCCCATCCGCTCGCCCAAGCAACCGCAAGTGCCAGCCCACGTCGCAGCCCCCACACCGCCATCGCTGCCCATCGATCATGCCCTTGCTACGCCGCTCGACACCCAGCAGCTGCTCAGCCGCACGCTCGCCTCGCCTCGCCGATCCGTGCCGCCCGCATCGCCGCAGCGATCTGCCTCGCCCACTCGAAGCCGCACCCCCAAAATTCGCCTCGCATTGCTGAGGCTCGCCGATCACGCCGCGGCCCGGCTCCAGCTACGCCGCACCGCGACGCACGCCGCCAAAGATCTGAGCCGCTCGCGCTCTACCAAGCCGCAAGAAGAAGACTGCCGTGCCGCACGCCCTCACCGAGCCACTCGCCAGCCCAGGCCAGCCCGCCCAGCAGCCGTCTGCGCGCCGTCCCCCTTGCTCGCTTGCCTTGCCGCGTGCGCCAGCTTCCTTGTCGTGTGCCTTGCAGCCGAGACATCCTTGATGTTTGGCCGAGCCGTGTGAGTTTGCTCCCAACCGAGCCCGAGCTCCTATTTTATATTTTATTTTAGGGCCTATAGTTAGTAATTTAATTACTGTTTGATTATTAGGTTTTCGTTAGCTAGCTCGTGTTTGTTTGCAGCTCGAGTGTCCACTTGTATGATTGTTTGTCTTCCGATTCAGGAAAGGATTTCTTATCGGAGTTGTGTGGGCCCTGCGATATTTCTGTGATTGTTGTTTGTATGTCTGCTTATGATTACCAGCATGTTTAGTTATTATGTGCTTTGTTCTGAATTCCGAGAGGCATGACTTCTCGTGATTATTCTCATGTTAGTTCCATGCGAGGTTGTTTTGTTCTGGCATGTTCATATTATGTTCTTGTTTCGTAGTACCATGCTAGGTTCGTTGATTCTGCTGAGCACATGATAGTATGTTTATTGTTAGTTGTTATAGCATAGTGTCATGATAGGTAGCATCATCTGGGCGAGGGTGCATAACGTAACTTGCATCCGTGGCAGGGACGCGCGAGGCAGTACTAGGTCCTTGATTTGTCGTTAGGGTTTAGCTAACCCTAACGGCAGCCCAGTCGTAATCTTCGGTGAGGGTGGCAGACTGTTAAATTTCCCAATGGTCGGGGGAATGACGAGGCATTGCCTTGTCCCCAGCAGTTGACACGACCTCAGCTTGTCAACAGTAGCCCTTGATTACAACCTGATAGGGCAAGGACCGATCTCTGGTGTAATGTAACGGCCCAGTTTTCTATTTTGGTTTCCCAGGTGTTTCCGGGTTATTATTCGGATGTTCGGATGGGCCGTTAGTGCTATTTTAACCCTTAGGGGTATTTTGGTCTTTTTGCCCCCGGTCAGGGTTTTGTGGATTTTCAGGATTCCAGGGTCATTCCTGCCATTGTCGAAGCTTAATGGTTGTTGGTTGCAAGACCCGAGAGGTTTGGGCAAGTTGTTTGGAAGTTTGGAAGTATTTTAGAAAATGGCAAAATTCTTTATAATTTTTGGTGCTTCCATTGGGATTTGAGCCCTTGCCCTAAATGGTCTTTGAGAGTTTGTAGGAAATGAGAGTTTTATTTTTAAGTAAGTTTGCTTGGGCCGGGTTTTGAAAGTGGATGCTTTGGGAAGGGATTTTAGGCCTTTTAAATTAGGAAAAGGAAGGAAAAATCAAGAAAATCCCTCTTCCCCTTGTTTTGGCAAGATTTTCTCTCTCTTTCTCTCTCTCTCTCTCCTAGCCGACCTCACCAAGAACCCAAACCCTAGCCACTAAGCCCAGCCGCCATGCCCAGATCGCACCAGCCTGCACATCCCTGTCGAGCCAGCCGCACCAGCCTGCACCGCCCAGCCATGCACAGATCGCACCAACCTCGGGTCGCCCGGCAGCGGCCGCTTCGGCCCCAGCGCTCCCAGACGCCACACATCGCCCATGCCAGAGCGCGCCCGATCGCCTTGCCTCGCCCAGCCAGACGCTGCGCGCGCGCCGCTCCACTCATTGTCGCCCAGCCGCGTCGCCGCCACTATCCTCGCGCACCGGACGCGCGCCGCCCGCGCGCCAACCCAGTGTTGCTTCGCGCGCTGAATACCAGCCGCGTCTGCGTGCTGCCGCTCGCTCGTCGCGTCCGCCCGCTGCTCCTCATCGCGATCGCGCGCAACCCAGCGCCAGCGCGCGCTTCCCTGCCGCGCGCGCGCGCCCAGCCCAAAGAAGGCCGATAGCGCCAGCAGCGCGCCAGCGCCCGATGCAGCGCCGGTGCCCAGCGCCTAGCGCCCGGTGCAGCGCCCAGCGCCAGCGCGCCACTGCTTGTCGCTGCTGACGGACGGACACCGCCTTGCCGTCGCGGGTTGGGGTGTGGCCTTGTGTCTTCTCGGTCGGTAATTCCGAGACTTTTCCTTTGGGCCCTAGGGTCATTGGCATTGTTTATTTAATTAGGTTGTTTTTATTAAAATGCTTAGGTTGCTCGGTTTCTCATTTAAAGCTCGAGGGTCATTATTGATTTTGAAAGTTATTTACGCTCTCGTTTCGTGTAAGGATTCCTTACCGTGGTTGTGTGGACCTGCGATGCTTTCTTGATTGTGCCTTATATGCATGTTTACTTTTATGAACATGAATAGTGGATAGGATGACTTGTGATTGCATTCTTGCTAGCATGTTTGCTTGTTTGTACATGTTAGTGCCATGCTAGGATTGTTCTTCCGGCATGCTCGAAATTCTGCTTTAAGTTCGTAGTATCCTGCTAGGTTATGTATGATTGATGATTATATGTATGTTTAGCCAGAATCGTTACTCTGTACTCTTAGCTAGTATAGTAGGGTTTGTCATCATCCCAGAGGCCGAGAGCGGACATAACGTACCTTGTCCCCCCCCGGTCGGGAGTAAAGCGAAGCATAACGTACATTGCTTCAGGGGTTGAGGCGGACATAACGTACTTTGTCCCCACGATTGGAAGTAAAGCTAAGCATAACGTACATTGCTATTTCCCCCTCCCTCAGCCAATGAGAATTAGCTACCTCATCGGCATAAGCCTAGTTTGTAGCTCGCTAGAGCGGAACCGCCAGCGGTGCAAAGCCCGCCTTGGCCGGTTCTTAGCTTCAGTCGGTGGTACAGCTGCACAGATGAGTGCCGAGGGCCTCGCACTCTCGTGTTCGGTGACACCGCTTTCCGAGTCTTAGGCATGCGTGCACCGGCCCTCGTAGTTTGCCCTTAGGCCCCGCATTTACGCCGGTTGTAGAAGAGCATGCGGTGTGCGCGGCAAGACGCTTTAGTCGCCGGTTCGGAGAGCTCCCGGGCTAATGTTCGTGAGTACACAGCCTTCCTTCGATTTAGAGCCGGACTTGGGTACTCTCCCGATAGTCAGATTTATAGCGAGGGTAAGAGGCCCTTGAGGACACCCATTGGGATTGGCTTTTGAGTCGATCATATGGTCGAGGAGAAAGACCCTCGAGGGTGTCGACATCTTTGGGATCGGTTTTTGAGTGATCAATTGGCCGAGGAGAAAGACCCTCGGAGATGTCCCGGGATTGGTTATGAGAGCCAATCATTAGGCCGGAAGTAGGAGACTTCCGAGGATTCCAGATTCTGCCTTGTAAGCTCGTTGAGCTATGATCGTGTTGTTAGTGCTTGTTTGCATGTATACTAGGGTGCTAGATGATTGATGCATCGTATTGTACCCCGGTTGGGGATTCTTCTTGAGTATGTTTATACTCACCCTTATTTTCGTGGTTTTCCACGGGTAACTTGGGACAAAGACAGGGACGGCTAGCGGAGGGAGCGATTGATCATGGGAGCTGGCACTCTGTCTTTATTATTTGCATATTTGTTCGGCATGTAGATGGGACAGAGTCCTAGGGGAAACATTATAAAAAGTTGTTTGAACTGTTTTTGAATGTTTTTATATATCTTGGCTGAGCTTGTTTTACTTCGTTGGTTTTCTTAAACAAAGTTGTTGATTATGTTTTAAGCATTCCCGTTCTAAATGTTTTGAAAGGTTTTAAATATGAGCACTAAACCGCTCGGTGAAATATTTAACTTGCATGCTGAGTGAGAACCTAGGTTTAGGACCGTATTTTGGGTCGGGTTCTTACAGTTGGTATCAGAGCACAGAGTCATAGATTCTGTAGACTAACCTGCTTTGCAGGTTGTTGCCCCCATGATCATCAGTACTCATGGCCGCACAGTTTGTGCGAGTTCATTAAGCTAAGGGTTTTATTTTACAATACTGCATCTAGTATACATGTGTTACCCTTGTTTGGCAGTGAGAGCCCCAGCGTGGGCTAGGTTTTATGCTTTGTGCAGATCGCCAGTGTGTCGATCGCACCCAGAGGGAGGTAGAGCTTAGACTCCCGTAGGCCATTTGTGGCCCAGTTGTGGTTCTCCCCTAGTGAGAGGGTGGAGGTGCTCGTGCAGATCGCTAGTGCGTGGATCGCACTCTGAGGAGCAGGACGCTTGGCATGTCCGACCGAGGAGTTGGACCGTTTGTATGGATGTTGAGGCCGCGTCCAGGGTTGTTTAGCCCGTTGGCCAGAGTTGGCCCTGGCAGTTGAGTTGCCTAGAGGAGGGGGTAGAGGCTAGCACGCCTCAGAGTGAGACTCCTTGAGCAGAGTGTGCTCCAGCCATGAGGGAGTTGATGGCAGGTCTTTTAGCTAACAGAGAGCGGAGACCCAGGCGCAGTTTGTAGCGCGTAGTGAGGAGTCTTGGGCATAGATAGCCCGGTGGTAGAGTTTATTTAGGAGACACCCCTCCTTGTAGTTCCGGTAGAGTCACTGGAGGTTCCCGGGAGGGCTTGATCAACAGAGTTTATGCCGATAAGATAGTTGGCGTTGATCGAGCCGCCGAGTTTGGCAAGTGGAAGCCTCAGAAATTTGGATGTTTTGAGACCCATCGCTAGCAAAGCAAGGTGGTTGGCCAGGATCGAGTTTATCATCCAAGTGTTGCGATGACCTAGTGTTCAGAGGCCGATGACCAGATGTTTAAAGGTCGAGGCGCGCCGTTCTGGTGTTGTTTGATGCAGCGGTGTGGTGGTGGAAGTCCCCTGTGAGAGGCGGACCAGTAGAGTCTCCACCAGCCACCCGGTCGATTGGCAAGCTGCCAAGTTAGTAGCTTTTGAGGAAGATGTAGAGACATCTTGTCCTCCCGCAAGCCTCTGATCGCTTTGCGGCCAGCTTCTTTTTGTACCCTCGTAGCGTGGGGTAGTGTGGAGTTTGCTTGTCGAGGACTTAATCCGTCCGTGGTTTTCAGTGGCTATTAGAGAGAAGCACCTTACGTTAGCATGTTCCAGTGTGGAGCTAGGTGTCGCCACCCGAGGGTTGGCTCGAGTATTCGTTGAGCATCGAGTGGGATGCGGGAGTTGGCCTTGGCTTGTCTGTTGGACGTGATGTCGAGAGTAGTCTACTCGATTGTTGAGACTCTTGTGTTGAGTGCCATTGCCCCTGTCACCGGAGTGTGACCTTCCCTACCCTCGAGTGGCTTAAAGCCGTAAAGGGATGTTTGTGTTGTAAAGGAAGTAGTGCCCGTTGGCACCAAGCTTTGAGAGGAGGCCTAGATTCGGGCCGGTTGGCACTTTCTGTGCGGTGGTTCCAGGACTGCCTTGAGTTTAGCATCCCCACTAGTCCTGTACCCATTCATGAGATTTCACCTATTTGGGTTGCATAAGAGATCTAGCTCGGTGGTAGCTAGAGAACTACAGGTTTGAGGTCGTTCGAGGGATAAGTAGGAGCTTTCCACGGTCACCGAGAGTTGGGTACAAAGGATGCTATAGGTTGGTGAGGGCTAGCGCGTCTGAGTTCTCGCGCTTGTGTGTGAGCTTGTGAGCCAGCTTGTTGGTAGTGTGTTTCGACTACCCTTGGAGTACCCTAATATGAGTAGGGTTGGCATCGATGATGCGTGGTTGATCCAGTGTTAGAGCCATGAGTTGGATGGTTGAGTGGAGCATTTAGTGGGCACATTGGTATGAGGTATGTCAGATTGGTGTAGTTAAGCTCTGGTAAGAGTGAGTCGACCAATGTGGCATTCCGTGGTGAGTTGACCCTGAGTGGGTTGAACTCTTGTTGCTCCTTTGCTAGAAGTGGCTCTATTGGGAGGCAAAAGTTGCCTTGTGTGAGAATACTTGTTGGTTTGGATCTTAAGGAACCAAGTTGGAGCTGTACACGTTGGTGTACTTTTGGGTAGCTCGTTTCGTGGTGTATGTTTGGGAAACCACGAGAGGTTTGTGTTGAGGAACCAGTGCTCAGTCTTTGAGGTGTCGGAGCTTTAGTTCTTGGCAAGTGCCCTGGCTTTGGTTGTAAGGATGCCGTGCTCGTTTCCGGATTGTTGTTTAAGCAAGTCTTGCTAGTTCTCGGTTGGTGGTCCAATCGGTTGAGGAATCCCTTGGGTGTTGCTTCCAAGGTGAGTTGGTTGTGTTGCCTTGGGTTTTGAGCAAGTCAGTGAGCGTGTGTGGAGTTCGCTGCCCTTCTGGAGTTTGCTTGCTGGGAAATCGTTTCCCGTTTGGCTGGAGTCAGCTTAGCTCCTGAGTGGTGTAGTTGATCAGAGTAGCGCAGCGGTCAACCCAGCGAGAGGGTCCCTGCTTTGAGTTGTTAGCAAGCAAGGTTGTTTGTCCCGCAAGAGCGGAGAGGCCACCAAGAAGAGTTGTTTACGCAAGTTGTTGGTTCTTTGGGGATTGAAGATTTTCCTTTCCCATAGTCTCTGTGGTGGTTGAGTTGCTCCCTGGATGTCAGCCTCGAGTGTTAACTCCTGAGGTAGTCTTGCGGATTTGTATGGCTCAGGACCCGTAAGCTTTGAGGTTGTCGTTAACCGTTTTCCTCGTGAGGTTTTGGGAGTGGAGCTTTTGGTTGGAAGTTGAGTTAGGCCTAAGCTAAAAGGTTGAAGTCCTTTGAGTAGCCAGTTGGACTTAAGAGTTAAGTGGTAGCTTGGAGGTAGTGTGCTCGTTATAAGCTTGGGTTGAGTTCTGCAGAGCAAGCCTTTCTAGGGCTTTATTCCTAGTTGTTGTGCTTTCGTAGTTGGCATTTAGCGGAGCCACATTTGAGAGGATAGGCATAGAGGTGCCGTGGCATTGGTTGGTTAGCCTTTGAGCTGTTCTCCTCCAGCTGTTGTGTTATATAGAGCCGCGTGCGGTTTAGTCCTTGCAGCCCGAGTTTTCCTTGAGAGGAATGTTGGTTGTTTCCTTGCCTGGCAATGTTCTCTTAGCCCAGTTGCTGGTAGATTTGCAGGGAAAAGTTTGTGTTCGGCCGATGAGGGGCTCCAATTTATTAGTTTGGCTGAGTGGAGCCTGTTCCTGGACCTTGTTGTTCAGAGGTGGCCGTAGCTGAAGTTTCAGCTAGTGTGAGTGGTGTTAGCCGTCTGGTGAACCAGATTTGTGCCCCTGGCTTGAGTGCGTGGATGCTCTTCAAGATGGTTGCTTAAGTGTTGTGGGCGCGTGGTAGTTGGAGAAGTTTGCCTTTAGGATCGACCGCCAGGTGGTGGTTCGATTGGATTTTATTAAGGCTTATAGACAACCATTGGGGTTCGCAGGTCTCTTGCGAAGTAGGATTAGGCCGATTAGTTTCGGGAACCCGGGAGGTTCGGTTGTTTGGTCAGCATGGTGTAGAGTTGAGACTGTTTGATAACAGCGGTGAGCCAGAGACGACGACTGCGCCGAGCGCGCAGTAAGTTTAGAGCTTGTGACCAGTCTGAGAGTTTGCTGAGAGTAGCGCCGTGGAGAGGCATTCTGAGTTGGGATAGCAGGGATAAGTGAGCCCTAGTGTCGTAAGACCGGTTGAGAGTTGGTGCGAGTCAGAGGATGTGGCTCACCGATTAGCGCTATCGCATGTTCTTCTTCGTAGCTCGGTGTTAGTTCAGTTTTGACTGAGATAGTTTGTGGCAGACTCGGTGTGTTTAGAGCTTGGAGCCTTTGGGAACCCTAGAGGGTTCGGTTTTCGAGGAAGGTTTTGTGTTTGTCTTAGCCGAGAAGCTTGGTTGGTGAAGGATCAGAGGAGTTTTCCTAGAGATGTTTTCGTCTTAGGACTTTCGAGGGCGAAAGTCTTAAAAGGAGGGAGTATTGTAACGGCCCAGTTTTCTATTTTGGTTTCCCAGGTGTTTCCGGGTTATTATTCGGATGTTCCGATGGGCCGTTAGTGCTATTTTAACCCTTAGGGGTATTTTGGTCTTTTTGCCCCCGGTCAGGGTTTTGTGGATTTTCAGGATTCCAGGGTCATTCCTGCCATTGTCGAAGCTTAATGGTTGTTGGTTGCAAGACCCGAGAGGTTTGGGCAAGTTGTTTGGAAGTTTGGAAGTATTTTAGAAAATGGCAAAATTATTTATAATTTTTGGTGCTTCCATTGGGATTTGAGCCCTTGCCCTAAATGGTCTTTGAGAGTTTGTAGGAAATGAGAGTTTTATTTTTAAGTAAGTTTGCTTGGGCCGGGTTTTGAAAGTGGATGCTTTGGGAAGGGATTTTAGGCCTTTTAAATTAGGAAAAGGAAGGAAAAATCAAGAAAATCCCTCTTCCCCTTGTTTTGGCAAGATTTCTCTCTCTCTCTCTCTCTCTCCTAGCCGACCTCACCAAGAACCCAAACCCTAGCCGCTAAGCCCAGCCGCCATGCCCAGATCGCACCAGCCTGCACATCCCTGTCGAGCCAGCCGCACCAGCCTGCACCGCCCAGCCATGCCCAGATCGCACCAACCCTGAGTCGCCTGCAGCGGCGCTCGGCCCCAGCGCTCCAGGCGCTCTGATCGCCCATGCCCAGCGCGCCCGATCGACTTTGCCTCGCCAGCCAGACGCGCGCCACGCGTTCCGCACCGGACCGCCCGAGCGCGCGCGCGCGCCGCTCCACTCGCTGCCGCCCGGCGCGCGCGTCGCGCAGATCATCCTCTTAGACTCGACGCGCGCTCGCGCGCGCCCGAAGCCAGCGTGTTCGCTGCCGCTGCAACGCCCGCGTCTGCGTGCCGTGCGCTGCTTCGTCGGCGTCCGCCCGCCAGCGCGCCTGCTCCTTGTCGCAGTCCGCGCGCAACCCAGCGCCAGCGCCCTTCCCCTGCCGCGCCGATGCGCCAGCAGCGCCGATAAGCGCCAGCGGCGCCAGCGCCAGATGCAGCGCGGTGCCCAGCGCCAGCGCGCCGGTGCAGCGCGCCAGCGCCAGTGCGCATACCGCTTGTCCTGCGACGGACACTGCCTTGCCGCGCGGGTTGGGGCGTGGCCTTGTGTCTTCTCGATCGGTAATTCCCGAGACTTTTCCTTTGGGCCCTAGGCTGTTGGCCGCTGTTTATTTAATTAGGTTGTTTTTATTAAAATGCTTAGGTTGCTCGGTTTCGCTTTAAAGCTCGAGGGTCATTATTGATTGTGAAAGTTATTTCTGCTCGTTTCCAGGTAAGGATTCCTTACCGTGGTTGTGTGGACCCTGCGATGCTTTCTTGATTGTGCCTTATATGCATGTTTACTTTTATGAACATGAATAGTGGATAGGACAGCTTGTGATTGCATTCTTGCTAGCATGTTTGCTTGTTTGTACATGTTAGTGCCATGCTAGGATTGTTATTCCAGCATGCTCGAAATTCCTGCTTTAAGTTCGTAGTATCCTGCTAGGTTATGTATGATTGATGATTATATGTATGTTTAGCCAGGAATCAGTTACTCTGTACTCTTAGCTAGTATAGTAGGGTTTGTCATCATCCAGAGGCTGAGAGCGGACATAACGTACCTTGTCCCCACCGGTCGGGAGTAAAGCGAAGCATAACGTACATTGCTTCAGGGGTTGAGGCGGACATAACGCACTTTGTCCCCACCGATTGGAAGTAAAGCTAAGCATAACGCACATTGCTATTTCTCCCCCTCCGCAGCCAATGAGAATTAGCTACCTCATCGGCATAAGCCTAGTTTATAGCCTGCTAGAGCAGAACCCTGCCAACGGTGCAAGCCTGCCTTGGCCGGTTCTTAGCTTCAGGTCAGTGGTACAGGCTGCACAGATGAGTGCCGAGGGCCTCGCACTCTCGTGTTTGGTGACACCGCTTTCGAGTCTTAGGCATGCATACCGCCCGCGTAGTTTGCCCTTAGGCCCCGCATTTACGCCGGTTGCGAGAAGAGCATGCGGTGTGCGCGCACATGCTTTAGTCGCCGGTTCGAGAGCTCCCCGGGCTAATGTTCGTGAGTACACCAGTTCCTTTCAGCTTTAGAGCCGGACTTGGGTACTCTCCGATAGTCCAGATTTATAAGCGAGGGTAAGAGGCCCTTGAGGACACCCATTGGGATTGGCTTTTGAGCAGATCATATGGTCGAGGAGAAAGACCTCGAGGGTGTCGACATCTTTGGGATCGGTTTTTAGGTGATCAATTGGCCGAGGGAGAAAGACCCTCGGAGATGTCCCGGATTGGTTATGAGAGGCAATCATTAGGCGGAAGTAGGAGACTTCCGAGGATTCAGATTCTCGCCTTGTAAGCTCGTTGAGCTATGATCCGTGTTGGTAAATCGTTTGCATGTATACTAGGGTGCTAGATGATTGATGCATCGTATTGTACCCCGGTTAGGGATTCTACCTGAGTATGTTTATACTCACCCTTATTCTCGTGGTTTTCCACGGGTAACTTGGGACAAGCAGGGACGGCTAGCGGAGGGAGCCGATTGATCATGGGAGCCGCATGGCACTCTGTCTTTATTATTTGCATATTTGTTCAGCATGTAGATGGACAGGAGTCCTAGGGGAAACATTATAAAAAGTTGTTTGAACTGTTTTTGAATGTTTTTATATATACTGGCCAGGCTTGTTTTACTTCGTTGGTTTTCTTAAACAAAGTTGTTGATTATGTTTTAAGCATTCCCCGTTCTAAATGATTTGAAAGGTTTTAAATATGAGCACTAAACCGCTCGGGGAAATATTTAACTTGCATGCTGAGTGAGAACCTAGGTTTAGGACCGTATTTTGGGTCGGGTTCTTACATGTAAGCCTACCATGGTCGGTTTCTTAGCCTCAAGTGCGGTGGTACAGACTGATATAGTCATAGTGTCCTGGTCTCACACCACTATGTTCAGTGACACCGATCCAGAGATTCTTTTAGGCATGCGTACTAGACTAGGGTAGCTTGCCCGAGACCCAACACCTCCCTGGTTTGCAGCAGCAAGCGATGTGTGTTAATGCTTATTATTGCGCCGACTAGAGAGCTTCTCTGGATCTTGAGTTTAGTGCACCTTTTTTATAGTCAGTATAGCAGAAAAGCTGAGGCCGAGACTAGTTTCTAGTAGAGTTCTGAGTTTTAAGATAACTTCTAGAGTAAGTCCTTAAGTTGGCATCCGTTTATATTTATGTATGGATTAAAGTAAAGTGCTCTCTTCCATGTTTGTATTTATAGCCTACATACATTCTACTAGATGACCAGTTGTATCGTATTGTACCCCGGTTGGGGATTCTTACTGAGTAATTCGTTACTCACCCTTACTTTTTTGGTTTCCACAGGTAACCAGGGCGCTAGACCAGTTGGCTGAAGGAGGAGCTGCTGATCATGGAATCCTGCTGTTTTATCTCTAAGTCTTATGTTATGGATTTTTCCTTTTTATATTCTTGATTGCATGTAGTTAGGGCACGAAGCCCTTAGGATGTTTTGGATTGAATCTATCATACTACGCTTACAAAATACTGCTTCTGATTTCGTTCTACACCTAGCCCAGATTCCGCTACGACTAAATGTCATTATGACCCTCGCTAAGTATGTATTAGTTATGCGTTTACTCCTAAACTCCGATTTAAAATATCACAGCTGTAACACTACCTACTAAACACAAATTATAGACTTAGATTGTTTCCTCTTCCGATTTACAATGTATTAGCTTGTGTGGATGGCCGGTTGACGCTTATTGTTTTGATGAAGTACCTATCTTAAATGCTCTAGATTAAACCCTTCCAAACTCCTTCTTACAACATGCTACTAAAACTCACGTTCCCCCAGTTTCACCTTACGAAAATTATTTAATAATGAAAACAGAGAACAGAATGCAAGAAGTAGAAAACATCATAGAATTGTATTACTGAAATAAAATGAAGATGTTCTAGTGCAAGTGGACAAATTTTTATTCTCAGCTGATTTCGTTGTATTGGATTACGAAGCTGATAAAGAGGTACCAATCATTTTAGGTAGACCATTTATGAAAACTGGGAAAACATTGGTTCATGTTCACAATGGAATAATAACCTTTAGGATGGATGATCTAGAAATCCAGTTCAGTATCTACAATTCTAAGAAACATCCTACAAGAATAGAAGAATGTTTAGTGATTAATGTCTTAGAAGGAGGAATGGAGTAGATATGAGAGACGAAGTTTCGGAAGCAATATCAGTTGTTGAATGAGCATAATGAATTATTAGAAGAAGAATTGCTAGAAAAGGAACTAGATAAGCAATATCAGTTGTTGACAAGTATGTGAGCATACAAGTGGGTCTAGTTCCAAGTTAATAACCTAAAACGTCTACAATATATGGACTAAGGTTGGACGACTAAGTCTTAGTGACACTGTTTGTACGACTTGCTTTGAAAATGTGTCAAACAACCTGATCCTGATTATTCATGTTGAGATATGTGAGTAAGGGTGCCTATGCAAAAAAAGAGTTTTTTTTTTTGCATAAGACGGGACCAGAAGTTTTATGATCGATCTAGTAATTCTGTTATAGAATCATATCAACTACTTCACTAAGGATGATCGTATGTCAATGTGATCTTAATCCTGAGCGGGTTGTGAACTCTTTCTTTATGAAGGCGTCCTTTGACGTGCATGGGTGAGACCATCCAAATAGTGTTGGGTTAATAAGCCTCCTACATTGGGGATTGTCGTAGTGAGTGGCTGAAATGCAGCATCATAAGAAGGAATTTATGCCTTCCCGAAATTTGAGGGAAATGTAGAGTTGTTCCGTTAATAACTAATTTCGGGGCTTAACCGAAGGAATCTTGCTTTTCATTGGCCCGAGAGGACATTGATTTATAGTTGGACTATAAACACTTGTTCATTAGAGGAATCAATGACGATTTAAGGAGAAAGATATAATCGTAGGGGTAGAACGGATTTCTTGTCGCGGTTGTGAATTACGAACAAGTTCGTGAAGGATTATATGACAAATGGCCGATTATATCCGTGGACGTTAACTTTTCCTATAGTGCGAAAGAGTTCAACACATGCCTTTAGTGGAAAAAGCCTAATGTTAACAAATAGGGATCAGATTCCGGGTCGTTATAGCTTTCAACCTATAAATAGGAAAAATAGAATGGAAAAAATGCATAATGTTTTGTCCCACATCGGAAAGCTCTTAGTTGGAGCCTCCATCACTCCACTATAAATAGGAAGCCTTGGAGGCTTTCATTCTTATCCCACTCACTTTCGGAGAAACCTTTCTCATAAGTTGAAAAACTTCTCTAAAACTTGAGATCTATTTTCACCTCAATAGTCAGACTATTCTGACAAGTGTTTTTAACTTCCTTCTCTAAAGGCTTCCCACCAAGCACTTAGTGGTAGCGAAGAAGCCATAGCCTGGAATAACAGAGGAGATCGTTCAAGTTTTTCCACGGGGAATGGTTGATCCTACTCAATATAAAGACTTGCTAGATTAGATCAGAGGCGACAGTCGATGTAAGTATTCTTTTCCAATAACATGCCAATCACCTAGTGTATTGCATTCAGATTAATTAGATTAATCAAAGATAGTTAATTGGATTAATTATTGTGAAATTTTTTATTATTCACACGCTTCCGCCACGCTAAATGCATGTTCCTACCCATATTCCCAATAGAACTGTGAATGGATGGATAATTTGTATGGACTGTAGGAAGCTTAACAAAGTTACGAAGAAATATCATTTTCCTTTGCCATATATAGACCAAATGTTGGATATACTTGCTGGACAAGAGTACTACTGTTTTCTAGGTTGTTATTTCGGATACAATCAAATCACCATACACCCAACATATAAAGAAAAGACCACGTTCACCTGTCCGTTTGGAATATTTGCATTTAGAACGATGTCGTTTGGATTATGTAATGCGCCAGCAACATTCCAACAATGCATGTTGGCAATTTTTTTCTAACATGATAGAACAAAGTATGAACATCTTTATGGACAATTTCACTGTGTTTGGCAAAACATTTGAAGCATGATTGAGCAGTCTCGGTAGAGTGCTTACACATTGTGAAATAACAAACCTAGTGCTAAACTGGGAAAAATGTCACTTCATGGTGACGGAAGGGATAGTGCTTTGACATAAGATTTCAAATGTCTGAATGGAAGTTGATAGGGCAAAAGTAGAAGTTATTGAAAATTGGAACATCCCACAATTGTCAAAGGTATCAGAAGTTTTATAGGACATGCAGGTTTCTATAGAAGATTTATCAAAGATTTCTCAAAAATATCAAGACCATTGTGTGAGTTGGTAGAGAAAGATCGAGCGTTCAAGTTTGATAGTGTTTGCAAAGAAGCTTTTTTTTGTTGAAAATAACATTAATATTTGTGCCTATACTGTGTACACTAGATTGGGATAAATCCTTTAGCATTATGAGTGATGCTAGTGATTATGTAACGGCCCAGTTTTCCATTCCGGTTCTCGAGGAGCTTCCGGTTCAGATTCAGTGGTTCGGTTGGGCCGTTAGAGCTGTTTTGACCCTTAGGGGTATTTTGGTCTTTTTGCTCCCCGGGCAGGATTTGTGGATTTTCAGGGCTTCGAGGCAGCTCCTGCCTTTGTTGAGGCTTGTTTGTTGGTGGCTGCGAGTCCCGAGATGTTTGGGCTATTCGTTCGGGAGTTCTGTTGTGATTTGGGTTTTGGGCAAAGTGATGGTTGTTTGGGTGTTTCCTTTGGGATTCGAGCCTGGGCCCTCAGTGTTGATTTGGGAGGTTGATTTAAGTGAGATTTATTCAGTGGAAAAGGTTGCTTCAGTCGGGTCTCGAGGGAGGAAGCCGGGAAATGGGATTTAAGGATTTTTGGAAAATTGGAAAATGGATAAGTTTGGATTTAATTTTGGATAAGGATAAAAAGAAAAAAAAAGAAAAAGATCAAAAATCCCATTTTCCTTTATTTTTCCCATTTTCCCCCATTTTTCTCCAAAATCCCCCTTTCTCTCTCCTCCATCTCGAGCACCCGAGTCCCCCCCTTGGTCGCCCATTCTGGCCGCCCAGCCCGAGCCCCCTGGCCGCCCGAGCTCGCCTGGTCGTCGCCAACCCAGCGCCTTGAGCTAGCAGTCGCGCGCGCGAGCACAACCCCGCTCGCCCAAGCCCGCGCGCGTCGCCAGTCGCGTCGCGAGATCCGCCTCGCCTAGGCCGTCCCCGAGCCAGCTCGCCCTAATCCGCGTTGCCCAGCCCCGTGCCGTGCCAGCCCGAGTGTCCTGTAGCTCGTGTCGCTCGCGGCCGAGCGCCCTGTAGCTCGTCGCCCCGCGCGCGCCCCTGTGCTTGTCGAGCTCGCGCCCGCGCGCCGTCCCCTGTGCCGAGCCGCGTCGCGCGACAGCGCCTAGCCAGCTGCTCTCCTGCGCCCAGCCTGCCCTGTTGTGTGTTGGCTTGGCCCGAGCCTTGTGGCTTCTCGGATGGTATTTCCATAGTCTTTTCTTCGTTGGGCCCGGATTTGTTGGCTGCTGTTTATGGATTTATTGGGCTATTTTATGTATTTGATTTGGGTGCTTTATTTGATGTTTAGGCTGTTCGGGTTCGATTAGAGCCTCGAGGATCGCTCGTTGATTTATTGTGATTTGTAATTATTTTCTGCTTGTTCAAGGTAAGGATTTCTTACCGTGGTTGTGTGGACCCTGCGATATTATCACGATTGTACTTTGTATGCTTACTGATTGTTATGAGCATAATAGTGATAGGCAGCTATGTTTGATTTCTTGCTAGCATGTTTGCCTGATTTTACATGTTAGTGCCATGCTAGGTTTGTTCTGCCAGCATGCTTGTGATTCCTGCTTAAGTTGTAGTATCATGCTAGGTAATGTGATTTATGTCGGTCATTGCTTGCTAGCCATGAATCATTGATTTTGCTCTGTACTCTTAGATAGAGTTGTAGGGTTTGTCATCATCCAGAGGCTGAGTGGACATAACGTACTTTGTCCCCACTGATCGGGAGTAAAGTGTGCGCAGCATAACGTATCTTGCTTCCCCCCCCCCAGTCGCCAAGGTGGATTTAGCTCAGGTCGGGAGTAAAGTGTGTGCAGCATAATGTATCTTGCTTCCCCGACCCGCCGGTTAGGAGTTAGCTACCCACCGGCATAAGCCTAGTTTGTAGCCCGCTAGAGCGGAACCACCGCCATCGGTGTAAGCTGCCACGCCGGTTCTTAGCTTCAGTCGGTGGATCATGCCGCATGATGAGCGCCAAGGGCCTCGCGCTCGTGATCGTGATGACCGCTCCGAGTCATAGACATGCGTACCTGGCCCGCGTAGTTTGCCCTTAGGCCCCCGCATTTATGCCGGTTGCAAAGAGCATGCGGTGTGCGCGCACACGCGTTAGTTGTCGGTTCGGAGAGCTCCCCCGGGCTAATGTTGTGAGTACACCATTCTTTCCGTTAGAGCTTGACTTCGGGTACTCTCCGGTAAGTCCAGTTTAGTGCAAGGGCAAGGAGACCCTTGAGGACATTTTAGGGATCAGTGTATTCCCCTCGAGTGACAGATACCTCGGTGATGTCCCCAGTTGGTCAGTGTATTAAATCCATTAGGCCAGAAGTAAGAGACTTCCGATGACTCCAGATCTTGTTTTATGAGCTCGTTGAGCTATGATCTGTGTTGATAGCTGTTTGCTTGCATGTTGAGGTGCTAGATGACTGATGTGTCGTATTGTACCCCGGTTGGGGATTCTTACTGAGTATGTTTATACTCACCCTTATTTATCTTCCAGGTAACTTAGGACAACACCAGGATGGCTAGCGGAGGGAGCTGATTGATCATGGGGAGCCGCCGACACTCTGTCATTTATTATTGCATTGTTTATTCAGCATGTAGATGGACAGGAGTCCTAGGGGAACATTGTTTAAAAAGATTGTTTAAATTGTATTGTATGTTTTTATAAACACTGGCGAGGATGTTTTACTTCGTTGGTTTGTTTAAATGAAAACTATTGATTATGTTTTAAGGGTTCCCCCTTCTCATATGTTTTGAAAGGTTTTTTTAAATATGAGCACTAAACCGCTTGTTATCATATTTAACTTGCATGTTGAGTGAGAACCCCGGTTTAGGACCATGTTTTGGGTCGGGTTCGTCACAGTTGGTATCAGAGCACAGAGTCATAGATTCTGTAGACTAACCTACTTTGTAGGTTGTTGCTCCCATGATCATCAGCACTCCACGACCGCCAGGTTTGTCTGAGTTCAATTAAGCTAAGGGGTAAGAATTTACAATACTTTTCATCTAGCTTTTATGCCTTGTGTAGAGTTGTGGAGCGGAGACGAGCAGGTTCTGCCTCGTTGTTGGTTTGGGCTTGGAGAGCCATCATGCCAACTTTCCGCAGTGCGAGCAGTTTGATGAGCAGTGAGAGCCCCAGTGTGGGCCAGCTTTGATGCTTTGTGCAGATCGCTAGTATGTTGATCGCACTCAAAGGGAGGCAGAGTTTAGACTCCCGTAGGCCATTTGTGGCCCAGTTGTTGCTTTTCCAGTAGTGAGAGGGTGGAGGTGCTTTGTGTAGATCGCTAGTATGTTGATCGCACTCAGAGGAGCAGGACGCTTGGCATGTCCGATCGAGGAGTTGGACTGATTGTGTTGATGTTGAGGTCGCGTCCCAGGGTCGTTTAGGCCCGTTGGCCAGAGTTGGCCCTGGCAGTTGAGTTGCCAAGTGGAGGGGGTAGAGGCTAGCACGCCTCAGAGTGAGCTCCTTGAGCAGAGTGTGCTCCAACCATGAGAGATTTGATGGCAGGTCTTTAGCTATCAGAGAGCGGAGACCCAGGCGTAGTTTGTAGCGCATAGTGAGGAGTCCCGGGCACAGATAGCCGAGCTGACAGAGTTTGTTTCAGCATTTTCCCACAGTAGCTCTTGTAGCCCTGGAGGTTCCCGGGAGGGCATGATCAGCAGGTTTTTGCCGTTGAGTTTGTTGGCGTTGATGGAGCCGCCCAGTTTGGCAAGTGGATGCCTGTAGAGCTAGATGTTTTAGAAAGTCCTACTGCTAGTAGTAAAGCAGTTGGCCAGGTTTGCCAGGTTTGAGTTTAGCATCCCTGTGTTGGGATGCCCTGCTGTTCAGAGGCCGAGGTGTGCCGTTCCTATGCTTTGTTTGGTACAAAGAGCTTGGTGGTGGTAGTCCCTTGAGAGAGGTGGACTAGCAGAGTCTCCACCAGTCGCCCGATTGATTGGCAAGTTGCCGTGTTAGTGGCTTGAGGCAGATGTAGAGGCATCTTTGCCCCCTTGCAAGCCTATTGTCGTTGTACAGCCTGTTCTTTCAGTGCCCTCGTAGCCAGGGTGTAGTGTGGAGTTTGCTTGCCAGGGTTTTATCCATTTGTGGATTTCAGCGGCTAGTAGAGTGGAGCACTCTTTTATTTGGATGTTCCCAGTGTGGAACAAGTTGTTGCCACCCGAGGAGTTGGCCTGAGCTTCTGTTGAGCATCGAGTGAGATGCAAGAGTTGGCCTGAGCTTTGTTGAGCATCGAGTGAGATGCAGGAGTTAGCCTGAGCTTTTGTTGAGCATCGAGTGGGATGCAGGAGTAGGCCTTGGCATGTCTGTTGGGCGAGATGCCAGAGATTAGGCTGCTCGAGTGTTTGGACTCTTGTGTTGAGTGCAATTGCCCCGTCACTTGGAGTGTGACCTTTCCTTTCCTCAGAGGGGCATAAAGCTCGTTTAAGGCTGATTTGTGTTGTAAAGGATGTAGTGCCTGTTGGCACCAAGCTTTGAGGGGAGGCCTAGTTTGAGGCCAGTTGGCTCTATTGTGCAGGTGGTTCCATGGCCGCCCGGAGTATAGCATCCCCGCTAGTCTTGTACCCATTTCCTGAGGTTGCACTTAGTTGGGTTGCATATGAGATCTAGCTCGGTGGTAGTCAGAGGACTACAAGTTTGTGGTTTTCGAGGGAAAGTAGGAGCTTTCCAGGATCACCGAGAGTTGGGTACAAAGGATGTTGTAGGCTGTTAAGAGCTAGCGCGTTCGAGTTCTCGCTCCTGTGTTGTGAGCTTGTGAGCCTGTTTGTTGGTAGCATGATTCGGCTACCCTTTGAGTTACCCTAGTATGGGTAGTGTAACGGCCCAGGTTTTCGTCCCAGTCTTCCAGGTATGCCCTAGGGGTATTTTAGTAATTTGGTCGGGCCGTCAGGGCCGTTTATGTCTTTTTCCAGTTGCTAAAATTATTGGATGGATTTATGAAGGTTTTTGAGGCTTTGTGGTTTGGTTTGAGCATGGGTAGATGCAAAAGTAAAAATAAAGGAATTTGTCTTTGTGGTGGGGTTTGAACCCGGGTCTCTGGGAAGCTTGTAGAGATGTGTGCCAATTGAGCCATTAGGTGCTCTTGTTGCTCTTTCTGCATCACATCTTAGTTAACCTTGGATCTTTGGTGTTTGGTGCATTTGGTTAAATGAAATAGAAATTAGGTTTGTTGTGTTTTCTTCTCCAAAAGAGTTGTGGCCGCCCAAGCTTTCTCCCAAGCTCTCCTTGCCGATTCTTCATCCTTGCAGCTCCCTTGGATCGTTCATCATCACTCGGGTAAGTCTTCATCCTCTTCATCTTCTCGATTGGGTGTTCTTGTTGGCGAAGGTAAGGAGAAGAGCTTGTGTGTGTGTGTGTTTGTAGCAGTCGCCCAAAGATGCCCGAGATCGCCAAAGAAGAAAGCCAGCCGCCTGCATCGCCACCTGCCGTCGCGGCCGTCGCGCGCGCTGCTGGAGCAGCAGCGCCGCTGCGCGCGCTCGCGCGCGCAGCGCCGCTCGTCTCGAGCGCGCGCGCCAGCTCGCTCGCTGCAGGCGCTGCGTGCGCGCTCGCCGCGTCGCGCGCTCGGGCGGCCAGCGCTCGTCGTCGTCCGCTTGCTCGCTCGTGCGCTGCGCCCGGCCCGGCCGTCGCATGCGCGCGCGCGCGCGCGCAGCCTGCCGCCTCCTCGCCCGTCAGCGCCCGGTGCAGCGGTCCTCGCGCGCCATCAGCCCCTTCTGCGCCCGTCAGCGCCAAGCAGCAGCCCCGCCGTCGCCGCTGCCCGTCCGCGTGTCGATCGTGCCGTGAGTGTGCTTTGAGCCGAGCTCGCTTGTTTTATTATATTTTTAGGGCTATGATTGTGATTTCTATTGTGTTTGTTAGGTTCTCGTTAGCTAGCTCGGGATCGATCGCAGCGTAGGATTTTGTGTGTAGTTGCCCTCGCCAAGGTAAGGATTTCTTACAGGAGTTGTGTGGACCTCGCGATGTTCTATGTGATTGTTGTTTGTATGTTTGTTTGTGATTATCGGCATGTATAGTTTAGGTGCTCTGCTCAATTCTCGACTAGCATGACTTCGTATGTTGTTCTCTCATGTTAGCCCATGCTAGGTTGTTCCGTTCTAGCATGCTCATATCTGTTCTTGCTTCGTAGTACCATGCTAGGTTCGTTGTATCTCCATTGAGCACGTTTTGGATTGTATTGGATTGTATTTTATTGATATGATAGGTTAAAGTGTAGGTAGGTAGCATCATCCGGGCCCGATGCATAAAGTATCTTGCATCCATGGCGTGGACGTCGAGACGATTCTCCGCCCCTGGACCCCGTTAGGGTTTAGCTAACCCGTCGGTAGGCCCCGCAATCTTGGGTGAGGGTGGCAGATCGTTAAATGCCCCAACGGTCGGGATGATGACTTGGCATTGCCTCGTCCTCGGCGATCGGCACGTCCTCGGCGTGTTCGACCAGTAGCCCTTGATTGCCACTGTTAGGGCAAGGACCGCTTCGGTGCAAGCCTATCACGACCGGTTCCTTAGCCTCAAAGTGCGGTGGTTCAGTGACATAGTTCACGTGTCCGAGTCTCACACCCCTATGTCGCTGTGACACCGATCCGAGATTTAGTTAGGCGTGGTGGATGGACATGGGCGGCTTGCCACTAGACCCGGCACCCCATAGTTCTGCAGAGCACGCGGTGCATGCTTACGCTCATTACTGTGGCCGACCGGAGAGCTCCTCGGGATCTTGAGCTAGTGTACCTTTCGTATCGTCGTGAAGCAGCCGAGGCCGAGACTTGGTTCCCGTATAGGGCGTATTGTGTGGTGTGGATTATTAGGACTAAGACCACGAGTTGGCATCCGAGGTCCAAGTGTGGACTTAAGCTATGTGCTCTATTATGTGTTTATGTTCACGACTTGCATACACTCATCTAGATGACCATGTGCATCGTATTGTACCCGGTCGGGATTCTTACCGAGTAATTCGTTACTCACCCTTACTTATCTTTCAGTAACCATGGCGCGAGGCGGGATGGTGAAGGAGGAGCTATGATCATGGGAAGCGTCTTTGTCGTCTCGACTTTTTATTTCTATGACTCTTGTCTTTTATTTTCCCCCCGAATGCATGTACGCACGAGCCCTAGGATGTTTTCGAATGATTTTGTGGATTCCCGCTTTATTGAATTTGAGGATGTTTCAAATGTTTTAATAAATCTCCGATCAGAGTGTACGTTTTGGAAATGTATTTGCCTTGAAACAGTTTCAAACAAACTATATTGATTCTCGATTGAACCTTGATTGTTTTGTTTTAATTGGGAATCTAAAAACTTATTTGCATATTATCCTTTCCTTTGAATGTATGCATTGGGGTAAAGGCCTATTTAGAGCCCCTTTTGGGTCGGGTCTTTCTGATTGGTATCGTGAGCTCGAGTCATAGACTTTGTAGACCGACCTTTTTGTTGTAGGTCGTCTTTCCCATGATCACCAGGCACTCGGCGGTCATCAGTACGCCTAAGTTTTCTGTTTTAGAAAAGGGTTAAGAATTTACAATACCTTTCATCTAGTGTATGCCTTGTGTAGTGTTGTGGAGCTGAGACGGAAGCGTGTTCTCGACTCGTTGTTGGTTTGGGCTTAGTGAGCCATCATGCCAACTTTCGCGATGCGAGCGATTTGTTTAGCGGCTTGTTGAGGTATCCAGATAGATTCGGATGCCCCGGGACATCGTTCGCAGGGAGGCGAGCTTAGACTCCGTTGGCCATTTGTGGCCCGGGGCTTGCCGCTTTTCCCCTAGTGAGAGGGTGGTGGTGCTTCGTGCGGATCGCCAATATGTTGATCGCACCTGCAGGAGCAGTGGCGCTTGGCATGTCCGACCGAGGAGTTGGACAGATCGTGTTGATGTTGAGGCCGCGCGCCCGGTTGTTAGGCCCGCATGCCGATTTGGCCCGGCAGTTGAGTTGCCTAGAGGAGGGGGTAGAGGCTAGCGGCGCCTGCAGTGAGACTCCTTGAGCAGAGTGTGCTCGACCATGAGAGATTTGATGGCGTGTCTTTAGCTATCAGAGAGCGGAGACCCAGCGCGATTTGTAGCGCCAGAGTGAGGAGTCCCGGCACGATTAGCCCCGGTGACAGAGTCTGTTTCAAACATTTTTCCCAGTAGCTCTTGTAGCCCCGGAGGTTCTCGGAGGGCATGATCGCGAGTTTATTCAGATGAGTTTGTTGGCGTTGTTGGAGACGCCCCAGGTTGGCAAATGGATGCCTCAGAGAGCTCGATGTTTTAGTAAGTCCTCATCGATAGTAGTAAAGTAGTTGGCTGAGGTTTGAGTTTAGCATCCGTGTGTGGGATGCCCCCTGCTCAAAGGCCGAGGTGTGTCGTTCTGTGTTGTTTGGTTCATCAGATGGTGGTGGAAATCCCTTGTGAGAGGTGGTCTAGCAGAGTCTCCACCAGTCGCCCGATTGTTTGGCAAGTTGCCGTGTTAGTGGCTTGAGGCAGATGAAGGGTCATCTTTGCCCCCTTGCGAGCCTGTTGTTGTTTAATGACCTGACTTCCTCGGATGTGGATTTGGTAGTAGTAGCACTTGAGGTGCATTGGTTGGTGTGCCACTTTGGCACTAAGTCCAGTTCGAGCTTGAGTTTGGCTTGGGCATAGCAGATGGTTCTATGCCGTTCGGAGTTCAAATGCGTACTCCTTTAGCCTTGGATCTGTTTATGGCGATTGCACCCGTTTAGGTCGTGCTGCAGGGCTAGTTCAGTGGTAGTCGATGGACTACAAGCGAAAGGATGCTCGAGAGGAGTCGGAGCCTCTTCCCAGTGTTTCTGGAGGTTGAGTAAGTCAGCAGGTTGCCGGTTGGTAAATGTTGGTGCCCGTGAGTCTCGCGCTAGTGTTAAGGCCAAGAGATTTTCCTTGTGGTTGGTAGTGCGGTCAACTACCTTCGAGTGCCTAAATCTGAGGAGAGTTGAGCATTGTAGATGCGAGTTTGGTCCAGCTGAGGGACCATGAGTTGGATGCTTTTGAGGCGAGATGAGCTGATGCCCTGCGAGAGGTTTTGGATGCCTTGGGGGTAAGCACCCTTGGTAGAGGCTTGGTATAAAGTAAGTTTGGTTTGGCATGATTATGTTTTAGCAGAGCAAGGTTGCCACTGCTTCGAGTATCGTGTGAAGATGGAACTTTTGGTGTTCCTTGGATTGTTTGTATCGCTGCCAGGAGTTATCGTTGCTTTGTGGAAAAGCGCTTGTTAGTCTTGGATCTCTAAAGGAAGGTTGGGAGTTGTGCACACAAGTGTGTTTTGTGTGGTTCGTTCCGTGGCGAGAGTTTCAGATCCATGTAGGGTTTGCTTTGGAGATCTCGTGCTCAGTTCCTTGAGAAGTGGGACTCCAGGTGGTTGTTGTAAGGCTTCGGTTGAGGTGGTAAGGATACCGTGCTCGTGGTATCAAGTTGTTGCTTAGGCAAGATTTGTTAAGTTGGGCCTAAGCTTGGTTGGCGGATCTTCTTGTTGATCGTTGGTTGGAGTTCAGTTGGAAACCGAGCAAGAGCGGTGGTAGCTAAGCCGCGTGGTTTTACGATCGGCATGGCTAAGAGAGTTGTTCGGATCCTTCCTTGGGTAGAAGTTATGTTGTGGCTGATGCTTTGAGTAGGAGGATGACGATTCAGTAGCGTTTCGGGTCCTCTAGGTTCCCAAGGAGTTGGAGTTGGCCAGCATGGTTGGGATTGGAAATTGGAGTTGTTTGTTCAGCGGTTGTCCTGTTAGATCATATCTTGGCGGTGTGTGTGTGTGTCGAGGGTTGCCGAAGAACCCTAGGTTGTGGAGAGCCTCTCCGAGCTCGGTCAGGCCCAGCTAGTGAGTTTGATTGGCTATTTGGAGGCGTGTAGTTGTAGCCTCGGTGGAGTTGCTATGATCTTGGTAGACTAGCAAGCTAGTGTTTATTTGGAGTAAAGTCCGGAGTGGTTTCGGTGTGGTGGCAAGTTGATGCTTGGTGTTGACCAAGTGTGGATTGAAGTTGCTAGAGTTTAGTTTTGCTCGTGGGGCGAGTGGTTTGTGCCATGTTGGTTGTTTTTTCCTGTTTCCAAGATGTTGAGTTGCCCCGTTTGGCATTTGGAGGTTGATCGAGATGGACCCTTGTTGTGTGCCCCGTGAGATTAGATGTTGTTGCTCACGGTGGAGCAAGACGGTGAGCGTATGTGGAGTTCTCTGTCCGTTGGTTGTCCGCTTGTAGGAGCCGTTTCCTTCGGGAGTTGTCGGAGTTACTCCTTGGTCTTGGAGTTAATGGTGGAAGCGCTAGCTTGAAGGAAAAGTTTGTTGGTTGCTTGGAAGTAGTCGTCATCCCGATTAAGCGGATTCTTGGAGGGTGTTCTAGAGGTCTGCAGTAAAGGTTGTCCCGCCTCTTATGAGTGTTTGGCCTAGTTGGTTAAGATTTTGTGTGTTGGCATGGAAGATGTTGCACCTTTGTAGTGGAAGATCTCCTTTGTATCGATTGTGGGTTGAGGTTGCACCATTGTGGGCATTTTGGATTAGGTCCGGACTTATCGAGGATCCTTGTTGGCTAGTGTAGCTTGCACACTCGCCGACCATTGTTGGTATTCTTGTTCTTGGTAGTTGGTGTTGACCGGTAGTGGAGTTCCGTTATGAAGTTTCGGTGGGAAGGTGCATTAAGCCTAAGCTTGAGGGTTAAGCCTGTATGTGTTATCGTTTGGACTTGTGAGATGTGTTTCATATTTGAGGCGAGCTTTGTTCCGTTGTTTGCACGGAGGTAAGTTTAGTGGATGGAGCCCTCTGGGGCCTGGTTGTTTGCAAGTTGTCTTGCCCAGCTAGTGATTTGAGTCGAGCTAGAGATGAGTGGATTGGCCTAGCTATGCAGTTGTAGTTGTTTGAGCTTCCTAGTTCGTAGCACTCAAGTTGTTGGATTGTAAGTTTCCGTGTGGGAGCTGTCAGCTAGTTGAGGTTGTTGTGTGAGTTCGGATTTTTGGAGTATTGACTTCAAGAGCTAGAGCTTGCACCTTGGTTGTTTGTGCAGATGCCATTTCTATGGAGTAGAGGCATGTCGATTTCGAGTTGGAGATGTTGCCATTAGGGTGTGGCAACAAAGGTTTGTTCTAGGCAGTGCGTGGGCGAACCGTGATTCAGGAGAGTGTTCTTAGAGGCTTATGAGCCGAGTGCAGTTTCTGTAGTGTTTTCACCCTTTTTGTCCGAGGGTCTTTTGGGAGGAGTGAGCCAGATCCTTCGGAGCTTGTTGCGAGTTGGTGTTTCCGTGATTAGGCAGCGGGAGACCAGTGTGGTTTTAGGAGGTTGCCTTGAGTAGCGAGTTCGCGGATCGATTCTTGTGGTTCCATTGAGGCATTGTATGGTAAGTGTTGCAGGTCTCTAGTGCTGTGAGAAAAGGTTGGTGGCCGTCAGTGTTGTTTTGGGTCCTGTGTTGCTGCAGTTGACCAGAGGTGTTGTGCAAGAGGTTGAGCTCGTTTGTGGTTAGCTTCAGAGCGAGAGCATGAAAGTTTAAATCGATGTCCGCGTCGAGTTTTAGAGTTTGAGGTTGGACAGTGCGTGCTTTTAAGATTGTGCCGTTGTGAGTTGTGTTGAGTTTTGGTAAGCGGGAGAAGTGGAGTCTCCTGTTGTTGGACCATTTGAGATTCTCGAGAGGATTGGCGAGTTGCATATTGGTTAGCTTTTTCGGTCAATGTCGGTAGGTGTGCGATGTTCTCATGTATCGGTGGGAGGCGGTATGTGTCGGACCCATTGCTCATTGTGGACTTTGAGCCTTTGCGGTGATTGAGGATTTGAGCTTCGAGAGGAAGCTGTGAGTATTCGGTCCTCGAGACGAAGGCGTTGCATAATCGTGAGATCCGTTTGGTAAAAGTTCGGTGGAGGAGTTAGAGTTCAGAGGAGGCCGCTTGTGAGCGGGAAGACGGATGAGATTGCGATATCTGTCTTTTGTTTGATCTTAAGGACTTTCGAGGACGAAAGTCATAAAAAGGAGGAATATTGTAACGGCCCGAGTTTTCGTCCCGATCTTCGGTATGCCCTAGGGTATTTTAGTAATTTGGTCGGGCCGTCGAGGGCGTTTATATCTTTTTCGAGTTGCTAAAATTATTGGATGGATTTATGAAGGTTTTTAGGCTTTGTGGTTTGGTTTGAGCATGGGTAGATGCAAAAGTAAAAATAAAGGAATTTTGTCTTGCAGTTGGGGTTTGAACCCGGTCTCCCGGGAAGCTTGTAGAGATGTGTGCCAATTGAGCCATTAGGTGCTCTTGTTGCTCTTTCTCGCATCACATCTTAGTTAACCTTGGATCTTTGGTGTTTGGTGCATTTGGTTAAATGAAATAGAAATTAGGTTTGTTGTGTTTTCTTCTCCAAAAGAGTTGTGGCCGCCCAAGCTTTCTCCCAAGCTCTCCTTGCCGATTCTTCATCCTTGCAGCTCCCTTGGATCGTTCATCATCACTCCGGGTAAGTCTTCATCCTCTTCATCTTCTCGATTGGGTGTTCTTGTTGGCCGAAGGTAAGGAGAAGAGCTGTGTGTGTGTGTGTTTGTAGCAGTGCCGCATGCCCGAAGATGCCCAGATTCGCCAAAGCCGAAGCTCCAGCCGCCCCGATCGCTGCCAGCCCGTCGCGGCCGTGCGCGCACTGCTGAGCAGCCCGCGCGCCCGCGTCTCGCGCCCGCTCCTCGCCTGCGCCGTGCGCCGCATCGCGTCGCCTGCCTCGCGCCAGCGCGCTCGTCTCGTCCGCTTGCCCGCGCCCGTGCGCTGCGCCCGGCGGCCGTCCGTCGCGCGCCACCGCATGCGCCCGCCCTGCGCCTCCTGCCGCCCGTCGGCGCCCGGTGTGCGGTCCTCGCCGCCCATCAGCCCCCTTCGCGCGTCGCGCGGCAAAGCGCCAGCCAGCCCCTGCGTCTTGCACGCCCGTCCGCGTGTCGGGTCGTCGTGCGTGTGAGTGCCCTGAGCCGAGCTCGCTTGTTTTATTATATTTTTAGGGCTATGATTGTGATTTCTATTGTGTTTGTTAGGTTCTCGTTAGCTAGCTCGGGATCGATCGCGGCGTAGGATTTTGTGTGTAGTTGCCCCGGCCAAGGTAAGGATTTCTTACCAGGAGTTGTGTGGACCTGCGATGTTCTATGTGATTGTTGTTTGTATGTTTGTTTGTGATTATCAGCATGTATAGTTTAGGTGCTCGCATTCGAATTCTCGACTAGCATGACTTCGTATGTTGTTCTCTCATGTTAGCCCATGCTAGGTTGTTCCGTTCTAGCATGCTCATATCTCATTCTTGCTTCGTAGTACCATGCTAGGTTCGTTGTATCTCGTTGAGCACGTTTTGGATTGTATTGGATTGTATGTTATTGATATGATAGGTTAAAGTGTAGGTAGGTAGCATCATCCGGGCTCGATGCATAAAGTATCTTGCATCCATGGCGGGGACGCCGAGGCAGTTCTCTCGTCCCCGGACCCGTTAGGGTTTAGCTAACCCGACCGGTAGGCCCCGCAATCTTGGGTGAGGGTGGCAGATCGTTAAATGCCCCAACGGTCGGGATGATGACTTGGCATTGCCTCGCCCCCGACGATCGGCACGTCCTCGGCGTGTTCGACCGTAGCCCTTGATTGCCACTGTTAGGGCAAGGACCGCTTCTGGTGCAAGCCTATCACGACCGGTTCCTTAGCCTCGGTGCGGTGGTTGGTGACATAGTTCACGTGTCCGAGTCTCACACCCCTATGTCGGTGACACCGATCCAGAGATTTAGTTAGGCGCGGTGATTGGACATGGGCGGCTTGCCACTAGACCCGGCACCCCATAGTCTGCAGTAGCACGCGGTGCATGCTTACGCTCATTACACGGCGCCACACGAGAGCTCCTCGGGATCTTGAGCTAGTGTACCTTTTCGTATCGTCGATAGAGACAGCCGAGGCCGAGACTTGGTTCCCGTATAGGGCGTATTGTGTGGTGTGGATTATTCCGGACTAAGACCACGAGTTGGCATCCGAGGTCCAAGTGTGGACTTAAGCTATGTGCTCTATTATGTGTTTATGTTCACTGACTTGCATACACTCATCTAGATGACCATGTGCATCGTATTGTACCCGGTCGGGGATTCTTCTTGAGTAATTCGTTACTCACCCTTACTTATCTTTCAGGTAACCATGGCGCGAGGCGTGATGGTGAAGGAGGAGCTATGATCATGGGAACGCGTCTTTGTCGTCTCGACTTTTTATTTCTATGACTCTTGTCTTTCATTTTCCCCTGAATGCATGTAGTCGGGCACGGAGCCCTAGGATGTTTTCTGAATGATTTTGTGGATTCCCGGCTTTATTGAATTTGAGGATGTTTCAAATGTTTTAATAAATCTCGATCAGAGTGTACGTTTTGGAAATGTATTTGCCTTGAAACAGGTTTCAGCAAACTATATTGATTCTGATTGAACCTTGATTGTTTTGTTTTAATTGGGAATCTAAAAACTTATTTGCATATTATCCTTTCCTTTGAATGTATGCATTGGGGTAAAGGCCTATTTAGAGCCCCTTTTGGGTCGGGTCTTTACAGGTAGTGTTGGCATCGAGGATGCGTGATTGATCCAGTGTTAGAGCCATAAGTTGGATGGCTGATCGGAGCGCTTAGTGAGTACATTGGCTTGAGGTATGTTAGCTTGGTGTGGATTCGCTCTTGTAAGAGTGAGTTGGCCAATGTGGCTTTTCGTGGTGAGTTGGCCCTGAGAGGGTTTGAACTCTTGTTGCTCCCTGGTTAGTAGTGGCTCTGTTGGAGGCAAAAGTTGCCCTGTGTGAGAGTCCTTGTTGGCATTGGATCTTAAGGAATCTGGTTGGAGCTGTACACCCCGGTGTACTTTTGTGTAGCTCGTTCCGTGGTTTATGTTTGGAGAACCACGAGGGGTTCGTGTTGAAGAACCAGTGCTTAGTCTTTGGGTTGTCAAGGCTTTAGTTCTTGGCAAGTGCCCTAGCTTTGGTTGTAAGGATGCCGTGCTCGTAGCCGGGTTGTTGTTTAAGCAAGTTTTGCTAGTTGGCCTTGGCCTGGTCAGAGTTCAGTTGGAACTAAACAAGAGCGGTAGTAGCAAAGCCGCGTTGTTTCTGATCGTTATGGCTAAGAGAGCTGTTCGGATCCTTACCTTGGGCAGAAGGTTTGTTGTGGCTGATGCTTGAGTAGGAGGATGACGCATTCTGTAGCGTTTCCGGTCCTCTTGGTTTTCAAGAGTTGGTGTTGGCCAGCGTAGTTGAGATGCTGGAGAGGATTGTGCCCGTGTAGCCGGTTGTCTGTTAGATCGTTTGACGATCGTGTTTGTCGGAGGGTGATCGGAGGATCCCTAGGTTGTGGAGAGCCTCTCCAGAGCTCAGTTAGACCCAGGCAGTGTTCCTTGGGTGAGTTGCTTGCAGATTTGGCAGTCTAGCAAGCTAGTGCTTGTTTGGAGCAGAGTCCGGATTGGTTCCGGTTTGGAGGCTAGTTGGTTCTTGGTGTTAAACAAGATTTGGTTCTCTTGATTGTTTCAAGAGCTAGCTCGGTTCGAGCAAGAGGGCGTTGCCCTGAGGGCTTGTTTCTAGTCAGGAGGTTTTGGGAGTTGACCCCTCCCTCGGCAGTTGAGTAAGTTCTGCTAGTTCTGGATTGGTGGTCCAAATAGTTGAGGTTTCCCATGTCTGATGTTTGCTGCCCTTCAGAGTTTGCTTGCTAGGAAATCGTTTCCCGTTGAGGAGGAGTCAGCGTAGCTCCTGAGTTATGTAGTGGATCAGAGTAGCGCAGTGGTTAGCCCAGCGAGAGGGTCCCTACATTGTGTTGTTAGCAAGCGAAAGTTGCTTGTCCCCGCAAGGTCGGTGGCCAGCCAGTTTTAGAGTTGAGCTTTTGCTGGAAAGTTGTTGGTTCTTTGGGGTTTGGAGTACCCCTAGTTTCCATGGTGGTTGAGTTGCACCATGGATGCCAGCCTCGAGTATATCTTTGGAGATAGCCTCGTCGGTCCGTTTTCCTTGCGATGTTCCGTGTGTGGAGTTTCTAGTCACAAGATGAGTTAGGCCTAGGCTAAAAGGAGGAATTCCTTTGAGTAGCCTGTTGGATCTTAAGAGTTGAGTGGTAGCTTGGAGGCGAGCTTTGCTCGTTATGAGCTTGAGTGAGTTTCTGCTGAGCAAGCCTTTCTCGGGCTTTGCTTCTAGTTGTTGTGCTTTCGCAGTTGGCGATTAGCGGAGCCATAGTTGAGTGAGTTGGCACAGAGGTGTCGTGGCATTGGTTGGTTAGCCCTTGAGTTGCTATCCTCAAGGTGTTGTGTTGCTAGTGGCTGCGTGATGGTTTGGTCCTTGCAGCCCGAGATTTTCCATGAGAGGAACGTTGGTTGTTTCCTTGCCTGGCAATGTTCTCTTTGGCCAGTTGCTAGTAGATTTGCATGGAAAAGTTTGTGTTCGGCCGTTGAGAGGCTCCAGTTTGTTGGCTTGGCCGAGTGGAGCATGTGCCTGGTTTTTGGCCATTTAAGGTTGGCCGTAGCTGAAGTTTCAGCTCGTGCTTGTTGGAAAAGTTTGCCTTTGAGATCAATCGCCAGTTGGTGGTTCGATTGTTTTTCGTTAAGGCTTTAGGCAACCTTTGTGTTTCGCTGGTCTCTTGTGAAGCAAGAGTAGGTCATTTAGTTTACGGGAACGAGAGAGAGAGTTGTTTGTTTGCTTGACATGGTGTAGAGTTGAATTTTTTTTTGTTAACTTGGTGTGGGCATTCAGAAAAGTTACGCCAGTGCGTGGCGTTGAGTTTTGGAGCTTGTGCCCAGTCTGCGAGTTTGCTGAGAGTAACACCGTAGAAAGGTGTTCCGTGTTGGATTAGCAGGGTTTTAGTTTGAGCCCCTGGTTTGTAGGGCTTTTGAGATCCTTGAGCAGATCGGAGCAGTGGTTAGCTTTGCCCCGTCTTTGGCAGCGGTGCATTTTTTGGTGTTCCTCGTCTTGATGTTGAGATAGTCTGTGGCAGACTGGATAACATTGTAGCTTTGAGCCTTTGAGAACCCAAGAGGGTTTGGTTCTCGAAGAGGGCTAGTCTTGTCTTAGCCGAGAAGTTCAGTTGGCTAGGAATCAGTGGAGGTTTCCTAGAGCCGTTTCGTCTTAGGACTTTCGAGGACGAAAGTCTTAAAAGGAGGGAGGATTGTAACGGCCCAGTTTTCTATTCTGGTTCTCGAGGAGCTTAGGTTGATTCGATGGTTGGTTGGGCCGTTAGAGCTGTTTTGACCCTTAGGGGTATTTTGGTCTTTTTGCTCCCCGGGCAGGATTTGTGGATTTTCAGGGCTTCGAGGCAGCTCCTGCCTTTGTTGAGGCTTGTTTGTTGGTGGCTGCGAGTCCCGAGATGTTTGGGCTATTCGTTCGGGAGTTCGGTTGTGATTTGGGTTTTGGGCAAAGTGATGGTTGTTTGGGTGTTTCCTTTGGGATTCGAGCCCCGGCCCTCAGTGTTGATTTGGGAGGTTGATTTAAGTGAGATTTATTCAGTGGAAAAGGTTGCTTGAGTCGGGTCTCGAGGGAGGAAGCCGGGAAATGGGATTTAAGGATTTTAAGGATTTTTGGAAAATTGGAAAATGGATAAGTTTGGATTTAATTCTGGATAAGGATAAAAAGAAAAAAAAAGAAAAAGATTAAAAATCCCATTTTCCTTTATTTTTCCCATTTTCCCCCATTTTTCCCCAAAATCCCCCTTTCTCTCTCCTCCAACCCGAGCACCGGAGGCCCCCCCTTGGTCGCCCATTCTGGCCACCCAGCCCGAGCCCCCTGGCCGCCCGAGCTCACCCGTGGTCGCCCAACCCCATCGCCCAGCTCGCCAGGTCGCGCCGAGCCGAGCCCCTGCTCGCCTAAGCCCGCGTCGCCCAAGTCCCGCGTCGCCCAGATCTGCCTCGCCCAGTCCGTCCCCGAGCCAGCTCGCCCTGGTCCGCGTCGCCCAGCCCGAGTGTCCTGTAGCTCGTGTCGGTTGCACCCGAGCGCCCTGTAGCTCGTCACCCCGCGCGCGCCCCTGTGCTTACCGAGCTCGCGTCCGCGCGCCGTCCCCTGTGCCGAGCCGCGCCGTGCCCCAGCGCCCAGCCAGCTGCTCTCCTGCGCCCGCGAGCCCTCGCCTCGCCCCATCCCGCGCCCGCGCGTAGCTCCGCGCCCCTGCGCCCGTGTCTGCGCGCCCAGCGCATGCGCCCAGCCTGCCCTGTTGTGTGTTGGCTTGGCCCGAGCCTTGTGGCTTCTCGGATGGTATTTCCCGAGTCTTTTCTTCGTTGGGCCCGGATTTGTTGGCTGATGTTTATGGATTTATTGGGCTGTTTTATGTATTTAATTTGGGTGCTTTATTTGATGTTTAGGTTGTTCGGGTTCGATTAGAGGCTCGAGGATCGCTCGTTGATTTATTGTGATTTGTAATTATTTTCTGCTTGTTCCAGGTAAGGATTTCTTACCGTGGTTGTGTGAACCCTGCGATATTATCACGATTGTATTTTGTATGCTTACTGATTGTTATGAGCATAATAGTGATAGGCAGCTATGTTTGATTTCTTGCTAGCATGTTTGCCTGATTTTACATGTTAGTGCCATGCTAGGTTTGTTCTGCCAGCATGCTTGTGATTCCTGCTTAAGTTGTAGTATCATGCTAGGTAATGTGATTTATGTCGGTCATTGCTTGCTAGCCAGGAATCATTGATTTTGCTCTGTACTCTTAGATAGAGTTGTAGGGTTTTTCATCATCCAGAGGCTGAGCGGACATAACGTACTTTGTCCCCACTGATCGGGAGTAAAGTGTGCGCAGCATAACGTATCTTGCTTCCCCCCCGGTCGCCAAGGTGGATTTAGCTCAGGTCGGGAGTAAAGTGTGCACAGCATAATGTATCTTGCTTCCCCCCCCCCCCCCGACCCGCCGGTTGTGGAGTTAGCTACCCACTTCGGCATAAGCCTAGTTTGTAGCCTGCTAGAGTGGAACCCTGCCATCGGTGTAAGCCTGCCCTGGCCGGTTCTTAGCTTCAGGTCGGTGGATCATGCTGCACAGATGAGCGCCGAGGGCCTCGCGCTACTGTGATCAGTGACACCGCTTCCGAGTCATAGGCATGCGTACCTAGCCTGCGTAGTTTGCCCTTAGGCCCCCACATTTACGCCGGTTGCAGAGAGCATGCGGTGTGCGCGCACACGAGTTAGTTGCCGGTTCGGAGAGCTCCCCCGGGCTAATGTCGTGAGTACACCATTCTTTCCGTTAGAGCTTGACTTCGGGTACTCTCCCGTAAGTCTAGTTTAGTGCAAAGGCAAGGAGACCCTTGAGGACATTTTAGGGATCAGTGTATTCCCCTCGAGTGACAGATACCTCGGTGATGTCCCGGATTGGTCAGTGTATTAAATCCATTAGGCCAGAAGTAAGAGACTTCCGATGACTCCATATCTTGTTTTATGAGCTCGTTGAGCTATGATCTGTGTTGATAGTTGTTTGCTTGCATGTTGAGGTGCTAGATGACTGATGTATCGTATTGTACCCCGGTTGGGGATTCTTACTGAGTATGTTTATACTCACCCTTATTTATCTTCCAGGTAACTTGGGACAACACCAGGATGGCTAGCGAGAGGAGCCGATTGATCATGGGAGCGCGGCACTCTGTCATTTATTATTGCATTGTTTATTCAGCATGTAGATGGACAGGAGTCCTAGGGGAACATTGTTTAAAAAGATTGTTTAAATTGTATTGTATGTTTTTATAAACACTGGGCAGGATGTTTTACTTCGTTGGTTTGTTTAAATGAAAACTGTTGATTATGTTTTAAGGGTTCCCCCTTCTCATATGTTTTGAAAGGTTTTTTTTAAATATGTGCACTAAACTGCTTGTTATCATATTTAACTTGCATGCTGAGTGAGAACCCCGATTTAGGACCATGTTTTGGGTCGGGTTCGTCACAGATTATGCGGTTGGAGAAATGCTAGGGAAGAAGGGAGACAAAATTATTCATCCAATCTATTGTGCTAGTAGAATGTTGAATGATGTTCAACGCAACTACATAACTATAGAAAAAGAGTTATTGTAAAGACCCGACACTTAATGGTCCAAAATGGTCTTTACTAAATGATGCAATTCAATTTCACAAGAATTAAAAACTGATTTAAAACATCCATTTTATTTAACAACAAGGTTCCAAAATGCTTAAGTAAAAAACATTAAAAATAGTTTAGCCTCTGCCTAGAGTACAATCAAAACCATTACAAAGTTCCGAGTAAAACATCCCAACAAGATAAGTATGAAATGAAACAAGCAGATGTAATGGACTTCCCCTTGATCATCCAACTCCTTCTCTAGCCACTTCGATGTTTTGCCAAGTTACCTGGTGGACAAACCACAGAAAGGGTGAGTACAATTGCACTCAGTAAGGATCCCCCAACCGGGGTACAATATGCAAGAAAGTCTTAAACAATATCTGAAAATGAGTTTCGAGCAAGATCAGCACGCCACTGGGCTCACTAGACGGAAGGGCAACCTAGGTGACCTCGGTCTCTGATGGCTAACTTTAACACAGACTTGGTTAGCACGCCACTTGGCTAACCTGGACAACACGCAACTAGGCTTGTCCTGGACATGCTAGGGAAGCACACAACTGGGCTTACCCTAGTAACAGGCCACAACTGGTTGTCTATGGACTGCACACCACTGGGCTAGTCCGCAACATACTTGGGTGGCATGCCATTAGGCCAACCATGTATCGACAATGCCACTGGGCCGATCCTGGACTGCATGCAACTAGGCGAGTCCTGAAAAGAGGCTCAGGTAGCACACCACTGGGCTAACCCTAGATCTACTCACATCTGGGAGATCATAGACAGCACGCAACTGGGCTAGTCTTGAACCGCACGCAACTGGGCGAGTCTTGAGCCAAACTGAGTCAGCATGCAACTAGGCCAAACCTGGGACAACCCTAACAGGCTCTAACACACTAGAACAATCTAGAGCTAACAAGGTTCAACATCAATTTGGCAATACATAGTAGAGTATCACAAACATACTGAACAGTTAAATGAACAAGAGAGTGCATTCATCAGTATACAATATTCTACATGCCAAGCATTATCAAACAGAACAGGCACTCCCTATCCATTAACATGCTTATCCACAAACATTCTGGAAATAGAGTATAAATAGTAAGATTACAACATCTAGATAACCTGCACGAACCTAATCCACTACATATATTTTAGCCAGATAAGAAATTATAAGATATTTATTAAGCATACGTATCAAACAGGTAAAACAACTAGGAGATATCAAAGCCGTGCGCAGGGTCCACACAACCTCAACAAGGAACCCATACTTGAAAAATGGAGACAACAAACAGCAGAGAACAGTTGCTCGAGCTGCAGAACTAATCAATCACAACCTAGCAGAAAACACAACAATAGCAATCAAACTTCTACACAAACAAACAACCAAATATTAAGAGCTTTAGAAATTAGGGTTTACCCAACCCAAGAGCACAAACTCGGCAAGGGGCTGGCTCGATCATTGTGCAATAGGAGCAGCTCGAGAGCCTGCGGCAAGGATTGGCGGGCGTGAGCGTGCTGGAGTGTAGCGCGTGGCAAGGGGCGAGCGGGTGGGTCTGCTTGCAGATGTGTGTGGGGCGTGCACAGCGTTGCAGCATGCTTGGGTTGCTGCGTGGGGCGAGGCTTCGTGAGCGCTGTTGTGGGGATGGGGCTTGGTGAAGACGTGAGGCAATCCTCGCGTGGGCATGGGCGAGTGGTTGTGCATGTGGATGGTTGCGCAAGCGTGCGGCTGTGCTCGACGGCGATGGGCGATGGACCCTAGGTCCTCGGTAATGGGGGAAGAGTTTTGCAAAAGGAAGAAAAATGAAGAAGAGGTAAGAGATGGGGAAGGGGTCGGCTAGGGCTTGAGGGAACAAAATGAATCTCCCTCTATTTTCTTTAATTTAATCCTTGGTAAATCCCCTAAGTGCCAAGTGTCCTCAACAGGTCACCCCTTCGAGTCTTGGCAACAACACAATTAAACCTTTCTTTTCTTTTTTCAACCGAACAACCTCCAAACCTTCCAACAGCAATTCTCGAACCTAGAACCTGAAACTGAAACATAAACACCAACTCAACACAAGTCTGGAAAGAAATCAAAACCCTAGACAAATACCAAATCTACCCATGAAGGCGAAATGACCAAAATCCCCCTGAAGGCTCAAACTGCCCTAACAGCCCAACCAGACAACCGAATAATCAACCGAACATACCTAGAGAACCGAAACAGAAACCTGGGTCGTTACAGTTATTAGAAGTTGTTTTTGCTTTAGATAAATTCAAAGCATATTTGATAGGATCAAAGGTGATTGTTTACACAGACCATACAACTATCAAATACTTTCTTAAGAAGCTTGATGCAAAACCTAGATTGATACGATGGGTGTTGTTACTTCAACATAGAGATTTTGGATAAGAAAGGAAGCAAAAATGTACTAGCAGATCATTTATCACAGATAGACAATGCTAGAGCACAGCTTGAGCTAATAAAGATCGAGGAATCCTTCCCAGAAGAGCAATTATTTGTGATACAGCAATCTAGACAAGAACCATTGTTTGCAGACATTCCAAATTTTAAGGCAAGTGGAATAATGCCTATGGAGCAGCATTCTTAGAAAAGAAAATTATTTTTGCATGATGCGAAAGCATATTATTGGGATGAACCATATCTATATAGGGAATGTGCTGGAAATGTCATTCTCAGATGTGCACATGAAAAGGAAGCCCAAGAGATTTTAGTAGAGTTACATGCAACAGCCTGGAGGACACTTCGGAGGAGCAAAAATATCAGCAAAAGTACTACAAGCAGGATATTTCTGGCCAACCATTTTTAAGGATGCATATCAATTTGTCAAAACTTGTGAGAATTGTCAAAGGTTAGGTAACATTGGCATGATGAGATGCCCCTCCAATATATTCTAAAAATGAAGTTATTTGATGTTTGAGGAATAGATTTTATGGGACCATTTCCAAAGTCTAATGAGAATGAATATATCTTGGTTGTAGTAGACTATGTATCCAAATGGATAGAGGCATTAGCTTGTGATAAGAATGATGCAGCAACGGTAATAAAAGTTTTGCGTAATAAATTTTTTACACGATTTGGGACATCATGAGAGCTTATCAGTGACGAGGGTACTCATTTTGTGAATCGAGCATTATCAGTTGTATTGCACAAGTACATTATCAAATACAAAGTTGCAACAACATACCATCCACAAACTAATGGTCAAGCTGAAGTATCCAACCAAGAGATTAAGAATATTCTTGACAAGGTAGTAAAGCCAGATAGGAAAGATTGGTCAAGCAAGCTAGAAGATGTGTTATGGGCTCAAAGGATAGCTTTTAAGACACCTCTAGGTATGTCCCCATTTCATCTTGTGTACGGAAAAGCTTGTCATTTACCCTTAGAACTAGAACATAAGGCATATTGGGCTACCAAGGAGTTGAATTGTAATTCTGAGAATATTGGTCCTACACGAAAGCTACAGCTTCTAAAGTTGTAAGGAAAATTTTCCTATGAGAATGCCAAAATTCATAAAGAGAAACAAAGAAGTGGCCTGATGAGAGAATTAGACCAAAGCAATTTGTTGTGGGTCAAAAAGTACTATTATACAATTCTAGACTCAAGTTGTTCCTAGGAAAATTAAGATAAAAATGGTCTGGGTCTTTCTAAGTGATCAAAGAACATGATCATGGAGCTATCTTGTTACAGAATGAAAAAGATCATAGTGAACTTTTAGTAAATGGACACAGAGTGAAGCATTTCTATGGAGAAGAGTTCAGACAAGTGTATTATTCTCAGCCATCATAGGAGACGTAAAGTAAGTGATAGAACGCTGGCGCAAAGGTACACAAGGATTTCTTATACATTAACATTGCTCCACGCCAGGTTAGTATATATATCTTTTACTTACTTTTTCTTTAAAAGAGCTATGTGAGACTTGGATAGATCTACGAAACCGAATGCGTTCCTATGTATTTTTAACATATTAGTACGTGTCTCCTATAACAATGCATTTTTCTCGTTTATTTGTATGATTTGATGCATTTAACAACCTCATTATCTTCTTTTAGCTTGTAAACAAATTCCGCTTAAAGTAAGAACTTATGCAGGTATTTGCATTCCGCTAATCTTAAAATGCTAATTTCTACCTATATATTTTGAGTGTAATGTTGCGGTTTGGAAATCGAGACTCTTTGAGGTGTTTGGCTTTAACTTCTTCAGATGTTCCATTGACAACACTCTTTACTATTTTTCTACTGCTTTTGTTTTAACTTCAATAGTAGTACACCTTGGTTGTTTAGGCCACGTTTGATAACCATTTTGTTTTTCGTTTTTTTTTTAAATTTAAGCCTACAACAACTACCTTACCGTAACTTTTTTTCTTATTTGGATATTTATATCTTACCTATATTTTAAGAAACAAAACCAAAATTTGGAAATAAAAAAATAGCTTCCAAAAGCTTGTTTTTGTTTTTGAAATTTGGTTAGTATTCACCTACTTTCTTGAGGAAAGATGGATACATTATAGGAAAGATGGAGCACATGGTAGGAAATTTGAGTAGAAATAGGTTTAAATTTCATCAACAAAAAACTAAATGGTTATCAAATGGCCCTTAATTATTTGTTTTTCTTATATGTAGTTTTCTAGTTACAAATTCTTTTAAATTCTCAATGAAGATATTTGCTCTTATTATTATCGTTCCTTTTTTACTTAAGAATGGCTAGACTTTTCACAGGTAGAATTACAATTTATGAAGTGTTCTTTCATGTAAGAATTTATGATTGAGAGATGTTGAATTACAACATTCATGTTAAGATAAATTGACATATATGTCAACTGATCTACTAAATAGTGTATGCATTCTGTTCACCCTTGAGAAAGAGGAATAGGATAAGAAATGCATGTCATGTTCATTAAGCTTGTTAAAACACCTGTTGATCGTTTAGGAGGAGGCTAGAGATAGTCATTTCACAAGTGTTTCAATTCTTAAACTAAATGCGTAAAGTTAACGTAAATTAATCAATCATATGTTGAATGATATGTGAGAGCCACCTTTACACATATGTAGGAATAGTTAGAATCAACATCAAAACCCGAACTTATTTCCCTTACTCTTTGCAAATTGATTATAAATTCAATTTAAGAACATAATACTAATTATTCAGTCCTGCAGAAGATGACTTGTATTACTTATCACTTGTAAGAATAGTTGTGCATGCTTGCACATTACATAAGATTGTCTTCGCATTTGTGTGATCTTAATTTAATTAAAATTTCAATCACAGTTATAAGCAACCATTACACCTTTATCGAAATCCACTAACTGCACTCCTAAAACTCAAACAAAGCTTCCTAAAAGATAACACTCGAACTGAAGCCATAAACAGATGAAAGAGTCAAACAAACACCTTAAACTATGAAAAAACAAGTCTATGTTACCAAAATTATGGAAAAAAACTAAACTACTCGAATGAACCATACAAATAGATATCACTATTTAGACAAATAAAACAAAAACCAAAAAGAAATACAGAGGATGTGATTTATTATTGATTCAAATGAACCATACCATAAAATCTGGGTGTGGTTTTTGGGGCATATTACAGCCACTTATGAATGAAATCGTCCCTATTTTCTCCGTTCGCTTCCAAATAGATTCCATCATCTCTTGCGATCCAAATACAGTTAGTCTCATAACAATGATCATAGAGCCAAATAGATGTACTCTCGACCCAAAAAGCCTCAAAGGAAACAGATTGAGCATTTGGCTTTTGCGAAGTACACCAAAAAAGTGTAGTCATCATAAGGTTGACACGAAAAACCCAATCAAATTCAGCTCCAACGCTGACATTGTGTACGCCTAGATCAACATCCTTAGATTTGCAGTGCACCATCAACATTTGACCATTGCTTAGTCCGTTCACGATGTGGATATGCCATTTAGTAAACTCGGCTGCCTTGACTGGCTCAAGTATTACTAATGGCAACACGATCAACAAAACAAAAAGTTGCTTTTCCATTGATTTCATTTCTCGTGCATGAAACATTGCGATGAGAAAAAAAATTGATGATATTAGATTATAAATAGGGTTTTCACTCTAATATGCAATGGATTTGTACAAACTCTACATATAGAAAAAACCGAAAATAATTATACGCCTATACTTATTTTCCGTTACAGTTTATAAAATCTTAATTTTCGACATGATTGATTTATATTTTTTACACTTTCTGTAACCGATGACAAGTCTCAAAACAATGAATTTATTAACAGTTTATTGTGCATGTAATCGGCAATAAGATAATTTTAATAAATAAACAATTGAAGAAAAAAAACTGTTACTTCTTTTCCTTTACAGTTTATAAATATTAGGTTAAATAAGATTTTTCTTTTACAAAAAATTTTACGTAAGATTTATTTATCGATATATTTATTTTTTAGACAATTTATTTTGATTTATTCAACTACTTATAACGGATATTCTCAAAAAAAAAAACACTACTTATAACGGATGAAAAATCTCAAAACAGTGCTAACTCAAAAAAAATATATATATATCTCAAAACAGTGAATTTATTAAATGTAATCAGATAAATTCTCAAAATATGCAATGTTTTGAAGGATATGGGTTTCCGTGGCGAAGTGTTTACGCGGTGTCGCTCTCAGAATAATAGGGTGGTTCTAAAGGAAAGATTGGATCGCGGTTTATGTAATGATGCTTTGTGGGACTTGTTTCCTCATTCTGTGGTTAATAATTTGGATTTTTGGGGGTCTGATCACTGCCCAGTGGAAGTTTAGTTGTTACAGTTGCCTCCCTTTTGCTTGAAGGGTAGAAAATTCTTTCGCTTTGAGTAAGTGTGGTCTTCTCAAGATGGTTGCGAGGATCTGATTCGTCATTGCTAGAATGCTTCCTCAGGAAAGGATTTGTCTGGTAGGCTGAAGCAGTGTTCGTCGACTTTGTCGAGGTGGGGAGCCGATAAAAAAGGCTCTTATGGTAGGAAAATTGCCCTGGCTCGAGAAGTTCTCCAAAGGGTCATTGCCTCTAATTCTAATTCGGACCCTTTGAGAAGGCATTTGGGAAATTTATTGTTAGAAGAGGAGACCTATTGGCGTCAGCGGTCTCGGGTTGATTGGTAAAAATGTGGAGACATGAATTCCAAATGGTTCCATGCATGTGCATCCAAATGTCGGAGGTCTAACCTTATTTCTAGTTTGCTTTTGGAGGATGGTCGTCGGCTTGATTCAGCTAGCGATATTGAGATCGAGATTGGTAACTACTTTGGCAAGCTCTTCTCCACTAATGGACCTGGGCCTATTGGTGCTATCTCAGATTTGTTTCACAAGGTTAGTCCAGTTGTTTCCCCTTCGCTAGCTTCTCGTATGTCTTCTCCATTTTCGGAAGAAAAGGTTTTACATTTCCTTAAGGGGATGGGGTCCTCGAAGGCCCTAGGAGTTGATGGCTTCACAATTTATTTTTATTAAAAATACTGGGATATAGTGGGCCACGAGGTGTTACGTTTTGTTCTCTTTATCCTGAATGATAGGGGAGATGTTACGAGTATTAATCTCACAGCTATTACCTTGATCCCTAAGTCTCAAAATGCTAGTTCTCTAAAAGATTTTAGGCCTATCAGCTTGTGTAACGTGGTTTATAAATTGGTGTCTAAAACGATTTCAAATCACTTGCGGAAGTACCTGAAAGCTATTATTTCCCTTTGTCAGAGTGCTTTCGTTCTTGGTAGGAGTATTTCTGATAACGCCCTTCTTGGTTTTGAATGTCTCCACTATCTTAAGAGTCGGAAGTCAGGTAGGAAGGGTGCGGCCTCCTTGAAGTTGGACATGAGTAAAGCTTATGATAGGGTTGAATGAGCCTTTCTAGAAAAGTTTATGTTGGCCTTGGGTTTTGAGGCTAGGTTTGTGGGGTTGATTATGAGGTGTATTTCTTCGGTACAATATACCTTCAATGTTAATGGGGTTAGATCGGGCAAGGTGATTCCGTCTAGAGGGCAAAGACAAGGGGACCCTTTGTCTCCTTATTTATTCATTCTTTGTATTGAAGGCCTCTCTCGAATTTTAAATTCTCTTGAGGATGATCACTCTATTACAGGTATTAAAGTTGCTCGTAGAGCGCCTGCTATCACTCATCTTTTTTTTACTGATGACTGTCTTCTTTTCTTTCGAGCTAAAGAGGTTGAAGCCCAATTAATTTTGGACGCTTTGCAATTCTACACCAAGTTGACAGGCCAAGAGGTTAATTTCGATAAGTCATCTATTTGCTTTAGTCCAAATTCAGAGAAAGCGGATATCGATTTGATTGCTAATAAGCTGCAGGTGGTCCAAGTTGACCAACACCTTAAGTATCTGGGGATTCCTGCTTCTCTTAATGGGTCAAAGAAGTTGTCATTCAAGTTCCTCAAGGATAGGTTATGGAAAAATCTCTTTAAGTGGAAACACAAATTCTTTTTTGTAGGGGGAAAGGAAGTTCTCATTAAATCAGTCTTGCAGGCTCTTCCCACTTAGTGCATGAATTTCTTTAAAGTTCCCATCACAATCATCCAAGAGTGTCATCATATTATTTCCTGCTTCTGGTGGGGCGATGATGAAGACAGAAAGCGGATCCATTGGGTTTCGTGGAAGCAAGCTTGCCTCTCTAAATGTAAGAGGGGTCGTGGGTTACGAGATCTTCATTTGTTTAACCAGGCTCTGTTGGCTAAGCAAGGTTGGCGTATCCTGACAGCCCCTGAGTCCTTATTGTTGCGGGTTCTGAAGGCAAAATATTTTCATTCCTGTTCCTTTTTGGAAGTGAAGAAATCAACTTCATCTTCATTTACATGGAAACGTATTTTATGGGGGAAGGGAACTCCTCCAAAAGGTTATTAAATGGAGAGTTTGGTGATGGTCGTTCTATTGATGTTTGTAATGATAACTGGATCCCTAGGTAACGTTCCTTGAAAGTGTTGTGCTCTACGGGTGTTGTTCAGGGAACTAAAGTAGCAGTGTTCATTTCCCCATCGGGTGCTTGGGATGGTGGGAAATTAGAGGAGCTTTTATGTCGAGATGATGTAGAGAAGGTTTTGAAGATGCCCCGTCTAAGTCCTCCATGGAACGATCGGGTGTTGTGGAACTATGATTCTTTGGGTTGTTTTAGTGTGAAATTAGCCTATCGCCCCGCCTGTAATTCTCAGGTCCTCCCTTCGAGTTGGAATGCGGATGTTTCGGTGTAGTGGTGGAAGACTATGTGGAAGTGTGTCTTGCCCAATAAGATTAAATTTCTAGTTTGGCAATTTTCCATGATTTTATTCCTGTTAGACTAGTTTTGCAACGTCGTGGCATAATGGGTGAGATGTTTTGTCCTTTTTGTAAGAAAGCTCCAGAGTCGGCTTTTCATGCCTTATGGGTTTGCAAGACGGTGAAGGAGTTATGGAGGGACAACCCTTTTGCAGATTTATTTATCCCTCATGGGATGAATGATTATGCTTCTCTATTTCTTTGGTTGTTTGATTTGTTCCCTATTGACAAATTTGAGGAATTTCTCTGTATGAGCTGGTGTATTTGGAGTAGAAGAAATCGTTTACAGTCTGGTGGCGTAGATCTAGGTGGTTTTTTGTCTTGTCAAATTGATGAATGCTCATGGGACTTTTGCAAGTCTGTAAGAACCCGACCCAAACATGGTCCTAAACCCAGGTTCTCACTCAGCATGCAAGTTAAATATGACAACAAGCGGTTTAGTGCTCATATTTAGAAACTCTTCAAAACATTTGTGAACGGGGAACACTTAAAGAATAACTAGCAATTTTCATTAAGCAAAACCAACATAGTAAAACAAGCCTGGCCAGTATTTATAAAAACTATCAAAACAGATCATAGCTCAATGAGCTTACAAGGCAAGATCTGGAATCCTCGAAAGTCTCCTACTTCCGGCCTAATGATTGGTTCTCATAACCAATCCCGGGACATCTCCGAGGGTCTTTCTCCTTCGGCCAATTGATCAGCTCAAAAACCGATCCCAAGATGTCCGACACCCTCGAGGGTCTTTCTCCCTCGACCATATGATTAGCTCAAAAACCAATCCCAATGGGTGTCCTCAAGGGCCTCTTACCCTCGCTAATAAATCTGGACTATCGGGAGAGTACCCGAAGTCTGGCTCTAAACTGGAAGGAACTGGTGTACTCACGAACATTAGCCCGGGGGAGCTCTCCGAACCGGCGACTAACGCGTGTGCGCGCACACCGCATGTTGCATCAACCGGCGTAAATGTGGGGGCCTAAGTACAAACTATGCGGGCCAGGTACGCATGCCTAAGACTTGGAAGCGGTGTCACTGATCACAGTAGTGTGAGGCCCTCGGCACTCATCTCAGGCACTGTACCTGCGACACGACTCGAGCTAAGAAGCCGCCAAGGAAGGCTTGCACCGTTGGCTAAGGTGGTTCCGCTCTAGCGAGCTACAAACTAGGCTTATGCCGATGTGGTAGCTAAATCCCACATCGGTCTTTGGGGAAGCAATGTACGTTATGCTTCGCTCTACTCTCGACCGGTGGGGACAAAGTACGTTATGTCCGCTCTCAGCCTCTGGATGATGACAAACCCTACTATACTAGCTAAGAGTACAAAGTAAATGATTCCTGGGTAGCAAACAATAATCAACATCAATCACACTTACCTAGCACTATACTACGAATTTAAAACAGGAATCATAAGCATGCTGGAAGAACAAACCTAGCATGGCACTAACATGTACAATCAAGTAAACATGCTAGCAAGAGATCAATCATAGCTGCCCTATCACTATCATGCTCATAACAGTCAACAAGTATACAAGGCACATCATGATAATATCGCAGGGTCCACACAACCACGGTAAGAAATCCTTACCTGGAACAAGCAGAAAAAAATAGCTATCACAAGTCAACCAAGCGACCCTCAAGCTTCTATGGAACCCGAGCAACCTAAACATTTAATAAAACAGCCTAATTAAATAAATAAGCAGCAGCCAACAACTCAGGGCCCAAAGAAGAAAAGACTCGAGAAAAACCAACCGAGAAGACACAAGGCTCGGCCCATCTCACACAGCAGGGCAGGCTGTCGGAAGCAAAGAAGCTGGCTGGGCGCACTGGCGCTGCAGGGGTCGCTGGGGCGCGGAGCTACGCGCAGACGAGCTGCAGGGAGGCGAGAGGGCGCGGGCGCGGGCGCGAACGGGCAAACGCGGGTGTGAGCTCGGCTGGGCGAAGGCGTGCGGCGCGGCTCGGCGCAGGGAACGGCACGCGGGCTGGGAGACGCGACGAGCTATAGGGATGCGCGCTGGGACGGGCGACGCGACGAGCTATAGGGGGACGCGACGCGAGGACGGCGAGCGACGCAAGCTGATCTTGCGGCCGGGCGACTTCGATCCGAGCGACGCTGGAGTGCAAGCGATCCGGGCGCGAGTACTGGGCGAGGGTCTGTGCGGCGACGCGCATGTGGTCGGGCGACTCGGTCGGGCGGCTCGGCATCAGGCAGCAATGGCGTAGTGGTGGGCTCGGGCTTGGGCGAAATGAAGTGGGCTCGGGTTTGGTGAGAGAGGGAGAGAGAGAAAAACAAAAAGGGGAAAATGGGATTTTTTTCCTATTTTCTCCAACCTTATCCAATTTAAATAGCCTTAAAATCCCTAAAATCCCATTCCCCGGCTTCCTCCTTCGAGACCCGGATGAAGCAATCTTTTCCAATAAATAAAACTCACTTAAATCAAACTCCCAATTTAACATTAAGGGCAAGGGCTCAAAACCCAATGGAAGCACTCAAACAACAATAATTTTGCCAAAACCCAAAATGCTTCCAAACTTTTAAACAACTAGCCTGTAAAGACCCGACCCAAAAGGGGCTCTAAATGGGCCTTTACCCCAATGCATGTAGTGAAAATAAAAGACATTATGAAAAATACATTTTTGGATCCCAAGTAAAAAGCAGAAACATTCAACAACCAAAACATACATTTCTAAAAGCATACTCGATCAGAGATTTATTTAAACCATTAAAACAATCCACAAGTACAAATATCTTTGGAATCCATAAAACGTAAGAAAACATCCCGGGGCTCTGTGCCCGTCTACATGCATTCAGGGGAAATAACAAAAGTCAAGAGTCATGATAAATAAATAAAATAATCAGAGATGACAGCAGGATTCCATGATCACAGCTCCTCCTTCAGTCATCCCGCCTCGCGCCATGGTTACCCGAAAGATAAGTAAGGGTGAGTAACGAATTACTCAAGAAGAATCAACCAGGGTACAATACGATATACATGATCATCTAGAAGATTGTATGCAAGCTATGAGTACAAACACGTAAGCAGAGCACATAGCTTAAGTCCACACTTGGACCTCGGATGCCATCTCGTGGTCTTAGTCCGGAAATAAATCCACCACACAATACGCCCTATACGAAACGAGTCCCGCCTCACCGCCTGTCTCTCGTCGTCACGAAAGGTGCACTAGCTCAAGATCCCGAGGAGCTCTCCGGCCGTATTTGTAATGAGCGTAATCGCAGACCGCGTGCTCGCTGCAGACTATGGGGGTGCGGGTCCAGTGGCAAGCCGCCCATGTCCGGGCCACCACGCCTAACTAAATCTCCGGATCGGTGTCACCGACATAGGGTGTGAGACTCGACACGTGAACTATGTCACTGAACCACCGCACTTTGAGGCTAAGGAACCGGCCGTGGTAGGCTTACACCAGAAGCGGTCCTTGCCCTAACAGTGGCAATCAAGGGCTACGGCCGAACACGCCGAGGACGCGTGCCGATCGCCGGGACGAGGCAATGCCAAGTCATCATCCCGACCGTTGGGGCATTTAACGATACCGCCACCCTCACCCAAGATTGCAGGGCCTACCGGTTGGGATAGCTAATCCCTCACGGGGTCCAAGGACGGAGAACTGTCTCGAACGTCCTTGCCATAGATGCAAGATACTTTATGCATCGGGCCCGGATGATGCTACCTACCTGAACTCTAAACCATAGCAATAATAATAAATCAATCAATGCAGTCCAATACGTGCTCAACAGATACAAGGAACCTAGCATGATACTACGAAGCAGGAACAGATAACGAACATGCCAGAATGGGACAACCTAGCATGGGCTAACATGAGAAACAATACAAGAGTTCATGCCATCCAGAATTGTAATGAGCACCTAGGGCTAAACATGCTAATAATCATACACAGCATACAAAACAACAATCACAAATATACCGCAGGCCCACACAACCCTCAGGTAAGAAATCCTTACCTTGGCCGGAGGCAACTACACACAAAATCCTACGCTGCGATCGATCCCGAGCTAGCTAACGAGAACCTAACAAACACAATAGAAATCACCAACATAGCCCTAAAATATAATAAAACAAGCAGGCTCGGCTCGGGGCACTCACACGGCACGACGACACGACGGGGCCGAAGGCTGCGCAGTCAGTGGCTGGCTGGGCGCTGGCGCTGGCAGCGCTGGCGCCATGGCACGCGACACGGCAGGCTGGCGCTGGCCGCGCAAGGCGCACGCAACACGGTTGCACGGCAACGGCAGTGGACGTTACGCGCAGCGAGCGAAGGAAGCGGAAGCGAAGGCGGCGGCTGGCGCGCGGCGTGGCGGCAGCGACGCGCGCGACGCTGGCGCGGGCGGCGCAAGCGCGAGCAGCTTATGGGCGGCGGCGCGGCGCTGGGCGAGCGGTGGGAGCCAAGGCGCGCGGACACGGGCGATTCTGCTGCTGCGTATGAACCGTGCGACGGCGGGCTGCGCGAACCGGGCGTCTTTGCTCAGCGGATCGCGGGCGGTGGTGGGCGATCTGGCGCTGGCGCGGACTCGCAACAAACACACACACACACATGGGCACCTCCTCTTACCTTCGGCCAAAGAAACAACCTATCGAGAAGATGAAGAAGATGAATACCTACCGGAATGATGATCGAACTACTGAGCGGCAAGGGGATGAAATTCGGCTAGAGAAAGATGGGGAAACAAACTTGGGCGGCTAGGAGGATGTGTTGGAGAAGAAGAACAAAACCTAGCTTTTCTTTTCCATTTAACCAAATGCACCAAAACCCCAAAATCCAAGGCTAACTATAAAATGACACAGAAGAGCAGCAACAAGAGCTCTCAATAGCTCAACCGCCACACCACCCACACGACTTCTCGGACCACGGGTTGAAACCCACTAAACACACTTTTAACACACCATTTTCCTTTGCATCTCCCATGCCCAAACACATCCACAAAGCCTCAAAACTTACATAAATCCATCCAATAATTTTAGCAACTGGAAAAAGATATAAACGGTCCTGACGGCCCGACCAAATTACTAAAATACCCCTAGGGCATATACGGGAAGACGGGATGAAAACTGGTCGTTACAATATTCCCTCCTTTTTATGACTTTCGTCCTCGAAAGTCCTTAAGACTGAAAAACAACACAGATATCGCAATCTCATCCCGTCCTCCCCGCCACGAGCGGCCTCCTCCGAACTCGGACTCCTTCACTAAACTTTTACCAACGGATCTCACTTCTACGCAACGTCTTCGACTCAAGACCGAGAATACTCATAGGCTTCTCCTCGAAGCCCTAAACCCTCAATCACCGCAAGGGCTCAAAGTCCACAATGAGCAATGGGTCCGGCACATGCCGCCCCAACATCGATACATAAAAACACGTGTGCCACGGTGACAACAAACAAACTCAACCCTACAACAAAGCGGCCAAACAAACTGAACCTTCCAGATTCCAAAACTAAACGGCCTACTCTTACTTCACAAGAGACCAACAAACCTCAAACCTTGACTACAAATTTCTTAACGAGATACAAACGAACCACCAACCTGGCGATTGATCCAAAAAGACAAACTTCTCCAACTAGAACACGTCCACAACACTTAAGCAACCATCTTAAGGAGAAAATCGCCAGCAAGGAACATCCAACATTCCTCTCAAGGAAAACTCGGGAAGCAAGGATTAAACCATCACGCAGCCTATACTCTGCGACACAACACCTTGAGGAAAGCAAAGCTCAGCGACTTACCAACCAATGCCACGGCACCTCTGTGCCAACTCACTCAAACGCGGCTCTACTAACGCCAACTGGGAACTCACAACAATTAGGAACAAAGCCCGAGAAGGGCTTGCTCAGCAGAACTCAACCCAAACTTATAACGAGCAACGCCGCCTCAAGCTACTACTCAACTCTTAAAATCCAACCGGCTACTCCAAGGACTTCCCCTTTAAGCCTAAGCCTAACTCATCTCCCAAACTAAGCTCCACTCCCAAAACCTCACAAGGAAAAGCGATAACGACAACCTCAAAGCTTACGGATCCGAGCCACACGAATTCGCAAGACTACCTCGCAAGCTAACACTCGAGGTCGGCATCCAAGGAGCAACTCAACCACCACAGAGGCTAGAGGGAAAGGAAATCTTCAATCCCCAAAGAACCAACAACTTGCCGGACAACTCAACTCCCCACTGGGTGGCCTCCGCTCTTGCGGGAACAAACAACTCTTGCTTGCTAACAACACAAGGCAGAACCTCTCATTTGGGGTGACCGCTGCGCTACTCGATCGACTACACAACTCGGGAGCTAAGTCGACTCTCGCCAAACGGAAACGACTTCCCGGCAAGCAAATTCCGTAAGGGCAATGAACTCCACACACGCCGCTAACCCGCTCAAACCCAAGGCAACAAAACAACCAACTCTCTTGGAAGCAACACCCAAGAGAAAACTCAACCAATCGGACCACAAAAGCGAAACAAACAAAGACTTGCTCAATCACGAGGAGGGGTCAACTCCCAAAACTTACTCGACTAGGAACAAGACCTCGTGGGGCAACGCCCTCGGCTAGAACCGAACTAGCTCTCGAAACAACAAACGAACCAAATCTTGGCCAAACACTCACAAGAGGCGAGAACAAACTTTACTACTGACCTCTAGAACACCATCCAAGAATCCGCTTATTTGGACAAACGACTACTTCCAAGCAGCCAACAAACTTTTCCTTCAAGCTAGCGCTTCCACCATTAACTCCAAGACCAAGGGAGTAACCTGACAACTCTCCGAAGGAAACGGCTCATACAAGCAGACAACCAACGGACAGAGAACTCCACATACGCTCACCTGTCTTGCTCCACGAGAGCAACAACACCTAATCTCACGGGGCACAACAAGGGTCCATCTCGGATGAACCTCCAAATGCCAAACGGGGCAACTCAACATCCCGAAACAGGAAAAACAACCAACATGGCACAAACCACTCGCCCCACGAGCAAAACTAGACTCTAGCAACTCCAATCCACACCTTGGTCAACACCAAGCACCAACTTGCCACCACACCGAAACCACTCCGGACTTTACTCCAAACAAACACTAGCTTGCTAGTCTACCAAGACTGCTGGCAACTCCACCGAGGCTACAAACTACACGCCTCCGGCTAGCCAATCTGAAACTCACTAGCTGGGCTCGACTGAGAGCTCGAGAGGCTCTCCACAACCTAGGGTTCTTCGGCAACCCTCGACTCACACTGCTGTCGGCAGATACGATCTAACAGACAAACCGCTGAACAAACAACTCCAATTTCCAAAGCATCCCAACCATGCTAGCCAACTCCAACTCCTTGGGAACCTAGAGGACCCAAAACGCTACAGGATGCGTCATCCTCCTTCTCAGAACATCGGCCACAACATAACTCCTACCCAAGGAAGGAGCCGAACAACTCTCTTAGCCATGACGATCGAAACCACGCGGCTTAGCTACCACCGCTCTTGTTGGTTTCCAATCGAACTCCAACCAACGATCAACAAGAAGATCCGCCAACCAAGCTTAGGCCCAACTTAACAAATCTTGCCTAAGCAACAACTTGATACCACGAGCACGGTATCCTTACCACCTCAACCAAAGCCTTACAACAACCACTGAGTCCAACTTCTCAAGGAACCGAGCACGAGATCTCCAAAGAAAACCCTACATGGATCGAAACTCTCGGCCACGAGCGAACCACACAAAACACACTTGTGTGCACAACTCCCAACCTTCCTTTAGAGATCCAAGACTAACAAGCGCTTTTCCACAAAGCAACGATAACTCCTGGCAGCGATACAAACAATCCAAGGAACACCAAAAGTTCCATCTCCGCACGATACTCGAAACTGAGGCAACCTTGCTTTACCAAAGCATAATCATGCCAAACCAAACTTACTTTGTACCAAGCCTCTACCAAGGGTGCTTACCCTAAGGCATCCAAAACCTCTCGCAAGGCATCGGCTCATCTCGCCTCAAAAAAGCATCCAACTCGCCTCATAGGCATCCAGTTCATCCGATAAGCATCCAACTCATGGTCCTCACTGGACCGAACTCGCATCTACAATGCTCAACTCTCCTCGATTTAGGCACTCGAAGGTAGTTGACCGCACTACCAACCCCAAGGAAAATCTCTTGGCCTTAACACTAGCGCGAGACTCACACGCACCAATATTTACCAACCGGCAACTCTTTGACTTACTCAACCTCCCAGAAACATTGGGAAGAGGCTCCGGCGCCTCTCGAGCATCCTTTCGCTTGTAGTCCATTGACTACCACCGAACTAGCCCTCCGCACGACCTAAACGGGTGCAAGCGCCATAAGCAGATCCAAGGCTAAAGGAGTTATTTGAACTCCGAATGGCATAGAACCATCCGCTATGCCCAAGCCAAACTCAAGCTGAACTGGACTTAGTGCCAAAGTGGCACACCAACCAATGCACCCCAAGCTACTACAACCAAATCCACATCGAGAAAGTGGGTTTGTTAAACAACAAAGAGCTCGCATGGGGGCAAAGATGACCCTTCATCCGCCTCCGACCACTAACACGGCAACTTGCCAAACAATCGGGCGATGGTGGAGACTCGCTAGTCCACCTCTCACAAGGGACTTCCACCACCATCCGATGAACCAAGCAGCCACAGAACGGCACACCTCGGCCTCTGAGCAGCGGGGCATCCCACACACGGATGCTAAACTCAAACTCGCCAACTACTTTACTACTAGCAGTAGGACTTACTAAAACATCGAGCTCTCTGAGGCATCCATTTGCCAACACGGGCGTCTCCATCAACGCCAACAAACGATCCGAATAAACTGCTTGATCATGCCCTCCGGGAACCTCGGGCTACAAGAGCTACTGGGGGAAAAATGTTGAAACAAACTCACGTCAATTTGGGCTATCTCGTGTTCGGGACTCCTCACTACGCACTACAAAGCTGCGCGCTCGGGTCTCGCTCTCTCGATAGCTAAAGACACGCCATCAAGTCTCTCACGGTGGAGCACACTCGCTCAAGGAGTCTCACTATGAGGCGCCGCTAGCCTCTACCCCCTCCTCTAGGCAACTCAAGCTGCCAGGGGCCAAATCGGCATGCGGGCCTAACAACCACGGACGCGGCCTCAACATCAACACGATCGGTCCAACTCCTCGGTCGGACATGCCAAGCGCCCGCTTCTGCAGGTGCGATCAACATACTAGCGATCCGCACAAAGCACCTCCACCCTCTCACTAGGGGAAAAACAAAGAATTGTGTAACGGCCTGAGTTTTCATCCGGTCTTCGAGGTATGCCCTCGGGGTATTTTGGTAATTTGGTCGGGCCGTCAGGGCCGTTTATGTCTTTTTCCAGTTGCTAAAATTATTGGATGGTATTATGTAAGTTTTTGAGGCTTTGTGGATGGGTTTGAGCATGGATAGATGCAAAAGTAAAAATATAGGAAATTTATGTTGCGCTTGGGATTGAACCGGGTCTCAGGGAAAGCTCAATGAGGAGGCGTGCGGTTGAGCTATGGAGAGCTCTTGTTACTCTTTCGCGTCATATCTTAGTTACCCTTGGATCTTTGGAGTTTTGTGCATTTGGTTAAATGAAAAGAAATTAGGTTTTGTGTTTTCTCCCCCAAAACTCCATGGCCGCCCAACCCTCTTCTCTCCCAAGCCCCTTGCCGTGATTTTCTTCCTTGCAGCCCCGAGCGCTGTTCCGCCAGCCAAGCGAGCGACCGAAAGTGAGCAGCCCGGTCGAGCAGCCAGCCCAGATCGCACCAGCAGACCCCAGCGCCCAGCAGACGCAGCAGCCAGCGCCTGAGCCGCGCGCAGCCGCCAAAGAGCGTCGCGGCAGCGATCCGCCGCGTCGCGTCGCGCCGCGCCGCCGCATCACACCGATCACGCCGCCGCGCAGCGCCGCCATCGCCATCGCCACCTCGCGCGTCGCATCGCGCCCAGCGCCCGTCGTCGCTGCCGCGTCGCGCGCGCGCCTCTGCGTCTGCGCTGCGCCGCCCGCGTGCCGCCCTAGCGCGTCTCCGCGCCTTAGCGCGCCATCCGCGCAGCGCAGCGCCTGTCCGTCTGCGCGCGCAGCGCCAGCCAGGCGCCCATTTGCCGCCCATCAGCGCCCATCGCGCCAAAGAAGCAGCCCCACCCGCCGCCGCCCGTCCGCGTGTCAGCCGTCACCGCATCGCGTGAGTTGCTCCCGAGCCGAGCCCTATTTATTTTATTATATTTAAGCCTTTAGAGTGTGATTATCATTGTTTTTGTTAGGTTCTCGTAGCTAGCTGGCTCGGGTTCGATCGCAGCTTAGGATTTTGTGTGTAGTTGCCTCCGGCGGTAAGGATTTCTTACCAGGAGTTGTGTGGACCTGCGATGTTCTATGTGATTGTTGTTTGTATGTTTGTTTGTGATTATCGGCATGTATAGTTTAGGTGCTCTGTCTCAATTCGACTAGCATGACTTCGTATGTTGTTCTCTCATGTTAGCCCATGCTAGGTTGTTCCGTTCTAGCATGCTCATATATCTCTTCTTGCTTCGTAGTACCATGCTAGGTTCGTTGTATCCGTTGAGCACGTTTTGGATTGTATTGGATTGTATGTTATTGATATGATAGGTTAAAGTGTAGGTAGGTAGCATCATCGGGCCCGATGCATAAAGTATCTTGCATCCATGGCGGGGACGTCGAGGAGCGATTCTCCGCCCTGGACCCCGTAAGGGTTTAGCTAACCCGACCGGTAGGGCCCCGCAATCTTGGGTGAGGGTGGCAGATCGTTAAATGCCCCAACGGTCGGGATGATGACTTGGCATTGCCTCGTCCTCGACGATCGGCACGTCCTCGGCGTGTTCGGCCGTAGCCCTTGATTGCCACTGTTAGGGCAAGGACCGCTTCTGGTGTAAGCCTACCACGACCGGTTCCTTAGCCTCAAAGTGCGGTGGTTCAGGTGACATAGTTCACGTGTCCAGTGTCTCACACCCCTATGTCGGTGACACCGATCCAGAGATTTAGTTAGGCGTGGTGGATCGGACATGGGCGACTTGCCACTAGACCCGGCACCCCATAGTTCTGCAGAGCACGCGGTGCATGCTTACGCTCATTACAACACGAGGGGAGAGCTCCTCGGGATCTTGAGCTAGTGTACCTTTCAGATCGGCGATGAGACAGCCGAGGCCGAGACTTGGTTCTCGTATAGGGGCGTATTGTGTGGTGTGGATTATTAGGACTAAGACCCCGAGTTGGCATCCGAGGTCCAAGTGTGGACTTAAGCTATGTGCTCTATTATGTGTTTATGTTCACAGCTTGCATACACTCATCTAGATGACCATGTGCATCGTATTGTACCCGGTCGGGGATTCTTCTTGAGTAATTCGTTACTCACCCTTACTTATCTTTCAGTAACCATGGCGCGAGGCGGGATGGTGAAGGAGGAGCTATGATCATGGGAACGCGTCTTCGCCTCTCGACTTTTTATTTCTATGACTCTTGTCTTTCATTTTCCCCTGAATGCATGTAGACAAGGCACAGAGCCCTAGGATGTTTTCGAATGATTTTGTGGATTCCCGCTTTATTGAATTTGAGGATGTTTCAAATGTTTTAATAAATCTCTGATCAGAGTGTACGTTTTGGAAATGTATTTGCCTTGAAAACAGTTTCAAACAAACTATATTGATTCTGATTGAACCTTGATTGTTTTGTTTTAATTGGGAATCTAAAAACTTATTTGCATATTATCCTTTCCTTTGAATGTATGCATTGGGGTAAAGGCCTATTTAGAGCCCCTTTTGGGTCGGGTCTTTCTGATTGGTATCGTGAGCTCGAGTCATAGACTTTGTAGACCGACCTTTTTGTTGTAGGTCGTCTTTCCCATGATCACCCGGCACTCGGCGGTCATCAGTGCACGCCTAAGTTTTCTGTTTTAGAAAAGGGTTAAGAATTTACAATACCTTTCATCTAGTGTATGCCTTGTGTAGTGTTGTGGAGCGGAGACGAGCAGGTTCTGACTCGTTGTTGGTTTGGGCTTAGTGAGCCATCATGCCAACTTTCCCGCAGTGCGAGCAGTTTGTTTAGCAGCTTGTTGAGGTATCCAGATAGATCCGGATGCCCTGGGACATCGTTCTAGAGGGAGGCAGAGCTTAGACTCCCGTTGGCCATTTGTGGCCCAGTTGCTGCTTTTCCCCTAGTGAGAGGGTGGTGGTGCTTCGTGCAGATCGCCAGTATGTTGATCGCACCCAGAGGAGCAGGGCGCTTGGCATGTCCGACCGAGGAGTTGGACAGATCGTGTTGATGTTGAGGCCGCGTCCAGGGTTGTTAGGCCCGCATGCCAGATTTGGCCCCGGCAGTTGAGTTGCCTAGAGGAGGGGGTAGAGGCTAGCAGCGCCTCAGAGTGAGACTCCTTGAGCAGAGTGTGCTCCAGCCATGAGAGATTTGATGGCAGGTCTTTAGCTATCAGAGAGCGGAGACCCAGGCGCAGTTTGTAGCGCGTAGTGAGGAGTCCCGGGCACAGATAGCCCGGTGATGAGTTTGTTTCAACATTTTTTCCCAAAGTAGCTTTTGTAGCCCCGGAGGTTCCGGGAGGGCATGATCAGTGAGTTTATTCGGATGAGTTTGTTGGCGTTGTTGGAGACGCCCTGAGTTGGCAAATGGATGCCTGTAGAGCTCGATGTTTTAGTAAGTCCTACCGATAGTAGTAAAGTAGTTGGCTGAGTTTGAGTTTAGCATCCGTGTGTGGGATGCCCTGTTGTTCAAAGGCCGAGGTGTGCCGTTCCTGTGCTGTTTGGTTCATCAGATGGTGGTGGAAATCCCTTGTGAGAGGTGGTCTAGCAGAGTCTCCACCAGTCGCCCGATTGTTTGGCAAGTTGCCGTGTTAGTGGCTTGAGGCAGATGAAGGGTCATCTTTGTCCCCTTGCGAGCCTGTTGTTGTTTAACAGCCCCGCTTCCTCAGATGTTGATTTGGTAGTAGTAGCACTTGAGGTGCATTGGTTGGTGTGCCACTTTGGCACTAAGTCTGGTTCAGGCTTGAGTTTGGCTTGGCATAGCAGATGGTTCTATGCCGTCCGGAGTTCAGCACACTTCTTTAGCCATTGGATCCATTTAGGGAAAATGCACTTGTTTAGGTCGTGCAAGAGGGCTAGTTCAGTGGTAGTTGAAGGACCACAAGTGAAAGGATGTTCGAGAGGAGCTGGAGCCTCTTCCCAGTGTTACTGGGGGTCGAGTAAGTCAGCAGGTTGGCGGCTGGCAAGTGTTAGTGCGTGTGAGTCTCACGCTAGTGCTAAGGCCAAGAGATCTTTGTGGTTGGTAGTGCGGTCCACTACCTCGGGTGCCTAAACACGAGTTGAGTGAGCATTGTAGATGCGAGTTCGGTCCAGCAGGGGAACCATGAGTTGGATGCCCGTGAGATGAGTTGGATGCTCTCGAGATGAGTTGGATGCTTATGAGGCGAGTTGGATGCTTTTGAGGTAAGATGAGCAGATACCTTGCGAGAGGTTTTGGATGCCTTAGGGGTAAGCACCCTTGGTAGAGGCTTGGTACAAAGTAAGTTTGGTTTGGCATGATTATGCTTTGGTAGAGCAAGGTTGCCTCAGCTTCGAGTATCGTGTAGAGATGGAACTTTTGGTGTTCCTTGGATTGTTTGTATCATTGCCAGAGTTATCGTTGCTTTGTGGAAAAGCGCTTGTTAGTCTTGGATCTCTAAAGGAAGGTTGGGAGTTGTGCACACAAGTGTGTTTTGTGTGGTTCGTTCCGTGGCGAGAGTTTTGAGATCCATGTAGGGTTTGCTTTGGAGATCTCGTGCTCGGTTCCTTGAGAAGTTGGACTCGGTGGTTGTTGTAAGGCTTTGGTTGAGGTGGTAAGGATACCGTGCTCGTGGTATCAAGTTGTTGCTTAGGCAAGATTTGTTAAGTTAGGCCTAAGCTTGGTTGGCGGATCTTCTTGTTGATCGTTGGTTGGAGTTTAGTTGGAAACCGAACAAGAGCGGTGGTAGCTAAGCCGCGTGGTTTCGATCGTCATGGCTAAGAGAGTTGTTCGGATCCTTCCTTGGGTAGAAGTTATGTTGTGGCCGATGTTTTGAGTAGGAGGATGACGATTCTCATGTAGCGTTTCGAGTCCTCTAGGTTCCCAAGGAGTTGGAGTTGGCCGGCATGGTTGGGATCTTTGGAAATTGGAGTTGTTTGTTGAGCGGTTGTGCATTAGATCGTATGTCGGCAGTGTGTGTGTCGAGGGTTGCCGAAGAACCCTAGGTTGTGGAGAGCCTCTCCGAGCTCGGTCGAGCCCAGCTAGTGAGTTTCAGATTGGCTAGCCTTGAGGCGTGTAGTTTGTAGCCTCGGTGGAGTTGCTAGCGATCTTGGTAGACTAGCAAGCTAGTGTTTGTTTGGAGTAAAGTCCGGAGTGGTTTCGGTGTGGTGGCAAGTTGATGCTTGGTGTTGACCAAGGTGTGGAATGGAGTTGTTAGAGTTTAGTTTTGCTCGTGGGATCGAGTGGTTTGTACCATGTTGGTTGTTTTTCATGTTTCCAGGATGTTGAGTTGCCCCGTTTGGCATTTGGAGGTTGATCCGAGATGGACCCTTGTTACGCCCGTGAGATTAGATGTTGTTGCTCTGGTGGAGCAAGACAATGAGCGTATGTGGAGTTCTCTGTCCGTTGGTTGTCCGCTTGTAAGAGCCGTTTTCTTCTTGGGGAGTTGTCGTTACTCCCTTGGTCTTGAAGTTAATGGTGGAAGCGCTAGCTTGAAGGAAAAGTTTGTTGGTTTGCTTGGAAGTAGTCGTTTGTCCAGTTAAGCGGATTCTTGGATGGTGTTCTAGAGGCTGCAGTAAAGGTTGTTCTGCCTCTTGTGAGTGTTTGGCCAAGATTTGGTTCGTTTGTTGTTTCGAGAGCTAGTTCGGTTCTAGCTGGAGGGCGTTGCCCTGAGGCCTTGTTCCTAGTCAGTAAGTTTTGGGAGTTGACCCCTCCCTCAGCAGTTGAGCAAGTCTTTGTTTGTTTGATTTGGTGGTCCGATTGGTTGAGTTTTCTCTTGGGTGTTGCTTCCAAGAGAGTTGGTTCTCGTTGCCTTGGGTTTGAGCAAGTCGGCGAGCGTGTGTGGAGTTCATTTGCCCTTCCGAGTTTGCTTGCCGAAGTCGTTTCCCGTTTGGCAGGAGTCAGCTTAGCTCCTGAGTTGTGTAGTCGATCAGAGTAGCGCAGCGGTCAGCCCAGCGAGAGGGTCCCTGCTTTGTGTTGTTAGCAAGAAAGAGTTGTTTGTTCCCGCAAGGGCGGAGGCCAGCCAGTAAGAGTTGAGTTGTTCTGGCAAGTTGTTGGTTCTTTGGGGATTGAAGATTTCCTTTCCTCTAGCCTCTGTGGTGGTTGAGTTGCTCATTGGATGCGACCTCGAGTGATAGCTTGCGGGGTAGTCTTGCGGATTCGTGTGGCCCAGGATCCGTAAGCTTTGAGGTTGTCGTTATCCGTTTTCCTTGTGAGGTTTTGGGAGTGGAGCTTCTGGTTGGAAGATGAGTTAGGCTTAGGCTTAAAGGGGAAGTCCTTTGAGTAGCGGTTGAATTTTAAGAGTTGAGTAGTAGCTTGAGGCGAGCGTTGCTCGTTATAAGTTTGGGTTGAGTTCTCTGAGCAAGCCCTTCTCGGGCTTTGTTCCTAGTTGTTGTGAGTTCCCGGTTGGCGTTAGTAGAGCCGCGTTTGAGTGAGTTGGCGCACGAGAGGTGCCGTGGCATTGGTTGGTAAGTTGTTGAGCTGCTTTCCTCAAGGTGTTGTGTCGCAGATAGCTGCGTGATGGTTTAGTCCTTGCTTCCCGAGTTTTCCTTGAGAGGAATGTTGGATGTTCCTTGCTGGCGATTTTCTCCTTAAGATGGTTGCTTAAGTGTTGTGGTCGTGTTCTAGTTGGAGAAGTTTGTCTTTTGGATCGATCGCCGGTTGGTGGTTCGTTTGTATCTCGTTAAGGTGTGAGTCAAGGTTTGAGGTTTGTTGGTCTTTTGTGAAGTAAGAGTAGGCCGTTTAGTTTTGGAATCTGGAAGGTTCAGATTGTTTGGCCGATTTGTTGTAGGGTTGAGTTTGTTTGTTGACAACTGTGCATGTGTGTTTTTTTTTATATGTATCGATGTTGGGGCGGCATGTGCCGGACCCATTGTTCATTGTGGACTTTGAGCCTTTGCGGTGATTGAGGTTTGAACTTCAAGGGAAGCCTCGTGAGTATTCTCGTCTTTGAGACGAGACGTTGCATAATCGTGGGATCCGTTTGGTGAAAGTTCGGTGGAGGAGTCGAGTTCAGAGGAGGCCGCTTGTGAGCGGGAAGACGGGATGAGATTGCAGATCTCGTGTCTTTGTTTCAGTCTTAAGGACTTTCGAGGACGAAAGTCATAAAAAGGAGGGAATATTGTAACGGCCTGTGTTTTCATCCCGGTCTTCGAGGTATGCCCCAGGGGTATTTTGGTAATTTGGTCGGGCCGTCAGGGGCCGTTTATATCTTTTTCGATTGCTAAAATTATTGGATGGTATTATGTAAGTTTTTGAGGCTTTGTGGATGGGTTTGAGCATGGATAGATGCAAAAGTAAAAATATAGGAAATTTATGTTGCAGTTGGGATTCGAACCCGGGTCTCCGGGAAAGCCTGTGAGGAGGCGTGCCAGTTGAGCTATGGAGAGCTCTTGTTACTCTTTCCGCGTCATATCTTAGTTACCCTTGGATCTTTGGAGTTTTGTGCATTTGGTTAAATGAAAAGAAATTAGGTTTTGTGTTTTCTCCCCCAAAACTCCATGGCCGCCCAACCCTCTTCTCTCCCAAGCCCCTTGCCGTGATTTTCTTCCCTTGCAGCCCCGAGCGCCGTTCCGGCCAGCCAAGCGACCCAGCCGAGCAGCCCGGTCGAGCAGCCCAGCCAGATCGCACCAAAGCAATTTCAGCGCCCAAAGAAGAAGCCGCCCAGACGCCAGCGCCAGCGCAGACGCGCCCAGCGCCCAGCCGCCGTCGCAGCCGCCCAGCAGAGGCGTCGCGAAGACCATCCCGCGCGTCCGTCGCGTCGCGCGCCGCCGCGATCGCACCGCTCGCCGCGCGCGCGCGCCAGCGCCCGCCATCGCCAGCAGAGAGCTCGCGTCCGCATCGCGCGCCCGAGCGCCCGTCGTCCGCGTCGCGCGCGCGCGCTCTTCGCGTCTGCGTCTGCGTGCCGCCCGTCGCGCGTTGCCGTCAGCTAGCGTCCGCGCCTAGCGCGCCATCCGCACCCAGCGCCTGTCCGTCGCGCGCGCGGCCAGCGCCAGTGGCGCCCATTTGCCGCCTATCAGCGCCCAGTGTGCGCCCATTTGCCGCCTATCAGCGCCCATCCGCGCCAAAGAAGAAATTCCACCGTACGCCGCCGCCTCGCGCGTGTCACCGCGATCGCGTGAGTTGCTCCCGAGCCGAGCCCTATTTATTTTATTATATTTAAGCCTTTAGAGTGTGATTATCATTGTTTTTGTTAGGTTCTCGGTAGCTAGCTCGGGTTCGATCGCAGCTTAGGATTTTGTGTGTAGTTGCCTCCGGCTGTAAGGATTTCTTAGGAGTTGTGTGGACCTCGCGATGTTCTATGTGATTGTTGTTTGTATGTTTGTTTGTGATTATCAGCATGTATAGTTTAGGTGCTCTGTTTCAAATTCGACTAGCATGACTTCGTATGTTGTTCTCTCATGTTAGCCCATGCTAGGTTGTTCCGTTCTAGCATGCTCATATCTGTTCTTGCTTCGTAGTACCATGCTAGGTTCGTTGTATCCATTGAGCACGTTTTGGATTGTATTGGATTGTATGTTATTGATATGATAGGTTAAAGTGTAGGTAGGTAGCATCATCCGGGCCCGATGCATAAAGTATCTTGCATCCATGGCGGGGGACGTCGAGACAGCTTCTCCGTCCACGGACCCCGTAAGGGTTTAGCTAACCCGACCGGTAGGCCCCGCAATCTTGGGTGAGGGTGGCGATCGTTAAATGCCCCAACGGTCGGGATGATGACTTGGCATTGCCTCGTCCTCGACGGTCGGCACGTCCTCGGCGTGTTCGGCCGTAGCCCTTGATTGCCACTGTTAGGCAAGGACCGCTTCTCGGTGTAAAGCCACCACGACCGGTTCCTTAGCCTCAGTGCGGTGGTTGGTGACATAGTTCACGTGTCGTGTCTCACACCCCTATGTCGGTGACACCGATCCAGAGATTTAGTTAGGCGTGGTGGATTGGACATGGGCGGCTTGCCACTAGACCGGGCACCCCATAGTCTGCGCGATGAGCGCGCGGTGCATGCTTACGCTCATTACTGGCGCCGGCCGAGAGCTCCTCGGGATCTTGAGCTAGTGTACCTTTCGTATCGGCAGATGATGCAGTGAGGCCGAGACTTGGTTCTCGATAGGGCGTATTGTGTGGTGTGGATTATTCGGACTAAGACCCCGAGTTGGCATCCGAGGTCCAAGTGTGGACTTAAGCTATGTGCTCTATTATGTGTTTATGTTCACGACTTGCATACACTCATCTAGATGACCATGTGCATCGATTGTACCTGATCGGGATTCTTCTTGAGTAATTCGTTACTCACCCTTACTTATCTTTCAGTAACCATGGCGCGAGGCGGGATGGTGAAGGAGGAGCTATGATCATGGGAACGTCTTTGTCGTCTCTCGACTTTTTATTTCTATGACTCTTATCTTTCATTTTCCCTGAATGCATGTACGGGCACACGAGCCCTAGGATGTTTTCGAATGATTTTGTGGATTCCCGCTTTATTGAATTTGAGGATGTTTCAAATGTTTTAATAAATCTCGATCGAGTGTACGTTTTGGAAATGTATTTGCCTTGAAACAGTTTCAAACAAACTATATTGATTCTCGATTGAACCTTGATTGTTTTGTTTTAATTGGGAATCTAAAAACTTATTTGCATATTATCCTTTCCTTTGAATGTATGCATTGGGGTAAAGGCCTATTTAGAGCCCCTTTTGGGTCGGGTCTTTACAAATTGGGCCACAAATGGCCAATGGGAGACTAAGCTCTGCCTCCCTCGGGGACGATGTCCCAGGGCATCCGAATCTATCTGGATACCTCAACAAGCTGCTAAACAAACCGGCAGATCATGAAAGTTGGCATGATGGCTCACTAAGCCCAAACCAACAACGAGTCAGAACCTGCTCGTCTCCGCTCCACAACACTACACAAGGCATACACTAGATGAAAGGTATTGTAAATTCTTAACCCTTTTCTAAAACAGAAAACTTAGGCGTACTGATGATGACCGCTTGAGTGCCGGTGATCATGGGAAAGACGACCTACAACAAAAGGTCAGTCTACAAAGTCTATGACTCTGAGCTCTGATACCAACTGTAAAGACCCGACCCAAAAGGGGCTCTAAATGGGCCTTTACCCCAATGCATGTAGTGAAAATAAAAGACATTATGAAAAATACATTTCGGATCCCAAGTAAAAACAGAAACATTCAACAACCAAAACATACATTTCTAAAAGCATACTCGATCGATCAGAGATTTATTTAAACCATTAAAACAATCCACAAGTACAAATATATTTGGAATCCATAAAACGTAAGAAAACATCACGGGGCTCTGTGCCCGTCTACATGCATTCAGGGGAAATAACAAAAGTCAAGAGTCATGATAAATAAATAAAATAATCAGAGATGACAGCAGGATTCCATGATCACAGCTCCTCCTTCAGTCATCCTGCCTCGCGCCATGGTTACCTGAAAGATAAGTAAGGGTGAGTAACGAATTACTCAGTAAGAATCCCCAACCGGGGTACAATACGATATACATGATCATCTAGAAGATTGTATGCAAGCTATGAGTACAAACACAGAACAGAGCACATAGCTTAAGTCCACACTTGGACCTCGGATGCCATCTCAGGGTCTTAGTCCGGAAATAAATCCACCACACAATACGCCCTATACGAGAAACGAGTCCCGGCCTCAGCCTGTCTACTGTCGATACGAAAGGTGCACTAGCTCAAGATCCCGAGGAGCTCTCCGGTCGGCGCTGTAATGAGCGTAATCGCGCACTGCGTGCTACTGCAGACTATGGGGGGTGCCGGGTCTAGTGGCAAGCTGCCCATGTCCAGTCACCACGCCTAACTAAATCTCTGGATCGGTGTCACTGACATAGGGGTGTGAGACCTGGACACGTGAACTATGTCAGCCTGAACCACCGCACTTTGAGGCTAAGGAACCGGTCGTGGTAGGCTTACACCGAAGCGGTCCTTGCCCTAACAGTGGCAATCAAGGGCTACGGCCGAACACGCCGAGGACGTGCCGATCGCCGGGGACGAGGCAATGCCAAGTCATCATCCCGACCGTTGGGGCATTTAACGACCGCCACCCTCACCCAAGATTGCAGGGCCTACCGGTTGGGATAGCTAATCCCTCACGGGGTCCAAGGACGGAGAACTGTCTCGAACGTCCTTGCCATAGATGCAAGATACTTTATGCATCGGGCCCGGATGATGCTACCTACCTGAACTCTAAACCATAGCAATAATAATAAATCAATCAATGCAGTCCAATACGTGCTCAACAGATACAAGGAACCTAGCATGATACTACGAAGCAGGAACAGATAACGAACATGCCAGAATGGGACAACCTAGCATGGGCTAACATGAGAAACAATACAAGAGTTCATGCCAGTCAGGAATTCAGAACAGAGCACCTAGGGCTAAACATGCTAATAATCATACACAGGCATACAAAACAACAATCACAAATATACCGCAGGGCCCACACAACTCCGGTAAGAAATCCTTACCTTGGCCGGGAGGCAACTACACACAAAATCCTACGCTGCGATCGATCCCGAGCTAGCTAACGAGAACCTAACAAACACAATAGAAATCACCAACATAGCCCTAAAATATAATAAAACAAGCAGGCTCGGCTCGGGGCACTCACGGCACGCACGACGACGGCACGATCGGCCGAGTCTTCAGTGCAGCGGGTGGCGCTGGCCGGGCGCCGGGCAAATTGAAGCGCTGCTGCGCGCGCGGACACGGCAGGGCTGGGCGCTGGCTGCGCGCTGGCACGGCACGGCACGGTTGCACGGCAGGGACGCGCGCGCGAAGCAGCGAAGCGTCTCGGGCGGTGGCGCGCGCGCCGGCGCTGGCGCTAGCAGCGACAGCGGACGCGGGGCTTGGCGCTGGCGGCGGGCGAGCGCTTTTGGCGAAGGCGGCGCGGGCGCTGGGCGAAGGCTGGGAGCCAAGGCGCGCGGACACGGGCGATCTGCTGCTGCTGTATGGCCCAGTGCGACAGCGGGCTCGCGCGAAGCGGGCGTCTTTGCCAGAGTGATGCTGGCCGGTGGTGGGCGAGATCTCGCGCTGGGCGGACTGCAACAACACACACACACACATGGGCACCTCCTCTTACCTTCGGCCAGCAAAACAACCTATCGAGAAGATGAAGAAGATGAATACCTACCTGGAATGATGATCGAACTACGGAGCAGCAAGGGGATGAAATTCGGCTAGAGAAAGATGGGGAAACAAACTTGGACGGCTAGGAGGATGTGTTGGAGAAGAAGAACAAAACCTAGCTTTTCTTTTCCATTTAACCAAATGCACCAAAACCCCAAAATCCAAGGCTAACTATAAAATGACACAGAAAGAGCAACAAGAGCTCTCAATAGCTCAACTGGCCACACCACCCACCTGACTTCTCAGACCACCTGGGTTCGAAACCCACTAAACACATTTTTAACACACCATTTTCCTTTTGCATCTCCCATGCCCAAACACATCCACAAAGCCTCAAAAACTTACATAAATCCATCCAATAATTTTAGCAACTGGAAAAAGACATAAACGGTCCTGACGGCCCGACCAAATTACTAAAATACCCCTAGGGCATACCTGGAAGACCGGGATGAAAACCTGGGTCGTTACATAGCCCAAACTCCTTGGGTCTTGCAACCAACAACAATCAATCCTCGACGAAGGCAGGAAGGACCCCGAAGTCCTGAAAATCCACAAACCCGTCCTCGGGGAGCAAAAGACCAAAATACCCCTAAGGGTTAAAATAGCTCTAACGGCCCATCCGAACATCCGAATAATGAACTGGAAACACCTGGGAAACCGAAATAGAAAACTGGGTCGTTACAAAGTCTTACCTAGATTAGTTTCGTTCAGCCAGTTCTAAGGGGATTGTTTTTAGGTGTTCAGTTCAAAAGGTGACCTGCTCCTCCCCTTGGCGACCTCCTCAGCTGGGCACTGTTAAACTTAATACTGATGCAGCTTCTGGGTCGTTGTTGAACAAAAGAGGGTTGGGCGGGATTGCTCGTAATCATCTTGGAGAATTGATGTGGTCATGTGTTTTTCCCCTTGATTGGGGTGCAGATTCTACTTGTTTAGAAGCTTTGGCTATTTGTAATTGTGTCTTGCAGGCATCGGAGATGGGGTGCGATAACATCCAGGTGAAATTTGACTCTCAAGTGGTTATTCAATTATTAAATACTAACATGCCTTGCCGAAATGAGTTGGGAGCCTTGGTGGATGAGATAAAGCTTTCAGCAAGTCGATTTGTATGTCTGTCGTTTACTTGGTGCAAAAGGGAGTCTAACAGCTTGGCCCACTAGTTGGCCAAGTTAGCGGAAACGTCGACTAAAGATTTAGTTTGGATGGAAGAAGTTCCTTCTTCTTTATTTTCATTTTACCATGAGGAGCTGGTTGTGCCCGTTTTTAGCCCTAATCTAAGGGCTTCTTTTGTTTCTTAATTTACAAAGTGTTTACCTTAAAAAAAAAAGAAAAGAGATATATGATTATCTTATCTTAAATCTGATGTTAAATTTATCTTAAATCTTAATCTTTCTTATTTTATTTAAAATCTTATGGTATTTTAATTTTATTTTATCTTAATCTTTTAATTTTAATTTTATCTTAAATATTGTTGTATCTTAATCTTAATCTTCGTTAAAAAAATTTTAAAAAGCAATTGTAAAGTGTAGATTAAGATAAAAATCTTTTTTTGACAAATTTATCGTTTTTTTTTCTTAATTTCATAGATGCCCTTACAATTTTGTAAAATATATCCAAAAAAACATGCATTCTCTCGGTTGATTTTTCAAAAGAAAATGAATTAAACTGACGCACAAATAAATAAGGGACTTTTGCATGTATATTATAAAATGGTTAAATTATTACATGAATAGTACAATAATGAAAATATTTACATATATAGAAAAAAAATGTAAATTGATTGACTTCCATATTGATAGATTCTATCAATAGAGGCTGATAGAATCAATTACTAATAAATAAAGTAAATTGATAGAATTAAGTTTCACTTAATCAATTTAAATAGAAAAAATATATTTGATCAATATTAAGTATTTTTTTTATTATTATTTTGAGTAATTTAAGAAGTATCAATGATTTGAGATTAAAAATATTTATGTAACTGTTTAAAAAAAAAACATTGAATGGGTTAGTGGCGCAATGGTTTCGGTGTTTGGTTGTAAACCAGTTCAACACCAACGTCGCAAGTTTGAGTCCGAGAATTGGTATTTGTCCCCCTCCCCCAATATGTACTAAAAAAACTCTGTTTAAAAAAAAACGTTTATGTAACTATTTAATTTCCATGATGTAAAGACCCGACTCAGATGTGGAAAAATCACAGAAAGGGTGAGTACAATTGCTCTCAGAAAAGATCCCCCAACCGAGGTACAATACGCAAGACAAATCCTCTAGCATCCTAGCATACAAGCATAACAATAAAGCACGACAGTCTCTACAAGTATAAACAACAGGATGATCAACATCGAAGGTCTATGCTCATAGCTAGTGATAACTCTCAAGAATTGAGAGTTAAAGTAGGTTAAAAGAATATATTTTTTATAAAAATTTGCATATATTTAATTAATTTAATAATGAATTTCGCCCCATCATACCTAAATGTCGGTTAAACAAAACATCCTTTAGTTTTCTGATTAGGATGCATTTTATGGGTTCGTTGCAGCGAAATATGCTTGAATGTGTGCAAAGTTATATGTTTTAAAAAGAACTGATATTTTCTAGTTTGTCTGCAGCATTCCTGATGGAGCGAAGCGAAATTTACACAAGAAGGAGTTCGCTAGAGCGAACATCAGCTCAGCCAAGTATGCCTCAAACAACACGGCAACCGAGCCTAAAGATAAAGAGCCTTCGCCTACGCGAAGTGTCTCGCAAAAGAATATGCCCTGACAACCTACAATTTGGATCGTGGAGCAGAAATGTCAGATAAAGCAGTCATTCGTCTGAAAAGAAATCGAAGAGTAGTCCAACATTGTCAGGATTGTCAAGCAGGCTTTGCGCTTGGCGTTGGAGTATAAATAGATGCATTTTCCTTTAGAAGAAGTCGACCATTTTTGGTCGCCCACTTGGGCGTCCATCCTTTAGAGCATTCCAAGCTTCATTTTCGATCACCATTTCCTTAGTTCTTAGGTTAGTTTAGTCGTAGCTTAGTCGTAGTTTAGTTGTTTTGTTTTCATCTACTTCTGTGTTAGTGTAGTTTTAACGAACCTTGTTATTTGCTGTTGTTAATGAAGATAAACTGTTGCTTCAAATTTATTTTACTTTTATTTATAGATATGAGTAGCTAAATCTATCATTGGAAGGAATTAGATAAGTAAGAGACGTTCGCCTAAGCAAAGCTTTAGCAAGATGATAAACCATTATGCATGCTGTGTTAATTCGAAATACATTCCGTTTGATCGTGTATGTCTTTATTTCGCTTTGAAAGAATGGAAATAGAGCGATCTTGCATGTATAACATTAGGTTCGCTAAGTTTTCTTAGCGATGAGTTTACTTACAACTAAAATGAACACTTAGAGATAAGGTTCGCCTAATGCTATGTTGCTTCACTTTAGTAGTGTTTGAGTTCGAGAGAACCAAACCAAGAGCTCGAGAGAGCCAGCTTCTAAGACTCGAGAGAGTAAAAGAGAAAGCTATCAATTGTTGCATCTTAGCTTTAAATAGTTTCGCATAAGGGAAACTCTCTGAAAATGTCTTATTCCCTTCCGATGTATTTCATCAGTTCGATTTACCTTACATTTACTTAGTTTAGCTTAATTTCACCACAACAATTTCCCCCGTTACCCTAACTATTGATTTCGCTTAAGCATGACACTAATAACTATTCCCTGTGGAGAAGACCTTTACCTAATTTAAATCTTGCTGCAACAAAGACTGTGTATACTTGTACAACCTTTGGGGATCACACACACGTATTTCGCTTAACCAGAAGTAGAGACTTCACTTTGGCGAAGTCTTGAACAAGCTACGTCATCATTCTTCTTAATTATTAATTTCTAAAATTTTGTGTTTGCATCCGACCCCCAACAGCTAGACAGGGTTAACACACACTCGGCTAACAAACAGAAGAACAACTAAGAAATCTCGGGATTGGGCTAAAAAAGAACAACACACACTGGGCTAGTCCTGGGCAGTACACAATGGGCTAGCCCGAGATCAGCACACACTGGGCTAATCTTGACAATCTGGTCAACACACCCTAGGCCAACAATGGGACAACACACACTAGGCCAACAGGGGACAACACACACTGGGCTAGTTCTGAGAAAACCCGATCAGCACAAACATGGCTAGTCCTGGGTATACTTAACAGAATCCACCTATTACAACATAACCTAGAGCTAGCATGGTTCAATATCAACGATGAACAACAGAAACCGATAACAACAGTCGCATGGTACAGTACAGTGCAACACATGATACATCTCCTTACATCCCAAGCTCTAACAAACAGATCAGTCATTCCCTATCCACTAACATGCTCGACCAAAATATACGAGAATAAAGCATACAAACATACAAGAACAGGTCATACACACATACAAGAACAGGACATAAACAATGGTAGCCCAGCATCCAGATAACCTGCACAAGCCTATCCACTAACAATATAAGCAATTCACTAAGCATGCATATCAACAGAACAAATCAGCCAGGAGCTATCAAAGCCAAGCGCAGGGTCCACACAACCCCGACAAGGAACCCTTACCTGAAAGGCAAAGATGCACAACAACAGGAAAAATGCTCCTTGAGCTGCAAAATCACACAAGCAAACCTAACAAACAACAACAACCAATTTAATCACAACATCTAAGAGTAAGCAACCAAAACAACTCTCCTGAAAGTTAGGGTTTACCAAATCTGAGAGCTCGGTAGCAAGGTGGATGGTCTCGACAAGGAAGGTGCTTCTCGGCTTCAAGGTTTGGGTTTGTTTGTGTTTGGCAAGGAGTCTCTCTCTGGACAAGGATGCTTGCAAGGCTTGCTGGTGGCGGAAACAAGCACCAAGGAAAGAAGGGGAGCCCTCAAGTATGTTTGGTGCAGAAACAAGGACAAATAAGGATGGAACTCTCGGGTGAACTTGTGTTGTGCCGAAACCAAAGAAAGAAGAAGAGGGAGTGAATAAACTCGATAATAGAGATTTCGGCTAAGGGGCTTGAAGAGCTCTCTACTAGCTCTTTGTGTGCAACAACAAAGACAAAGGTGGGGAAGAGCTTTCGGCAGTTAGAGTGTGCTTGGTGATGGAGCTTGGATATGGGACTTGAACTTTCGGCAAAGGAGAATGGAAAAGGGAGTTTTCGGCAATAGGGAAGGGAGAACACGAAGAAGAAGAGAAGAGAGGAAGTGTGGGGATTGGTTAGGGTTTGGAAAGAACAAAAACATTTTTCTCTTCTTTTTCTTATTTTTAATTCACTTGAAAAATCCTCTAAATGCCACATGTCAAAAGTGGTTCCCCCTTCGAGTCCCAGCAACAAAACATTATTTTTCTTATTTTCAGTTTTAAACTGAACAACCTCCAAACCTCTCAACAGCAACTTTCGGACTTGGAACCTAAAACCAAAACATAAACACCAACTCAACACAAATCTGGAAGTGACCCGAAACCCTGGACAAATACCAAATTACCCCTAAATGCTAAATGACCAAAATTCCCCTAGAGGCTCAAACAGCCCTAACGGCCCAACCAAACAACTGAATATTCAACTGATCGTACCTAGAGAGCAGGAACAAAAACCTGGGCCGTTACAATACTCCCAACTTTTAAGACTTTCGTACTCGAAAGTCCTAAGACTGGAATAACTTTGGATAGTGTGTCCTCATCTCGTCTTCAAGCTCCCAAGTTGCTTCCTCTACCCTTCCATTCTTCCACTGAACCTTGACTAAGTTGATCTCTCGGTTACGTAAAACTTTGCTCTCCTGAGCGACAATATGCACGGGCTTCTCTTTGAAGCTCAATTCCTTGTTCAGTTCTAAGGGCTCATAATCAACAATGTGGGACGGGTCTGCTACATACTGACGTAGCATCGACACGTGGAATACATTATGCACAGATGCCAAAGACGAGGGCAAAGCTAATCGGTACGCCACTGGGCCGATTTGCTCAAGGATATCAAAAGGTCCCACAAACATAGGACTCATCTTACCCCGCTTACCAAACCTCAGAATTCCATGCATCAGTGTTACCTTCAGGAATACATCTTGCCCACTCAAACTCTAAGTCCCTACGCCTAACATCGACATAGCTCTTTTGCTTACTATGTGTAGTTAATATACGAGCCTGGATCTTCTGCACTGCATCATTAGTCATCTGAAGCAACTCGGGACCAAGAACCTGTCTGTCACCAACCTCTTCCCAGAACACTGGAAACCTACAACACTTACCGTACAAAGCTTCAAATGGCACCATCTGAATCGTCGCCTGATAGCTATTGTTGTAAGCAAACTCCATCATATATAAATACTGGTCCCAACTGCCCAGAAAGTCAAGCACACAGGCTCTCAACATATCCTCAAGGATCTGGTTCACCCTTTCAGTCTGGCCATCGGTCTGAGGATGAAACGTTGTCTGAAACTACACTCAGTACCCAAACCTTTCTAGAGTGCCCTCCAAAAATGGGAAGCGAAACAAGAGTCTCTATCAGACACAATCTAAACTGGTACCCCATGGTACCGAACATTCTGCTCCAGAAATAACTGTGCCCACTGTTCCATGATATAAGTGATCCTACTGGGAATGAAGTATGCACACTTGGTCAAACTATCAGCAATTATCCAGATCTGAGTAAACAATCTTGGTGTCCTTGACAATCCAGAAATGTAATCCATGGAGATCTCTTCCCATTTCCACTGAGGCACGCCCAATGGCTGCAACAACCTTGCGTGTTTCTATTTGGGAGCCTTCACTTGCTAACAAGTGAGACACCAGCTAACAAACTCTGCTATATCCCTTTTCATGTTACTCCACCAGAATGCCTGTTTGAGGTCCTGATACATCTTGGTGCCCCCGGGGTGCCAAGTAAATGGGGAACTATGAGCCTCTATAAGCAACTCAGCTCGTAGTCCGGCGTCGGCTAGCATGCACATGCGCCTCTAAACCTCAAACCACCGTCTGGTGCTACCACAAAGTCAAAGTCTCCATCGACTTGTACTCTGGCAATCAGTTGACTCAACTCGGTATCACTCAGCTCACCATCTATAATCCTCTGCCTGATCGAAGGCTGAACAGTCAACTGGGCTACCCTGGTGGTAACCTCTCCTAACAACACTGCTATATCGGCTCGTTCTAACTCTTTCCAAAACGAGATCTGTGAACTCAGTAAAGCTGCAGAATGTGAAGTCTTTCTGCTCAAGGCATCAGCTACCACATTGGCCTTTCCCAGATGGTACAGAATCTTTCAATCATAGTCTTTGACTAACTCCAACCACCTCATCTGCCTCATGTTCAACTCCTTCTGAGTGAAGAAGTACTTGAGGCTCTAGGGTTCGTGAACATCTGAATCTTTTCACCATACAAGTAATGCCTCCAGATTTTCAAAGAAAAAACCACTACTGCTAGCTCCATGTCATGCGTCGGATAATTTTTCTCATACGGTTTAAGCTGTTGCGAAGCTTAAGTAATAACCTTACCGTGCTACATCAAAACACAACCCAACCCAAACTTGGAAGCGTCATTGTACGCCACAAAACTTCCTGTTCCCTCTAGAATTGACAACACTGGGCTAAAGTCAAGCTGTGATTCAACAAGGCAAAGCTCTCCTCACAATTGTCATCCCAAACAAACTCAACACCTTTTCTCGTCAATCTAATAAGAGGTGCTTCTTTGGAAAACAAGTCCTTGAAAAATCTGCGGTAGTAGCCTGCCAGACCCAGAAAGCTGTGAATTTCCACAACTGTGGTCGGTCTAGCCAAAGAACTCATTGCATCAATCATGGAGGGGTCCACTACAATGCCATCTCTCCAAAAAAACATGACCAATAAAGGCCACTTGCTCCAACCAAAAGTCACACTTGGATAAATTGGCGTACAACTGATTCTCTTTCGAGGCTGTCAGTACTTGTCTTAGATGCAATACATGATCCTCTCTGGCCTTAGAATAAATTAGGATGACGTCTATAAACACAATAACCAAGTTATCCAAGAACCATCTATATTTGAGAAAATAGAAGCTCCCCGAAGCTGATCAAACAAATCATCAATACGAGGCAACGGTTACTTGTTCTTCACTGTAACTTTGCTTAGCTCCATATAGTCTATGCAGAGGCGCATCGGACCATCTTTCTTTTTCACAAACAGAACTGGTGCTCCCCACGGGGACACACTGGGACGAATGAACCCTCAATCCAACATCTCCTGCAACTGAACTTTCAACTCCTTCATCTCTGCTGGCGCCATCCAGTAAAGAGCCTTCGAGATAGACAGAGTCCCCGTCTCGAGCTTTATAGTGAAGTCAACCTCCCTCTAAGGTGGTAAACCAAGTAGCTCCTCTGGGAACACATCTGCAAACTCATGCACCACTGGTACCTGATCAATTGACGGTGGAGGACAGTCTCCTCCAAACAACTTTGCCACGTAGCCCCAAGCTCATCGAGCTAACAAACATTAGGCTTTTACGGTAGAAATCAACTGAGGACAAACTCCGCTCTAGACATCGTGGAACTTGAAACTCTTCTTCTTATGCAGCCTGAAGACAACTTCTTTCTGGCGGCAGTCAATTAGTGCATGGTTCTCAACTAACCAATCCATCCCTATGATAATATCGAATCCACTCATAGGTAGTCCTATGAGGGTGGCTGCTAAGGACTCTCCGGATACCAGGATCTAGCCGTCTCTAATCTTATCACTAGCAATCATACTAACTTTAGAAGGAGTGGCAACACTGTAACGGCCCAGGTTTTCATCCCGGTCTTCTAGGTATGCCCTAGGGGTATTTTGGTAATTTAATTGGGCCGTCAGGGCCGTTTATGTCTTTTTCCAGTTGCTAAAATTATTGGATGGGTTTATGTAGGTTTTTTAGGCTTTGTGGATGGGTTTGAGCATGGTTAGATGCAAAAGTAAAAATGTGGAGCTTTTGTGCTGCAGGTGGGATTCAAACCCGGGTCTCCGGAAAGCCTGTGGGGATGCGTGCCAGATGAGCTATGAAGAGCTCTTGTTACTCTTTCTGCGTCATATCTTGGTTAGCCTTGGATCGTTGGAGTTTTGGTGCATTTTATTAAAAGAAGAGAAATAGGGTTTTTGTCTTTCTTCTCCAAAATCACCTTGGCCGCCCAAGCATGTCTCTCCCAAGCTCCAAGCCGAGTTTCATCCCCCAAGCTCCAAGGATTTCTTACCGGAGTTGTGTGGGCCCTGCGATATATTATGTGATGTTGTTTGTATGCTTGTTTGTGATTATCAGCATGTTTAGTGATAGGTGCCCTGTTCTGAATTCCCGACTGGCATGATTTCTTATGTTGTTCCTCTTGTTAGTCCATGCTAGGTTGTTCTGTTCTAGCATGCTCGTTATCTGTTCTTGCTTCGTAGTATCATGCTAGGTTCGTTGTATCTGTTGAGCACGTATTGGATTGTTTGCTGTTGATGTTTATAGGTTTGAGATATGGTAGGTAGCATCATCCGGGCCAGATTGCATAAAGTACCTTGCATCCACGGCAGGACGTCACGAGGCGAGACTCGTCCCTAGACCCCGTTAGGGTTTAGCTAACCCTACCAGTAGGCCCTGCAATCTTGGGTGAGGGTGGCAGACTGTTAAATGCCCCAACGGTCGGGATGATGACTTGGCATTTTCCTTGTCCCCGGCAGCCGGCACGTCTTCAGCGTGTTCGGCAGTAGCCCTTGATTGCCACCTGATAGGGCAAGGACGGCTTCCTGGTGTAAGCCTACCACGATCGGTTCCTTAGCCTCAGGTGCGGTAGTTCAGGCTGACATAGTTCACATGTCCAGGTCTCACACCCCTATGTCAGTGACACCAATCCAGAGATTTAGTTAGGCATGGTGACTGGACCTAGGCAGCTTGCCACTAGACCCGGCACCCCTCAGAGTTTGCAGTAGCATGCGGTGCGCGCTTACGCTCATTACAGCGCCTACTGGAGAGCTCCTCAAGATTGTGAGCCAGTGCACCTTTCGTATCGACAGTAGACAGGCTGAGGCTGGGACTTGTTTCTCGTATAAGGCGTATTGTGTGGTGGATTTTCCGAAGTAAGACCCTGAGTTGGCATCCGAGATTTAGATGTGGATTGAAGCTGTGTGCTCTATTCTGTGTTTATATTCATAGCTTGCATATCTTTCAGCTAGATGACAATGTATATCGAATTGTACCCCGGTTGGGGATTCTTACTGAGTAATTCGTTACTCACCCTTATTTTGTGGTTTTCCACAGGTAACCAAGGTGCGAGACAGGATGGCTGAAGGAGGAGCTGTGATCATGGGAACCAGCTGTTCATCTCTGATTTTTATGTTATGACTCTTTGTCGTTTTATTTCCTCTAAATGCATGTAGCCGGGCACGGAGCCCTAGGTTGTTTTTTGAATGTTTTTACGGATTCCAGCACGGTTGTAACTGTTTAAAGTTTTGAATGCTTTATTAAATCTCTGATCAGATTAAACTTTTAGAAACGTATTTATCTTGAAACAGGTGCTTGGAGACAGGGACAGGTTTCAGGAAATTGTCTGACTTTGAGTTGAATGTTTTTGAATGTTTTGTTTTTAATTGGAATCCGAAAGTCATTCCTGCATATTTTCTTTAACTTTGATTGCATGCATTGAGGTAAAGTCCCATTTAGAGCCCCTTTTGGGTCGCGTCTTTACAGTTGGTATCAGAGCTCAGAGTCATAGATTCTGTAGACTGACCTTTTTGTTGTAGGTCGTTTTTCCATGATCACCAGAACTCCGACAGTCATCAGGTACGCCTAAGTTTTCTGTTTTTCGAAAAGGGTTAAGAATTTACAATACTTTTCATCTAGTGTATGTCTTGTTTAGTGTTGTGGAGCGAAGACGAGCAGGTTCTGACTCGTTGTTGGTTTAGGTCCAGAGCACCATCATGCCAACTTCCCGCAGTGTAAGATGTATGTTAGCAGCTTGTCAGGGTATCCAGATAGATTCAGATACCGCTGGGACATCGTCCCAGAGGGAGGTAGAGATTAGACTCCCGTAGGCCCTTGTAGTGTGGCCCAGTTGTTAGTTTTCCCCTAGAGAGAGGGTGGAGGTGTTTTGCCCTGGAGTACCACTCCAGGAGAGGAGTTAGCTATGGCTTTGCCCATGTTGATGCTAGTGGAGCAGGTTCCAGTGTGGATTAGCCTGGGTAGCTCAAGTGTTGATCTTGAACCTTAGCAGATTGTTTGGTTGCCAGAGAGTAGCTGCGGAGTAGTAGCCTTCTTGGAGGATGTAGAGACATCTTTGTTCCCTTGCAGATTGATGTTGTTATGTTGTAGCCAGTAAGCCAGAACCTTGTGGTTAAGGGTGCAGCGAGCAGTGTTCCCATTGGACTTGATCCGTTGGTGGTTTCTCAGCTGTATAGTGGAGTTGAGCACTCTTCTTTTGGTGAGCCCTGGAGTAGGGCTAGCTGCTGCATGTTGAGAGAGCCGGTCGGAGTTTTGTTGAGCATCATGTGGAGATGCAAGAGTAGGTCGTGAGACTTCAGTTAGATGAGATGTCATAGGCAAGGTTGTTTGAGTTTTGAGCCCTTGTATGCCTAGCCATAGTTTTTGTCACTTGAGGTTGTGACCTTGCTGGCCCCATTTGTAGTAAGATGTGGAATTGGTAGTAGTGCCACTTGAGGTGCATTGATTGGTGTGCCGCTTTGGAACTAAGTCTGGTTCAGGCCTGAGTTTGGCACGAGTAGGACATATGGTTCTATAATTCGTCCGGAGTTCAGCGCACTCCTTTAGCCTTTGGATCCGTTTGTGGCAGTTGCACCTGTTTAGGTCGTGCAAGAGGGCTAGTTCAGTGGTAGTTGAAGGACTACAAGCGAAAGGATGTTCTAGAGGAGCTGGAGCCTCTTCCCAGTGCTACTGGGGGTTGAGTAACTCAGCAGGTTGGCGGTTGGTAAGTGTTAGTGCGCGTGAGTCTCACGCTAGTGTTAAGGCCAAGAGATCTTTGTGGTTGGTAGTGCTGTCAACTACCTTGGAGTGCCTAAATGTGAGGAGTGTTGAGCATCGTAGATGCGAGTTGGCCCAGCTGAGGGGCCATGAGTGGGATGCATCGTAGATGCGAGTTTGGTCCAGCAGAGGGGCCGTGAGTTGGATGCTTATGAGATGAATTGGATGCTTATGAGATGAGTTGAGTGCTTATGAGATGAGTTGGATGCCTATGAGATGAGTTGGATGCCTATGAGATGAGTTGGATGCCTTATGAGATGAGTTGGTTGCCTTATGTGTAAAGCACACTTGGTAGAGACTTGGTATAAAGTAGTTCGGTTTGGCATTGTTATGTTTTAGCAGAGCAAGGTTGCCACAGCTTCGAGTATCGTGTGGAGATGGAACTTCTGGTGTTCCTTTGGTTGATTGTATCTCTGCCAGAAATTAGTGTTGCCTTTTGGAAAAGCACCTGTTAGTCTTGGGTTTCTAAAGGAAGGTTGAGAGTTGTGCACACAAGTGTGTTTTGTGTAGTTCGTTCTAGTGGCGGGAGTTTCGGAACCATGTAGGGTTTGCATTGGAGAACTGGTGCTCAGTTCTAGGAGGAGTCGGACTCCAGATGGATGTTGTAAGGCTTCAGTGGAGGTTGTAAGGATACCGTGCTCGTAGTTGGGTTGTTGCTTAGGCAGGTTTTGTTAGGTTGGACCTAAGCTTGATTGGTGGAACCTCTTGCTGATCTTGGTTGGAGTTCAGATGGTACTGAACAAATGGTGGTTGTAGCGAAGCCACGTAGTTCCTGATCGTAGTTACTAAGAGTGTTGCTCGGAATCCTTACCCTGCGTGGAAGCTACGATGTGGCTGATGCTTTGGGTAGGAGGATGACACATTCTGAAGCGTTTATGGTCTTTTTGGTTTCGAGGTTCGGAGCAGGCCAGCATGGTTGTGATGCTGGAAAAAAGAGTTGTTTGTTCAGGCAGTTGGCTGTTAGACCGTTTGTCGACAGTGTGTGTTTGAGGGTTGCCGAAGAAACCCTAGTTGTGGAGAGCCTCACAAGAGCTCAATCAGACCCAGGTAGTGAGTTCAGTTGGCAAGCTGGAGTCGTGTAGTTTGTAGCCTCGAATGAATTGCTAGCAGTTTTGGTAGGCTAGCAAGCTAGAGTTTGTTTAAAGTAGAGTCCGGATTGGTTCCGGTGTGGTGGCAAGTTGGTGCTTCGTGTTGACCAAGGTGTGGATTGGAGTTGCTAGAAGTTAGTTTTGCTCGTGGGGCGAGTGGTTCATGCCCTGCCAGTTGTTTTTCATGTTTCCAGGATGTCGAGGGTTGCCCCGTTTGGCATTTGGAGGTGAGTCTTGGCTAGTGTGTGGTTGGAGGTTCAGTCTGTGGTGGAACCCCCCCTATTGTTGCCCCGTGAGATTTAGATGTTGATGCTTTAGCGGAGCAAGACAGCGAGCTTGTGTGGAGCTCTCTGTCCTTCGGTTGTCCGCTTGTATGGGACTGTTTCTCTTTTGGAGTTGTCAGGTTATTCCTTGGTCTTGGAGTCGGTGGTAGTGGTGCTAGTAGGAGAGAAAGTTTGTTGGCTGCTCGGAAGCAGTTGTTTGTCCAGTTAAGCGGACTCGTGAGTGGTGTTCTGGAAGTTGTAGTAAGGGTTGTCCTGCCTCCTATGAGTTTTTGGCCTAGTTGGTTAAGGTTTTTGTGTGTTGGCATGGAAGCTGTTGCACCTTTGTAGTTGAAGAACCCCTTTGTATCAGTTGTGGATGAGGTTGCACCATTGTGGCTGGATTAGGGTCTTGACCTTTTGAGGGATCCTTGCTGGTTAGTGTAGCCTGTGCTCTGCCAGCCATTATTGGTATTCTAGTTCTTGGTAGTTGGTGTTAACCGGGTAATGGCGTCCCGTTTGTGAAGTTTCGGTGGAAAGGTGCAATAGGCCTAAGCTAGAGGGTTAAGCTGGTATGTGTTATCGTTTAGACTTGTGAGATGTGTTTCATATTTGAGGCAAGCTTCGTTCCGTTGCTTGCATGGAGGTATGTTGGGTGGAGGGAGCCTTCTGGGGCCCTGTTGATAGCAGGTTGACTTTTCCAGTCGGTGATCTAGGTCGAGTTGGAGTTGAGTAGATTGGCGTGGTTATGGAGTGTGCGGTTGGTTAGGCTACCGAGTTCGTAGCACTCAAATTGTTGGATTGTAAGTTTCCGTGTGGGAGCTGTCAGTTAGTTGAGGTTGTTGTGTGAGATTAGATATTTTTTTGGAGGATTGGTTTCAGTAGCTAGAGCTCGCACCTCGTTTTGTGTGCAGTTGCCATTTCTATGGAGTAGAGTCATGTCAGTTTCAGGCTGGAGTTGTTGTCACCAGGGTGTGGCAACAAAGGTTTGTTCTAGGTAGTGCGTGGATGAACTGTGGTTCTGGAGAGCTTTGTTAAGAGGCTTATGAGCTGAGTGCAGTTTCTGTGGTGTTTTCACCCTCTGACTGATGGTCTTCTGGGAGGAGTGAGCCAGATCCTTCAGAGCTTGTTGCGAGTTGGTGTTTCCGTGGTTGGGCAGCGGGGGACCAGTGATGGTTTTATGAGGTTGCCTCGGATAGCAGTTCCCAGCTGTTAGTTCATTTGGTTTCGTCGAAGGGTAGTATGGTAAATGTTGTAGGTTTCCAGTGTTTTGGGAAAAGGTTGGAGGCCGTCAGTGTTTGGGTCTTGAGTTGCTGCAGTTGACCAGTGATGCAGTACAGAGGGTTGGAGCTCGTGTTGTCTGCTCAAAGCAGGCAGAAAAGTTACGCCGATGTTCGGCGTCGAGTTTTAGAGTTTGAGGTTAGACAGTGCGTGTTTTTAAGGTTGCGCCGATGCGAGGTATGTTGAGGTTTGGTAAGCGGGAGCAGAGGAGTCTCCTATTGTTGGACCATTTGAGATTCTGAAGAGGATTAGCAGAGTTGCATATCGGTTAGTTCTTTCCCGTCATGGTCAGCTATGCTCGGTGTTTCCATGTATCGATGTTGGGGCAGTATGTGTCGGACCCATCGCTCATTGTGGACTTTGAGCCTTTGCAGCTGAATGTGTGTTTGAGCTTCGAGGGGAAGCCTGTGAGTATTCTGGTCTTTGAGGCGAAGACGTTGCGTATCAGTGAGAGCCGCTTGGTAAAAGTTCAGTGGAGGAGTCAGAGTTAAGAGGAGGCCGCTCGTGAGCGGGGAGGACGGGATGAGCTTGCAGTATCCTGTGCTGTTTCAGTCTTAAGGATTTCGAGGACGAAAGTCATAAAAAGGAGGGAATATTGTAACGGCCCAGGTTTTCATCCCGGTCTTCTAGGTATGCCCTAGGGGTATTTTGTTAATTTGGTCGGGCCGTCAGGGCCGTTTATGTCTTTTTTCAGTTGCTAAAATTATTGGATGGGTTTATGTTGGTTTTTTAGGCTTTGTGGATGGGTTTGAGCATGGTTAGATGCAAAAGTAAAAATGTGGAGTTTTTGTGCTGCAGCTGGGATACAAACCAGGGTCTACGGGAAAGCCTGTGGGGATGCGTGCCAGATGAGCTATGGAGAGCTCTTGTTACTCTTTCTGCGTCATATCTTGGTTAGCCTTGGATCGTTGGAGTTTTGGTGCATTTGATTAAAAGAAGAGAAATAGGGTTTTTGTCTTTCTTCTCCAAAATCACCTTGGCCGCCCAAGCATGTCTCTCCCAAGCTCCAAGCCGAGTTTCATCCCCCGAGCAGCCCTTTGATCGTGTGTCATCTAGGGTAAGAGTTCTCTTCCCCTTCTCCTTCTTTGTTTGGTGTATTCTTGCTGGTATGGAGAAGAAGAGGTGAGCGTCGGTGTTGTGCAAATTGCCCACCAGAGCAAAGAAAGCCAACCGAGCGGCAGAGACCGCGCCAGCGCGCCAGACGCCCAAGCGCCGCCAAGAGAGCCGTCGCAAAAGCCCAGACGCCTAGGCGCCCAGCAGAAGGCCCGTCGCACGCACCAGTCCGACAAGACGAGCTAGCGCCCGCGCGCCCTCTCCACGTCTACGGCCGTGCGCCCGCGGGCCGCAACGCATCGCCTGCCTCGCGCCAGCGCGCCGCAACGCATCGCCTGCCTCGCCCCAGCGCCCCCGTCTGTGCGCCCCGTCCACGCGCCCCGTCCCAGCTCCAGTGTAAGAACCCGACCCAAAATACGGTCCTAAACCTAGGTTCTCACTCAGCATGCAAGTTAAATATTTCACCGAGCGGTTTAGTGCTCATATTTAAAACCTTTCAAAACATTTAGAACGGGGAATGCTTAAAACATAATCAATAACTTTGTTTAAGAAAACCAACGAAGTAAAACAAGCCTGGCCAGTATATATAAAAACATTCAAAACAGTTCAAACAACTTTTTATTATGTTTCCCCTAGGACTCATGTCCATCTACATCTTTGAACAAATATGCAAACAATAAAGACAGAGTGCTTGGCGGCTCCCATGATCAATCGGCTCCCTCCGCTAGCCGTCCCGTCCAGATCTTGTCCCCAAGTTACCCGGTGGAAAACCACAGAAATAAGGGTGAGTATAAACATACTCAAGAAGAATCCCAACCGGGGTACAATACGATACTTCAATCATCTAGCACCCTAGTATACATGCAAACGATTACAAACACGGATCATAGCTCAACGAGCTTACAAAGCGAGAATCTGGAATCCTCGGAAGTCTCCTACTTAGGCCTAATGATTGGCTCTCATAACCAATCCGGGACATCTCCGAGGGTCTTTCTCCCTCGGCCAATTGATCACTCAAAACCGATCCCAAAGATGTCCGACACCCTCGAGGTCTTTTTTCCTCGACCATATGATCAGCTCAAAAGCCAATCCCAATGGGTGTCCTCAAGGGCCTCTTACCCTCGCTTATAACTGGACTATCGGGAGAGTACCCAAGTCCGGCTCTAAACCGAAGGAACGGTGTACTCACGAACATTAGCCAGGGAGCTCTCCGAACCGGCGACTAAAGCGTGCGCGCGCACACCGCATGCTCTTTCGCAACCGGCGTAAATGCGGGGCCTAAGGGCAAACTCACGCGGGCAGTACGCATGCCTAAGACTCGGAAACGGTGTCACCGAACACAGTGAGTGCGAGGCCCTCAAGACTCATCTGTGCACTGTACCACCGACCACCGAGAAGAACCGCCAAGGCAAGGCTTGCACCGTTGGTGGTTCCGCTCTAGCAGCTACAAACTAGGCTTATGCCGATGTGGTAGCTACATCCACATCATTTGTCGGGGAAGCAATGTACGTTATGCTTCGCTCTACTCCCGACCGGTGGGGACAAGGTACGTTATGTCCGCTCTCGGCCTCTAGATGATGACAAACACCCTAACACACTAGCTAGAGTATAGTGTAAAGCGATTCTGGCTAAACATACATAATCATCATCAATCATACATAACCTAGCATGATACTACGAACTTAAAGCAGAATCTCAAGCATCTTTGGAAGAACAATCCTAGCATGGCACTAACATGTACAAACAAGCAAACATGCTAGCAGGAATGCAATCACAAGTCATCCTATCCACAAATCATGTCCATAAAAGTAAACATGCATATAAGGCACATTCAAGAAAGCATCGCGAGGTCCACACAACCACGGAAGGAATCCTTACCGAAACAAGTGGAGAATGGCTATTACAACCAAAAAGACCCTCGAGCTAAATACGAACTCGAGCAACCTAGGCATAAATAAAGCATCCTAAGTAAATACACAGCGACAAGCAGACTTAAAAAAATGAAAGGAAAAAGCTCGAGAATTACCAACCGAGAGGACACGAGCTCTGGCAGCAAGGGCAGGGGCGCGCTGTGCAGCGGGGTGAGCCGGGCGCTGGCTCGCGCGCGGCAGCAAGAAAGGAAGGACGCTGGCGCTGGCGGCGGAGGCGGCTGGGCGCGCTGGGCGAGGCGGCGACGAGCGAGTCGTGGAGTGCGGGCACACGGCAACGCAGCGTCTGGCTGGGCGGGGCGCGCAGCGAGCGAAGTGCGGCGGGCTGGGTTGGCGCGTGTAGCGCGTCTGGCCGAATCGGCTGGCGTGACGAGCGTGCAGCAGTGACGGCGGGCGGGCGCGCAAGCAGCGCGCGAGCGATGATGGGTGTCACGGACGGTGGGGCTTACAGTCGCGCGTGCGGGGTGGGTGGCTCGGTGGGTGGTTCGATGGTGTGGCTAGGTGCGCTCGGCTAGGGTTTTAGGAGAGAGAGAGAGAGAGAGAGAGAGAGAGAGAGAGAGAGAGAGAGAGAGAGACGGCCAACAAGGGGAAAAATAGGGGTTTCTTGATTTTTCCTTCTCTTCCTTATTTTAAATAGGGTTAGGAAACCTAAAATTCCCTTCCCAAGGATTTTTCCCTTGCGGGTCCCGGCTAAAGAAATTCTTTTCTCTTTTTACTTCAAATTCTTATTTAAAACTCCAATTCCACCATCTAGGGCAAGGGTTTAAATCCCAAAGGATCCAATTAATTCCCAATTAATTTTGCTATTAACCGGGAAGGGAAACGGGGCCGTTACAATACTCCCCCCTTAAAAGACTTTCGTCCCCGAAAGTCCTAAGACGAAAACAACTCTAGAAAAACTCCACTGGTTCTCAACCAACCAAGCTCCTGAAAAAAGACAACACAAATCCTTCTTGGAAACCGATCCCTCTTGGGTTCCCAAAGGCTCATAGCTCAACAGACGTCGAGTCTGCCACGAACTATCTCAACCAAAACTGAACTAACACTGACCTTCGAAGAAAACATGCGATAACTAGTCGGTGAGCCACATCCTCTGACTCGCACCAACTCTCAAACGGTCTTACGACTCTAGGGCTCACTTATCCATGCTAACCCAACTCTAACGCCTCTCTACGGTGCTACTCTCAGCAAACTCGTGAACGGGTCACAAGCTCTAAAACTCAACGCCACGCTCCGGCGTAACTTCTCTCGAATGCTCATAGTTGTTATCAAACGGCCTCGACCCTTCACCATGCTTGACCAAACAAGCCCTGAACCTCCTGTGTTTAAGAAACTAAACGGCCTATTCATACTTCGCAAGAGACTGCGAACCCCCACGGTTGCCTACAATCCTTAACGAAATCCAATTCGAACCACCAACCGGTGATCGATCCCTAGGCAACCTTCTCCAACTAGCATGCGTCCACAACACTAAAGCAACCATCTTACGAGAAATCGAAGCACCAAAGCCAAGGGCACTTTTCTCAGTTCACCAAACGGCTACCACCACACACACTAATCGATACTTCCCGACTTGGCCACCTCGAACGATGTGGTCCGAGAACGAGCTCCATCCAGCCAAACTAATAACCCGGAGCCCCTCATCGGCCGACAACAAACTTTCCAATGCAATCCGATCAGCCACTGGCCTAGGTGAACATCGCCAGACAGGAAAACAAACAACATTCCTCTCACGGAAACCTCGAGCAACAAGGAATAAAACGTTACGTGGCTACTAGCAACGCGCGATAATGGAGGATCGAAACTCAAGGGCTTTACCACCCAATGCCACGACACCTCTGTGCCAACTCACTCAACTGTGGCTCAGCTAAAATGCCAACTACGAATGCACAACGACTAAAAGAAAAGCCCGAGAAAGGCTTGCTTAGCAGAAACTCAAACCAAGCTCATAACGAGCAAAGCTCGCCTCCAAGCTGCCACTCAACTCTTAAGCCCATCTCGCTGCTCCAAGGACTTTCTCCTTATAGCTTAAACCTAACTCTTCTTCCAATCCAGAAACTCCACCCACGAAACATCGCGAGGGATAAGGATAGCGACGACCACAAGCTTGCGGATCCTGAACAACACGAGTCGGCAAGACTACCTTAAAAGTTAAAACTCGAGGTCGGTATCCACGGTGCAACTCAACTACCCAAGAACTAAGGGGTTCCACAAACTCCAAAGATCCAACAACCTTCCGCCAACAACTCAAGCCCTGGAACTGGCTGGCTCTCGCCCTCGCGGGAACAAACACTTTCCGCTTGCTATCAAACAGACGCAGGGACACTCTCGCTAGGTCGACCACCGCGCTTACTCGATCAACTACACAACTCGGGAGCTAAAGTCGACTCTTCCTTTACAGAACGATTTCCTAGCAAGCGGACTTAGAAGGGCGACAAAATTTCACACACACATTTGTCTTGCTCAAACTCCACAATAACAACCACCAACTCTTCTCGGAGGAAACATCCAAGGGTTCCTCAATTGCTTGAACCACCAACTAAGCACTAGCGGTATTTACTCAATCTGGCCGAGGGGAGGCCAACTCCCAAACTACCTGACTAGGAACAAGTCCTCAGGGCAACGCCCGCTTGCTCGAACCGAGCTAGCTCACAAAACAACATGGGAACCAAACCTTGGTCAACACCAAGCACCACCTCGCTAAGAATTCTGAAAATCAACGTGGAGGTTACCAAGAACAACTCTAGCTCGTTAACCGACAACAAGCATCCAAGCAACTCAACCGAGGAACAACGCTTGGTCTCGATCGAGCTAGCTGGTGAGGCTCTCCACAACTTAGGGTTCCACCGACGCCCTCCGACACACACTGTTGTCAAACGGTCTAACAGACAGCTGGCTACACGAGCACATCTCCCTCCAGCATCTCAACTATGCTGGCCAAAAGCTCTTCCTTGCCACATCTGTAGCAAGCACGGGCGATGCTCCACACAATCCGAAGAGTGCCTTACCACACTTGATGCAATGAGCGGTTTGCTCGCCCCGCCTGGCCGACGGTCTCTCGAGCTCTAACTGCGGTCGGTCACGATCGCGACCCTAGATCGCCCTATCGGCAGTTCTGCTATCCACTGGCGGGAACAACTAGAAGACCCAAACTTCCTCTTGCTCAAAGCATCAGCCACATCGTAGCTTCTATCCAGGGTAAGGATCCGAACAACTCTCTTAGCCATGGCGGCCAGAAATTACGCGATTATGCTACCATCGCCCTTGTTCAGTTCCAACTGAACTCCAACCATCGATCAACAAGAAATGCCTCTACCTGGTCAAGGGCCAACTAGCATAACTTTCCTACGCAACAACCCGACACCGCACGCGCGTAGCCTCTCAACCCAAGGGCACTTGCCAAGAACTAAAGTCCTAACTCCTCGGAACCGAGCACTTGGTTTCACAACCGAAACCCCTCGTGGTTCTTGAAAAAATACACCACGGAACGAGCTACACAAAAGTACATTGGCGTGTACAGCTCCAACTTGGTTCCTTAAGATCCAAACCAACAAGTATTCTCACACAAGGCAACTTTTGCCTCCCAATAGAGCCACTTCTAGCAAAGGAGGAACAAGAGTTCAACCCACTCAGGGTCAACTCACCACGGAATGCCACGTTGGTCGACTCACTCTTACAAGAGCATAGCCACACCAAGCTAACTTACCTCCTACCGATGGTCCACTAAACGTGCTCGATCAACCATCCAACTCATGGCTCTAACGAGTGGATCAACCATGCATCATCGATGCCAACCCTACCCATATTAGGGTAACTCTGTGGTAATCGAATCACACTACCATCCAACCGCTCACAAGCCCACAACACAAAGCGCGAGATCTCGGACGCGCTTAGCCCTTAACAACCAACGGTATCCTTTGTACCCAACTCTCGGTCGGTGACCGAAAGGCTCCTACTTATCCCTCGAACGACCTCAAACTTGTAGTTCTCTAGCTACCACCGAGCTAGATCTCTTATGCAACCCAATTAGGTGAAATCTCATGAATGGGTACAGGACTAGTGGGGATGCTAAACTCCGGGCGGGTCCTGGAACCACACCGCACAAAAAGTGCCAACTGGTGTCGAATCTAGGCCTCCTCTCAAAGCTTGGTGCCAACAGCACTACTTCCTTTACAACACAAACATCCCTTTACGGGCTTCAAGCCACTCTGAGGGTAGGGAAGGTCACACTCCAGGTGACAGGGCCATGGCACTCAACACAAGAGTCTCAAGAATCGAGTAGACTACTCTCTGACATCACGTCCAACAGACAAGCCAAGGCCCACTCCCGCATCCCACTCGATGCTCAACGAATACTCAAGGCCAACCCTCGGGGCAAAGCACCTAGCTCCACACACGGAACATGCTATGAAGGTGCTTCTCTCTAATAGCCAGCTGAAAACCACGAACGGATTAAGTCCTGACAAGCAAACTCCACACTACCCCCTGGCTGCGAGGGTACTAAAAGAACCGGCTAGCAGGAGGACAAGATGTCTCTACATCTTCCTCAAAAGCTACTAACTTGGCGACTTGCCAATCGACCGGGTGGTGGTGGAGACTCTCACTGGTCCGCCTCTCACAGGGACTTCCACCACCACACCTTTGCATCAAACAACACACGAGCAGCGCGCCTCGACCTCTAAACATCCGGTCATCGGCCTCGAACACCAGTCATCACAACACTTGGATGATAAACTCGATCTGGCCAACCACCTTGCCGCTAGCAAAGATGGGTCTCAAAACATCCCGCTCTGAGCTTCCACTTGCCAAACTCGGCGGCTCGATCAACGCCAACTATCTTATCAGCCTAAACCTGCTGATCAAGCCCTCCCGGGAACCTCCGGGGCTACTGGAACTACAAGGAGGGGTGTCTCCTAAATAAACTCTACCAGCTGGGCTATCTATGCCCAAGACTCCTCACGCGCGCTACAAACCGCGCACTGGTCTCCGCTCTCTGTTAGCTAAAAGACGCCATCAACTCCTCATGGTGGAGCACACTCTGCTCAAGGAGTCTCACTGACGAGGCGTGCTAGCCTCTACCCCCTCCTCTAGGCAACTCAACCGCCGGGGCCAACTCGCCAACGGGCTAAACAACCACGGACGCGCCTCAATATCCATACAAACGGTCCAACTCCTCGGTCGGACATGCCAAGCGTCTTGCTCCTCGAGTGCGATCCACGCACTAGCGATCCGCACGAGCACCTCCACCCTCTCACTAGGGGAGAACCACAATGGGCCACAAATGGCTCACGGAGTCTAAGCTCTACCTCCCTCGGGTGCGATCGACACACTGGCGATCCGCACAAAGCATAAAACCTAGCCCACGCTGGGCTCTCACCGCCAAACAAGGGTAACACATGTATACTAGATGCGATGTATTGTAAAATAAAACCCTTAGCTTAATGAACTCGAGACAAACTCGACGCCATGAGTCTCGATGATCATGGGGCAACAACCGCAAAGCGAGTTAGTCTCTGAGAATCTATGACTCGTGCTCGATACCAACCGTAAGAACCCGACCCAAAATACGGTCCTAAACCTAGGTTCTCACTCGGCATGCAAGTTAAATATTTCACCGAGCGGTTTAGTGCTCATATTTAAAACCTTTCAAAACATTTAGAACGGGAATGCTTAAAACATAATCAATAACTTTGTTTAAGAAAACCAACGGAAGTAAAACAAGCTGGCAAGTATATATAAAAACATTCAAAAAGCAGTTCAAACAACTTTTTATTATGTTTCCCCTAGGACTCATGTCCATCTACACATTTGAACAAATATGCAAACAATAAAGACAGAGTGCTGGCGGCTCCCATGATCAATCGGCTCTCCTCGCTTAGCCGTCCCAGATCGTCCCAAGTTACGGTGGAAAACCACAGAAATAAGGGTGAGTATAAACATACTCGGAAGAATCCTCAACCAGGGGTACAATACGATACTTCAATCATCTAGCACCCTAGTATACATGCAAACGATTACAAACACGGATCATAGCTCAACGAGCTTACAAGGCAGAACTGGAATCCTCGAAAGTCTCCTACTTAGGCCTAATGATTGGCTCTCATAACCAATCCCGGGACATCTCCGAGGGTCTTTCTCCTCGGCCAATTGATCACTCAAAAACCGATCCCAAAGATGTCCGACACCCTCGAGGGTCTTTCTCCTCGACCATATGATCACTCAAAAGCCAATCCCAATGGGTGTCCTCAAGGGCCTCTTACCCTCGCTTATAATCTGGACTATCGGAGAGTACCCAAGTCCGGCTCTAAATCGGAAGGGCGGTGTACTCACGAACATTAGGCCGGGAGCTCTCCGGCCGGCGACTAAAGCGTGTCAGCGCGCGACACCGCATGCTCTTCTCGCAACCGGCGTAAATGCGGGGCCTAAGGGCAAACTACGCGGGCGTGCACGCATGCCTAAGACTCGGAAGCGGTGTCATCGAACACGGTGAGTGCGAGGCCCTCGGCACTCATGCGTGCGGCCTGTACCCACCGACACGAAGCTAAGAACCGGCCAAGGCAGCTTGCACCGTTGGCGGGGTTCCGCCTAGCAGGAGCTACAAACTAGGCTTATGCCGATGTGGTAGCTACATCCACATCTACCGGTGTCGGGGGAAGCAATGTACGTTATGCTTCGCTCTACTCCCGACCGGTGGGGACAGCATGCGTTATGTCCGCTCTCGGCCTCTAGATGATGATGACCCTAACACACTAGCTAGAGTATAGTGTAAACGATTCTGGCTAAACATACATAATCATCATCAATCATACATAACCTAGCATGATACTACGAACTTAAAGCGGGAATCTCAAGCATCTTTGGAAGAACAATCCTAGCATGGCACTAACATGTACAAACAAGCAAACATGCTAGCGGGGAATGCAATCACAAGGTGTCCTATCCACAAATCATGTCCATAAAAGTAAACATGCATATAAGGCACATTCAAGAAAGCATCGCGAGGTCCACACAACCACGGTAAGGAATCCTTACACCGAAACAAGTGGAGAATGGCTATTACAACCAAAAAGACCCTCGAGCTAAATACGAACTCGAGCAACCTAGGCATAAATAAAGCATCCTAAGTAAATACACAATGACCCAAACGACTTAAAAAAATGAAAGGGAAAAAGCTCGAGAATTACCAACCGAGAGGACACGAGCTCTCGCAGCAGGCAGGCAGCTGGGCGGCTGGCTGCGCGGGTGAGTGGTGGCTGGGCTCGGCGCGCGCAGCAAAGCGAAAAGGACGCTGGGCGCTGGCGAGGCAGCAGCTGGCGCTGGGCGTCTTGGCGGGGCAGCGATCGTGCGTGCAGTGCGGGCACACGGCAACGCGTCTGCGTCGCCAGGCGAGCGACGCATGAGCGAAGAAGCTCGCTGGGTTGTTGCGCGCGAACGTCGAACTGGCTGGCGTGGCGAGCTGCGAGCCGCAGCGACGGGTCGGGCGCCGAGCGGCGTCGGCGATGATGGGTGTGCGTGCGACGGTGGGGCTTACAGCGTGCAGCGTGCGGGGTGGGTGGCTCGGTGGGTGGTTCGATGGTGTAGCTAGGGTCGCTTCGGCTAGGGTTTTCGAGAGAGAGAGAGAGAGAGAGAGAGAGAGAGAGAGAGAGAGAGAGAGAGAGACGGCCAACAAGGGGAAAAATAGGGGTTTCTTGATTTTTCCTTCTCTTCCTTATTTTAAATAGGGTTAGGAAACCTAAAATTCCCTTCCCAAGGATTTTTCCCTTGCGGGTCCCGGCTAAAGAAATTCTTTTCTCTTTTTACTTCAAATTCTTATTTAAAACTCCAATTCCACCATCTAGGGCAAGGGTTTAAATCCCAAAGGATCCAATTAATTCCCAATTAATTTTGCTATTGTGGGGGAAGGGAAGCGGGCCGTTACATCCGGTAGCGTCTCGCTTGTCGCGCTCGTCCAGCCTAGCTTAGCGCCTCGCCCGTCCGCTTGCCCGCGCTCAACCAACCGTCTGCGCGCGCGTGCCAGCAGCCCGTCGCGCCAGTCGGCGGCCCCGCGCCCATCGCGCCCATCTGCGCGCCAACGGCGACCTCGCCATGGCATGCGCGCGCGTCAGCGTGTCGGTAGTGCGCGTGAGTTGCTCCCGAGCCAAGCCTTGTTTATTTTGTTATATTTAGGCCTATGGGTTGTGATTATTATTGTATTTGTTAGGTTCTCAGTAGCTAGCTCGGGTTCGATCGAAGCTTAGGATTTTGTGTGTAGTTGCCTCCCTACCAGGTAAGGATTTCTTACCGGAGTTGTGTGGGCCCTGCGATATATTATGTGATGTTGTTTGTATGCTTGTTTGTGATTATCAGCATGTTTAGTGATAGGTGCCCTGTTCTAAATTCCCGACTGGCATGATTTCTTATGTTGTTCCTCGTCTTAGTCCATGCTTGGTTGTTCTGTTCTGGCATGCTTGTTATCTGTTCTTGCTTCATAGTATCATGCTAGGTTCGTTGTATCCGTTGAGCATGTATTGGATTGTTTGCTGTATCTGTTTATAGGTTTGAAATATGGTAGGTAGCATTATCCGGGCCAGATTGCATAAAGTACCTTGCATCCACGACAAGGACGTACGAGGCAGTACTCCGTCCCTAGACCCCGTTAGGGTTTAGCTAACCCTACCGGTAGGCCCTGCAATCTTGGGTGAGGGTGGTAGACTGTTAAATGCCCCAACGGTCGGGATGATGACTTGGCATTTGCCTTGTCCCCGGCAGCCGGCACGTCCTCAGCGTGTTCGGCAGTAGCCCTTGATTGCCACCTGATAGGGCAAGGATGGCTTCCTGGTGTAAGCCTACCACGATCAGTTCCTTAGCCTCAGGTGCGGTGGTTCAGGCTGACATAGTTTACGTGTCAGAGTCACACCCTATGTCGGTGACACCGATCCGGAGATTTAGTTAGGCATGGTGACTGGACCTGGGCAGCTTGCCACTAGACCCGACACCCCCCAGAGTTTGCAGTAGCATGCGGTGCGCGCTTACGCTCATTACAGCGCCGACTGGAGAGCTCCTCGGGATTGTGAGTCAGTGCACCTTTCGTATTGACAGTAGACAGGCTGAGGCCGAGACTTGTTTCTCGTATAGGGCGTATTGTGTGGTGGATTTTCTGGAGTAAGACCTTGAGTTGGCATCCGAGATTTAGATGTGGATTTAAGCTATGTGCTCTATTCTGTGTTTATATTCATAGCTTGCATATCTTTCAGCTAGATGACCATGTATATCGTATTGTACCCCGGTTGGGGATTCTTACTGAGTAATTCGTTACTCACCCTTATTTTGTGGTTTTCCACAGGTAACCAAGGTGTGAGACAGGATGGCTGAAGGAGGAGCTGTGATCATGGGAACCAGCTGTTCATCTCTGATTTTTATGTTATGACTCTTTATCGTTTTATTTTCTCTGAATGCATGTAGCCGGGCATGGAGCCCTAGGTTATTTTCTGAATGTTTTTACGGATTCCAGCACGGTTGTAACTGTCTAAAGTTTTGAATGCTTTATTAAATCTCTGATCAGAGTAAACTTTTAGAAACGTATTTATCTTGAAAGCAGTGCTTGGAGACAGGGGACGAGTTTTGTGAAATTGTCTGACTTTGAGTTGAATGTTTTGAATGTTTTGTTTTAAATTGGAATCCGAAAGCCATTCCTGCATATTGTCTTTAACTTTGATTGCATGCATTGAGGTAAAGTCCCATTTAGAGCCCCTTTTGGGTCGGGTCTTTACAAACACACAACTCGAACCCTAAAGGTTCCAGTACAAAACAAGCTTGACTAACAAACAATGCAGAGATAAATGAGTGGGTGGAGCCTAAGTCAATCAAAACGTAAGCATAATGATCCAGGACAAGTAAAGTACCTGCAACAGCTGCGTCAGTCTTCTCAACCTTCTGTAGAGTGGTGGCAAAAACATGGCTCTAATGCTGAGCCGATCTAGCATCTACTCCACACTGCAGGTACACTCTAGCTAGGTGTCCCTCCTTTCCACACTTAAAGTAGGCTCTGGGCAATGCTCCACACAAACAAAAATGGGATTTGCCATAAGTCTGGCAATAGAAAGCCTGTCTCACTATATCCTACTGGCAACCCTGATCTCTCTGCTGGAAGTGACTTTCAAGGCGCAGCTGACCTCTCTGTTCAAACTTTCTCTTTTTCCCTGAACTGGCTGGCTCATTCTAAGCTACGGCTGGACTTTTCACAAGCGGATACTTTTGGTTATATATCTTTGCTAATGCCATAGTCCTGGTATACGTCTCTAGAGCGAGTGCCTTAATATCTTGGGAAACCTCCAATCTGAGTCCTTCGATAAATTTCTTTATCTTCAACTCCTCAATGGAAACTAACTCACGAGTGAACTAACTGTACTCTGAAAACCTTTTCTCATAACCTGTTATGGAGTCATCACCCTACTTTAGGTTGTTAAAGTCCTTAACCACTTCTTACTGAGCCTCTTCACTAATGTACTGTGTCTTAAACTCAGCCCTAAAGAATTCACAAGTAGGGGGTGGGAATCCTGCAGGTCTACCTCTAACGTTGGACTCCCACCACCACACTGTTGTGTCAGTGTGTATATGTGCGGCACATCTCAGCCTCTAGGTATCAGGACAGTCCATCACCTGGAAGATGTACTCCATCCTGGCCAACCACTATGCTTCCAACGGGCCCTCGAAAGCATTGAACTCTCTATGCTTCCACTTGCAAAATTTCTTGAGCCACTTGCCATACTCGGTGACTCTGTTTCCTACAACAGCCTCCACATCCATAGGCTCTTGTCCACCTTGAGAAATCACTAAGGCTGTAATGGCATGACACTAAAACGGTCCTAAATGGCCTTTACTTCAAGATGCAATTTGAAATACAAGATAATAAACTTGAAAATCACAACAACCTTTCTATAAATAGTTCAAATCCCAACAGTACTTCAATGTAAGAAATCAGAAAACAGTTTCAGCCACTGGCCAGAGTTCAATAAAACAATTACAATTTCCTCAGATTAAAAGTTTCAACATGAAAGCCCAAAAAATGAAATGAACTAATGCAACAGACTTTCCCCCAAGATCATCCAGCTCCTCCTCTAGCCACCTTGATGTTGTGCCAAGTTACCTGGTGAAAGAAACCATAGAAAGGGTGAGTATAATTGTACTCAGTAAGAATCCCTCAAGCAGGGTACAATATGCAAGACCCATCATCTAGCAACCTAGCATACAAGCATAGCATCAAATACATATAAGGCAGTCCCAAACAATAATAGACAACAAGTGTCGAGGAGGGTTAGCACGCCATTAGGCTGACTAGACAGGAGGGCAACCTTAGTGACTTCAGTCTCTAGAATGTCTAACTCTAAGACAACACTAGGTTAGCACGCAACTGGGCTAACTTGGACAGCACGCTACTAGGCTTGTCCTGGACAGCATGCAACTGGGCTTATCCTTACTATGCTCGGACAGCACCCAACTGGGCTCAACCTTGATACATCTCAAACTTGGCTGTCTATGGACAACACACCACTAGGCTAGTCCTGAAGCGTAGTTGGGTGGCACCCAATTGGGCCAAATCCAGGATTGACAATGCCACTAGGTTGATTTGGGACCGCACGCAACTCGGTGAGTCTGAAAAAGGGCTCGGGTAGGACAACACTGGGCCAAACCCTAGATCAACCCAAACTTAGAAGATCATAGAAAGCACGCAACTGGGCAATTCTTGGACTACACGCAACTGGGCGAGTCTTGACCCAAATCGAGCCAACACGCAACTGGGTTGTAACCCGGGACAACCCTAACAAGCCTAACACACACTGGAACATCTAGAGCTAGTAGGGTTTATGTAAAGACCCGACCCAAAAGGGGCTCTAAATAGGCCTTTACCCCAATGCATGCATTCAAAGGAAAGAATAATATGCAAATAAGTTTTCAGATTCCCAATTAAAACAAAACAATCAAGGTTCAATCAGAAATCAATATAGTTTGCTGAAACCTGTCCCTGTCTCCAAGTACCTGTTTCAAGGCAAATACATTTCCAAAACGTACACTCTGATCAGAGATTTATTAAAACATTTGAAACATCCTCAAATTCAATAAAGCGGGAATCCACAAAATCATTCAGAAAACATCCTAGGGCTCGTGTGCCCCTACATGCATTCGTGGGGGAAAATGAAAGACAAGAGTCATAGAAATAAAAAGTCGAGAGACGACAAAGACGTTCCCATGATCATAGCTCCTCCTTCACCATCCCGCCTCGCGCCATGGTTACTGAAAGATAAGTAAGGGTGAGTAACGAATTACTCAATAAGAATCCTCAACCAGGGTACAATCACGATGCACATGGTCATCTAGATGAGTGTATGCAAGCTATGAATATAAACACATAATAGAGCACATAGCTTAAGTCCACACTTGGACCTCGGATGCCAACTCGGGGTCTTAGTCGGAATAATCCACACCACACAATACGCCCTATACGAGAACCAAGTCTCGACCTCGGCTGTCTCATCGCCGTCACGAAAGGTACACTAGCTCAAGATCCCGAGGAGCTCTCCGGTCGGCGCCAGTAATGAGCGTAAGCATGCACCGCGTGCTACTGCAGACTATGGGGGTGTCGGGTCTAGTGGCAAGCCGCCCATGTCCGAGCCACCACGCCTAACTAAATCTCCGGATCGGTGTCACCGACATAGGGTGTGAGACACGGACACGTGAACTATGTCGGCTGAACCACCCGCACTTGAGGCTAAGGAACCGGTCGTGATAGGCTTACACCAGAAGCGGTCCTTGCCCTAACAGTGGCAATCAAGGGCTACGGCCGAACACGCCGAGGACGTGCCGATCGTCGGGGACGAGGCAATGCCAAGTCATCATCCCGACCGTTGGGGCATTTAACGACCGCCACCCTCACCCAAGATTGCGGGGCCTACCGGTCGGGTTAGCTAAACCCTAACGGGGTCCGTGGACGAGAATCGTCTCGACGTCCCCGCCATGGATGCAAGATACTTTATGCATCGGGCCGGATGATGCTACCTACCTACACTTTAACCTATCATATCAATAACATACAATCCAATACAATCCAAAACGTGCTCAACAGATACAACGAACCTAGCATGGTACTACGAAGCAAGAACAGATATGAGCATGCTAGAACGGAACAACCTAGCATGGGCTAACATGAGAGAACAACATACGAAGTCATGCTAGTCGAGAATTGAACAGAGCACCTAAACTATACATGCTGATAATCACAAACAAACATACAAACAACAATCACATAGAACATCGCAGGGTCCACACAACTCCGGTAAGAAATCCTTACCTTGGCCGGGAGGCAACTACACACAAAATCCTACGCTGCGATCGATCCCGAGCTAGCTAACGAGAACCTAACAAACACAATAGAAATCACAATCATAGCCCTAAAATATAATAAAACAAGCAGGCTCGGCTCGGGTGTAAGGACCCGACCCAAAAGAAACGGTCTCTAACCTAGGTCCTTACTTAGCATGCATGTCTAGGAATGTAAAACGTCATTCAGAGTTTGAAATTTAAATCCTTGAGGTAAGTACATTCAAAACAAAGAAAATATAATTCCATTTAAAAATAGACAGGTAGATGACTGATCAGTTCTTTTTAAAAATAAATCAAGGGAAATGGTACGAGAAACATAAAATAGGTTTTTGAGTATTTTTCCTAGGGACTCAAGTCCCACTACATGCTAAATCATAAGAAAACAATAAAAGAATATGCATCCCCAGTCACCTATCCATGATCATCCAAAGAGCCTCCTCCTAGCCATCCCGCCGATGTCCCAAGTTACCCGGTGGAAAACCACAGAAAATAAGGGTGAGCAACGAGTTACTCAAGAAGAATCCCCAACCAGGGGTACAATACGAAAACATATCATTTAGCACACGGACATGCAACCATGCAAAGACTCAGAGCAAAACAGATGGGTTAACAGAACGTCACTCTTGGGCTTGCCTATTCGAGGTGACACAACCTAGAACTCAGTGTTGCCCTTGGGGACTTATACACCTAGGATGCCCATCGTGGTCTTACACCTCCAACTCGGTGATGCCCATCGGGACTTATACACCTAGGATGCCCATCGGGTCTTACACCTCCAACTCGGTGATGCCCATCGGGGACTTATACACCTAGGATGCCCATCGTGGTCTTACACCTCCAACTCGGTGATGCCCATCGGGGACTTATACACCTAGGATGCCCATCGGGTCTTACACCTCCAACTCGGTGATGCCCATCTGGGACTTATACACCTAGGATGCCCATCATCGGTCTTACACCTCCAACTCGGTGATGCCCATCGGGACTTATACACCTAGGATGCCCATCGTGGTCTTACACCTCCAACTCGGTGATGCCCATCGGGGACTTATACACCTAGGATGCCCATCGTGGTCTTACACCTCCAACTCGGTGATGCCCATCGGAGACTTATACACCTAGGATGCCCATCGGGTCTTACACCTCCAACTCGGTGATGCCCATCGGGGACTTATACACCTAGGATGCCCATCGGGTCTTACACCTCCGGATGTCCATCGGGGCCTTCCCGAGCGGGACGCACTAGTTACCTCTACAATCTCTTACACTATACATCATCCGCCAATTCCTAGCATGGCACTAACAGATAACAAGGTCACGGTTATGCCGAGACAATCTAACTCCTAGCATGATAACTAACGAGGATATATCAGAATCTCAAGCACGAAATCACCGGAAACAAGAAAGAGCAAGCAACCTATCCACTAGATATTCCATACAAACACAACACATGGCATGCTATCAAAGTATTCGCAGAGGTCCACACAACCCCGAAGAAGAAATCCTTACACGGAAGTGAATAGAACCAACGATCCACGGATGACTCTCGAGCTTCTAAGCGCATCCGACAACCTAGGCAAGTAATAAAATATCCTAATTAATAAACAAACATCTAAAATCGGGAAGTCCATAGGGTGGAGGCTCGGGAATTTACCAACCGAGAAGGCACACGCCTCGGCAGCAAGCAACAAGGACGGCGCGCTCTTGGTAGGTGGTAGGGCGCTGGCGCTGGCTGGCGCGCGCGCGCGCGCGGCGGGCAGGCAAGCCGACACGCCTGGCGGGCGCGCCATCAAGCGTCGGGACGCAATGGCAGCGTCGCGGCGACGACTGGGCGGCGGAGGGCCGGGCGCGCGAACGCGGCGATTCGCTGGGCAAGGCGCGGCGAAGCGCGAGCGATGCGCGACGGGCGGCTCGGCCTTATGCGCTGGGGGCGGCGATCTGAGCGTGGCGCAGCCCAGGTGCCGACGCGCAGCGCGGCGGCGGCGGTGGGTGGTGTAGGTCGTGCGACTGGTGTGGCTTTACGGTGCAACGATGCAGTGCGCGCGCGAAGGTTTGCTGGCCGCGAGGCGGCTCGGTGCGGTGTGGCGAGGCGTGTGGCGCGGCGGCGGTGGGTGTTGGTGGCCGCGGCAGTGCGGCGCGTGGTGTTGGTGGCCGCGCGGCAGTGCGGCGTGGGTGTTAAGTAGAGGGTTAGGGTTTTTTGAGAGAGAGAGTGTTTTTTTTTTTCTTTCTTCCTCAAATTAAATAAGCTTGGAAATCCTAAATTCCCTTCCCTAGGCTTCCCTCCTTCAAACCCAAGTTGACTCATTTATTTTCCTTAATTAATTCCAAACTCCCATCTCTCTTTGAGGCCGAGGGTTTGAGTCCTCCAAAATCATCTTCTAATCCTTATTTTAATTTAACTAAAATCCGGCTGTTACAATACTCCCTCCTTAGAAGACTTAGTCCCCTAAGTCGCTGCATTCCTAAAACAACTCGGGTAACATCTCCTCATCTCCCTTCCAACTCCCGGTAGCTTCCTCAACTCCTTGATTCCGCCATCGCACTTTCACTAGGTCAATTGCCGGTTCCTCAAAATCTTTTTCTCAAATGCTAAGATCTTTATGGGTTTTTCCTCAAAGCTCGAGTCATGGTTTAGCCGCAAAGGCTCGAAATCGATGACATGCGAAGGGGTCCGCCACATCTTGGCGGAGCATCGAAACATGGAACACACTATGCATGCGCACCAAGGTGGCGGCAATGCTAACCGGTAAAGCTACGGCTCCGATCCTCTCGAGGATCTCGAATGGTCCGACAAACACGGGGCTCACTTCCCTTCCTACCAAACCTCGTAACTCCACGATCGGAGCAACCTTAAGGAACACGTCTTTGGCCAATCTCAAACTCCAACTCTCTACGTCGACATCGGCGTAGCTCTTACGCCGCGCTGCGGGCGATCAAGATACTGAGCCACGATCTTTCGGACATGACCTCGTTGGTCAATGAAGCAACTCTGGACCCAATACCGCCTGTCTCAACCTCTTCCCGAATCTTTGGGGATCTGCAGGCGCTTACCATACAACGCTTCAAGCGGTGCCATCCGAATGGTTGATGGAAACTATTGTTGTAGGCAAACTCCATCAAATACAAATCTTGGTCCCAATCGCGGGGAAATCCAACACACAGGCTCGCAACATATCCTCTAAGATCCGATTTACTCGATCGGTCCAAGCATCGGTGCCGTGGGTGGAAGGTCAGGTCTTTGTAGCCGCACTCTGTGCCCAAGCTCGCTGAAGGGCCTTCCAAAACCGTGATGTAAGCGGGAATCCCGGTCGGAGATAATTTTAAGCGGCACTCCGTGATACCTCACTATCGCTCAAGGAACAATTGTGCCCACCGCTCTACGGTGTAATTTATCTCGCTGGAATGAAGTGGGCACACTTAGTCAACCTATCAACGACCACCCAAATCTGTGCATATCCTCTAGGGGTTCGGGCAATCTGAAATAAAATCCATGGTAATTTCCTCCCACTTCCTTTGTGTGGCACCGAAGCGATCGCAAGAACTCCTGGTTTTGAGCCGCCTAGGCGCCTTCACTTGCCGACAAGTGAGACACCGACCGACAAACCGGGCAATCTCCTCTTCATTCCCATCCACCAAAAAGTGTCGCTTAAGATCTTGGTACATCTTGTTACCCCACAGGTGCCATGCAAAAGGCGAGGTGTGAGCCTCGGTCAACGATTCGAACGAACACGGCATCGGTTTGGGACACATAGCCGACCCTTATATCTTAAGCCACCATCGCAAATATCTCAAAATCGAAGTCACCATCACTGGACCCTCTCATACAACTTTTTCAACTTAGGATCATTCGATTGGCCGTCAATAATCCTTTGCCTTACCGGAAATTTGGATGGTCAACCGAGCTACTACCGCCGTAACATCCCCTAACAACACCGCTATTTACGCTCTCTCGAGGTCTTTCCTTATGATACTCTTGGGATTTGCCAACGCCGCTAGATGCGAGGTCTTCCTACTTAGTGCATCCGCCACAACATTTGCCTTTCGGGGTGATACAATATCTCGATCGTAATCCTTCACGAGTTCCGACCACCTCCTCCGCCTCATGTTCAGGTCCTTACGAGTGAAGAAATACTTGAGGCTTTGGTGATCCGAGAAAATCTCGAATCTTTTCCCCATATAAGTAGTGCCTCCAAATCTTAAGTGCAAAGACGACCACGCCAACTCCATGTCATGAGTCGGGTAATTTCGCTCGTGCGGTTTCAACTGCACGGAAGCGTATGCTATCACCTTACCGTGTTGCATCAAAACGCAACCCAACCCAAACTTGCGGCATCATCGTACACCATGAAACCCCAGTTCCCTCGGAATCGCCAACACCGGCAGACGTCAAACCGCGCTCTTTAGCTTAGCAAAACTCTCATCGCACTTCCTATCCCAAACGAAATCAACACCCTTCCTCGTCAATCGAGTAAGCGGGCGGCTATAGCGGAAAAATTTTTTGAACGGCGTCGGTAATATCCGCCAAACCCGAAAGCTACGAATCTCCGACCACGGTCGTCGGTCCGCCCACGAACTAACGGCCTCTACCTTGAAGGGTCCACCGCCACTCCTCCTTAGACACAACGTGTCCCGAAAAGCTACCTCCTCGAGCCAAAGTCACACTTTGAGAACTTCGCATAGAGCTTGTTCTCGCGCGCAAGGCCGCCAAAATCTGTCTTAGGTGCGAGGCATGGTCCTCCTTAGACTTGGAGTACACAAGAATGTCGTCTATGAACACGATGACAAAGCGGTCCAAGAACGCCTTGAACACTCTGTCCATCATGTCCATGAATGCGGTGGGGCGTTCGTCATCCGAAAGACATGACTACGAACTCATAATGCCCATACCTCGACACGAACGCTGTCTTGGGAATATCTCGCATCCCGAATTCTCAAGCGGTGGTAGCCCGACCTCAAGTCAATCTTCGAAAACACACAAGCTCCCGGAGGTGGTCAAACAGTCATCGATACGAGGCAATGGATACTTGTTCTTAATGGTTACCTTGTTCGGTTCCTCGTAATCGATGCATAGACGCATCGAGCCATCCTTTTTCTTAACAAACAAAGACGGTGCTCCCCACGAGGACACACTCGGCCTAATAAATCCTCTGTCAAGCAACTCCTCGCATTTGTTCTTTTAACTCTTTCGGCTCTGCTGGCGCCATGCGATAAGGAGCTTTCGAGATAGGCGAGTCCCCGGCTCAAGCTCTATTGAGAAATCCACCTCTCTCTTGGCGGCAGCAGTGCAACTCCTCGGAAAAAACATCGCAAACTCTTGCACTATGGGCACTGCTCGACAGATATCCGGTCACGGTTCTCGCCGGTCAACTTAGCTAAGAAACCCCAAGCTCCTCGAGCTAACAAAGCGGTGAGCTTTAATCGCCGAAATCACCGGCGGACACACCCCACTCTGGGTGCCCGGGAAATTTAAAGCTAGGCCTACCTGGCGGCCTGAACACCACCTCCTTACAACGACAGTCAATCATAGCGTGGTTATCAGCTAACCAATCCATGCCGAGGATCACATCGAAACCGCTCATAACTAACACTATGAGGGTAACCCGCAGAGTCTGGTCGGACACTCAGATCCGACCATCCCTTACCTATCAAGCTGCTTGCATACTAGTTAGTTCAGGGAGTAGCGACAGATAACTCAAAACCTAGAGGCTCTAAATTCATGCAAGCATGCTCAGCAAAAACAGCAGAAACAAAAGAATGGGTGGAACCCGAATCAAACAACACAAAGGCGAGGTGATCAAGAACTAGGAGCGTACCTGCCACTGCGGGTCCGGCTCTCTCAGCCTCCTGGCGGGTCGTAGCATATACTCTTTCCCTATTTCTTTGTCTTTGGTGCCACCACCGCTTGCCTTACAGTTGCAATGCCGGGCCCGATGTCCTCCTTACCACGATTATAGCAAGCTCTAGGGTTACCACCACAAGGCCCCCAATGTTGTTTACCACGGGGTCTACAATACGGTGGCGGCCTCCCTACGCCTGTTGGCGAGGTGATCGCGATTCACGATCCGGTCTTTGGTCTCTCGCCATGATAAGTACTGACGCGCGGCCGACCGCCTCCATGACCATTACCACTGCGTCAAACTTACGCTTCGACCGAGTACACTGGGGCCTTCGCACCACAAGACTAACAACTCGCTGGAGGATACTTTCCATCATATATGGTTGCCAATCGCATCGCCTTGGCAAAAGTCTCTAGGGCTGTGCCTAACATCTCGAGACACTCCACGCCTCGGACCGCAATAAACTTCCCGATCTTCACTCGGGAGTAGCAATCAATCGCGGTGCGAAGTACCCATATTCGAAAACTTCCTCTCATACACCTCGATTGGGTGGACCTCGCTAAGGTTCGAAAACAGCTCGATCATCTTTTCTTGGGCTTCTTCACTAATAAATTTTGCCTTGAACTCGGCCTTGAAGAATTCCCGTGTGGCGGGGAGACCAGGCCGGTCTCTCACTCAAGGTGGAATCCCACCACCACTTAGTTGTTCCGGCTAACGCATGAGTCGCACATCGAGCTCATTGCACCTCGAGACAAGCCATTACCATAAAAGTATACTCTAGTTCGGCAATCCACTGGCCGCCACGGTGGTTCCCAGGGCACTAAACTTCTCCGGCTTCCATTTGACGAAATCTTTTAGCCACTTGCCCAAATCCTCGGCACCTTCCGCCACAACGGCCTCGTTCACAATTGGCTCGCTGAGTCAAGCGATCTTGCGGCGTGGCGGTCCTCTCTTGAACTAACTCGGTCATTTGCTCTATCCGAATCCGAGACTCCTCCCTCGTGCGGCCTAACGAGCTGCGTCTCGACCCTCTGCTCGGCTCTGCGGTCGACAAACAACCCAACCATAAGAGCCCTCATGGACTCCACAAAAGCAACTCCGGTGCAGCCTCTCGAGGTGAGTTGCCTCCACGCCTCACAGGGCAACACAGCAGAAGGGCACTGAGGCGGCCTAACATCGCATCGGCTTGGGACGACGTCCCTCCCGTGTCGGAATCAATACGAATGCCTGGCTGGTCGGCCTTGAGCCTCCACGCCCTCTACGAGTGATCGGCATAACGACAATCTACACTCAAACGAACAATGAGTCGAACTGTTTTCCTGCTCCTCAACAACAAGTCATATACATGCAAGGTGCAAATGGTATTGTAATTCTTAACCCTTAACCTTAAACTTTCGGACATACCGATGGTCAAGTGAGCGCCGATGATCATGGAAAACAACCTACAAGCTGCGAGTCGGGTCTACAGAACCTATAACTCTGGGCTCGATACCAACCGTAAGGACCCGACCCAAAGAAAGCGGTCTCTAACCTAGGTCCTTACTTAGCATGCATGTCTAGGAATGTAAAACGTCATTGAGTTTGAAATTTAAATCCTTGAGGTAAGTACATTCAAAACAAAGAAAATATAATTCCATTTAAAAATAGACAGTAGATGACTGATCAGTTCTTTTTAAAAATAAATCAAGGGAAATGGTACGAGAAACATAAAATAGGTTTTGAGTATTTTTCCTAGGGACTCAAGTCCCACTACATGCTAAATCATAAGAAAACAATAAAAGAATATGCATCCCAGTCGGCTATCCATGATCATCCAAAGACCTCCTCCTAGCCATCCCGCCGATGTCCCAAGTTACCGGTGGAAACCCACAGAAAATAAGGGTGAGCAACGAGTTACTCAAGAAGAATCCCCAACCGGGTACAATACGAAAACATATCATTTAGCACACGGACATGCAACCATGCAAAGACTCAGAGCAAGCAGATGGGTTAACAGAACGTCACTCTTGGGCTTGCCTATTCGAGGTGACACAACCTAGAACTCAGTGTTGCCCTTGGGGACTTATACACCTAGGATGCCCATCGTGGTCTTACACCTCCAACTCGGTGATGCCCATCGAGGGACTTATACACCTAGGATGCCCATCGGGTCTTACACCTCCAACTCGGTGATGCCCATCGGGACTTATACACCTAGGATGCCCATCGTGGTCTTACACCTCCAACTCGGTGATGCCCATCGGGACTTATACACCTAGGATGCCCATCGGGTCTTACACCTCCAACTCGGTGATGCCCATCGGGGACTTATACACCTAGGATGCCCATCGTGGTCTTACACCTCCAACTCGGTGATGCCCATCGGGGACTTATACACCTAGGATGCCCATCGGTCTTACACCTCCAACTCGGTGATGCCCATCTGGGACTTATACACCTAGGATGCCCATCGGTCTTACACCTCCAACTCGGTGATGCCCATCGGGGACTTATACACCTAGGATGCCCATCGGGTCTTACACCTCCAACTCGGTGATGCCCATCGGGACTTATACACCTAGGATGCCCATCGGGTCTTACACCTCGGATGTCCATCGGGGCCTTCCCGGCGGGGCGCACTAGTTACCTCTACAATCTCTTACACTATACATCATCCGCCAATTCCTAGCATGGCACTAACAGATAACAAGGTCACGGTTATGCCGAGACAATCTAACTCCTAGCATGATAACTAACGAGGATATATCGGGAATCTCAAGCACGAAATCACCGGAAACAAGAAAGAGCAAGCAACCTATCCACTAGATATTCCATACAAACACAACACATGGCATGCTATCAAAGTATTCGCAGGGTCCACACAACCCCGGTAAGAAATCCTTACGGAAGTGAATAGAACCAACGATCCACGGATGACTCTCGAGCTTCTAAGCGCACTCAGACAACCTAGGCAAGTAATAAAATATCCTAATTAATAAACGACATCTAAAATCGGGAAGTCCATAGGGTGGAGGCTCGGGAATTTACCAACCGAGAAGGCACACGCTCTCGGCAGCAAGCAACAAGGGACGGTATTCTTTGGTAGCGGCGGGGCGCGGCGCTGCACTTTGATGCGCGCGCGCGCGCGCGGCGAGGCAAGCCGACACGCTGGGCGGGCGCAGCCTTTATCAAGCGTCGGGACAATGGCGGCGCAGGCGGGCGACTGGGCGGCGGCGAGGCCGGCGCGCGCGAACGCGCGATCTCGGCTGGGCAGCGCGGCGAAGCGGAGCGATGCGGACGGGCGGCTCGGCCTATGCGCTGGGCGCGCGCGTCTGAGACGTGGACGCAGCCCAGGTGCTTGGCGTCGCAGCGGCGGCGGCGGTGGGTGGTGTAGGTCGTGCGACTGGTGTGGCTTTACGGTGCAACGGTGCGGTGCGGCGCGAAGGTCGGGAAATTTGCCGCGGCGGCTCGGTGCGGTCGCGCAGAGCGCGCGTGGCGTCTTGGCGGTGGGTGTTGGTGGCCGGCGGCAGTGCGGCGCGTGGGTGTTGGTGGCGGCGGCAGTGCGGCGTGGGTGTTGGCGAGAGGGTTAGGGTTTTTGCGAGAGAGAGTGTTTTTCTTTTTTTTTCTTTCTTCCTCAAATTAAATAAGCTTGGAAATCCTAAATTCCCTTCCCTAGGCTTCCCTCCTTCAAACCCAAGTTGACTCATTTATTTTCCTTAATTAATTCCAAACTCCCATCTCTCTTTGAGGCCGAGGGTTGAGTCCTCCAAAATCATCTTCTAATCCTTATTTTAATTTAACTAAAATCCGGCTGTTACATCGGGGCACTCACACGCACGACGACGACACGGGGCCGAGTGCTCTTGCGGCAGTCTTAGTGTGCTGGTTGTGCAGCGGGCGCTGGCAGCGCTTTGTGTGTTTCTGTATTGGACACGCTGACTGAGCACGACACGGGCGGGCTGGCAGCTGGCGAAGGGCAAGGGCAGCACTGAGCGAAGCGTCTGGCGTCGCGGCGCGGCGGCTCGGGCGGCCCAGCGGACCGCGACGGCGTCTCGCTGCTGCGCTGCGAAGCGAGTGCGACAGCGGGCTGCGCGAGGATCGGGCGGCGATGGACGGATCTGGGCGGGCTTTGGTGTGCGACGGCGAGCGGCGGGTGACCGGCGCGTTTCGGGCGTCTTTGCTCGGCAGATCTGAACGAGCTGGCTGGCGCGCGGCGGGCTCATCGGTGCGATCACGGGCGATGGCTTCCGGGGTGCGACACGGCTGCGATAAGCGATCTGCGATCCTCGGCCGGATCTGGTGCGGTTTTCTTGGTCGAGGGCGTCTGCGGGCGCAAAAGGTGGTGCGACAGGCGGGATGGCGGCGATGGATCTGCTGCTGGCGCCGGGATCTCTGCTGGTGGGAGGTTGGCTTGTGCGGCAAAGTGAGGTGTTGGAGAAGAAATGCAAACCTAGCTTCCTTTCTCTTTTAACCAAATACAACAAAACTCCAAAACCCAAGGCTAACCATAAAATGACCGGAAGGAGCAACAAGAGCTCTCCATAGCTCAGCTGGCCACACCACCCACGACTTCTCGGACCACAGGTTGAAACCCACCAAACACACTTTTAACACACAATTTTCCTTTTGCATCTCCCCATGCCCAAACACATCCACAAAGCCTCAAAAACTCACATAAATCCATCCAATAATTTTAGCAACTAGAAAAAGACATAAGCAGTCTGACGGCCCGACCAAATTACTAAAATACCCCTAGGGCATACACTGGAAGACCGACGAAAACACAGGCCGTTACAATATTCCCTCCTTTTTATGACTTTCGTCCTCGAAAGTCCTTAAACTGAGCTCAAACCAAAGACAGATATCGCAATCTCATCCCGTTTTCCCCGCTCACAAGCGGCCTCCTCTGAACTCTAACTCCTCCACTGAACTTTTACCAAACGGATCTCACGATTATGCAACGTCTTCGTCTCAAGGACCAGAATACTCACAGGCTTCCTCTCGAAGCTCAAATCCTCAATCGGTTGCAAAGGCTCAAAGTCCACACCGAGCGATGGGTCCGACACATCTTGCCTCACACCGATACATGAGAATATCGCACACGGTGACAATGATGAGAAAAAGCTAACCAATATGCAACTCTCGCCAATCCTCTCGAGAATCTCAAATGGTCCAACAACGGAGACTCCACTTCTCCCGCTTACCAAAACTCAACACAACTCACAACGGCACAACCTTAAAAGCACGCACTGTCCAACCTCAAACTCTAAAACTCGACGCCGAACATCGACGAAACTTTCATGCCTGCTCTGAGCTAACCACAAACGAGCTCAACCTCTTGCACAACACCTGCGGTCAAGCTGCGGCAACACGGGACCCAAAACAACACCGACGGCCACCAACCTTTTCTCACAAAGACTAGAGACTCGCAACACTTACCGTACAATGCCTCAATGGAACCACAAGAATCGACCACGAGAAGCGCTACCCAAGGCAACCTCCTAAAACCACACTTTGGTCTCCATTGCCTAATCACGGAAACACCAACTCGCAACAAGCTCCGAAGGATCTCGGCTCCTCCTCCCAAAAGACCATCGGACAAAAAGGGTGAAAACACTACAGAAGCGCACTCGGCTCATAAGCCTCTAAGAACACTCTCTGAATCACGGTTCGCCCACGCTTTGCCTAGAACAAACCTTTGTTGCCACACCCTAATGGCAACATCTCCAACTGAAATCGACATGCCTCTACTCCATAGAAATGGCATCGCACACCAACCGAGGTGCGAGCTCTAGCTCATGAAGTCAATACTCCAAAAATCCGAACTCACACAACAACCTCAACTAGGTGACGGCTCCCACACGAGAAACTTACAATCCAACAACTTGAGTGCTACGAACTACGAAGCTCAAACAACTACAACCGCATAGCTATGCCAATCCACTCATCTCTAGCTCGACTCAAATCACTAGCTGGGCAAGACAACTTGCAAACAACCAGGCCCCAGAGGGCTCCATCCACTAAACTTATGTAAAGACCCGACCCAAAAAGGGGTTCTAAATGGCCTTTACCCCAATGCATGTATTGAAAATAGAAGACATTATGAAAAACACATTTCGGATTCCAAGTAAAAAGCAGAAAACATTCAACAACCAAAAGAAACATTTCTAAAAGCATGCTCGATCGAGAGATTATTTAAAACATTAAAACATTCCACAAGTACAAATATCTTTGGAATCCATAAAACGTAAGAAAACATCACGGGGCTCTGTGCCCGTCTACATGCATTCAGGGAAACAACAAAAGTCAAGAGTCATAATAAATAAAATGAAATAATCGAGAGATGACAGCGAGGATTCCATGATCACAGCTCCTCCTTGGTCATCCGCCTCGCGCCATGGTTACTGAAAGAAGATAAGTAAGGGTGAGTAACGAATTACTCGATGAAGAATCCCCAACCGGGGTACAATACGATATACATGATCATCTAGAGGATTGTATGCAAGCTATGAGTACAAACACACGTAGCAGAGCACATAGCTTAAGTCCACACTTGGACCTCGGATGCCATCTCGTGGTCTTAGTCCGGAAAAATACCACAACACACTATACGCGCTATACGGGGCGAGTCCCGGCCTCACCGCTCTCTCGTCGATACGATAGGTGCACTAGCTCAAGATCCCGAGGAGCTCTCGATCGGCGCTGTAATGAGCGTAAGCGCGCACCGCATGCTCACGCAAACTACGGGGTGCCGGGTCTAGTGGCAAAGCGCCGAGTTCGGGCCACCATGCCTAACTAAATCTCCGGATCGGTGTCAGCGACATAGGGGTGTGAGACACGGACACGTGAACTATGTCGGCTGTACCACCACTTTTTGAGGCTAAGGAACCCGTCGTGGTAGGCTTACACCGAGAAGCGGTCCTTGCCCTAACAGTGGCAATCAAGGGCTACGGCCGAACACGCCGAGGACGTGTGTCATCGCCGGGGACGAGGCAATGCCAAGTCATCATCCCGACCGTTGGGGCATTTAATACCGCCACCCTCACCCAAGATTGCGGGGCCTACCGGTTGGGATAGCTAATCCCTCACGGGGTCCAAGGACGGAGAATCTGTCTCGAACGTCCTTGCCATAGATGCAAGATACTTTATGCATCGGGCGGATGATTCTATCTACCTCAATTCTAAACCTTAACAATAATAACGATTCAATCAATGCGGTCCAATACGTGCTCATCGGATACAAAGAACCTAGCATGATACTACGAAGCAAGAACAGATATCGAACATGCTAGAATAGAACAACCTAGCATGGGCTAACATGAGAAACAATACAAGAGTTCATGCGATCAGAATTGAGCAGAGCACCTAGGCTAAACATGCTAGTAATCATACACGGGCATACAAAACAACAATCACAAATATACCGCAGAGGTCCACACAACCTCGGTAAGAGATCCTTACCTTGGCCGGGAGGCAACTACACACAAAATCCTACAGCTGCGATCGATCCCGAGCTAGCTAACGGGAACCTAACAAACACAATAGAAATCACCATCATAGCCCTAAAATATAATAAAACAAGCGAGGCTCGGCTCGGGGCACTCACACACGCGACGACGACATTGTATCTTCTTTGCCGCAGGGCTGGTGGTGCGGGCTGGCCTGGCGCTGGGCGGCGCTGGCGCAGCGGCTGTGTGGCATGCACGGTGACTGGCAGGTGGCTGGCGCCGCTGCGGCGCACACGTGACGGCACTGTTGCACTGCGCAGGGCGCTTGCGCGCGCGCGGCGAAAGCGTTCGGGCGGTGGCGCGCGGGCGAGCGGCGCGGCGCAGCGACTTGATGGCGCGGGCGGCGGCGGCGGCTTAAGCGCTTGCATGGCGCGCGCGCGGGCGCTGGCGACCGTCTGCTGCGCGCGAACTCGTGCGACGGCGGCTCGCGCGAATCGGGCGTGGCGATGGATCTGGTTCTGGCGGTGGCGTGTGCGACGGCGATAGCCGACCGACGCGCGTTCGGGCGTCTTTGCTCGGGCAGATCCGGACTGCTGCTGGCGCGCGACCGGCTCGCTGGTGAGATCTGGGCGTGCTGCTCAGGCGGTCTGGCCGGCTGGTGGGCAGATCTGGCGCCTGGGCAGACCTGCAACAACACACACACACACATGGGCACCTCCTCTTACCTTCGGCCAGCAAAACAACCTATCGAGAAGATGAAGAAGATGAATACCTACCTGGAATGATGATGATCGAACCCAAGGAGATGCAAGGATGAAGAATCAGCAAGGCTATGGAGATGGAGAGCTTGGGCGGCCAAGAGGTGTTTTGGAGAAGAAGATGGAATAACCTAATTCTATTTCATTTAACCAAATGCACCAAAACTCCAAAATCCAAGGTTAACTAAGATGTGATGCAGAAAGAGCAACAAGAGCTCTCAATAGCTCAACTGGCCACACCACCCACCTGACTTCTCAGACCACCTGGGTTCGAAACCCACCAAACACACTTTAACACACAATTTTCCTTTTGCATCTCCCCATGCCCAAACACATCCACAAAGCCTCAAAAACTTACATAAATCCATCCAATAATTTTAGCAACTGGAAAAAGACATAAACGGTCCTGACGGCCCGACCAAATTACTAAAATACCCCTAGGGCATACCTGGAAGACCGGGATGAAAACCTGGGTCGTTACAATATTCCCTCCTTTTTATGACTTTCGTCCTCGAAAGTCCTTAAGACTGAAACAACACAGGGATCTGCAATCTCATCCCGTCCTCCCGCTCACGAGCGGCCTCCTTCCGAACTCAGACTCCTTCACTAAACTTTTACCAACGGATCTCACTTCTACGCAACGTCTTCGACTCAAGACCAGAATACTCATAGGCTTCTCCTCGAAGCCCTAAACCCTCAATCAGCTGCAAGGGCTCAAAGTCCACAATGAGCAATGGGTCAGGCACATCTTTGCCCCAACATCGATACATAAAAACACTGTGCACAGCTGTCAACAAACAAACTCAACCCTACAACAAACTGGCCAAACAACTGAACCTTCCAGATTCCAAAACTAAACGGCCTACTCTTACTTCACAAAAGACCAACAAACCTCAAACCTTGACTACAGCCTTAACGAGATACAAACGAACCACCAATCAAGCGATCGATCCAAAAAGACAAACTTCTCCAACTAGAACACGACCACAACACTTAAGCAACCATCTTAAGGAGAAAATCGCGAGCAAGGAACATCCAACATTCCTCTCAAGGAAAACTCGGGAAGCAAGGACTAAACCATCACGCAGACTATCTGCGACACAACACCTTGAGGAAAAGCGGCTCAACGACTTACCAACCAATGCCACGGCACCTGCGTGCCAACTCACTCAAACGCGGCTCTACTAACGCCAACCGGGAACTCACAACAATTAGGAACAAAGCCGAGAAGGGCTTGCTCGTGAGAACTCAACCCAAACTTATAACGAGCAACGCCGCCTCCAAGCTACTACTCAACTCTTAAAATCCAAGCGGCTACTCAAAGGACTTCCCCTTTAAGCCTAAGCCTAACTCATCTTCCAACCGTAAGCTCCACTCCCAAAACCTCACAAGGAAAGCGATAACGACAACCTCAAAGCTTACGGATCACGAGCCACACGAATTCGCAAGACTACCTCGCAAGCTATCACTCGAGGCTGGCCTCCAAGGAGCAACTCAACCACCACAGAGGCTAGAGGAAAGGAAATCTTCAATCCCCAAAGAACCAACAACTTGCAGAACAACTCAACTCTTATCTGGTGGCCTCCGCCCTTGCGGGAACAAACAACTCTTGCTTGCTAACAACACAAAGCAGGAACCCTCTCATTTGGGGTGACCATTTGCGCTACTCGATCGACTACACAACTCGGGAGCTAAGTCGACTCTCGCCAAGCGGGAAACGACTTCCCGGCAAGCAAACTCGAGAGGGGCGAACTCCACACACACGCTCATTTGTCTTGCTCAACCCAAGGCAACAACAACCAACTCTCTTGGAAGCAACACCCAAGAGAAAACTCAACCAATCGGACCACCAAACCGAAACAAACAAAGACTTGCTCAGCTGGCGAGGGAGGGTCAACTCCCAAAACTTACCGACTAGGAACAAGACCTTAGGGCAACGCCCTCGGCTAGAACCGAACTAGCTCTCAAAACAACAAACGAACCAAATCTTGGCCAAACACTCACAAGAGCGCAGAACAACCTTTACTGCAGCCTCTAGAACACCATCCAAGAATCCGCTTAACTGGACAAACGACTACTTCCAAGCAGCCAACAAACTTTTCCTTCAAGCTAGCGCTTCCACCATTAACTTCAAGACCAAGGGAGTAACCTGACAACTCCCCGAAGGGAACGGCTCTTACAAGCAGACAACCAACGGACAGAGAACTACTCATACGCTCCACTGTCTTGCTCCACCGAGCAACAACATCTAATCTCACGAGGCGCAACAAGGGTCCATTTCATTGAACCTCCAAATGCCAAAGCGGGGCAACTCAACATCACGGAAAGCGGGAAAAACAACCAACATGGTACAAACCACTCGCCCCCACGAGCAAAACTAAACTCTAACAACTCCAATCCACACCTTGGTCAACACCAAGCATCAACTTGCCACCACACCGAAACCACTCCGGACTTTACTCCAAACAAACACTAGCTTGCTAGTCTACCAAGACTGCTAGCAACTCCACCGAGGCTACAAACTACACGCCTCCAGCTAGCCAACTGAAACTCACTAGCTGGGCCTGACTGAGCTCTGGAGAGGCTCTCCACAACCTAGGGTTCTTCGGCAACCCTCGACTCACACACTGTCGGCATACGATCTATCAGACAACTGCCTGAACAATCAACTCCAATTTCAAAGCATCCCAACCATGTTGGCCAACTCCAACTCCTTGGGAACCTAGAGGACCCAAAAGCGCTACAGGATGCGTCATCCTCCTACTCAAAACATCGGCCACAACATAACTTCTACTCAAGGAAGGATCCGAACAACTCTCTTAGCCATGACGATCAGAAACCACGCGGCTTAGCTACCACCGCTCTTGTTCGGTTTCCAACTGAACTCCAACCAACGATCAACAAGAAGATCCGCCAACCAAGCTTAGGCCTAACTTAACAAATCTTGCCTAAGCAACAACTTGATACCACGAGCACGGTATCCTTACCACCTCAACCAAAGCCTTACAACAACCACGAGTCCAACTTCTCAAGGAACCGAGCACGAGATCTCCAAAGCAAACCCTACATGGATCTGAACTCTCGCCACGGAACGAACCACACAAAACACACTTGTGTGCACAACTCCCAACCTTCCATTAGAGATCCAAGACTAACAAGCGCTTTTCCACAAAGCAACGATAACTCGGCGGCGATACAAACAATCCAAGGAACACCAAAAGTTCCATCTCTACACGATACTCGAAGCTGAGGCAACCTTGCTCTACCAAAATATAATCATGCCAAACAAAACTTACTTTGTACCAAGCCTCTACCAAGGGTGCTTACCCCTAAGGCATCCAAAACCTCTCGCAAGGCATCAGCTCATCTCGCCTCAAAAGCATCCAACTCGCCTCATAGGCATCCAGCTCATCTGATAAGCATCCAACTCATGGTCCCTCAGCTGGACCGAACTCGCATCTACAATGCTCAACTCTCCTCAGATTTAGGCACTCGAAGGTCGTTGACCGCACTACCAACCCCAAGGAAAATCTCTTGGCCTTAACACTAGCGCGAGACTCACACGCACCAATATTTACCAACCGACAACCTGTTGACTTACTCAACCTCCAGAAACACTGGGAAGAGGCTCCGGCTCCTCTCGAGCATCCTTTCGCTTGTAGTCCATTGACTACCACCGAACTAGCCCTGCCGCACGACCTAAGCGGGTGCAAGCGCCATAAAGCAGATCCAAGGCTAAAGGAGTACGCTGAACTCCGAGCGGCATAGAACCATCCGCTATGCCCAAGCCAAACTCAAGCTGAAACGGACTTAGTGCCAAAGTGGCACACCAACCAATGCACCTCAAGTGCTACTACTACCAAATCCGCATCGAGGAAGCCCAGAACATTAAACAACAAAGAGCTCGCAGGGGGCAAAGATGACCCTTCATCCGCCTCCACCACTAACACGGCAACTTGCCAAACAATCGGGCGACTCGTGGAGACTCGCTAGTCCACCTCTCACAAGGGACTTCCACCACCATCGATGAACCAAAGCAAAGACAGAGGCGGCACACCTCGGCCTCTGAGCGAGCCAGGGGCATCCCACACACGGATGCTAAACTCAAAACTGGCCAACTACTTTACTACTAGCAGCAGTAGGACTTACTAAAACATCGAGCTCTACAGGCATCCATTTGCCAACACGGGCGTCTCCATCAACGCCAACAAACCGATCTGAATAAACTCGCTGATCATGCCCTCCCGGGAACCTCGGGGCTACAAGAGCTCTGGGAAAAAAATGTGAAACAAACTCTGTCACCGGGCTGGGCTATCTGTGCCGGGACTCCTCACTACGCACTACAAATCTGCGCTCGGGTCTCCGCTCTCGATAGCTAAAGACACGCCATCAAATCTCTCACTACTGGAGCACACTCTGCTCAAGGAGTCTCACTATGAGGCGCGCTAGCCTCTACCCCCTCCTCTAGGCAACTCAAGCTGCCGGGGCCAAACGGCATGCGGGCCTAACAACCACCGGACGCGGCTTCAACATCAACACGATCGGTCCAACTCCTCCTCGGTCGGACATGCCAAGCGCCCGCGCTTCTGCAGGTGCGATCAACATACTAGCGACCGCACAAAGCACCTCCACCCTCTCACTAGGGGAAAAGCAGCAATTGGGCCACAAATGGCCAATGGGAGACTAAGCTCGCCTCCCTGGGGACGATGTCCCGGGGCATCCGAATCTATCTGGATACCTCAACAAGCTGCTAGACAAACTGCTCGCACTGCGGGAAAGTTGGCATGATGGCTCACTAAGCCCAAACCAACAACGAGTCAGAACCTGCTCGTCTCCGCTCCACAACACTACACAAGGCATACACAAGATGACAGGTATTGTAAATTCTTAACCCTTTTTCAACAACAAATAGTAAACCTAGGCGCACACGATGATGACCGCTTGAGTCTTGATGATCATGGAAAAAAAACGACCTACAACAAAAGGTCAGTCTACAGAATCTATGACTCTGAGCTCTGATACCATCTGTAACGGCCAAACCCATCGCTAGCCAAGATATTGTCCGCTTTGGCCCACTGGCCTCACGGATTTGTTTCTCCCCCCCATGGGAAAACGCGTCTTGCTAGGGAAAGGTGTCCACACCCTTTATAAGGAGTGCTTCGTTCTCCTTTCCAACCGATGTGGGATTCCCAATGGGTTTCCACCTCCCCTTAGAGGTCAGTCCCGATGGACCGGCGACACCGATCCGATGCACGGCTCGATACCAAATCAGAAGACCCGACCCAAAAAGGGGTTCTAAATGGCCTTTACCCCAATGCATGTATTGAAAATAGAAGACATTATGAAAAACACATTTTGATTCCAAGTAAAAGCAGAAAACATTCAACAACCAAAAGAAACATTTCTAAAAGCATGCTCACGATCGGAGATTATTTAAAACATTAAAACATTCCACAAGTACAAATATCTTTGGAATCCATAAAACGTAAGAAAACATCCTGGGGCTCTGTGCCCGTCTACATGCATTCAGGGGAAACAACAAAAGTCAAGAGTCATAATAAATAAAATGAAATAATCAGAGATGACAGCAGGATTCCATGATCACAGCTCCTCCTTCAGTCATCCTGCCTCGCGCCATGGTTACCTGAAAGATAAGTAAGGGTGAGTAACGAATTACTCAGTAAGAATCCCCAACCGGGGTACAATACGATATACATGATCATCTAGAGGATTGTATGCAAGCTATGAGTACAAACACAGAACAGAGCACATAGCTTAAGTCCACACTTGGACCTCGGATGCCATCTCAGGGTCTTAGTCCGGAAAAATACCACAACACACTATACGCGCTATACGGGAACGAGTCCCGGCCTCAGCCTGTCTACTGTCGATACGATAGGTGCACTAGCTCAAGATCCCGAGGAGCTCTCCGATCGGTATTTGTAATGAGCGTAAGCGCGCGCACCGCATGCCACCGCAAACTCGGGGTGCGGGTCCAGTGGCAAGCCGCCCGGTGTTCGATCACCATGCCTAACTAAATCTCCGGATCGGTGTCACCGACATAGGGTGTGAGACACGGACACGTGAACTATGTCACCTGTACCACCGCACTTTGAGGCTAAGGAACCGGTCGTGGTAGGCTTACACCAGAAGCGGTCCTTGCCCTAACAGTGGCAATCAAGGGCTACGGCCGAACACGCCGAGGACGTGTCGATCGCCGGGGACGAGGCAATGCCAAGTCATCATCCCGACCGTTGGGGCATTTAACGATCGCCACCCTCACCCAAGATTGCGGGGCCTACCGGTTGGGATAGCTAATCCCTCACGGGGTCCAAGGACGGAGAAGCGTCTCGAACGTCCTTGCCATAGATGCAAGATACTTTATGCATCGGGCGGATGATTCTATCTACCTCAATTCTAAACCTTAACAATAATAACGATTCAATCAATGCGGTCCAATACGTGCTCATCGGATACAAAGAACCTAGCATGATACTACGAAGCAAGAACAGATATCGAACATGCTAGAATAGAACAACCTAGCATGGGCTAACATGAGAAACAATACAAGAGTTCATGCCATCAGAATTTGAACGAGCACCTAGGCTAAACATGCTAGTAATCATACACGTGCATACAAAACAACAATCACAAATATACCGCAGGTCCACACAACCTCGGTAAGAGATCCTTACCTTGGCCGGGAGGCAACTACACACAAAATCCTACGCTGCGATCGATCCCGAGCTAGCTAACGGAACCTAACAAACACAATAGAAATCACCATCATAGCCCTAAAATATAATAAAACAATGAGGCTCGGCTCAGGGCACTCACACACGGCACGATGACACAGTGGCCGAAGTGCCTGGCCGCTGTCTTGGTGCTGGCCGTGGCGCTGGGCAAAGGGCTGGGAGCGGCTGCGCTGGGCGACACGGGCAGGCTGGCGCTGGCCGCTGCTGTGGCACGGCACGGCACGGCACGCGGTTACCAGACGGCAGGACGCCATGTGCGCTGGCGAAGCGCTCGGGCGGCGAAGCGCGGCGGCGCGCGCGTGCGGCGCGACGCGGACGCGCTGGCGCTGCGGCGCAAGCGAGCAGCTTTGAGCGGCGGCGCGCGGCGCTGGCGATCTCGCTCGCCGCTGTATGACCCGTGCGCGACGGCGCGGGCTGCGCGCGAAGCCGGGCGTCGCGATGGATCGGGTCTGGCGGCGGCTGGTGTGCGCGGCGGCGACAGCCGACCGACGCGTGCTCGGGCGTCTTTGCTCGGGCAGATCCGATCGCTTCTGGCGCGCGACCGCCATTGGTGAGATCGGGCGTCCGCTTTCAGTGATCTGGCTGGTGGTGGGCGATCTGGCGCTGGCGGACACCGCAACAACACACACACACACATGGGCACCTCCTCTTACCTTCGGCCGGCAGAAACAACCTATCGAGAAGATGAAGAAGATGAATACCTACCGGAATGATGATGATCGAACCCAAGGAGATGCAAGGATGAAGAATCAGCAAGGCTATGGAGATGGAGAGCTTGGGCGGCCAAGAGGTGTTTTGGAGAAGAAGATGGAATAACCTAATTCTATTTCATTTAACCAAATGCACCAAAACTCCAAAATCCAAGGTTAACTAAGATGTGATGCAGAAAGAGCAACAAGAGCTCTCAATAGCTCAACTGGCCACACCACCCACCTGACTTCTCAGACCACCTGGGTTCGAAACCCTCCAAACACACTTTAACACACAATTTTCCTTTTGCATCTCCCCATGCCCAAACACATCCACAAAGCCTCAAAAACTTACATAAATCCATCCAATAATTTTAGCAAATCGAAAGAGATAAAGCGGTCCTGACGGCCCGACCAAATTACTAAAATACCCCTAGGGCATACCTGGAAGACCGGGATGAAAACCTGGGTCGTTACAACTTACCTCCATGCAAACAACGGAACAAAGCTCGCCTCAAATATGAAACACATCTCACAAGTCCAAACGATAACACATACAGGCTTAACCCTCAAGCTTAGGCTTAATGCACCTTCCCACCGAAACTTCATAACGGAACTCCACTACACCGGTCAACACCAACTACCAAGAACAAGAATACCAACAATGGTGGCAGAGTGCAAGCTACACTAGCCGACAAGGATCCTCGATAAGTCCAGACCCTAATCCAGCCACAATGGTGCAACCTCAACCCACAACTGATACAAAGGAGATCTTCCACTACAAAGGTGCAACATCTTCCATGCCAACACACAAAATCTTAACCAACTAGGCCAAACACTCATAAGAGGCAGGACAACCTTTACTGCAGCCTCTAGAACACCCTCCAAGAATCCGCTTAACTGGACAAACGACTACTTCCAAGCAGCCAACAAACGTTTCCTTCAAGCTAGCGCTTCCACCATTAACTCCAAGACCAAGGGAGTAACCTGACAACTCCCCGAAGGAAACGGCTCCTACAAGCAGACAACCAACGGACAGAGAACTCACATACGCGCCACCTGTCTTGCTCCATCAGAGCAACAACATCTAATCTCACGGGGGCACAACAAGGGTCCATCTCGGATGAACCTCCAAATGCCAAACGGGCAACTCAACATCCCGAAACAGGAAAAACTACCAACATGGCACAAACCACTCGCCCCCCCACGAGCAAAACTAAACTCTAGCAACTTCAATCCACACTTGGTCAACACCAAGCATCAACTTGCCACCACACCGAAACCACTCCGGACTTTACTCCAAATAAACACTAGCTTGCTAGTCTACCAAGATCGCTAGCAACTCCACCGAGGCTACAAACTACACGCCCAGCGGCTAGCCAAGCTGAAACTCACTAGCTGGGCTCTGACCGAGCTGGAGAGGCTCTCCACGACCTAGGGTTCTTCGGCAACCCTCGACACACACACCGCTTAGGCATACGAGATCTAATGCAGACAACCGCTGAACAAACAACTCCAATTTCAAAGATCCCAACCATGTTGGCCAACTCCAACTCCTTGGGAACCTAGAGGACCCAAACGCTACATGAATCGCGTCATCCTCCTACTCAAAGCATCAGCCACAACATAACTTCTACCCAAGGAAGGATCCGAACAACTCTCTTAGCCATGCCGATCAGAAACCACGCGGCTTAGCTACCACCGCTCTTGTTCAGTTTCCAACTGAACTCCAACCAACGATCAACAAGAAGATCCGCCAACCAAGCTTAGGCCCAACTTAACAAATCTTGCCTAAGCAACAACTTGATACCACGAGCAATCGTATCCTTACCACCTCAACCCAAGCCTTACAACAACCACGGAGTCCAACTTCTCAAGGCACCGAGCACGAGATCTCCAAAGCAAACCCTACATGGATCTCAAACTCTCGCCACGGAACGAACCACACAAAACACACTTGTGTGCACAACTCCCAACCTTCCTTTAGAGATCCAAGACTAACAAGCGCTTTTCCACAAAGCAACGATAACTCCTGGCAATGATACAAACAATCCAAGGAACACCAAAAGTTCCATCTTCACACGATACTCAAGCAAAGTGGCAACCTTGCTCGCTAAAACATAACGACGCCTAAACCGAACTTACTTTATACCAAGACTCTACCAAGTGCGCTTACACATAAGGCGTCCTACTCATCTCATAGGCATCCAACTCATCTCATAAGCATCCAACTCATCTCGAGAGCATCCAACTCATCTCACGGGCATCCAACTCATGGTCCCCTCTTTGGACCGAACTCGCATCTACAATGCTCACTCAACTCAAAGTTTAGGCACCCGAAGGTAGTGGACCGCACTACCAACCACAAAGATCTCTTGGCCTTAGCACTAGCGTGAGACTCACACGCACTAACACTTACCGCCGCCAACCCTCTTTGACTTACTCGACCCCAAGAACACCGGGAAGAGGCTCTCCACTCCTCTCGAACATCCTTTCACTTGTGGTCCTTCAACTACCACCGAACTAGCCCTCTTGCACGACCTAAACAAGTGCATTTTCCATAAATGGATTCAATGGCTAAAGAAGTGTCTTTGAACTCCGGACGGCATAGAACCATCGCTATGCCAAGCCAAACTCAAGCTGAACTGGACTTAGTGCCAAAGTGGCACACCAACCAATGCACCTCAAGTGCTACTACTACCAAATCCACATCCGAGGAAGCGGGTCGTTAAACAACAACAGCTCGCAAGGGGGCAAAGATGACCCTTCATCCGCCTCAAGCCACTAACACGGCAACTTGCCAAACAATCGGGCGATGGTGGAGACTCTGCTAGACCACCTCTCACAAGGGACTTCCACCACCATCCGATGAACCAAACAAAGACAGAAGGCGGCACACCTCGGCCTTTGAGCAATGCAGGGCATCCCACACACGGATGCTAAACTCAAACTCGGCCAACTACTTTACTACTATCAGAGGACTTACTAAAACATCGAGCTCTACAGGCATCCATTTGCCAACCCAGGCGTCTCCAACAACGCCAACAAACTCATCCGAATAAACCTCACGATCATGCCCTCCCGAGAACCTCCGGGGCTACAAGAGCTACGGGGGAAAAATGTGAAACAGACTGCCACCGGGCTAATCGTGTGCCGGGACTCCTCACTACGCGCTACAAAGCGCGCACGGGTCTCCGCTCTCGATAGCTAAAGACACGCCATCGGATCTCTCATGGTGGAGCACACTCGCTCAAGGAGTCTCACTCGAGGCGCCGCTAGCCTCTACCCCCTCCTCCGTGCAACTCAGCTGCCGGGGCCAAACCGCATGCGGGCCTAACAACCACGGACGCGGCCTCAACATCAACACGAACGGTCCAACTTCTCGGTCGGACATGCCAAGCGCCCCGCTCCTGCTCGGGTGCGATCAACATATTGGCGACCGCACGAAGCACCTCCACCCTCTCACTAGGGGAAAAGCGCAAGAATCGGGCCACAAATGGCCAACGGGAGTCTAAGTTGTGCCTCCCTCTCGAACGATGTCCTGGGGCATCCGAATCTATCTGGATACCTCAACAAGTCGCTAAACAAACCGCCGCGATCGCTGAAAGTTGGCATGATGGCTCACTAAGCCCAAACCAACAACGAGTCGAGAACACGCTTTCGTCTCCGCTCCACAACACTACACAAGGCACACACAAGATGACAGTATTGTAAATTCTTAACCCTTTTTCTTTCTAAAACAATAAACCTAGGCGCACTGATGGTCGTCTGAGTCTTTGGTGATCATGGAAGGATGACCTACAACAAAAGGTCGATCCACAGAATCTATGACTCTGAGCTCGATACCAATCAGTAAAGACCCGACCCAAAAGGGGCTCTAAATAGGCCTTTACCCCAATGCATGCATTTAAAGGAAAGGATAATATGCAAATAAGTTTTGATTCCCAATTAAAACAAAACAATCAAGGTTCAATCAGAAATCAATATAGTTTCTTTGAAAAACTCGTCCCTGTCTCCAAGCACTGTTTCAAGGCAAATACATTTCCAAAACGTACACTCGATCAGAGATTTATTAAAACATTTGAAACATCCTCAAATTCAATAAAGCGGGAATCCACAAAATCATTGAGAAAACATCCTAGGGCTCGTGCGCGCCACATGCATTCAGGGGAAAATGAAAGACAAGAGTCATAGAAATAAAAAGTCGAGACGACAAAGACGCTCCCATGATCATAGCTCCTCCTTCAACCACCATCCCGCCTCGCGCCATGGTTACCGAAAGATAAGTAAGGGTGAGTAACGAATTACTCAGTAAGAATCCCCAACCGGGGTACAATACGATGCACATGGTCATCTAGATGAGTGTATGCAAGCTATGAATATAAACACATAATAGAGCACATAGCTTAAGTCCACACTTGGACCTCGGATGCCAACTCGTGGTCTTAGTCGGAATAATCCACACCACACAATACGCCCTATACGAGAACCAAGTCTCGGCCTCACCTGTCTCACCGTCGTCACGAAAGGTACACTAGCTCAAGATCCCGAGGATCTCTCGGTCGTGGCGTTGTAATGAGCGTAAGCATGCACCGCCTGCGGCTCGCAGAACTACTATGGGGTGCCGGTCTAGTGGCAAGCCGCCCATGTCCGATCACCACGCCTAACTAAATCTCTCGGATCGGTGTCACCGACATAGGGGTGTGAGACACGGACACGTGAACTATGTCGGCTGAACCACCGCACCGAGGCTAAGGAACCGGCCGTGATAGGCTTACACCAGAAGCGGTCCTTGCCCTAACAGTGGCAATCAAGGGCTACGGCCGAACACGCCGAGGACGCGCCGATCCGTCGGGACGAGGCAATGCCAAGTCATCATCCCGACCGTTGGGGCATTAATGACCGCCACCCTCACCCAAGATTGTAGGGCTCACTGGTCGGGTTAGCTAAACCCTAACGGGGTCGAGGACGGAGAAGCGTCTCGACGCCCCCGCCATGGATGCAAGATACTTTATGCATCGGGCCGGATGATGCTACCTACCTACACTTTAACCTATCATATCAATAACATACAATCCAATACAATCCAAAACGTGCTCAACAGATACAACGAACCTAGCATGGTACTACGAAGCAAGAAACAGATATGAGCATGCTAGAACGGAACAACCTAGCATGGGCTAACATGAGAGAACAACATACGAAGTCATGCTAGTCGAGAATTGTAAGCAGAGCACCTAAACTATACATGCTTGATAATCACAAAAAACATACAAACAACAATCACATAGAACATCGCAGAGGTCCACACAACTCCGGTAAGAAATCCTTACCTTGGCGGGAGGCAACTACACACAAAATCCTACGCCGCGATCGATCCCGAGCTAGCTAACGAGAACCTAACAAACACAATAGAAATCACAATCATAGCCCTAAAATATAATAAAACAAGCAGCTCGGCTCGGGGCACTCACACGGCACGATTTAAACGGCCGAAAAGTGAAAGCCTTGGCAAAGCCGGTGTACTGGCCGGGGCGCTGAAATTTGGCGCGGCTGAAGCGCGGCTGGGCGACATGCGCTGAGCACGACGGGCGAAGGCGCGCTGGCGCTGGGCGAAGGGCCGAGCACGAAGCGAGCGCTCTGGCGTGCGGGCGAGCGGGCGAGAGCGGCGCGCGGACACGGCGATCGCTGCGCTGCGCATGCGAATCGGCAGTGACGGCGGGCGCGCGAGGATCGGGCGTCGCGATGGACGGATCTGGGCGGCTTTGGTGTGCGGCGGCGCGAGTGGCTGGACCGACGCGCTTCGGGCGTCTTTGCCGCCGGCAGATTCTGAACGGCTTGGCGCGCGCGCGAGGCTCATCAGTGCGATCTAGGCGATGGCTTCCCTCGGCCGCGACACGGCTCGCGACAAGCGATCTGGCGATCCTCGGCCGGATCTCGTGCAACGGCTGGTCGAGGGCGTCTGCGGCGGCAAGGCGAGGGCTACGACAGCCGGATCCGGGCGACGGTGGATCTCTGGCCTGGCGCCGGGCGGATCTCGCATTGGGGAGGCGGCTTGTGCGGCAAAGTGAGGTGTTGGAGAAGAAATGCAAACCTAGCTTCCTTTCTCTTTTAACCAAATACAACAAAACTCCAAAACCCAAGGCTAACCATAAAATGACCGGAAGGAGCAACAAGAGCTCTCCATAGCTCAACCGCCACACCACCCACGACTTCTCGGACCACCGGGTTGAAACCCACCAAACACACTTTTAACACACAATTTTCCTTTTGCATCTCCCCATGCCCAAACACATCCACAAAGCCTCAAAAACTCACATAAATCCATCCAATAATTTTAGCAACTAGAAAAAGACATAAACGGTCCTGACGGCCCGACCAAATTACTAAAATACCCCTAGGGCATACCTGGAAGACCGGGACGAAAACCTGGGCCGTTATAGTTTAAGATCCAACTAGCATAAAGATAATAAAGTATTACAGTCATACAAAATAGTTAAACGAACAGGAGTGTAACTGTCCAATTTTCAGAGTTCAGTTTCAAGAATTGTTCCGGTTAGTTTATGAGATTTGGGAGTTTTCTTTATAAATAAAAATAAAGAGAAATTTATTTAGGCCTTGGTGGGTTTTGAAACCAAGATCTCGTACGTGGAGGTGGTGTAGCTTAAAAGAAATTAAAAGGAATTAAAGTGCTTCCATTGGGATTTGAACCCTTGACCTAAGGGGTTTGGAGGCTTGGATTAAATGAGTTCAATAAGGGTAAAAAGGTTGTTCCCGCTACGATTCGAAGGGGGAAACCACATGGAAGGGAATCGCCTAACCTATTTAGGAAAAGGAAAAGAAATCATTTCTTTTTTTTCTTCAAGAACTCCTCTCCTCTTTACCGTTTCTCCAACAACCGAGAGAATCAGTTGAGGATAGCCCTTCTGCCGACATGAGTGTGTGTGTGTGTTTGCCGCCCAGCCTAGACCAGCCTTTCCTCGCCCGCACGTTGCCGCTAGCCCCAACGCCGCACGTTGCCACCAGCCGGTTGAAAGAGCCTTGCCGCATCCCACTAGTGAAGTCGCACTAGCGATCCGCACCATCGCCCAATCGCTGACCCGTGACCGCCGCAACACAGCCGCCTTCACGCTAGGTCGCCCACACGACGCCGCACCACAGTGACATGCACCGCAGCCCGCGCGCCAGTGCCTAGCAGCAGCGCAGTAGTAGCTCCTCACTCCCAGCCACCCTTGCTCGCGCCAGCGCACAACAGCCCCATGCCCCTGCTGCTTGCTACCGCACGCCTCAGCCCGCTCTCTGTCGAGCCCCTTGCACACGCCACCAGCTTGGCAGCGACACTGCCTCTCTCGAGCAGTAGTGTCTTCGTGTGTTTTTGGGTAACGTTTCCTCGAGCTGCTGCCTAGTTGTTTGGTTATTCAATTAGGGGACTGTTCTAAATTAGATTAGTTTATAATTTGTATTTGCTTGTGCTTGTTCTTGCTAGGTGTGTTTGTTTGTGGATTGACAGCTTTAGGATTTTCCTTTCGTTGTACTTTCTTGCCTACCAATCTAGGTAAGGATTTCTTACCGGGATTGTGTGGACTCTGCGATTACTTTAATGGCACGTTGATATCTTGTAATTGTTTATGAGCATTCTAGTGGATAGGATTCTTGTTCCTGACTTACTGGCATGTTTGTTGTCTTGTTCATGTTAGCTCCATGCTAGGGTTTTTCTTACTCTGGCATATCCGTGTTTCCTGTTCATATTCTATAGAGCCATGCTATGATTATGTTGCTGTTGAATATTGCCTGGTGGATCTGTTAGCTTGTGATCCTGAATTTAGGATATTGTTAGGGGTTACTAGTTTAGGTCTCGCATGGGTAAGACCCCGATGGGCACCAATGCGTTGCTAGTGTATGTAAGTTCCCGATAGGCCTCACACTGTTGGCATTATGTGTAAGACCCCGATAGGCATCATAGTGCAGCTAGAGAGTGTAAGACCCCGATGGGCATCTTCGTATTCCTAGCAGGAGTAAGACCCCGATGGGCATCCTTATGTTCAAGTCGGTATAAGAACCCGATGGTCATCCTTGAGTGCAGATTGAGTAAGACCCCGATGGGCATCATTGTGACTGGTATGTGTAAATGGGCATCATCGTGTCTGGTATGTGTAAGACCCCGATGGGCACATTGTGTCTGGTATGTGTAAGACCCCGATGGGCATCATCGTGTCCCAGATTGTGAAAGACCCCGATGGGCATCACGGTGTAAAACCAAATGTAGGTTATAGTTGTAAGTCCCGAAGGGCAGCTCGGTAAGTCCTTGAATAGGCAAGTTCTAGGAGTGACGGTTAGCCTAAACCAAGTTGATTTCTCTGTGTTAGTGTATGGTTGCATGTATCTGTGTGCTAGATGATTTGTTTTCGCATTGTACCCCGGTTGGGGATTCTTACTGAGTGACTCGTTGCTCACCCTTACTTTTCTGTGGTTTTCCTCTAGGTAACTTGGGACCAAGACTGGATGGCTAGGAGGAGGCTATAGGATGATCATGGACAGTTATTACTCTGAGTCTTGTTTTGTCCTTTTCTTAACTTTTATGCATGTAGACAGGGCATGGAGCCCTTAGGTTGATTTCGATGTATTTCTGGAGGTTAATGTATATGTTTTTGTTGAATTTGTTCTGGATGTTTGAATTTGCAATAAAATGAAACTCTGGCTAGGGTTGGATTTGCTAAATGTTTTGACAGGTGCTTGGAAATAGGTACAAGTCCAAATTCTTGAAATTTCACTGAATGTTTTATTGATTTAGAGTTTTATAATTCTGCATTTGTGATTTCAAGTTTTATTACATTCATAAGAGGTTAAAGACCTAGGTTTAGGACCCTATTCGGGTTGGGTCTTTATAGTTGGTATCAGAGCTAAGAGTCAAAGATTTTTTAGACTGACCTACAGTTGTAGGTTTTTTTTCCATGATCATCAGCGCTCCAACAGCCATCAGGTACGTTCTTAAGTTTAATGTTTAAAGGTTAAGAATTACAATACTATTTTGCATCTAGTATGTGCATGGCTTCTTGTTTGTAGAGCGGGGACGAGCAGGTTCTGACTCGTTGTTGGTTTGGGTGTAGATCGCCAGCATGCCGATTACTCGTAGAGGGCAAGGAGGCTCGAAGACGACCAACCAGGGAATTCTTATTGATTCCGACACAGGAGGGACGTCGTCCCAAGTTGAGGCTGATAATAGGCCACATGTACATCCTACTGCTAATTTTCCTGGAGAGGGCGTGGAGGCAACTGAGCCTCAAGAGACTTCTCCTAGAGTAGCGTTTTCCGAGTCCATGAGGGCTCTGTTGGTTGGTCTGCTAGCTGATCAAAGAGCTGAACAGAGAGCTGAGACGCAGGTTTTTAGCTGCGCAGAGGGAAGAGTCCCGTCTTCAGATAGAGCAGATGACACAGTTGGTTCGACAGAGAATCGCAGTGCTGCCAGCATCGCTAGCTCCACGAGAGCCGATTGTGATTGAGACTGATGAGGCAGAAGGTGCAGAGGATCTGGGCAAATGGCTAAAGTATTTTGTCAAGTGGAAGCCCGAGGAATTCAGTGCCCCTAGAGATCCGTTATTAGCAGGCAGGTGGATTATTGAGCTGGAGTACACCTTCAAGGTGATGGCATGTCCTGAGGTATAGTGAGTCCGTTCTGCAGCTCATGTTTTAGCTGGTACAACTAGATGGTGGTGGGAGTCCATTTTAAGTGAGAGACTGACTGGGTCTCCACCTGACACCTAGGATTTCTTCAAGGCCGAGTTCAAGACAAAGTTTATCAGTGAAGAAGCCCAAGAGAAGATGATTGAGTTGTTTTCAAATTTAAAGCAGGGATCTGATACGATCTAGGTTTATGAGAGGAAGTTTTTGGAGTACGGATATTTCTCTCCTCAGCAGATCGCTACTCCTGAGCTAAAAATCAGGAAGTTTATCGCAGGTTTGAGACAGGGAGTGTCTCAGGATGTTTGAGCACAGGCCCCAGATACGTTTGCCAAGGCTGTACAGTTGGCAACAATTTACGATGGGAAGTACCCTCGAGAGTAGGTTGTTAGTGCTCTTGTGCAGGAGGCCCCAATATGTTCTGGCAAGAAAAGGAAGTTTGACTCAGAAAGCGATAACCGAGCGGGCGGTCAGCGCTGCCAGGGTTCCTATCAGGGGAAAGCCCAGCACAGAAACCAGAACGTTGATCAGTCTTGCCAGCAGGGAGGATGGAAGCCGCATTGGGGTCCTTGTGGAGGTAATCCTAGGGCATGTTTTAACTGTGGAAAGGAAGGGCATCAGGCCCAATTTTGCAAGCAGAAAGCAGTAGTAGCACAGCCAGTCCAGCAGCAGGGGCGAGTGTATGCTACCACTCGCTTGGAGGCTGAGCGAACCGATGCCGCAGTGGCAGGTACACTCCTAGTTCTTGATCACCTTGTTTTTGTGTTGTTTGATTCAGGTTCCACCCATTCTTTTGTTTCTGCTGTGTTTGCTGAGCATGCTTGTATGAATTTAGAGCCCCTAGGAATCGAGTTATCTGTTGCAACTCCTTCGGGAGTTAGTATGCTAGCTAGTAAAAAAGTAAAGGATGATCGGGTATAGATATCCGATGAGTCTCTTCAGGTTACCCTCATAGTGTTGGCTATGAGCGGTTTTGATGTGCTTCTCGGCTTGGAGTGGTTAGCTAATAACCACGCGATGATTGATTGTCGCCGGAAGGAAGTAGTGTTCAGCCCGCCGAGCAGGCCTAGTTTTAAGTTCTAAGGTGTCCAGGGCAGAGTGTGTCCGCCAATGATTTCGGCAGTTAAGGCCCAGCGTTTGATAGCTCGAGGAGCTCGGGGCTTCTTAGCCAAGTTGTCTGAAGAGAGCCATGATCAGTTATCTATAGAGCAAGTGCCCGTCGTGCAAGAGTTTTCAGACGTGTTTCCTGAAGAGTTGCTGGCTTGCTGCCAAAGAGAGAGGTGGACTTCACAATAGAGCTTGAGCCAAGAACCCTCCCTATCTCAAAAGCTCCTTACCGCATGGCGCTAGCTGAATTGAAAGAGCTAAAGGAGCAGTTGCAAGAGATGCTTAACAGAGGATTCATTAGACCGAGTGTGTCCCCGTGGGGAGCACCTGTGCTGTTTGTTAAGAAGAATGATGGTTTGATGCGTCTGTGCATTGATTATAGGGAGCTGAATAAAGTAACAATCAAGAATAAGTATCCACTGCCACGTATTGATGACCTGTTTGACCAGCTCCAGGGAGCTTGTGTGTTTTCAAAGATTGACTTGAGGTCAGGCTATCATCAGTTGAGGATCTGGGATGCAGATATCCCCAAAACAACATTCAAGTCGAGGTATGGTCATTATGAGTTCATGGTCATGTCTTTCGGACTGACGAAAGCCCCGGCTGCATTTATGGATATGATGGATAGAGTGTTCAAGGCATTCTTGGATCGCTTTGTCATCGTATTCATAGATGACATTTTTATTTATTCAAAGTCTAAGGAAGACCATGCTTCGCACCTAAGACAGATTTTGACAGCCTTAAGAGAGAACCAGCTTTATGCAAAATTTTCTAAGTGTGATTTTTGGCTTGAGGAAGTAGCTTTCCTTGGACACGTTGTGTCCAAGAAGGGAGTTGTTGTGGACCCCTAAAAAATAGAAGCAGTTAGTTAGTGGACCAGACCTACCACGATATCTAAGATTCATAGTTTTCTGGGTTTGGCAGGTTATTACCGTCGCTTCGTTCAGGATTTTTCTGCTATAGCTTCACCGCTTACTCGTTTGACTAGGAAGAGCGTCGATTTCATTTGGATAAGAAGTGCGACGAGAGTTTTGCTAAGCTGAAGTACAGTTTGACGTCCGCACCAGTGTTGGCTGTTCTAGAGGGAACAGGACGTTTCGTGGTGTACAGTTATGCCAGCAAGTTCGGTTTGGGTTTCGATCTGATGCAGCACGGTAAAGTAATAGCATTCGAGACAGTTGAAATCGTACAAGTAGAATTACCCGACTCATGATATGGAGTTGGCAGCCGTTGTCTTTGCACTTAAGATTTGGAGGCATTACTTGTATGGTGAAAAGATACAGCTGTTTACAGATCACGAAAGCTTCAAGTATTTCTTTACCCAGAAAGAACTGATCATGAGACAGAGAAGGTGGTTGGAATTAGTAAAGGATTACGATTGTGAGATCCTGTATCACCCTGGAAAAGAAAATGTCGTGGCAGAAGAACTGAGTAGGAAGACCTCGCATTCAGTGGCATTGTCGAACCCCAAGAGTTATATAAGAAATATCTTGAGAGAGCTGGTATAATAGTGATGTTAGGGGAGGTTACCGCCAGGGTAGCCTAGTTGACCATCTAGCCTTCGATAAAGCAAAGGATTATCGACGGCCAGTTGAATGATCCTAAGTTAAAGAGTTTGCACTAAAGAGTCCAGGTCGATGGTGACTTCGATTTTGTGCTCTCACCAGATGGTGGCTTGAGGTATAAGGGTCGGGTTTGTGTCCAACCGATGCTAGTATCCGTACAGAGTTGTTGACCGAGGCTCACACTTCGCCTTTTGTATGGCATCCAGGAGGTAACAAAATGTATCAAGATCTTAGGCAGACTTTTTGGTGGATGGGGATGAAGAGAGAGATTGGCCAGTTTGTAAGTCGGTGTCTCACGTGTCAGCAAGTGAAGACACCTAGGAAGAAACCAGCAGGTCTATTGCAGCAGCTCAGTGTACCACAATGGAAATGGGAAGAAATTACCATGGACTTTATTTTGGTCTGCCCAGGACTCCGAGAGGTTATACTCAAATTTGGGTGATCGTTGACAGATTGACCAAGTGTGCGCACTTCGTCCTCAGTAGAATAAATTATACCGTGCAGTAGTGGGCACAGTTGTTCCTTGAGCAGATAGTTAGGTACCATGGGGTGCCAGTTATGATCATCTCTGACTGGGATTCTCGTTTTACGTCTCAGTTTTGGAGAGCCCTTCAGGCAGGTTTGAGTACTGAGTACAACTACAGTACAACTTTTCACCTGCAGATCGATGGTTAGACTGAACGTGTGAATCAGATCCTAGAGGATATGTTGTGAGCCTGTGTGTTGGATTTTCCGGGCAGTTGGGACCAGTACTTGTATTTGATGGAATTTGCCTACAACAACAGTTATCAGTCGACCATTCAGATGGCACCGTTTGAGGCGTTGTATGGTAAGCGTTGCAGATCTCCAGTTTTCTGGGAAGAGGTTGGGGATAGACAGGTTTTGGGTCCAAAGTTGCTCCAGTTGACCAATGAGGCAGTTCAGAAGATCAGGGCTTGTATGTTGACCGCTCAGAGAAGGCAGAAAAGCTACACCGATGTTAGGTGTAGAGATTTAGAGTTTGAGGTGGGTCAGCATGTTTTCCTTAAGGTAACACCGATGCGTGGGGTTCTGAGGTTTGGTAAGCGGGGAAAGCTGAGCCCCAGGTTTGTTGGACCATTCGAGATCCTTGAGAGGATTGGAGTTGTAGCTTATCGGTTAGCTTTGCCGCCGTCCTTGGATGCAGTGCATAGTGTGTTTCACGTTTCGATACTCCGCCAGTATGTGGCAGACCCTTCGCACATTGTGGATTTTGAGCCATTAAAGCTGAACAGTGACCAGTGCTTTGAGGAGAAGCCTACAAAAATCTTAGTTGTTGAGTAAAAGGTTTTGAGGAACCGAGCCATTGATTTAGTGAAAGTACAGTGGCAAAATCAGAAAGTTGAGGAAGCAACTTGGGAGTTGGAAGGAGAAATGAGAAGAAACTACACAGAGTTATTCTAAGACAACGACTTCCAAGGTTGAAAGTCTTCTAAGGAGGGACTATTGTAACGACCCAGTTTTCAGAGTTCAGTTTCAGGAATTGTTCCGGTTAGTTTATGAGGTTTGGGAGTTTGCTTTGTAAATAAAAATAAAGAGAAATTTATTTCGAATTTGGTGGGTTTCGAACCCAAGATCTCGTATGTGGAGGTGGTGTAGCTTAAAAGAAATAAAAAAGAATTAAAGTGCTTCCATTGGGATTTGAACCCTTGACCTAAGGGGTTTTGAGGCTTGGATTAAATAAGTTCAATAAGGGTAAAAAGGTTGTTCCCGCTACGATTCGAAAGGGGAAAGCACAGGGAAGAGAATCGCCTAACCTATTTAGGAAAAGGAAAAGAAATCATTTCTTTTTTTTCTTCAAGAACTCCTCTCCTCTTTACCGTTTCTCCAAGAACCGAGAGGACCAGTTGAGGATAGCCCTTCTGCCGACATGAGTGTGTGTGTGTGTGTGTGTTTGCCGCCCAGCGTAGACCAGCCTTTCCTCACCCGCACGTTGCCGTCAGCCCCAATGCCGCACGTTGCCCCCAGCCCCAGCACCGCACGCTGCCACCAGCCCGTTGACAAAGCCTTGCCGTGTCGCACTGGGGCCGATCCGCGACGATCACCCTTCGCTCGCGCGCGGATCGCGCGCAAAGACAACAGCCTTTGCGCCGGTCGCTCGCGGCGAAGCGCGCGCGCACGTGCAGTGCAACGCAGCTCTTGTCTCGCCTTCGCATCCGCGCGCCCGTGCCTAGCCACAGCGCAACAGCAGCTCTTCGTGCCCAATCGCCCATGCCTGTGCCAATGCACATCAGCCCCGTGCCCCTGCTTCTTGTTGCTGCATGCCTCAGCCCGCTCTCTACCGAGCCCCTTGCACGTGCCAGAAGCTTGGCCACGACACAGCCTCTCCCAAGCAGCCATGTCTTCGTGTATTTTTGGGTAACGTTTCCTTGAGCTGCTGCCTAGTTGTTTGGTTATTCGATTAGGGGACTGTTCTAAATTAGATTAGTTTATAATTTATATTTTCTTGTGCTTGTTTTTACTAGGTGTGTTTGGTTGTGAATTGACAGCTTTAGGATTTTCCTTTCGTTGTGCTTGCTTGCCTTCCAATCCAGGTAAGGATTTCTTACTAGGGTTGTGTGGACTCTGCGATTACTTTAATGGCACGTTGATATCTTGTAATTGTTTATGAGCATTCTAGTGGATAGGATTCTTGTTCCTGACTTACTGGCATGTTTGTTGTCTTGTTCATGTTAGCTCCATTCTAGGGTTTTTCTTACTCTGACATATCCGTGTTTCATGTTCATATTCTGTAGAGCCATGCTAGAATTGTGTTGCTGTTGAATATTGCATGGTCGATCTGTTTGCTTGTGATCCTGAATTGCTAGTGTATGTAAGTCCCCGATGGGCATCACACTGTTGGCAATATGTGTAAGACCTTGATGGGCATCATAGTTCAGCTAGGGAGTGTATGACCTCGATGGGCATCATAGTGTTCCTAGCAGGAGTAAGACCCGATGGGCATCATTGTGACTGGTATGTGTAAGACCCCGATGGGCATCATTCTGTCTAGTATGTGTAAGAACCCGATGGGCATCATTGTGTTCGGTATGTGTAAGACCCCAATGGGCATCATCGTGTCCCAGATTGTGTAAGACCTCGATGGGCATCACGGTGTAAAACCGAATGTAGGTTATAGTTATAAGTCCCAAAGGGCAGCTCGGTAAGTCCTTGAATAGGCAAGTTCTAGGAGTGACGGTTAGCCTAAACCAAGTTGATTTCTCTGTGTTAGTGTATGGTTGCATGTATCTGTGTGCTAGATGATTTATTTTCGTATTGTACCCCAGTTGGGGATTCTTACTGAGCGACTCGTTGCTCACCCTTACTTTTCGGTGGTTTTCCATCAGGTAACTTGGGACCAAGACTGGATGGCTAGGAGGAGGCTACTGGATGATCATGGACAGTTGTTACTCTGAGTCTTATTTTGTCCTTTTCTTAACTTTTTATGCATGTAGATAGGGCACGGAGCCCTTAGGTGGATTTCGATGTATTTCCGGAGGTTAATGTATTTGTTTTTGTTGAATTTGTTCTAGATGTTTCAATTTGCAATAAAAAGAAACTCTGGCCAGGGTTGGATTTGATAAATGTTTTGACTGGTGCTTGGAAACAGGGACAGGTCCAAATTCTTGAAATTTCATTAAATGTTTTATTGATTTAGAGTTTTATAATTCCGCATTTGTGATTTCGAGTTCTATTACATGCATAAGAGGTTAAAGACCTAGGTTTAGGATCCTATTCGGATCGGGTCTTTACAAGGAGGATTCATCATCAATGTACAATATTCTAAGTGTCAAGCCCTAACAAACAGAACTAACACAATCACGACATTCAAGACGCATGGTATACAAAACAAATCATAGGATCCAGACAACCTGCACAAGCCTATCCACTAACAATATAATATCATCAAACATCCTACACAAGCCTATCCACTAATTTTTTTTAATATAAACAGACAACCTATACAAGCCTATCCACTAACAATATATATCATACAGAACAAACAAGCTAGGAGATATCAATGTCGTGCTTAGGGTCAACACAACCCCAGCAAGCAACCCTTACCTAAAACAGAGGCAAACAAACAATAGGGAACAATTGCTCGAGCAGCAAAACTAATCAATCACAATCTAGAAGAAAAATAAATAATATCAATTAAATTCCTACATAAACAACCAAAAACACAAGCGTCGGGAGTTAGGGTTTACCCAACCCGAGAGCACAAGGCTCGGTAGCAAGGAAGGGTGGTCTCGACAAGTGTGCTCCTCAACCTCCAAGCTTGGACTTGTGTGAGTGCGGCAAGGAAACCCTCTAGGCAATGGTGTGTTTGCAAGCTTATTGGTCCCCGAAGCAAGAACAAGGAGAAGAAGAGCCCTCAGGTAGTCTTGGTGTGGCAACAAGGCTTGAAGTTAGAGCTCTCAAGTGAAACCTGTGTTGTGCGGCAACCAAACAAAGAAGAAGAGTGAGAGAGAGATAGCTTCAGCAATGGAGTTCTCTGCCAAGGCTTGAAGATGGAGCTTTCGGCTAACTCTTACATTGGAGTTGGGTGAAATGGCAGCTAGAGTTTTGATTTCGAAAAAGGGGAGAGTGGTTTTGTAAGAACCTGTAAAGACCCGACCCGAAATATGGTCCTAAACTTAGGTCTTTACTCAACATGCATGTGAAAAGCATAAGTGACATAAACCAGACGTCAAATTTAAAAACTTTTCAAACATAAAGAGTGGAAAACATTTAAAACAAACCAAATAATCATTAAAAAAATCCATTCAATTTAAAACAGTGATTGATCAGTACTTTTCTTAACAAACATAAAAGATAGTTCAATGCAACATTAAATAAGATTTCCCTACGGACCCATGTCCAACTACATGCTGAATTCAAACAATGTAGATAAAGACAGGATAGAGTGTCAGCAGCATCCATGATCTCCCAGCTCCCTCCGCTAGCCGCCCCGGTGTTGTCCCAAGTTACTTGGTGGAAAAAACCACGAAAAGGGTGAGTACAAACATACTGAGTAAGAATCCCCGACCGGGGTACGATACGATGCAATCAATCATCTAGCAACCTAGTATACATGTCAACAATTATCACACAGATCTTAGCTCAACGAGCTGACAAGGCAAAATCTGGAGTCCTCAGAAGTCTCCTACTTCCGGCCTAATGATTAGATCTCAAAACCAATCCCGAGACATCTTCGAGGGTCTTTCTTTCTCGGCTAATTGATCAGCTCAAAAACTGATCCCAATAGATGTCCGACACCCTCGAGGGTCTTTCTCCCTCGACCATATGATCAGCTCAAAAAAAAATCCCAATGGGTGTCCTCAAGGGCCTCTTACCCTAGCTAACAAATCTGGACTAACGGGAGAGTACCCGAAGTCTGGCTCTAAACTTGAAGGAAACTGGTGTACTCATGAACATTAGCCTAGGGGAGCTCTCCGTACCGGCGACTAATGCGTGTGCGCGCACATAGCATGCTGCTGCAACCAGCGTAAATGTGGGCGCCTAGGGACAAACTACGCTGCCAGGTACGCATGCCTAAAGACTCGGAAGCGGTGTCACTGAACACAGTAGTGCGAGGCCCTCGACACTCATCTGTAACACCTTGTACCACCGACCTGAAGCTAAGAATCGGCCAAGGTAGGCTTGCACCGTTGGTAGGGTTCTGCTCTAGCAGGCTACAAACTAGCTAGGCTTATGCCGATGCGGTAGCTAAATCCACATCGGCTGTCGGGGGGAAGCAATGTACGTTATGCTTCACTATAAATCCCGACCAGTGGGGATAACGTACGTTAAGTCCACTCTCAGCCTCTAGATGATGACAAACCCTACTGTTCTAGCTACGAGTATATAATAACTGATTCCTGGCTAAACATACATAATCAACAACATAATCAACAACAAACACACATAACCTAGCATGATACTACGAACTTAAAGCAGAAATCATAAACATGCTGGATGAACAAACCTAGCATGGCACTAAGATGTACAAAAGGCAAACATGCTAGCAAGAAATCAAACACAAGCTGTCCTATTCACTAACATGCTCATAAAGTAAACAGGCATACAAGGCATAATCAAGAAAACATGTAATGGCCCAGGTTTTCATCCGGTCTTTCAGGTATGTTCTAAGGGTATTTTGGTAATTTGGTTGGGCCGTTAGGGTCGCTTCTGTCTTTCTCAGCTGTTAATATTCTTGGATGGTCAAATGTAGGGTTTGGTTGCTTTTTGGATGAGTTTGGGCATGGAGAGATGCAAAAATAAAAATAAGAGTTTTGCTGGATTAATTATGCTTCAGCTGGGATTCGAGCCTGGGTGGCTTGGGAGATACTGGTGTGATCCTAACAGTCAAGCTTCAGGTTGATGTTGATGCTCATTCCGCAGGTTATCTTGGTTTGCCTTGGTTTTCGGGATTTAGGGAGTTTGATTAAAAAGAAAAGAATAGGTTTTCTTTTTCCATTCTTCTTTCCAAATCCCCTTTGCCGCCCAACCATTTTCTCCAAGCCTTCTTGCCGTGCACCTTTCTCCTGAGAGCTCCATCGTTTCGTTCATTCTGGGTAAGCATTCCTCATTCCTTGATCTCTCATTCTCGTCCTTTTTGGTGTTGTTCTTGCTGGCCGAGAGAAGAGGATTGTGAAGTTTGTGTTTGATGCAGCCCAGCCGAGCAGCTGTAAAGACCCGACCCGAATGGCGTCCTAAATAGGCCTTTACCTCAATGCATGCTTAAAAACTTAGAAAACACTATGCAAGATCATTTTTCAGATTATGTGTAAAAACTAAATACGATAAACATTCATTCAAAACAACACAAATTGTCCTGGAACCTGTCCCTGTTTCCAAGTACCTGTTCCAAGCTAAATACAATTTAAAACGTACTCTGATCAGATATTTAAGTTAAACATTCAAACAATTTACATCAGTGTCAGAATCCAAAAAATAACCAGAAAACAACCTAAGGGCTCCGTTCCCAACTACATGCATTCAGAGGACATTAAGACATAAAACATTAACATAAACTCAGAGTTCGAAACAACTGGTTCCCATGATCACAGCTCATCCTTCAACCATCCTGTCACGCACCATGGTTACCTGTGGAAAAACCACAAAATAAGGGTGAGTAACGAATTACTCAGTAAGAATCCCCAACTGGGGTACAATACGATATAACTGGTCATCTAGCAGAAAGTATGCAAGCCATGAATATAAACATAGAAGAGAGCACACAACTTAAATCCACACATAAACCTCGGATGCCATCTTACGGTCTTACTCCGAAAACTACAACGCTTTACGATCCTATACGAGAAACTAGTCTCGACCTCAGCCTGTCTACTGTCGATACGAAAGGTGCACTGAACTCAAGATCCCGAGGAGCACTCCAATCGGCGCTGTAATGAGCGTGTGCGCGCATCGCATGCTGCTGCAAACCAGGGGGTGCCGGGTCTAGTGGCAAGCTGCCCTGGTCCAGTACTCATGCCTAACTAATCTCTGGATCGGTGTCACTGACATAGGGGTGTGAGACCTGGACACATGAACTATGGTAGCCTGTACCACCACACCTGAGGCTAAGGAACCGACCGTGGTAGGCTTACACCAGGAAACGAACCTTGCCCTATCAGGTGGCAATCAAGGGCTACGGCCGAAGACGCTGAGGACGTGTCGACTGCCGAGGACAAGGCAATGCCTCGTCATTTCCCCGACCGTTGGGGCATTTAACAGTCTACCACCCTCACCCAAGATTGCACTGGGCTGCCATTAGGGTTAGCTAAACCCTAACGACGTGTCAGGGACGGAGTACTGCCTCGTACGTCCCTGCCACGGATGCAAGTTATGTTATGCATCCTTGCCCGGATGATGCTACCTATCATAACTCTAATCTATAAACAGATACAGCAAACAATCCAATAAGTGGTCAACAGAAACAACGAACCTAGCATGATACTACGAAGCAAGAACAGACAATGAGCATGCCAGAACAGAACAACCTAGCATGGAACTAACATGAGAAACAACACGAGAATCATGCCAGTCGGAAATTCAGAACAGAGCACCTATCACTAAACATGCTGATAAACATAAACAAGCATACAAACAACAATCTCATATTATATCGCAGGGCCCACACAACTCCAGTAAGAAATCCTTACCTTGGTCGGAAGGGAACTACACACAAAGATCCTATGCTGCGATCAATCCCGAGCTAGCTAATGAGACCCTAACAAGCACAACAGTTATCACAATCTATAGGCCTCAATATAATAAAAAAAAACAAGACTCAGCATGGGAGCACTCACACGTCACGAGCTGGCACGCGGACAGACGGGCTGCACAGCACAGGGCGCTGTTGGGCGGTAGAGGGTTGCCCGCGCGCTAGCACGGCATGCAGAGGCGATACGGGCGAGACGCGGGCGTGCGGGCACGCTGGCGCAGAGTGCAGACGCGATGCGGGCGTGCGGGCTAGCTGGCGCGGACGAGCGACGGGCGCGTGGGCTGACGCTGCTGCTCGCGCTGAGACGGCTGCGACGCGATCTGGCTGGGTTACGATCGGCCAGGGGCTCGGCGCTGTAGGTGCTGCGATGGGGCTGCTGCGAGCGAAGGGCTGCTCGAGATGGGTGATGCAGAGCTGGCAATGGGGCTACTGGGTGATCCGGTAGGGGCGCTGCACAAGGACAAGCGATCGGGGCAGGCAGGGTGATCTGATTGGGCTGCTCTGCTGGGTTACTCTGCTGGCCAGGTCGACGGTCGGTGGGACTCTCGGGAGAAGGCACACGCAAGGGGCTTGAGAAAAGATGGGTTGGGGCGGCAAGGGAATTGGAGGAAGAAGGAATGAGAAACCTATTTTCTTTTATTTTAATCAAACACACCAAACTCCCAAAAACCCAAAGCAAACCACAACATACCGCAGAATGAGCAACAAAAGCACCTGGTGGCTCAACTGGCAAGGCCCTACTGCTATTAACTAGGCCACCCTGGTTCGAGACCCAACCACAACACATTTAACTCCCTAAATTATTTTTGCCTCTCGCCAAGCCCAAACACATCCACAAGCATCAAAATCCTACCTAAGATCATCCAATAATTTTAACAACTGAAAAAGACATAAATGGCCCTGACAGCCCGACCAAATTACCAAAATTGTAAAGACCCGACCCAAAAGGGGCTCTAAATGGGCCTTTACCCCAATGCATGTATTGAAAATAAAAGACATTATGAAAAATACATTTCGGATCCCAAGTAAAAACAGAAACATTCAATAATCAAAACATACATTTCTAAAAGCATACTACGATCGAGAGATTTATTTAAACCATTTAAACATTCCACAAGTACAAATATGCTGGAATCCATCAAACGTAAGAAAACATCCTAGGGCTCCGTGCCCGTCTACATGCATTCAGGGGAAATAGCAAAAGTCAAGAGTCATGATATAATAAAATGGTCAGAGATGACAGTAGGATTCCATGATCACAGCTCCTCCTTCACCATCCTGTCTCGCGCCTTGATTACCGTGGAAAACCACGAGAATAAGGGTGAGTAACGAATTACAAAGAAGAATCCCCAGCGGGGTACAATACGATATACATGATCATCTAGAAGAATGTATGCAAGCTATGAGTACAAACACAGAGTAGAGCACATAGCTTAAGTCCACACTTGGACCTCGAATGCCAACTCGTGGTCTTAGTCCGAAAATACCACAACACACTAAACGTGCTATCACGGGAACAAGTCCCGGCCTCGGCTGTCTCTGATCGATACGAAAGGTGCATCGCTCAAGATCCCGAGGAGCTCTCCGGCCGACGACTGTAATGAGCGTAAGCATGCACCGCGTGCTTCTACAGACTATGGGGTGCCGGGTCTAGTGGCAAGCCGCCCATATCCGGATACCACGCCAAACTAAATCTCCGGATCGGTGTCACCGACATAGGGGTGTGAGACTGGACACGTGAACTATGTCACTGTACCATCCGCTTTGAGGCTAAGGAACGGGTCTGGTAGGCTTACACCAGAAGCCGTCCTTACCTTAACAGTGGCAATCAGGGCACTTGCCGAACACGCCGAGGACGCGTGCGCCGCTGCGGGGACTAGGCATTGCCAAGTCATCATCCCGACCGTTGGGGTATCGCTTAGACTACCACCCTCACCCAAGATTGCGGGCCTACGGTTGGGATAGCTAATCCTCACGGGTCCAAGGACGGAGAATCGTGTCTCGAACGTCCTTGCCATAGATGCAAGATACTTTATGCATCGGCCCGGATGATGCTATCTACCGAATTCTAACTCGCCTTAACAATCGACAAACAATCCAATACGTGCTCGAAAGAATACAAAGCAGACCTAGAATGGTACTCTGAGAACAAGAATGAATATGAGCATGCGAGCGGAACAACCTAGCATGGGCTAACATGAGAAACAATACAAGAGTTCATGCCATCAGAATTGAGCAGAGCACCTAGGGCTAAACATGCTAGTAATCATACACGTGCATACAAAACAACAATCACAAATATACCGCAGGCCCACACAACTTCGGTAAGAAATCCTTACCTTGGTGGGAGGCTTCTACACACAAATCCTAAGTCTGGAACAAACCCGAGCTAGCTACCGAGAACCTAACAAAACAATGATAATCATAATCCATAAGCCTAAATATAATAAAATAAACAAGGCTCGGCTCGAGCAACTCACGCGGCTCGGCCGACACGCAGACAGGCGCAAAGAAGACGGGCTGGCGGCCGCTGGGCGCCGACGCGCAAGCGCAGAAGCGGGGCCGATGGGCGGTGGACCGCGACACCGGGCGCTGACGGGCGCAGCGGCAGGAGGCGGCAGCGCGCGCGCGCAAGGCGCGCGTGCCATGGCTGGGCGCAGGGCGCAGCGCGCGGGCGCGGCAAGCGAGACGAGAGCGCTGGCTGGCGCGAGGCAGGCGACGCGATGCGGCGCACGGGCGCAGGCGAGGAGCGGGCGCGCGGGCGCGAGACGCGGCGCGCGCTGGCCGCCAGCAGATGCAGCGCGCGACGGCCGCGACGAAGTGGCGGTCCGGGCGGCTCTGGTGCTCGCTCTTGCGCGATCTGGGCAACTGGGCTTGTTTGCTAGGCGATCTGGCGGCTGGGCTTCTTCTTTGGCGACTGCTACAAACACACACACACACACAAGCTCTTCTCCTTACCTTCGGCCAACAAGAACACCCAATCGAGAAGATGAAGAGGATGAAGACTTACCCGGAATGATGATGAACGATCCAAGGGAGCTGCAAGGATGAAGAATCGGCAAGGAGAGCTTGGGAGAAAGCTTGGGCGGCCACAACTCTTTTGGAGAAGAAAACACAACAAACCTAATTTCTATTTCATTTAACCAAATGCACCAAACACCAAAGATCCAAGGTTAACTAAGATGTGATGCAGAAAGAGCAACAAGAGCACCTAATGGCTCAATTGGCACACATCTCTACAAGCTTCCCAGGAGACCCGGGTTCAAACCCCGGCTGCAGCACAATTTCCTTTATTTTTACTTTTGCACCAAACCTTGCTCAAACCAAACCACAAATCCTTCCAAAAACCTACATAAATCCATCCAATAATTTTAGCAACTGGAAAAAGACATAAACGGCCCTGACGGCCCGACCAAATTACTAAAATACCCCTAGGGCATACCTGGAAGACCGGGAAGAAAAACCTGGGTCGTTACAATATTCCCTCCTTTTATGACTTTCGTCCTCGAAAGTCCTTAAGACTGAAACAACACAGGATACTGCATTCTCATCCCGTCCTTCCGCCACGAGCGCCTCCTCCGAACTCAGACTCCTTCACTAAACTTTTACCAACGGATCTCACTTCTACGCAACGTCTTCGACTCAAGACCAGAATACTCATAGGCTTCTCCTCGAAGCCCTAAACCCTCAATCAGCAGCAAGGGCTCAAAGTCCACAATGAGCAATGGATCCGGCACATGCTGCCCCAACATCGATACATAAAAACACTGTGCACAGCTGTCAACAAACAAACTCAACCCTACAACAAACTGGCCAAACAACTGAACCTTCCAGATTCCAAAACTAAACGGCCTACCCTTACTTCACAAGAGACCAACAAACCTCAAACCTTGACTACAGCCTTAACGAGATACAAACGAACCACCAACTGGCGATTGATCCAAAAGACAAACTTCTCCAACTAGAGCACGTCCACAACACTTAAGCAACCATCTTAAGGAGAAATCGCCGAACCAAAGGCAAGGGGCACCATCCGGTACACCGGGACGGCTAACAACACTCACACCAAATGTGAAACTCGAAACACGGCCACGCCAAAAAAAAAAAAAAAAAACAAGGGCCAAGCATTGGACTCCACTCGGCCAAGCCAACAAACTAGAACTACTCATCGGCCGAACGCAACTTTCCAACGAACACCTACCAAAGAACCGACCAAGGAGAACATCGCCAGCAAGGAACATCCAACATTCCTCTCAAGGAAAACTCGGGAAGCAAGGACTAAACCATCATGCAACTATCTCTGCGACACAACACCTTGAGGAAAATAAAGCTCAACGACTTACCAACCAATGCCACGGCACCTTTATGCCAACTCACTCAACGCGGCTCGCTAACGCCAACCGGGAACTCACAACAACTAGGAACAAAGCCCGAGAAGGGCTTGCTCAGCAGAACTCAACCCAAACTTATAACGAGCAACGCTCGCCTCCAAGCTACTACTCGACTCTAAAAATCCAACTGGCTACTCAAAGGACTTCCCCTTTAAGCCTAAGCCTAACTCATCTTCCAACCAGAAGCTCCACTCCCAAAACCTCACAAGGAAAACGGATAACGACAACCTCAAAGCTTACGGATCCTGGGCACACGAATCCGCAAGACTACCTCGCAAGCTATCACTCGAGGCTGGCATCCAAGGAGCAACTCAACCACCACAGAGGCTAGAGGAAGAGGAAATCTTCAATCCCCAAAGAACCAACAACTTGCCAGAATAACTCAACTCTTACTGGCTGGCCTCCGCCCTTGCGGGAACAAACAACTCTTGCTTGCTAACAACACAAAGCGAGGACCCTCTCATTGGTGACATTTGCGCTACTCGATCGACTACACAACTCGGGAGCTAAGCCGACTCGCCAAACGGAAACGACTTCCCAAAGCAAGCAAACTCGGAAGGGCGACGAACTCCACACACGCCGCGACTTGCTCAAACCCAAGGCAACAACAACCAACTCTCTTGGAAGCAACACCCAAGAGAAAACTCAACCAATCGGACCACCAAACCGAAACAAACAAAGACTTGCTCAATCTGCGAGGAGGGGTCAACTCCCAAAACTTACTCGACTAGGAACAAGACCTCGGGCAACGCCTCCGGCTAGAACCGAACTAGCTCTCGAAACAACAAACGAACCAAATCTTGGCCAACCACTCACAAGAGGCAGAACAACCTTTACTGCAGCCTCTAGAACACCATCCAAGAATCCGCTTAACTGGACAAACGACTACTTCCAAGCAGCCAACAAACTTTTCCTTCAAGTTAGCGCTTCCACCATTAACTCCAAGACCAAGGGAGTAACGACAACTCCCGAAGGAAGCGGCTCTTACAAGCGGACAACCAACGGACAGAGAACTCCACATACGCCACTTTGTCTTGCTCCACGAGAGCAACAACATCTAGTCTCACGGGGCACAACAAGGGTCCATCTCAGACTGAACCTCCAAATGCCAAACGGGGCAACTCAACATCCTGGAAACAGGAAAAAAACAACCAACATGGCACAAACCACTCGCCCCCACGAGCAAAACTAAACTCTAGCAACTCCAATCCACACCTTGGTCAACACCAAGCATCAACTTGCCACCACACCGAAACCACTCCGGACTTTACTCCAAACAAACACTAGCTTGCTAGTCTACCAAGATCGCTAGCAACTCCACCGAGGCTACAAACTACACGCCCAAAAGCCTAGCCAACTGAAACTCACTAGCTGGGCTCGACCGAGCTCGAGAGGCTCTCCACAACCTAGGGTTCTTCGGCAACCCTCGACACACACACTGTAGGCATACGATCTAACAGGATAACCGCTCGAACAAACAACTCCAATTTCCAAAGATCCCAACCATCTTTGGCCAACTCCAACTCCTTGGGAACCTAGAGGACCCGAAACGCGCTGAGAACGCGTCATCCTCCTACTCAAAGCATCGGCCACAACATAACTTCTACCCAAGGAAGGATCCGAACAACTCTCTTAGCCATGACGATCGTAAACCACGCGGCTTAGCTACCATCGCTCTTGTTCGGTTTCCAACCGAACTCCAACCAACGATCAACAAGAAGATCCGCCAACCAAGCTTAGGCCCAACATAACAAATCTTGCCTAAGCAACAACTTGATACCACGAGCACGGTATCCTTACCACCTCAACCAAAGCCTTACAACAACCACCTGGAGTCCAACTTCTCAAGGAGTGAGCACGAGATCTCCAAAGCAAACCCTACATGGATCTCAAACTCTCGCCACGGAACGAACCACACAAAACACACTTGTGTGCACAACTCCCAACCTTCCTTTAGAGATCCAAGACTAACAAGCGCTTTTCCACAAAGCAACGATAACTCTGGCAATGATACAAACAATCCAAGGAACACCAAAAGTTCCATCTCCACATGATACTCGAAGCTGAGGCAACCTTGCTCTACCTAAGTATAATCATGCCAAACCAAACTTACTTTGTACCAAGCCTCTACCAAGGGTGCTTACCCCTAAGGCATCCAAAACCTCTCGCAAGGCATCACTCATCTCGCCTCAAAAGCATCCAACTCGCCTCATAGGCATCCGGCTCATCGATAAGCATCCAACTCATGGTCCTCTCAATTTGGACCAAACTCGCATCTACAATGCTCAACTCTCCTCGATTTAGGCACTCGAAGGTAGTTGACCGCACTACCAACCACAAGGAAAATCTCTTGGCCTTAACACTAGCGCGAGACTCACGCGCACCAACATTTACCAACCGGCAACCTGCCGACTTACCCAACCTCCGAAACATCGGGAAGAGGCTCCGGCTCCTCTCGAGCATCCTTTCGCTTGTAGTCCATCGACTACCACCGAACTAACCCTCCGCACGACCTAAGCGGGTGCAAGCGCCATAAACAGATCCAAGGCTAAAGGAGTACGCTGAACTCCGAACGGCATAGAACCATCCGCTATGCCCAAGCCAAACTCAAGCTCGAACCGGACTTAGTGCCAAAGTGGCACACCAACCAATGCACCTCAAGTGCTACTACTACCAAATCCACATCCGAGGAAGTCGGGTGTTAAACAACAACAAAGCTCGCAAGGGGCAAAGATGACCCTTCATCCGCCTCAAGCCACTAACACGGCGACTTGCCAAACAATCGGGCCATTGGTGGAGACTCGCTAGTCCACCTCTCACAAGGGACTTCCACCACCATCCGATGAACCAAACAAAGACAGAACGGCACACCTCGGCCGACGAGCAGCGGTGCATCCCACACACGGATGCTAAACTCAAAACGACCAACTACTTTACTACCAAAGAGAGGACTTACTAAAACATCGAGCTCTACAGGCATCCATTTGCCAACACGGGCGTCTCCATCAACGCCAACAAACTCATCCGAATAAGCTGCTGATCATGGCCTCCGGGAACCTCAGGGGCTACAAGAGCTCTTGGGGAAAAATCTTTGAAACAAAACTCGTCAATTTGGGCTATCTGTGCCGGGACTCCTCACTACGCGCTACAAATCTGCGCTGGTCTCCGCTCTCGATAGCTAAAGACACGCCATCAAATCTCTCATGGGTGGAGCACACTCTGCTCAAGGAGTCTCACTGAGGCGCCGCTAGCCTTTACCCCCTCCTCGTGCAACTCAAGCTGCCAGGGGCCAAATCGGCATGCGGGCCTAACAACCCGGACGCGGCCTCAACATCAACACGATCGGTCCAACTTCTCGGCCGGACATGCCAAGCGCCTGCTCCTGCAGGTGCGATCAACATCTTGGCGATCCGCACGAAGCACCACCACCCTCTCACTAGGGGAAAAGAAAGAATCGGGCCACAAATGGCCAACGGAGTCTAAGCTCGCCTCCTCCCTCTGGAACGATGTCCCGGGGCATCCGAATCTATCTGGATACCTCAACAAGTTGCTAAACAAATCGCTGCGCTGCATGAAAGTTGGCATGATGGCTCACTAAGCCCAAACCAACAACGAGTCGAGAACTCGCTTTCGTCTCGCTCCACAACACCAAACAAGGCATACACTAGATGATAGGTATTGTAAATTCTTAACCCTTTTTCTTTCTAAAACAATAAACCTAGGCGTACTGATGATCGTTTGAGGTCTTTGGTGATCATGGAAGGATGACCTACAACAAAAGGTCAGTCTACAGAATCTATGACTCGAGCTCGATACCAATCAAAGACCCAGACCAAAAAGGGGCTCTAAATGGGCCTTTACCCCAATGCATGTATTGAAAATAAAAGACATTATGAAAAATACATTTTGGATCCCAAGTAAAAAAGAAACATTCAATAATCAAAACATACATTTCTAAAAGCATACTCGATCAGAGATTTATTTAAACCATTTAAACATTCCACAAGTACAAATATCTTTGGAATCCATCAAACGTAAGAAAATATCCTAGGGCTCCGTGTGCCCGTCTACATGCATTCAGGGAAATAGCAAAAGTCAAGAGTCATGATATAATAAAATGGTCGAGATGACATGCAGGATTCCATGATCACGACTCCTCCTTCACCATCCCTGTCTCGCGCCTTGATTACCGTGGAAAACCACATAATAAGGGTGAGTAACGAATTACCCAAGAAGAATCCCCAACCGGGGTACAATACGATATACATGATCATCTAGAAGAATGTATGCAAGCTATGAGTACAAACACGAGTAGAGCACATAGCTTAAGTCCACACTTGGACCTCGGATGCCAACTCGTGGTCTTAGTCCGGAAATACCACAACACACTAAACGCGCTATACGGGAACAAGTCCGGCCTCGGCTGTCTCTACTGATCGATCACGAAAGGTGCACGGCTCAAGATCCCGAGGAGCTCTCCGGCCGACGCCAGTAATGAGCGTAAGCATGCACCGCGTGCTTCTACTGGACTATGGGGTGCCGGGTCAGTGGCAAGTTTGCCCATATCCGGATACCACACCTAACTAAATCTACGGATCGGTGTCACGCGACATAGGGTGTGAGACACGGACACGTGAACTATGTCGGCTGTACCACCGCTTTTGAGGCTAAGGAACGGGTCTGGTAGGCTTACACCAGGAAGCCGTCCTTACCTTAACAGGTGGCAATCAAGGGCTACTGCCGAACACGCTGAGGACGTGCCGGCTGCCGGGGACTAGGCATTGCCAAGTCATCATCCCGACCGTTGGGGTATCGCTTAGACTACCACCCTCACCCAAGATTGCAGGGCCTACCGGTTGGGATAGCTAATCCCTCACGGGGTCCAAGGACGGAGAACTGTCTCGAACGTCCTTGCCATAGATGCAAGATACTTTATGCATCGGGCCCGGATGATGCTATCTACCTGAATTCAACCCGCCTTAACAATCCGCAAACAATCCAATACGTGCTCGAAAGAATACCAGCAGACCTAGCATGGTACTACAGAACAAGAATGAATATGAGCATGCCGAACGGAACAACCTAGCATGGGCTAACATGAGAAACAATACAAGAGTTCATGCCATCCAGAATTTGAAACAGAGCACCTAGGGCTAAACATGCTAGTAATCATACACAGCATACAAAACAACAATCACAAATATACCGCAGGCCCACACAACTCCGGTAAGAAATCCTTACCTTGGTCGGGAGGCTTCTACACACAAATCCTAAGTCATGGAACAAACCCGAGCTAGCTACCGAGAACCTAACAAAACAATGATAATCATAATCCATAAGCCTAAATATAATAAAATAAACAAGGCTCGGCTCAAAGGAGCAACTCACGCGCTCTACCGACACGCAGACGGCAGTGCAGAGGCGGCTGGTCGCCGCTGGCGCGACGGGCGCAGAAGGGGCTGATGGCGGCGAGGACCGCTGACATCGGCGCCGACAGCGCAGAGGAGGCAGGCTAGATCGCGCGCGCGCGCGCATGACGCGGCTGGCCGGGCGCAGCGCGCGACGCGCGAGCAAGCGGACCACGCAGCGCTGGCGCGAGCGCGAGGCGAGCGACGCGATGCGCGACGGCGCAGCGAGCGAGCGCGCGGCGCGCGGCCGCTGTATGACAGGCTGCGCGCGACGGGCCGCGACGGGTGGCGGTTCGGGCGGCTCGTGCTCGCTCGCTGCGCGATCTGGGCAGCTGGGCTTCTTGCTAGGCGATCTGGGCGGCTTTGGGCTTCTTCTTTGGGCAGATCTGGGCATTTGGGCGCACTGCTACAAACACACACACACACACAAGCTCTTCTCCTTACCTTCGGCCAACAAGAACACCCAATCGAGAAGATGAAGAGGATGAAGACTTACCGGAATGATGATGAACGATCCAAGGGAGCTGCAAGGATGAAGAATCGGCAAGGAGAGCTTAGGAGAAAGCTTGGGCGCCACAACTCTTTTGGAGAAGAAAACACAACAAACCTAATTTCTATTTCATTTAACCAAATGCACCAAACACCAAAGATCCAAGGTTAACTAAGATGTGATGCAGAAAGAGCAACAAGAGCACCTAATGGCTCAATTGGCACACATCTCTACAAGCTTCCCAGAGACCGGGTTCAAACCCAGCTGCAAAGACAATTTCCTTTATTTTTACTTTTGCACCAAACCTTGCTCAAACCAAACCACAAATCCTTCCAAAAACCTACATAAATCCATCCAATAATTTTAGCAACTGGAAAAAGACATAAACGGCCCTGACGGCCCGACCAAATTACTAAAATACCCCTAGGGCATACCTGGAAGACCGGGAAGAAAAACCTGGGTCGTTACAAAAATACCCCTAGGGTAAACCTAGAAGACCGGGATGAAAACCTGGGCCATTACAGCAGCCCCAACGCCAAGCAGCCCCAGCCGAGCAGCCCCAACGCCGATCGCCCAACCAATCGCAGCCCCTGTCGAACGTAGCCCCATCGCGTCTCAGCCCAGGGCCCGATCGCAGCCACGCCGCGCAGCGAGCAGCCCGTTGGCACGCCCGAGCAGCCCCTCCTCACACTCGCACCTACACCGTGCCGCACGCAGCACAGCCACAGCGCCGCTCGCCCGCACGCGCAACTCCAGCGCCCTGTCACGTCTGCACGCCCAGCAACACCCCAGCGCCATTGCAGCCTGTCCGTCCACGCGCCAGCCCCGTGTCATGTGAGTTGCACCCGACCGAGCCGAGTATTGTTTGTATTTTTATCTTAGGCCTATAGGTAGTGATATTTGTTGTTGTTTGTTAGGTTCCCGATAGCTAGCTCTGGTTTGGTTGCAGCTTAGGATCTTCTTATGTGTTGTTGCCTTTCGGCCCAGGTAAAGATTTCTTACCGGAGTTGTGTATGCCCTGCGATGGTTTCTGTGATTGTTGATTATATGTATGTTTATGTTTATTAGCATGTTAGTGGATAGGTGCCCTGTTCTGAATTCCGACTGGCATGATTCTCGTGTTATTTCTCTTGTTAGTTCCATGCTAGGTTGTTCTGTTCTGGCATGCTCGTTATTTGTTCTTGCTTCGTAGTATCATGCTAGGTTCATTGTTTCTGCTGAGCACGTATTAGTATGTTTGCTGTTAGCTGTTTATAGCATAGAGTTCTGATAGGTACCATCATCCGGGCGAGGATGCATAACGTAACTTGCATCCGTGGCAGGGATGTGCTAGGCAGTACTCCGTCCCTGATCCGTCGTTAGGGTTTAGCTAACCCTAAGGGTAGCCCAGTGCAATCTTGGGTGAGGGTGGCAGACTGTTAAATGCCCCAACGGTCGGGGGAATGACGAGGCATTGCCTTGTCCCCGACAATCGACACGACCACAGCGTGTCGGCAATAGCCCTTGATTACCACCTGATAGAGCAAGGACCGGTTCCTGGTGTAAGCCTACCACGACCGGTTTCTTAGCTTCAAGTGCTGTGGTACAGGCTGACATAGTCATAGTGTCCTAGTCTCACACCACTATGTTGAGTGACACCGATCCAGAGATTCTTTTAGGCATGCGTACTGGACCAGGGCAGCATGCCCTAGACCGAGCACCTCCACGGTTTGCAAAGAAGATGCAAAGGCGCGCGACACGCTCATTACTGGCGCTTGATCGAGAGCTCCTCGGGATCTTGAGTTCAGTGCACCTTCGTATCGACAGTAGTAGGAAAGCTGAAGCCGAGATTAGTTTCTCGTAGAGTATCGAGATGCGTTGTAGTTTTCTGGAGTAAGACCGTAAGATGGCATCCGTGGTATTTATGTATGGATTAAAGTGATGTGCTCTCTTCTGTGTTTATATTCATAGCTTGCATACTTTCTGCTAGATGACCAGTTATATCGTATTGTACCCCGATTGGGGATTCTTACTGAGTAATTCATTACTCACCCTTATTTTGTGGTTTTCCACAGGTAACCAGGGCGCGAGACAGGATGGATGAAGGAGGAGTTGTTGATATGGAAACTAGCTGTTTAAGAACTCTGAGTTTATGTTTTATGTTTTTGTTGTCCTCTGAATGCATGTAGTTGGGCACGAAGCCCTTAGGATGTTTTCTAATTGTTTTTTGGATTCTGACACTGTTGTAAACTGTTTGGGGTTTTTGAATGATTTGAATAAATCTTTGATCAGAGTATGTTTTAAACTATATTTAGCTTGGAACAGGTGCTTGGAAACAGGGACAGGTTTCAGGACCTTTATGCTTGTTGTTAAAGTGATTGTTTACAAGCTTTTATTTTTATTCAGAATCTGGAAAGCGATCTTGCATAATATCTTTAAGTTTTAAAGCATGCATTGAGGTAAAGGCCTAGATTAGGACCTCTTTCTGGTCGGGTCTTTACAAAACATCGCAGGGTCCACACAACCACGGTAAGGAATCCTTACCTGGAAACAAGCACGAAATAACTATAATCCTCCTTGAGCTGTAGAAACACACCACCTAGAAAAACAACCAAAATGCATTAACATCTAAACTAGCTAACCCTATCTACAAACCAAGAGAAACAAGAGCCAGGAAACTACCTAACTAGTTCCACAAGCTCTCGGCCAAGCTTGGCTTTTGGCCTTCACAAACAGCAACTTCCCGGAACTTGCTCAGCTTCACCTCAACAGGAAAGAACACAAGTTAGCTAATCGGAAAAACAAACAACACACCCCTAAACATACCATCAAGCTCTCGGCTAGGATGGGCATTTTACCTCGGGGTTGTGTTTCGCTTGGCTATTGCTCACGGCTTCAAGGGTTAGTTGCGGGAACTCTTCCTGCTTCGATCGGAGCTTGAAAAACAAAGGAGAAAGAATTAGAACACAACCAACTAGCAAGGGTATGCTCTCTTCCAAGGAAATGAAAGACTAACCTTAACAAGATTCGGCTCCAAGAAAATCTTGAGAGGAAGATGCGGCTACTAGGCTTCACTTGGATGGAGTTTTCGGCAAGAAAATCCTAATTCGGCTTGTAGGAACACTTTTCGAGCAATCTTCTTGGATCAAACTTGCGGCTACTCAAGGGGGAAAGAACTAAGGGTGGTCTCGGCTGCAAGGGAGAGACAATCTCCTCGGTTAGGGCTTGCACAACAACAAAGGAAGGGGTCTCGGCAAGGAGAGGAAGAAAGAAGAAACAACTCACCTCTCGGTTCTTGATTTGGCCTGCAGCTACACCAAGAGAGAACAAGAAGCAATTTGGCACACCCCAAGAGGATTCAAGAAGAGTCTCGGCTACCATGCAACAAATAATTTTCGATTAGGGTTTGGACAAACTCCAAGGGAAGTCAAATTCGGCTATGGAGGGAAGAAGAAGAAGAGAGAACTTACATGAATCTTGAACTCGGTTCTTTTTCTTGGAGGATTCGGCAAGGGGAGAGAGGGAGAGAGAAAGAATTCGACAAGGAGAGAGAGGGAAAGAGAGTGTGCGGCAAGTGCAAGGGAAAAATAGGGGTTCCTTGTTTTCTTATTCCTTTTCCTAACTTAATTAGGCTTTGGCGACCAAAAGCCCCTTCCGAGGGCTTTCCTCCTTCGAGTCCCAGTTGACGCGTCTTATTTTTCATAATTAAATTCAAGCTTGAAACCCTCTTAAGGTCAGGGGTTCGAATCCTCCCGAAAACACTTTTAAAAAACCTTATTTTGCAATTAACCGGAAGCTTCCAGAAACTCTGAACAATTTCAACAACTCTTGGTAACCTGCACCAACAACCTAACCAACTTAGCAAAGCCAGAAACAATCTCGGATCCCTAAAATCTCATGAGGCCAACCCTAAGAGCATAATGACCAAAATGCCATTCAGGGTTAAAAAACCCCTAACGGCCCAACCAAACAACCAAATACTGAACCGATCACTGCTGCCAATGATGGGGGCAAAGCTAATCGATAGGCCACTGGTCTGATCCGCTCAAGGATCTCAAAAGGCCCTACAATCCTGGGGCTCAATTTGCCTCGCTTACTAAACCTTAACACACCAAGCATGGGTGCTACCTTCAGGAAAACATGTTGACCCACCTTGAATTCTAAAGCTCTACGACTCACATCAGCATAACTTTTCTGCCTACTCTGAGCTGTCAACATGCGAGTCTTGATCTTTTGCACTGCGTCGTTCATCATCTGAAGTAACTCAGGACCCAGAACCTGTCTATCACCGACCTCCTCCCATAACACTGGGATCTACGCCGCTTACCATACAAAGCCTCGAATGGAGCCATCTGAATAGTCGACTGATAACTGTTATTGTATGCGAACTCCATCAAATACAGGTACTGGTCCCAACTGTCTGGAAAGTCCAAAACACATGCTCTCAAAATATCCTCAAGAATCTGATTCACCCTCTCGGTCTGACCATCTGTTTGAGGGTGAAAAGCAGTACTGAAACTGCACTCGATTCCCAAACCCTTCTAGAGTGCTCTCTAGAAGCAATATGTGAACCGAGAATCTCGATATGACACTATCTTCGCTGGTACCCTATGGTACCTAACAATCTGCTCCAAGAATAACTGTGCCCATTGTTCCACGGTATAATTAATCCTACCGGGAATAAAGTGTGCACTCTTAGTCAGTCGGTCCACTACTACCCAGATCTAAGTAAACCCTCTCGGTGTCCTTGGCAACCCAGAGATATAATCCATCGAAATCTCGTCCCACTTCCACTGTGAAACACTCAACGACTGCAATAATCCTGCTGGCTTCTGTCTGGGAGCCTTCACTTGCTGACAAGTGAGACACCGGCTAACAAACTCAGCTATATCTCGCTTTATACCCATCCACCAAAACGTCTGCTTGAAATCCTGATACATCTTGGTACCTCTTGGGTGCCAAGTGAATGAGGAACTATGTGCCTCGGTGAGCAACTCAGCTCAAATCCCTGCGTCGTCCGGGACGCACAACCGACCTCTGTATCTCAAACCTCCGCCTGGTGCTACAACAAAGTCAAAATCTCCATCAGCCTCAACTCTCTCGAGCAATCTTTTTAACTTGGGATCACTCAGCTGGTTGTCGATGATCTTTTGCTTAAGCGACGGCTGAACTGTTAACTGGGCTACCCTGGCGGTAACCTCTCCCAACAAAACTGCGATACCGATTCGCTCAAACTCTTTCCGCAATTCAACCTGAGAGCTCAGCAAAGCTGCGGAATGCGACGTCTTCCTACTCAGTGCATCAGCCACAACGTTGGCCTTTCCGGGGTGATACAACATCTCACAGTCGTAGTCCTTTACTAACTCGAGCCACCTTCTCTGCCTCATCTTCAACTCCTTCTGAGTGAAGAAATACTTAAGGCTCTGGTGGTCTGTGAACAATTGGATCCTTTAACCATACAAATAGTTCCTCCAAATCTTTAGGGCGAAAACAACTGCAGCCAACTCCATATCATGAGTTGGATAATTCTTCTCATAAGGCTTCAACTGCCGGGAAGCATAAGCTATCACCTTCCCATGCTGCATTAACACACAGCCTAAACAATACTTGGAAGCATCGCTATAAACCACGAAACCTCTTGTTTCCTCAAGAACTGCCAACACTGGCGCTGTCATCTAACTGAGCTTAAGTTGGGCAAAACTTTCCTCACAACTGGCATCCCAGACAAAGTCAACACCCTTCTTGGTCAGACGGGTTAGGGGTGCTGCCTTAGCGGAAAAGTCTTTCACGAAATATCGATAATACCCTGCCATTCCCAGAAAGCTGCGAATCTCGGCGATCGTCGTCGGTCTGGCCCACGAACTAATTGCCTCTATCTTTGCGGGGTCCACCGCTATTTCATCTCTGGATACAATATGTCCAAGAAAGGCTACTTTCTCTAGTCATAAGTCACACTTAGAAAACTTCGCGAACAGCTGATTCTCTCGTAATGCTGTCAAAACCAGTCTCAGATGCGAAGCATGGTCTTCCTTTGTCTTGGAATAAATCAACATACCGTCTATGAACACGATGACAAAGTTATCCAAGAATGCCTTGAACACCCTGTCCATCATGTCCATAAACGTAGCAGGGGCGTTCGTTAGTCCAAAAGACATGACCACAAACTCATAATGACCATACCTCGATCTAAACGCGGTCTTAGGAATGTCTGCATCCCGAATCCTCAACTTATGGTACTCTGACCTTAAATCTATCTTGGAAAACACTGAAGCTCCCTGAAGCTGATAAAATAAATCATCAATACGCCGCATGGGATACTTATTCTTCACCGTGACTTTATTCAGCTTTCTATAGTCTATACACAAGCGCATGGATCCATCATTCTTTTTAACAAACAGGACAGGTGCTCCCCATGGGGACACACTCGGTCGGATGAAGCCTCGATCCAGCATCTCCTGCAACTGCACTTTGAGTTCTTTCAACTCAGCTGGCGCCATGCAATACGGAGCTTTAGAAATGGGAAGAGTCCTTGGCTCCAACTCAATGGTGAAGTCTACCTCTCTCTTCGGGGGTAAACCCGGTAACTCCTCAGGGAAAACATCCGCAAACTCTTGCACCACAGGGACCATGTCAACAGACAATGCGGTACTACTTCTCCTGACCTGACAGCTTTGCCAAGAAGCCCCAAGCTCCACGAGCTAACAACTGATGGTCTTTCACTACTGAGATCAATGGCAGAAAAATTCAGCCCTAGACACCGCAAAACTTGAAGCTCGGCTTCTGAGGCGGCCTAAACACGACTTCTTTCCAGCAGCAGTCTATCAAAGCATGGTTCTTCGCCAACCAATCCATCCCAAGGATCACATCGAAACCACTCATAGACAGAACTATGAGGGTAGCCACTAAAATCTCATCGAATATCTGTATCTGGCCACTCTTAACTCTATTGCTAGCCAACATACTCACTCCCGAAGGAGTGGCAACACACAACTCAAACCCTAGAGGAACGAGTTCCACACAAGCTTGTCTAACAAATGCATCAGAAACAAAAGAATGGGTCGAGCCCGAATCGAACAACACAAATGCATAATGCTCTAAGACAAGCAGCGTACCTGCAACTGCATCATCAGTGTGCTCCGCCTCCTATCGAGTAGTGGCAAACACTCGGCGCTACTGTTAGGCGGCCTCTGTAACGGCCCAGGTTTTCATCCCAGTTTATGTAGGTTTTTTAGGCTTTGTGGATGGGTTTGAGCAAGGATAGATGCAAAAGTAAAAATAAAGGTAATTGTGTTGGGATTCGAACCCGGGTCTCTGGGAAAGCCTGTGGGGATGCGTGCCAGATGAGCTATGGAGAGCTCTTGTTACTCTTTCTGCGACATATCTTGGTTAGCCTTGGATCTTTGGAGTTTTGGTGGATTTGGTTAAATGAAAGGAAATTAGGTTTTGTTTTGTCTTCTTCTCCAAAAGCATTGTGGTCGCCCAAGCTTGTCTCCCTAGCTCCCCAAGCCGAATTTCTTCTCCTTAGCAGCCCTGAGATCCGATCGTCATTCAGGGTAAGTTTCGTCGTCCCTTCTCCTTCTCCTATTTGGGTTTTTTTTTGCTGGCCGAGTGAAGAGTGGTTGTGTGTGGGTGTGTTGTGTGCAGCTAGCCGAGAGGAGCCAGCCCATCTGTCGAGCCTGATCGCACCAACATGCAGCCTTCGTCGCACCCAGCAGCAAGCCCAGGCCGCCCAGATCGCACCAGCAGCAGGCACCAGACCGCCCGGAATCGCCCAGCTTCATCGCCCCTGTAGTGCCGTCGATCAGCCTGTCGCCCAGTAGCCGAGCCAGACGCCCAGATCGCCCCATCGTAGCCGTCGTACGCATCAACCGAGCAGCCCGCGCGCCCGCTCCTCGCCAGCGCCTGCATCGCGCCCAGCCTCTCGTCTGCGTCCGCGTCGCAGCCCTAGCTCCCACGCCCGTGCCGTGCCGCTCGTCCGCCCGTGTCCTACTTGAGCCGAGCTGCGTGCGCTGCGCCAGACCTCACCGTGTCGCTCGTCGCGCCCGCTGATGTCGTGCAAGACGCCCATCCGCGCCTGGCCAGCAGTGCGTGTGCGTGTAGCCTGCGCGCCATCGCGCCAGCAGAGCCTTTTCGTCGTGCAGCCTGCCCGTCCGCGTGTCAGCCGCGCCATGTGAGTTGCTCTCGAGCCGAGCCTTATTTATTTTATTATATTTAGGCCTATGGGTTGTGATTATTATTGTATTTGTTAGGTTCTCGTTAGCTAGCTCGGGATCGATCGAAGCTTAGGATTTTATGTATAGTTGCCTTCCGACCTAGGTAAGGATTTCTTACCGGAGTTGTGTGGGCCCTGCGATGTTATATGTGATTGTTGTTTGTATGCTTGTTTGTGATTATCAGCATGTTTAGTGATAGGTGCTCTGTTCTGAATTCCTGACTGGCATGATTTCTTATGTTGTTTCGCATGTTATTCCATGCTAGGTTGTTCCGTTCTGGCATGCTCGTTATCTATTTTTGCTTCGTAGTATCATGCTAGGTTCGTTGTATCTGTTGAGAACGTATTGGATTGTTTGTTGTATCTGTTTATAGGTTTGAGATATAGTAGGTAGCATCATCCGGGCCAGAATGCATAAAGTACCCTGCATTCACGGCAGGGACGTACGAGGCAGTACTCCGTCCCTGAACCCCGTCAGGGTTTAGCTAACCCTACCGGTAGGTCCTGCAATCTTGGGTGAGAGTGGCAGACTGTTAAATGCCCCAACGGTCGGGATGATGACTTGGCATTGCCTTGTCCCCGGTAGCCGGCACGTCCTCAGCGTGTTCGGCAGTGGCCCTTGATTGCCACCTGATAGTGCAAGGACGGCTTCCTGATGTAAGCCTACCACGACCGGTTCCTTATTCTCAGGTGCGGTGGTTCAGGCTGACATAGTTCACGTGTCCAGGTCTCACACCCCTATGTCAGTGACACCGATCCAGAGATTTAGTTAGGCATGGTGACTGGTGGGCAGCTTGCCACTAGACCCGGTACCCCCCAAAGTCTGCAGTAGCATGCGGTGCACGCCACGTTCATTACTGCGCCCACCGAGAGCTCCTCGGGATTGTGAGCGGTGCACCTTTCGTTTTCGACGATGAGACAGGTGAGGCCGGGACTTGTTTCTCTCGATAGGGCGTATTGTGTGGTGAATTTTCTGGAGTAAGACCCTGAGTTGGCATCCGAGGTTTATAAGTAGATTTAAGCTATGTGCTCTATTCTGTGTTTATATTCATAGCTTGCATATCTTTCGGCTAGATGACCATGTATATCGTATTGTACCCCGGTTGGGGATTCTTACTGAGTAATTCGTTACTCACCCTTATTTTGTGGTTTTCCACAGGTAACCAAGGTGCGAGACAAGATGGCTGAAGGAGGAGCTGTGATCATGGGAATCAGCTGTTCATCTCTGATTTTATGTTATGACTCTTTATCGTTTTATTTCCTCTAAATGCATGTAGCCGGGCACGGAGCCCTAGGTTGTTTTCTGAATGTTTTTACGGATTCCAGCACGGTTGTAACTGTTTAAAGTTTTGAATGCTTTATTAAATCTCTGATTAGAGTAAACCTTTAGAAACGTATTTATCTTGAAACAGGTGCTTGGAGACAGGGACAGGTTTCAGGAAATTGTCTGACTTTGAATTTAAAGTTTTGAATGTTTTGTTTATAATTGGAATCCGAAAGCCATTCCTGCATATTGTCTTTAACTTTGATTGCATGCATTGAGGTAAAGTCCCATTTAGAGCCCCTTTTGGGTCGGGTCTTTACAGCCTCGCTGCTGCTAAATCCTGAGTACAAAATCTGGCCAAATGCCGTTCATTGACACATCTGTAGCAAGCACGGGGCGATGCTCCACACAAACCAAAATGCGTCTTACCACACTTGTTGCAATGCGACGGTTGCCTGGCCCCGCCCTACTGGCGATTCTGTGCTCTACCCTGTGATCGGTGCTGATCCCGACCTCTAGACTAGCCCTGACAGCGAGTCTGTTGTCCACCTGAGCGGGAACCATTAGAAGACTCAAACTTCCTCTTATGCCCAGAATGCTGCTGAACGAGCTGAACTGACTGAGCTGGTGCAACAGAATCCTGCACTCGCGGATACTTCAGACTATAAATTGTGGCTAACTCCACTGCTCGGTCATAACTCTCAGGAGAGAGTGCTCGGACATCCTAAGCAACCTCCTTCCTCAGCCCACTAATAAATTTCTTAGTCTTGAGCTCCTCAGTTGCAATGAGTTCCGGGGAAAAATAACTATATTCAGAGAACTTCTTTTCATATGCAGCAATACTATCTGATCCCTGCTTCAGATTTGAGAAGGCCTCTGCCATCTCCTGCTGAGACTCGTCGTTGACATATTTGGCTCTAAATTTCGTCTTAAAGAACTCCCAGGTGGATGGAGAAGACCCAGCTGGTCTAGCTTTATCTGTGGACTCCCACCACCATTCAGCTGTGTTAGTAAGAACATGGGCTGCACATCTCGGCCTCTGCACATCGGGGCATCCCATAACTCTAAAACTATACTCCATTCTTGCCAACCACCTGACTGCCACTAGTAGGTTCTCTAAAGCATCGAATTCCTTTGGCTTCCACTTGGTGAAATCTTTCAGCCACTTGCCAAACTCAGCGGCTTCCTCCGCACTATCAAGTGACTCAGTCCGGTCCTGCTGACCCTGCCCCTCTGGTTGAGCTGCCGGGGCTACTGCAGCTGCTGGGGGTGCCTGCTGAATGAGTTGTGTCAATTGGGCTATTTGTGCCCTAGACTCCTCTCTCTGCACTGCTAGATGCGCCTGAGTCTCAGCTCTCTGCTCGACCATTAGGCCCATCATCATGTCTCTCATAGCAGAAACATCTCCTCTTGGAGCTGCACCGTAACAGCACGGTTTTCAGCTAAATGTAAAATAAGGTTTCCTTTTATTTTTTTTTAGTTTGGGAGGAGCTGTTGGAAGGACTCGAACCCTTGGCCTAAAAAGGGGTTTGGAAGCTTGGGTTTAAATAAGGAAAATAAACGCATCAGCCGGGGCTCGAAGGGGAGTCTTGGGAAGGCCATATGAGATTCCCAAGTCTATTTAAGTTAAGGAAGGGAATTATATTTAAGGAGAAAGAAAAGAGAAAATAAGGAAAAAGAAAGAACCCAAAACCCTAGACTTCTCCTTCACCCTCTCCCAAGCCGCCCCACACCGCCGCCGCCCAACGCCTGCTGCCGCCGCCGCGACATCGTGACGCCTCGCGACCATCGCCGCGACCGCACCGAGCCACCGCCAGCCAGATCGATCGCGTCGGCGGCCCGGCCGCCGCCGCCGCAGAATGCCCAGCCTCCACTCCGCACCAGTCGCGCCCAGCCGACCGGCCGTGTAGCCGCCTCGCGCCAAAGACGACACCACCCAGCGCCGTCGCGCTGCAGACGCTGCGCACCGCGCCGCGTCTGCGTCTGCGTGCCGCCTGCGCTTCGTCGCGTCGCGCGCTTGGCGCGCTGCGCTGCCCTGCTGCGCGCAGCCAGCGCCAGCGCAGCTCGTCCTCCCTGTCGCGCCCGGGGCCAGCGCCAAGATGGCGCCGAGAAGCGCCCGAGTCTGCGCGCCAGCGCCCTGGCGCCTAGCGGCGCTGCGCATCCTGCTGCTGCTTGCTGCCGAGACGAGTGCCTTCTCGGTGGGTAAATTCCCGAGCCTCCACCCTTTGGATTTCCTGCTGTTAGATGCTGTTTATTAATTAGGATGTTTTATTACTTGTTTAGGTTGCTCGAGTTCGCTTAAAAGCTCGAGGGTCGTTATTTGATTCGGGATAATTAACCTCCACTTATTTCCGGTAAGGATTCTTACAGGGGTTGTGTGGACCTCGCGAATAGTTGATAGCACGCCGATTCTTTGTAATTATATGAGTTTCTAGTGATAGTTTTCATGCTTTCTTTTGATTCATGTTCGTGACATGTTTACATCCCGTTAGTTCCATGTTAGGCTTTCCTATCTTGATAGAACCATGCTGCCTATTGTATGCTGCTAGATCCAAGTTACGGTTAGATGTGTGATGTATAGTATAGAGGGCCGTAGAGGTAACTAGTTTGGGGTCCAGCTCGGGCAAGACCCGATGGACATCTGGAGGTGTAAGCCCTACGGGCATCCTAGGTGTGTAAGGCCCACTGGCATCACTGATTTTGTTGGTGTAAGGCCCTACGGGCATCCTAGGTGTGTAAGGCCCTTTGGGCATCACCGATTCGGAGGTGTAGGCCCCACGGGCATCCTAGGTGTGTAAGGCCCACTGGGCATCACCGAGTTTGGAGGTGTAAGGCCCTATGGGCATCCTAGGTGTGTAAGGCCCTTTGGGCATCACCGATCTTTGAAGGTGTAAGGGCCCGATGGGCATCCTAAGTGTGTAAGGCCCCACTGGGCATCACTGTGTCCTAGGTTGTGTAAGGCCCGAAGGGCATCCAAATGTAGGACCTAGGAGAGGCTATAGACGGAAGCCCTTGGATAGGCTCGCCCTAGAAGTAGCTCATAGCCTAAGCCAGCCGTTCGTGCTCTAAGTCTTTGTATGGTTGCCTGTCCGTGTGCTAAATGAGATGATTTCGTATTGTACCCCGATTGGGGATTCTTACTGAGTAACTTGTTGCTCACCCTTATTTTCTGTGGCTTTCCACCAGGTAACTTGGGACAGAGGCTGGATGGCTAGGAGGAAGCGGCTCGATGATCATGGATAGCTGACTCTGGGTCGCACGTTTCTTTAAATGTTTTCCTTAATGATTTAGCATGTAGTGGGACTTGGGTCCCTAGGAAAAAGCACTCAAACTATTTTATGTTCTCGTACCGTTTTCCTTTGAATTGTTTTAAGAAAGTACTGATCAGTCATTTACCTGTTTTATTTAATTGAAATCATGGTTTTGTTTTAAAAGTGTTTATTGCAAAGCTTTAAACTTCCGACTCTGAATGATGTTTATAATCTTAATCATGCATGCTAAGTATGGACTTTAGGTTAGAGACCATTTTCTTGGGTCGGGTCCTTATAGTTGGTATCAGAGCCCAGAGTTATAGGTTCTGTAGACTGACCTGCAGTTGTAGGTTGTTTTCCATGATCATCGCGCCCGCCTTGACCATCGGTATGTCCGTAAGTTTAAAGTTAAGGGTTAAGAATTACAATCACCTTGCATGTACATGACTTGTTGTTGTAGAGCAGGGAAGACAGGTTCTGACCCATTGTTGGTTTGGCTGTAGATTTCCGGTATGCGATCACTCGAGAGAGCGCGGGGAGGCTCGAGGCCGACCACCCGAGGCATTCGGATCGATTCTCGACGGGGACCTCGTCCCAAGCCGATCTTGATGTTAGGCCACCGTCAGGCCCTTCAACCGTGTTGCCCGGAGAGGCGTAGGGTCAAGTGAGCCTCGAGAGGCTGCATCGGGAGCTGCTTTTGTGGAGTCTATGAGGGCTCTTATGGTTGGGTTGCTAGCCGACTAGAGGGCCGAGCAGAGAGCTGAAACGCAAGCTTGGTTAGCTGCGCAGAGGGAGGAGTCCCGCGTTCAGATCAAAGAATCGACCGAGTTAGTTCAAAGAGAGGATGCAGCGCGCCACCAAGACCGCCGACTCGCAGAGCCAATTGTGAATGAGGCCGTTATGGCGGAAGGTGCTGAGGATCTAGGCAAGTGGCTGAAGGATTTTGTGAAATGGAAGCCGGAGAAGTTTAGTGCCCCTGGGGAACCATTGGTAGCTGCCACGTGGATTGCTGAGTTAGAATATACGTTTATGGTAATGGAGTGTCCTGAGGTGCAGCGAGCTCGATGTGCAGCTCACGTATTAGCTGGTACAGCTAAGTGGTGGTGGGATTCCACCTTAAGTGAGAGACCGGCTGGGTCTCCACCTGCCACCTGGGAGTTCTTCAAGGCTGAGTTCAAGGCAAAATTTATCAGCGAAGAAGCCCAAGAGAAGATGATTGAGCTGTTTTCAAACCTTAAGCAGGGTCTGACTCGATCGAGGTGTACGAGAAGAAGTTCTCAGAGTATGGATACTTCGCGCCACAGTTGATTTCTACCCCGGAACTGAAGATCAGGAAGTTTATTGCGGGTTTGAGACAGGGAGTGTCTCAGGATGTTAGGGCACAGGCCCCAGAAACTTTTGCCAAGGCAGTACAGTTGGCAACGATTTATGATGGGAAGTATCCTCTGGAGCAGGTTGTTAGTACCGTAGTGTCTAAGGCCCTAGTGTACTAGGGGCCAGAAGCGCAAGTTTGACTCAGGGAGCAATGTCCGGGGGGGCGGTCAGCGCCCCCAGGGTTCTTATCATGGCAGAGACCAAGATCGAGATCAGTAAATCGTGATCGGCCCGCCAACAGGCGTAGGGAGGCCGCCACCGTATTGTAGATCCCGAGGGAAGCAAGATTGGGGACCCCGTGGTGGTAACCCCAGAGCTTGTTTCAAGCTGTGGAAAGGAAGGGCATCGGGCCCGGCAGATCGCACCTTAAGGAAGGTGGTGGCACGGCCGGCTTCAAAGAGCAGGGAAGAGTATATGCTACGACTCGCCAGGAGGCTGAGAGAGCCGGACCCGCAGTGGCAGGTACGCTCCTAGTTCTTGATCACCTCGCCTTTGTGTTGTTTGATTCGGGTTCCACCCATTCGTTTGTTTCTGTTGTTTTTGCTGAGCTTGCTTGCATGAATTTAGAGCCTCTAGGTTTTGAGTTGTCTGTCGCTACTCCCTCGGGAACTAGTATCTCAAGCAGCTGGAAGGTAAGGGACGGTCGGATATGTATCCCACTGGACTGCAGTCACCCTCATTGTGTTAGCTATGAGCGATTTTGATGTGATCCTCGGCATGGATTGGTTAGCCGAGAACCACGCTATGATTGTTTGTCGTTGTAAGGAGGTGGTGTTCAGGCCGCCAGGTAGGCCTACCTTTAAATTTCGGGGCACCCAGAGTGGGGTGTGTCCGCCGGTGATTTCGGCAGTTAAAGCTCACCGTTTGTTAGCTCGAGGAGCTTGGGGTTTCTTAGCTAAGTTGACTGGGGAGAACCGTGACCCACTATCTGTCGAGCAGGTGCCCATAGTGCGGGAGTTTGCGAGATGTTTTTCCCGAGGAGTTGCACGGCCGCCGCCAAGAGGAGGTGGACTTCTCAATAGAGCTTGAGCGGGGACTCGCCCTATCTCGGAAGCTCCTTATCGCATGGCACCAGCAGAGTGAAAGAGTTAAAAGAACAGTGCGGGAGATGCTTGACGGAGGATTTATTAGGCCGAGTGTGTCCTCGTGGGAGCACCGTCTTTGTTTGTTAAGAAAAGGATGGCTCGATGCGCCTATGCATCGATTACAGGGAACTGAACAAGGTAACCATTAAGAACAAGTACCCGTTGCCTCGTATCGATGACCTGTTTGACCAGCTCCAGGGAGCTTGTGTGTTTTCGAAGATTGACTTGAGGTCGGGCTACCACCAGTTGAGGATTCGGGATGCAGATATTCCCAAGACAGCGTTCAGGTCGAGGTATGGGCATTATGAGTTCGTAGTCATGTCTTTCGGACTGACGAACGCCCCAGCTGCATTCATGGACATGATGGACAGAGTGTTCAAGGCATTCTTGGACCGCTTTGTCATCGTGTTCATAGATGACATTCTTGTGTACTCTAAGTCTAAGGAGGACCATGCCTCGCACCTAAGGCAGATTTTGGCAGCCTTGCGCGAGAACAAGCTCTATGCGAAGTTCTCAAAGTGTGACTTTGGCTCGAGGAGGTAGCATTTCCGGGACACGTTGTGTCTAAGGAGGAGTGGTGTGGACCCTTGAAGGTAGAGAGGCCGTTAGTTCATGGGCCGCACCGACGATCGTGGACGGAGATTCGTAGCTTCTGGTCCGGCCGGATATTACCGACGCCGTTCAAAATTTTTTCGCTATAGCCGCCCGCTTACTCGATTGACGAGGAAGGGTGTTGATTTCGTTTGGGATAGGAAGTGCGATGAGAGTTTTGCGAAGCTAAAGAGCAGTTTGACGTCTGCCCCGGTGTTGGCGGTTCGGAGGGGACTGGGGGTTTCGTGGTGTACAGTGATGCTAGCAAGTTTGGTTTGGGGTGCGTTCTGATGCAACACGGTAAGGTGATAGCGTCACGCTTCGAGCGATTGAAACCTTGACGAGCAAAATTACCTGACTCATGATATGGAGTTGGCAGCGGTCGTCTTTGCACTTAAGATTTGGAGGCACTACTTGTATGGGGAGAAGATTCAGATTTTCTCGGATCACCAAAGCCTCAAGTATTTCTTCACTCAGAAGGACCTGAACATGAGGCAGAGGAGGTGGTTGGAGCTCGTGAAGGATTACGACTGTGAGATCTTGTATCACCCCGGAAAAGCAAATGTTGTGGCTGATGCACTAAGTAGAAAGGCCTCGCATCTGGCAACATTGGCAAACCCCAAGAGTATCATCAGGAAGGATCTCGAGAGGGCGGAAATAGCAGTGTTGTTAGGGGATGTTACCGCCAAGGTAGCTCAGTTGACCATCCAGCCTTCGATAAGGCAAAGGATTATCGACAGCCAGCTGAAAGATCCTAAGTTAAAAAGTTTGTATGAGAGGGTTCAGGCTGATGGTGACTTCGACTTTGTGATACTTGCAGATGGGGTCCGAGATATAAAGGTCGGCTGTGTGTTCCAGTGATGCGGTGTTCAGACAGAGTTATTGACCGAGGCTCACACCTCGCCTTTTCTTGGCACCTGTGGGGTAACAAGATGTACCAAGATCTTAAACAGACTTTTTGGTGGATGGGGATGAAGAGGAGATTGCCTGCGATTCGTTAGTCGGTGTCTCACCACATCAGCAGTGAAGGCGCCTGTGCAGAGTAAGCCAGGAGGTTTGTTGCAACCGCTCTGGGTGCCACAGTGGAAGTGGGAGGAGATCACCATGGATTTTATCTCGGGTTTGCCGGGACTCCTAGAGGATATGCACAGATTTGGGTGGTCGTTGATAGGTTGACTAAGTGTGCCCACTTCATTCCGGGCAGGATAAACTACACCGTGGAGCAGTGGGCACAGCTGTTCCTTGAGCAGATAGTGAGGTACCACGGAGTGCCAGTTAAAATTATCTCCGACCGGGATTCCCGTTTTACATCACGGTTTTGGAAGGCCCTTCAGGCAGGTTTGGGCACAGAGTGCAGCTACAGCACAGCCTTCCACCCACAGACCGATGGCCAGACTGAGCGGGTAAATCAGATCTTAGAGGATATGTTGCGAGCCTGCGTGTTGGATTTCCCTGGCAGTTGGGACCAGTACTTGTACTTGATGGAGTTTGCCTACAACAACAGTTTTCAGTCGACCATTCAGATGGCACCGTTTGAGGCGTTGTATGGTAAGCGCTGCAGATCCCCGGCCTTCTGGGAAGAGGTTGGTGACCGGCAGGTGTTAGGCCCGGAGTTGCTTCAGCTGACCAATGAGGCTGTCCAGAAAATCAGAGCTCGTATGCTGACCGCCCAAAGCAGGCAGAAGAGCTACGCCGATGTTAGGCGTAGGGAGCTGGAGTTTGAGGTTGGCCAGCATGTTTTCCTCAAGGTAGCTCCGATGCGAGGGGTCCTGAGGTTCGGTAAAAAGGGGAAACTGAGCCCCAGGTTTGTTGGACCTTTCGAGGTCCTTGAGAGGATTGGGGTTGTGGCCTATCGGTTAGCATTGCCGCCGTCCTTGGCTGCAGTGCATAGTGTGTTCCACGTTTCGATGCTCCGCCAGTATGTGGCAGATCCTTCGCACGTCATAGATTTTGAGCCTTTACAGTTGAACCATGACCTGAGCTTTGAGGAGAAACCCATAAGGATCCTGGCATTTGAGAAAAAGGTTTTGAGGAACCGGGCCATTGACCTAGTGAAAGTGCAGTGGCAGAATCAGGGAGTCGAGGAAGCTACTTGGGAGTTGGAAGGGGAGATGAGGAGGAGTTACCCAGAGTTGTTTTAGGAGCAGCGACTTCCGGGGACGGAAGTCTTCTAAGGAGGGAGTATTGTAACAGCCCGGTTTTCAGCTAAATGTAAAATAAGGTTTCCTTTTATTTTTTTTTAGTTTGGGAGGAGCTGTTGGAAGGACTCGAACCCTTGGCCTAAAAAGGGGTTTGGAAGCTTGGGTTTAAATAAGGAAAATAAACGCATCGTAGGGGCTCGAAGGGGAGTCTTGGGAAGGCCATATGAGATTCCCAAGTCTATTTAAGTTAAGGAAGGGAATTATATTTAAGGAGAAAGAAAAGAGAAAATAAGGAAAAAGAAAGAACCCAAAACCCTAGACTTCTCCTTCACCCTCGCCCAAGCCGCCCCACACCGCCGCCGTGCTCCGCCCCACACCGCCGCCGTGCCTCGCCCACGCCGCCGCCCAACGCCCTGCTGCTTCGCCCCGCGACATCGCACGCCCTGCTGACCACTGCCGCACCGCACCGAGCCACCGCCAGCCCAGATCGCGTCGAGCAGCCAGCTCGCCCACCGCCGCAACAGCCCAGCCTCCACTCCGCACCAGGTCGCCCAGCGCACCGGCCGTGTAGCCGCCTCCGCGCCAGCACGACACCACCCCAGCGCCGTCGCGCCCGCACGCCCTGCACCGCACCGCCCGCGTCTGCGTGCCCGTGCCGCTCGTCCGCGTCCGCCCGCCAGCGCGCCTGCGCTCGTCCCCTGCCGCGCGCAGCCCAGCGCCAGCGCTCGTCCCCTGCCGCGCTAGCGCCCCAGCAGCGCCCAGCTGCGGCGCGCGCGCGCCGCGCCTGCCTAGCGCTACCATCCCTGCTGCTGCTGTCGACGAGACGAGTGCCTTCTCGGTGGGTAAATTCCCGAGCCTCCACCCTTTGGATTTCCTGCTGTTAGATGCTGTTTATTAATTAGGATGTTTTATTACTTGTTTAGGTTGCTCGAGTTCGCTTAAAAGCTCGAGGGTCGTTATTTGATTCGGGATAATTAACCTCCACTTATTTCCAGGTAAGGATTCTTACCCGGGGTTGTGTGGACCCTGCGAATAGTTGATAGCACTGACATTTGTAATTATATGAGTTTCTAGTGATAGTTTTCATGCTTTCTTTTGATTCATGTTCGTGACATGTTTACATCCCGTTAGTTCCATGTTAGGCTTTCCTATCTTGATAGAACCATGCTGCCTATTGTATGCTGCTAGATCCAAGTTACGGTTAGATGTGTGATGTATAGTATAGAGGGCCGTAGAGGTAACTAGTTTGGGGTCCCGCTCGGGCAAGACCCGATGGACATCTAGAGGTGTAAGGCCCAACGGGCATCCTAGGTGTGTAAGGCCCACTAGGCATCACTGATTCTGTTGGTGTAAGGCCCTACGGGCATCCTAGGTGTGTAAGGCCCACTGGGCATCACTGATTCTGGAGGTGTAAGGCCCTACGGGCATCCTAGGTGTGTAAGGCCCACTGGGCATCACTGAGTTTGGAGGTGTAAGGCCCTATGGGCATCCTAGGTGTGTAAGGCCCACCGGGCATCACCGACATCTTGAAGGTGTAAGGCCCGGATGGGCATCCTAAGTGTGTAAGGCCCCACTGGGCATCATCACCGTGTCCTAGGTTGTGTAAGGCCCGAAGGGCATCCAAATGTAGGACCTAGGAGGCTATATAGACGGAAGCCCTTGGATAGGCTCGCCCTAGAAGTAGCTCATAGCCTAAGCCAGCCGTTCGTGCTCTAAGTCTTTGTATGGTTGCCTGTCCGTGTGCTAAATGAGATGATTTCGTATTGTACCCCGATTGGGGATTCTTACTGAGTAACTTGTTGCTCACCCTTATTTTCTGTGGCTTTCCACCAGGTAACTTGGGACAGAGGCTGGATGGCTAGGAGGAAGCGGCTCGATGATCATGGATAGCTGACTCTGGGTCGCACGTTTCTTTAAATGTTTTCCTTAATGATTTAGCATGTAGTGGGACTTGGGTCCCTAGGAAAAAGCACTCAAACTATTTTATGTTCTCGTACCGTTTTCCTTTGAATTGTTTTAAGAAAGTACTGATCAGTCATTTACCTGTTTTATTTAATTGAAATCATGGTTTTGTTTTAAAAGTGTTTATTGCAAAGCTTTAAACTTCCGACTCTGAATGATGTTTATAATCTTAATCATGCATGCTAAGTATGGACTTTAGGTTAGAGACCATTTTCTTGGGTCGGGTCCTTACATGCACCTTGAGGCATAGCAGCCTCCACCCCTTCTCTGGGTAAGTTAGCACCTGGGGCCACAGCCTATGAGCCTGATCTATCCTGGCTGCTGGCTCTACAACATCTCTATTCGCAGTTCCGGACGGGCCTGCTCCACTGCGTGTAACCGACATACTGGCGATCTACATGGAAACCACAACGGGTCAGTCCACTCTTGGACTCTCACTGCCAACAAAGGTAACTCATGTGTACTACATGCAGTATCATAAACAAAACCCCTAACTTAACAAACTTAGACAAACCTGACGGCCGTGGAGTGCTGGAGATCATGGGAACACAACCTACAAACAGGTTAGTCTAAAGAATCTATGACTCTGTGCTCTGATACCAACTGTAAAGATCCGACCCGAAATATGGTCATAAACCTAGGTCTTTACTCAACATGCATGTGAAAAGCATAAGTGACATAAACCAGAGGTCAAATTTCAAAACTTTTCAAACATAAAGAGTGGAAAAAATTTAAAACAAACCAAATAATCATTAAACAAATCCATTCAATTTAAAACAGTGACTGATCAGTACTTTTCTCAACAAACATAAAAGATAGTTCAATGCAACATTAAATACGTTTTCCCTGCGGACCCATGTCCAACTACATGCTGAATTCAAACAATTTAAATATAGACACGACAGAGTGTCTGTAGCATCCATGAACTCCCAGCTCCCTCCACTAGCAGCCCCGGTGCTGAGTTACCTGGTGGACAAAACCACGGAAAGGGTGAGTACAAACATACTCAGTAAGAATCCCCGACCGGGGTACGATACGATGCAATCAATCATCTATTAACCTAGTACACATGTAAACAATTATCACATAGATCTTAGCTAAACGAGCATACAAGGCAAAATCCAGAATCCTAGGAAGTCTCCTACTTCCGGCCTAATGATTGGAACTCACAACCAATCCCGGGACATCTTCGAGGGTCTTTCTCCCTCGGCCAATTGATCAGCTCAAAATCTGATCCCAATAGATGTTCGACACCCTCTATGGTCTTTCTCCCTCGACCATATGATCAGCTCAAAAACCAATCCCAATGGGTGTCCTCAAGGGCCTCTTACCCTCGCTAACAAATCTGGACTAATGGGAGAGTACCTGAAGCCTGGCTCTAAACTGGAAGGAAACGGTGTACTCACAAACATTAGCCTGGGGGAGCTCTCCGTACTGGAGACTAACACATGTGCGCGCAAACCGAATGTTGCTGCAACTGGCGTATATGTGGGGGCCTAGGGACAAACTACTCGGCTAGGTAAGCATGCTAAAAACTCGGATGCGGAGTCACTAAACACAGTAGTGCGAGGTCCTCGGCACTCATCTGTAACACCCTGTACCATCAACCTGAAGCTAAGAACCGGCCAAGGTTGGCTTGAGTATTTATTGAGCATCAAGTGGGATGCAAGAGTAGACCTTGGCATGTCTGTTAGATGAGATGCCAGAGATTAGACTACTCGAGTGTTTAAATTCTTTTTTAGGGTGCCATTGTCTCCGTCACCCAGAGTGTGACCTTCCCTACCCTTAGCGGGACGTAGAGCTCGTATATAGTTGTTTTGTGTTGTAAAGGATTTAGTGCTTGTTTGCACCAAGCTTGGCAAGGAGGCCTAGGTTCAGGCCAGTTCGCACCACATGTGCAGGTTGCTGAATCCTTGGTTCCCCCATCTCCTCTTACTGTTTCTCCAAGATCAACATCAAGAACCAAGGTAAGTCTTCTCCCTTCTCTTCTTCTTTCTCACCCCTCTTGTTGTTTGGTCAAAACCCTAACCGAGCAAGTTGTTTCCCCTTGTAGCCGAGACCTTCTTGGGTGTTTCTTGTAATTGCCCAGCCTTGTTGTCTTCTCTTTAGGGTGCCAATCATCTTCTTGGTCTTCTCTTTGTGTAGCCGCAAGCCCTATTTCAAGAGGCTTGGCCGAGAGGTGTCTTCGCAAGCCTAATTGGATTTGTTGCCGAAACACAACAAGAAAACAGCCCCTTGTTGCCGCACCTTCCCTCAAGCTTTTCTTGGAGCCGATTCTTGTTAAGGTGAGTTTTCTTTCCCTTTACCGAGAGTCTAAGGTGGCTGGTTGGTTGTGCCCTAATCATGTTCTTGTTCTTTTGCAAGCTCCGATTAAAGCCGAGAGTGTTCCCTCATCAAGCCTTAGCAATCGTGAGCATTTTCCTAGCCGAGCACACTCTCGAGGTGAGACTCCTACCCCTAGCCGAGAGCATGCTTGCAGGTTTGGGAGTGTGTTGTTTGTTTTCCCGACAAGCTAACTTATGTTCTATCCTGTTGAGGTGAAGACGAGCTGGTTCCAGGAGGTTGTTGTGAGGAAGCCGGAAGCAAAGCCCTAGCCGAGAGTTCCCTTGGGCTTTCCCAAGGGGTTGGCCAAGAGCTTATGTAGCTCACTAGGTAACTTCCTGGCTCTTGCTTCCTTCAGTTTAGTTTGGAGATAACTAGATTAAGTTATTGATGTAACTATGTATGTTTTGCTAGGTTGTGTGTTCTACAGCTCAAGGAGCGTTATACTTATTTACTGCTTGTTTTCAGGTAAAGCTTTCTTACCGTGGTTGTGTGGACCCTGCGGTATTATCATGATGTGCCTTGTATGTTTGTTTATTGTCACGGCATGTTAGTGGATAGGGAAGCTTGTGTTTGACTTCTTGCTAGCATGTTTGCCTGTTTGTACATGTTAGTGCCATGCTAGGTTTGTTCTTCCAGCATGTTTATGATTCCTACTTAAGTTCGTAGTATCATGCTAGGTTATGTGATTATATTGTTGAGCATGTATGTTTAACCAGGAATCGTTTACTCTGTACTCTTAGTTAGTATAGTAGGGTTTGTCATCATCTAGAGGCTGAGAGCGGACATAACGTACTTTGTCCCCACCGGTCGGGATCCAGTGCGAAGCATAACGTACTTTGATTCCACCCTGGCAGCCGATGCAAATTTGCTCCCACATCGGCATAAGCCTAGTTTGTAGCTTGCTAGAGCGAATCCTTGCAAACGGTGTTAGCCTGCCTTGGTCGGTTCTTAGCCTCAGGTAGGTGGTACATGTTGTACAGATGAGTGCCGAGGGCCTCACTCTACTGTATTCAGTGACACCGCTTCCAAGTCATTAGACATGCGTACCTGGCCCGCGTAGTTTGTCCCTAGGCCCCCACATTTACGCCGGTTGCAGCAGCATGCGGTGTGCACTCACAAGCGTTAGTCGCCGGTTCGGAGCGCTCCCCCGGGCTAATGTTCTTGAGTACACCACTTCCTTTCCAATTTAGAGCCAGACTTCGGGTACTCTCCCGTTAGTCAAGTTTTAGCTAGCCGAGGGTAAGAGACCCTCGAGGACACCTATTAGGAATTGGTTTTTGAGCTGATCATACGGTCGAGGGAGAAAGACCCTCGAGGGTGTCTGACATCTATTGGGATCGGTTTTTGAGCTGATCATTTGGCCGAGGGAGAAAGACCCTCCGGGATGTCTCGGGATTGGTTAGGAGAACCAATCCTTAGGCCTAAAGTATGAGATTTCCAAGGATCCCGAATTTTCCCTGAAAGCTCGTTGAGTTATGATCCGTGTTGGTAACTGTTTGCATGTATACTAGGGTGATAGATGACTGATGTATCGTATTATACCCCAGTTGGGGATTCTTACTGAGTATGTTTGTACTCACCCTTATTTATGTGGTTTTTCCACCAGGTAACTTGAGACAGCACCGGGACGGCTAGCGGAGGGAGCTGTTTGATCATGGGAGCTGCCGGCACTCTATCGTGTCTTTCTATATTGCATTTATTATTCAGCATGTAGTTGGACATGGAATCCGTAGGGAACTTAGTGATTTGGGTTGCTTTAAACTATTTGAATGTTTTTAATAAATACTGGCCAGACTGTAAAGCTATTGATTTACTTAATGTAAGTTTGCTGTTGAGTTTAAATGTTTCCCGCTTTTGATGTTTGATAAGTTTTAAAATATGAGCACTAAATTGTTTGTAAACATATTTTTCTTACATGCTGAGTGAGAACCTAGGTTTTAGACCGTATTTCAGGTCTGGTTCTTACACCTAGTGCCTTCTCGGTTGGTAATTCCCGAGCTCTAATTCTTGACCCTTAGATGTTTGAGGTGCTGGTTTTAATTAGGTTGACTTTATTGTTGTGATTGCTTTCTTACTTGATCCAGGTAGGGATTTCTTACCGTGGTTGTGTGGACCCTGCGATATTATCATGATGTGCCTTGTATGTTGGTTTACTGTTATGAGCATGTTAGTGGATAGGACAGCTTGTGTTGGACTCCTTGCTAGCATGTATGCCTATTGTACATGTTAGTGCATTGCTAGGTTTGTTCTTCCAGCATGTTTATTATTCCTGCTTAAGTTCGTAGTATCATGCTAGGTTATGTGTTTATGTTGAGAATGTATGTTTAGCCAGGAATTGATTACTCTGTACTCTTAGTTAGATAGTAGGGTCAGTCATCATCCAGAGGCTGAGAGCGGACATAACGTACTTTGTCCCCACCAGTCGGATCCCGTGCGAAGCATAACGTACTTTGCTTCCACCCCAGAAGCCGATGCGAATTTGCTCCCGCATCAGCATAAGCCTAGTTTGTAGCCTGCAAGAGCAGAACCCTACCAACAGTGTAAGCCTACCTTGGCCAGTTCTTAGCTTCAGATCAGTGGTACAGGCCGTTACAGATGGGTGCCGAGGGTCTCGCACTACTGTATTCAATGACGCCGTTTCCGAGTATTAGGCATGTGTACCTGGTCCACGTAGTTTGTCCCTAGGCCCCCACATTTCCCCGAACTCGCCGAACCTAGCTGCTCGCGAACTCACACACTGCTCAAACCCACGAACTCGCGACTGAACTGCGACAGCTTCTTCGAACAGCACAATGACGCAAATTTGATGAACAACCTACTTCGAATCGGGAAGAGGTGGTCGAAAACCGCAATGACAACAACGCTTGTGAGAACTCGGAGAAGACGAAGTTGTTCAAATGAAGATGAAGGCCAAAACGCAAAAATTAGGGCTGAGAACTGTTCAAAATTAGACCTAGGGATCCTCAAAATGAAATTTGTTTAAATACTCTTAGGTAAAATGACCAAATTGTCCTCCTCTAGCATATTTATCTACCAAAATTGCCATAACTCTCCAAATAAACCCATTTTCTATTTTAATTCCTTAAACATGGGGTTATTACAAACACGAAGAAGAAGATAAGAGAGGGAGTGAGGGTCGGATAGGGCTTGGAGAGAAAAGAAGCATTTTTCTCTTCTTTTTCTTATTTTTAATTCACTTGAAAAATCTCCAAATGCCACATGTCAAAAGTGGTTCCCCTTTCGAGTACCAGCAACAACACATTATTTTTCTTATTTTCTGTTTTAAACCAAACAACCTTCAAACCTCTTAACAGCAACTCTCGGACTTAGAACCTGAAACTGAAACATAAACACCAACTCAACACAAGTCTGGAAGTAACCCGAAACCCTAGACAAATACCAAACTACCCCTGAAGGCCAAACGACCAAAATGCCCCTCGAGGCTCAAACAGCCCTAACGGTCAAACCAAACAACTGAATATTCAACCGAACGTACCAGGAGAACTGGAATGGAAACCTGGGCTGTTACACATGATCTATAAAAACTTATTTATTTCTAAAAGTTAATTTAAAAAGTTTATAAATTTTTTGAAAGGATTGGATCTCAAAAGTCTTCCAATTCTTCATCTCTAAACCTATATGAACATAAGTTTCTACAATTTTTTTAAACACAAGAATTTAGTTCTCTCTGTCAAGGTACGACTTAGCTTCTTTAATAATTAATAATTAATAATATATTTTCCTCTTTTTTACCGTTATTTTTCTCATCTCTTAGTTCTTATTATATACATAAATTTTTAGATTTTGAAGATCGCACGTCATGCAGTACGTTAAGTTGTTTGAGTTCGAAAGTAGTGTTTTTTGTAATTGAAAATCCTTTATATGTTGAAAATAGTATTTCAAATATATACCAAAAGTAAATTTATGCTTTTCGAGCATCGTGTGGAACAAAATTGTCAATATTCTATTCGTATACGCGACTTATAAAATCAACCAATCAATTTGTTTTTCTTATCTTATGTTAGGGAATAATATATTCCATGGATCTTGTTGAAGATTCGGGTTCTAGTAAATTTATATAACTAAATTTAGTAAGGGAAATCAATGTATTTAGATATTATGTGTATTATTTATATTTGGATATTCTCATGTATTCTCCCTATATAAGGGCACCCTCCTGTACGATGAAATTTATTGAAAAAATATAGAAACCCTAAATTTCTATCTCCTCTTGTTTGTTATCTTTGTATCACAGCCATCCAATGGTCAACGCCAATCTCTCTGAAATTTTGCTATGACTAGAGCAAACACTAGGTTTAACAGCCCTCCTTTGGACCAACTCTTAAACCAAATAACTAGCATCAAGCTTGATCGATCCAACCTTCTTATATGGAAAAATCTAGTCATGCCTATTCTAAAAGCCTATTGAATTCAAGGGGCATTTGACTTGAGAAAATAAATGCCCTCTTAAGAATACCCTAAACCCTTACCTTTATTCTGCAACTGACGCATCTGATCAGGCCAGACAACTTTTAGCCAAAAATATTTTACACTTTCATTCCATAGGTCGTCAGTCGAATCATGGAGAACCAGCTGGCGTTGCACCACTGGCAGGCAGACTAGACCTGCAACTGCTATTCTTGGTGTAGGCAGAAGTAGTCAAAACCAGTTCAGCGGCGCCACGTGTTGATGCAAGTGCAGCCTCGTAGATGCAAGTGTCGGTTCCCTCTCCAGCAATGCCAGATGTTGATTATTCAGGTCGATACAACCAACAGGGAAAAAGAGTCACACGACAATAAAACCATAAGCATGAGCAAAACAATGGCATTCAATCATTTTGGGAATCAACAATGGAAGCATAATAGCATTCCGTAGCAAACAAAAAATTTCAGGAACACAACACAATTATGTTCGATAAAATCTAACTAGGATTATCAGTCGCAGTTTGGGGAGATCATAGTACCATCTATCAGCATTATTTCAATCTGCATAGAGATCGCAACAACATGAGACATGCAAGGGACACTTGGAGTCATGAACCTAGGAGTCCAATGTATACTCATGGGCAATCTCTGGATGACACAACTAAAGAAGATGAAGCGTAGCTAAGACGAAGACAATGGATGAGGGACAATGGTATTTATCAGAACCTCAACAGCCCAACAATGAGCATCAACAACCTCTAACAAAAATAACAGCAGAACGCACAATAAGCAGTATAAGGGCAGAAGAGACTTAAAAGGGGAGTAGTGATGGATCTTTTTAGCAAAGAGGAACTCCCATGGGAAGATTTTTGGCTGGCCGCAATCACAAGAGCAAGAGAAACCAAGGAATTATAGCTTGCAGCAGAAAAAGACAGAGTACACGTTTTCAGCAGCAGAAAGAAGCATGGGCAAGGTTTACCACCTCAGTATCTTCTAGGATTGTTAGTTATCATTAATCATTGCATCATATTTATTTTAGTCTTAGCATCATATTTATTTACGCATTCATTTTCAAAACAAATCACAACAATTTATCCAACTCATGCTTTACTTTTCTGCATAACACTTATCCTAATAATTTTAGCTCTAGACACAAATCCCTGAGGGATCGATAAATTTATATACTTATTACTTATTGCAATATCCGACCGCGTATATTTGCGCTTAAGTGATTTCGAGTTACACTTAACATAAGTTGACTTTGAATTAATTACTAGCATTATATTAGCACCGGAGTCGCATCAAGTCAACTTGCTACAACAATGATTGTTTACCACCCCAGTATCTTCTAGGATTATTAGGTATCATTACTCATTGCATCCTATTTATTTTAGTCTTAGCATCATATTTATTTACGCATTCCTTTTCAAAAAAAATCACAACAACTTATCCAACTCGTGCTTTACTTTTCTGCATAACTCTTATCCTAATAATTTTAGCTTTAGACATCAATCCCTATTAGATCGATAAATTTATATACCTATTACTTACTGCAATATCTGACCGCGTATACTTGCGCGTAAGTGATTCCAAGTTACACTTAGCATAAGTTGACTTTGAATTAATTACTCGACACTATATTAGCACCGGAGTCGCATCGAGTCAACTTGCTACAACAATGACTGTGTACACTTGCACATGTTTGCTCATGAAATTTTATGTATTGAATTGAATGATTATTATAACATATCTTGAGTTAAATTCGATCACGTTATTATCTCGAACAGGGTGCATATTCAAAAAGGAGTTTTTGCATAAGATAGAACATGAAGTTATATGATCTATCTAGTAATTTCGTTATTGAATCGTATCAACTACTTCACTAAGGATGTTCGTATGTCGATTTGATCTTAATCCTGAGTGGGTTGTGAACTCCTGCTTTATGAAAGCGTCCTTTGATGTGCATGAGTGAGACCAGTCGAACAGTGTTGGGTTAATAAGCCTCCCACTTTGAGGATTTCCGTAGTGAATGGCTAGGAATGCAACATCACAAGAAGGTAGTCCTACCTTCCCGAAATTTGAGGCAAATGCTGAGTTTTTCCCTTAAGAACTAATTCTAGGGCTTGGACAAAGGGGTCTAACCTCTCATTGGCCCAAGAGGACATTGATTTATAGTTGGACTATAAACACTTATTCATTAAAGGAATCAGTGGCGATTAAAGAGAAAAATGTAATCACAAGGGTAGAATGGATTTCTTGTCCCAGCTGTGAATTACGAACAAGCTCGTGAAAGATCATATGATAGATGACCGATTATATCCGTGGACGTTAACTTGTCCTACAATGCAAAAGAATTCAACAAAGGCCTTTAATGGAATAAACACGATGTTAACAAATTGGATCCCTGGTCGTTTTAGCTTTCAACCTATAGGTCCACTGGTCCCCGGGCCAGCTCATACTTGCTGGTACACTGTGTTTATTAAAGAGTAAGTTTGAAGAGTTCAAATTCACATATAAATTATGTGAGACATAATTAATAGGAGCATAAGGTTTAATTTATTAAACATGCTAATATATTGAATATATTAATTTAATATTTATTAAAGGGAAATTGTAGTAATTAGACCAGATTCGATAAGTATTTGCAAATATAGGCGTCAAATTTTTTTTTTTTTTGCAAAGTTAATTTTTATTTTAAAATTCGAAATTTATATAGTTTTTTAATACCGTTTTGCCCTTATTTCCATTTAATTATTAATTATCGAATTCAAACTCTCATTTTGAATATTTTCCATCATTTTAAAAGATACCATCTTTAATTGTCAATGCTTTAAATGTAAAAAGATTTTAATTCCTTTTTACATTTATGGCTCATCTTTGGTCTCATTCCTTTTGTGCATCACTTGTCTTCCTCCATTCTCCATTCCCTTTTCGTTTGACTTCTCTTCTTGCATCCTCCATTCCTCCATTTTCGTTTCTTCTGATTGTTTCCTTCTCTCTTTTCACTTTCCAACAAATGCATAAATTTTCTTCGACAACTCAGCGCCGACCGGACAGAATAATCCTATGACTTCATTCATCTTCATTCACTAATCTCCATTTTACACAATATTTGGATTACATTTTTCTTCCCGATTCATCACCATTAGCACATGACTGTTCATTCAAGTATAATCGTTATCTGATATGTCTCAGATGGTTGAGCATGGTAGTTTTATTCATATTCTATCACTTTTTTTCATTTAATCCATTTATATTACAGTCTTCGGAGTGTCACAAATCATGTTTAGAAATTTAGTTAAATCATCTATACAATTGTATTTTCTTCATACTCTATTTTCTATATTCTGGTACAATTTAGTGTATACACATCTACAATACTGTATAATTTTAAATACATTATCCTGTCATATTAAGAATCTGCAATACCTTAGTGCCCATACTTCATTTGAATGTTAGTTATACAGTACATCTTCTCCTTATTATTTCATCAATTATCACACAGTGGTCTTTAGAATGTCAAATATTCATGTTTATAAATGGAATAAAATCATATGTACAACAATATAATCTATACTGTACACACATTTACAACATTGTATAATTTATATTATACTATACAGCTGATTTTAAAATCGACGATACCTTACGGTACATACTATGCTGCAATGTTAGTTATTCTGTAAATTTGTCCCTTATAGGTTCAACAAGTATTACTATTTGAATTTCACACAGTGACATATAACAGTAAAATACCGTATTGTTTACACATCTATAGAATATGAATTATAATATATTACAGTAGTGTTAGCGATACTGTACAACTTCTTCGTATAGGTTCTTCAAGCATTCTAATCGGTATTGCACATAGTGGTCAATGGGTTGAAGGCATCATTAGATGAATGAAATTTTCATGTAGATTTAGTATTTACCCTCTTTATTATATAGTACTGTCTTAAATTTATTGTATCATTTCTAATTTTTTATATATTTTTAACTTATGGCAGTTACATTATGTTAATGTTCAAGACAGAAGCTGTAACTGTAAAGAATTGACTTAATAGGAATACCGTGTGCTCATGTTTTTGTCATCTTACTACACAAACAATTTCCTTCTACATATGTTGTTATGGTTTTTTGTTATGTACTTTTTATGTACGACATCCAACAGTATCATGCTTGTAACAAACATATTATATCACAATATTATTTTGCATATGTTGTTATGAGTTTTGTTATGTACTTGTTTGTTTAGTAATTAACGACCTTATAGAGAGAGGAAAAACGTTGGAGGAATGATTCAGACTGTACCATATAGAACATGTCATTTCAGTAATGTATGATTATCAAGAGTGTTCAGATTCCATTCAATGAAATTGTATGTACAACAGTATATGTACGTAAATAACAAAACCATCAATCTTTTACTGAAATTTAATAAACTACAAATCTTTTAAAATATATCCCAACATATCCTCCTCCCCCAACCATCGAACCGAGTTCTTAACGTTTAACACTAAACATAAATTATCTCGTACTTTTTTTCCCCTTCTTTCGAAATCACAATAATAAATCATCATATCTTTTGAATCTCCATATTGTCAAACACTAAAATCACCGTTTTTAGAAAACTCTAAAACTAAACTTTCAACTTACTGTATGAGTGCTTTCACTTTGTATGTGCACAAGTTTTGTATTTCAATCGTCAGTAATAGGAAAATATTGAACAGACCATACGATTCTCTTCCGAAAACCCAACAATAATTAACCACTTAAAGCTCAGATTCATAAAAACCTCATTATCGAATACCAGAAAACGGTTCTAAGAAAACCCTAAATCTAAACAGTAACTATAAAATGTATTGTACAAGTACTTTCACTTCCTCTATGGCAAGTTACAAATTTTGGTAGTCCATGATCAAAATGTATTGAAAAAATAGTACGATTAAGAACGAAACCCACAGTATGCAAAATGAGCATGTCCAGAGAGGGGAAAGAAATAAGAAATTCTCGATTAGCAAAAAATGAAGAAGATGAAAAGTTACATTGAAATGCCCATAAAATCTAATTTCGGAGGAGACAATTTAGGCCAATTAATACCCCAAAAATGAAGCTGCATGATTTGGAATGTCAAACGAGTTTCCTTTTTTTGAATTTTCCTTCCCAAATGAAAACCAACCATTCCAGGGTATTGTTATAATTGGTTATTTACATAATTTATAATGTAATAGAATAAATTCTATTTTTACTAATATTTTTTCAGATACCTATATTTACAAATATTTTTCAAATATGGTCTATATATGAAAAAAAAAAACTCTTTATTGAATAAATATTATTCAGGAGAAATCAATTTATTTGATAAATTAATTATAAATAACTATTTAATTAAGAGATCACAGTAATTAAAATGTTGGACATATTAATTGGTCCAACAAATTAATTGGTTTAATAATTATTGGATAATTATTAAATGGAGAAAGTTTGATTAATATGTTGGACATATTAATAGGGTTAACAATTATTGGATAATTATTAAAGTAGCGAATTAATATATTGGATATACTAAATAGATATTTATTTATTTATAATATTATTGATATATTATGGAATTGAAAAATGCATAATGATGTGTCCCACATCGGAAAGTTCTAAGTTGGAACCTCTACCACTCAACTAAAATAAGAGGCCTTGGAGGCCTTTTTTTCTCATCTCATTCACTTTCAGAGTAACCTTTCTCATAAGTTGGAAAATCTCTTTGAAAGCTGAGATCTCTTTACTCCTCTATAGTCATACCTCTCTGACAAAGTTCCTAGTTCTCTTCTCTAAAGGCTTCTCACAAAGCACTCAGTTGTAGAAAAGAAGCCATAGCCTGGAAGAGCGGAAGACATCGTTCAAGTTTTTCCATGGGGAATAGTCGATCGTACTCAACATAAAGACTCTCCATATTAGATCAGAGGCAACAGTCAATGTAAGTATTCTTTTTCAATAACATGTCAATCACCTAGGGTATTGCATTTAGATTAATTTGATTAATCAAAGATAATTAATTGGATTAATTATTGTGAAATTTTTATTATTCACATGCTTCTGTCGTGCTAAATGCATACTCCCACCTCATATTCCAAACAGTTGGTATCAGAGCTTTGACTCAAGGTGATTGTTGATATTGGAATCTTTTTATTGGTGGGTTTTAATTTTCATTGGATGAATGTTACATTATCATTATTTTTTGCTGGAGGTTTTTTGCTTGGCATTAGGATTTTTGTAAATTCTTAGATCTCGTGTAAACTCAAGCATATGGGTATAGGAAAAACTTTGTACAATTTTTTTTTCGATTTAGTTTAATTTGGAATTGAAAAAAATACGAAAAATGTGAAGAACACGAAGAACGTATTGAAGAACACGAAGAACAACGTGAAGAACGCGAAGACACTAATGATAAGATTTTTTCTCCATAAAAAATAGGGATTTTTCCTATAATATTTTTGGATAATATTTGGGTAGGAAAAAAAAATTTCTTTTAAATTAAAATATTTTTGGAAAATATTTATTACCTTTTAAAACTTGATATATTTTTAAAGTATCTTAGGATTTAATTATGGTTAATATATTTAGAAAATATGGTTAGCCATAAATAATTAAAGGAAAATTAAATAAATATTTTTAAATTACATCAATAATATTGGGAAGATTGTTTATGGGATAATTTTTTAAAAAATCTTTATCTTGAAGCCATTTAAATATTGAAATACTTTTGGAAATTATTTGGGAAATATTTAAAGGGATTTGTTCTTGCCGGTCAAAGTTTATAGAAGATCAAGAAGTGAAGACAAAGATTATTCTTAGAGAATTTCTTAGCTTATGTCGCAATTTAAATTTCCTACAAATATGCCAAACATCAAATCGGTCATTAACTATTTAAATTATATGTTACTTAATTGAATGTCTTGGTTATTGCATAAAGTATGTCTTATAGATTTAAAATCCCACCATAGGTTAAAAAGATTCATGCATCCTAAATTTTTATGAAATATATTAGATATATTTTAGGAATTAGATCCCGAATTTAGGATTGTTCAGCATGTAGATCTTAAAAATAAATAATGGGTGTTTATTTATTGATTATGTGGAATGTATGGATTATATATAGTTAAAATTGGTCTTTCAAAATAGAACCCAAACAATATTCATTTTAAATGTGCTAGAAAAATGAATATATTCTTTTAGATGGTTTTAAAAGAGGTAAAACCTCCAGAAAAGCTTATATCACTTAAACCTTTGGTAAATAAGATTAATTAAAGAAAAATTTGATTATGTAAGGATTGGTTGGAAGGGAATCGTGCCTAAGAAAGGTTCTACCGAAGGATAAATGTATTTAAGATAACGGTTAACAGAACACCTCTACCTGGGAACACGATCTGGGGGTTGAAACGACCAAGAATTATAGATCATTTTGTGCAGGCTCTAATAATGTGATTAGTTTAGAGTAAAAACTAGTTAATTCACATTAAAAATCAATCTAACCAAGATTGGTAAAAGATTTGGACTTGGATGAATAAGATTAGCCTAGTTAATCTAAGTGGGAAGGAACCCTATTCAAACATAGATAATGGGAGAAGGATGGGTGTCAACTAATCCTATGATCTCCATCAAGAACTTGCATCGTGAGATCCTAAGTTTCAGTCGACCCCCCTCAGTCTGTGTTCACTAGGGGCAATATCAGGGCGAGTTTCCTGAAAGGGATAGGACTGTAATCTTGATTGGTACTTGACTTATCATTCGATGGCACTTACTGCGAGAGATTAACATGTTCAAATTGATGGGTTACAATGTAAGGGATTGGCTAAAGAGTTAGCCAAGTCCTAGATCAAAAAACGGTTGTTGGAATCATAGAGATAAAAATTATCTTTGTATTAAGATTCTAGTTGAGAAGAGTCTCACGCTACGAAAGAGTACTTGACTTATCATTCAACGACACTTACTTTAAACCTTTGTAGTTGTACCATGGCATTAATATTAAACAATTGTAGGGTTACTTGTTGATTTTAACTTGGAAATTTGTTTAATCATTTTTATGCCAAAACCTATGAATGACGTTTTTAAATGGTAATCAAACTGAAATGTTTTTTTTCTTATTTTCAGCACAACGTCTAAATAACTTATCTCGCTAATGTCAATTGACAATTTAACCCAAGAAACCTATACTACATGGAAAAACAATATCAACATAATTCTTGTTGTTGAGGAAAAGAAGTTTATTCTCACGGAGGAATATCCTCTGGAACCGGCACCTAATGTGGCACGATATGTTTGTGAGAGGCATGATCATTGGCATGATGCTAATGAAAAGGCAAGGGTCTATTCTTGGCAAGTGTTTTAGACATTTTGGCCAAGAAACTAGAAACACATGGTAATTGCTTAAGAGATGATGAGGGCCCTTTATGAAATGTTTGTGCAATCATCATGTCAGATAAACCAGGATGCTCTCTAGGTCGTAATAGACAAAGCTAGTCAAGTAAACTTTATTCTTGAGATGCTACTAAGTAGCTTCTTACAATTTAATAGCAATATTGTTATGAACAAGATTGCCTTTAACCCCACTACTTTTCTTAATGAACCTTCGAGTCCATGATGAAAGTCAAGGACAAAGAAAGGGAGGCAAATGTTGTCACAAAGAATCAGAGTTCTGAAACCAATAGTTCAGGGACCAAGCCAAAAGGTCGGACGTTTAAGGAAAAGTTCTCAAAGAAGAAGAAGACTAGAGAGAGCAAGAATAAGCATAATGCTCCAAGGAAAGTCAAAGGCGAGAAGGATGGAAAATGTTTCATTGTCAAAGGCTTGGTCATTAGAAAAGGACATGTCCTGAGTACAAGGGAATGAAGAAAGACAAATAAGGTAAATCCCATTTACTGGTTCTACAGTCTTGTTTTGTGGAAGAATCATCCATTGGTTGGATATTAGATTTGGGCACCACTTAATCACATTGTTAACTACTACAAAAAATGGGTTAGTTGACGTGCATAGAACGTCAACTATAATGCCTCGTTGACACTTTAAAAAACATCAACGAATCCACTTTCAACTAAAGTCACTATAATTGACGCTTGCTAAGTGTCAACAAATGACTAATTGACATGTTCAAAATGTCAATGTCATAAGTGATTGACACATGACAAGAGTCATGTCTTGGTTTGGTTGACGTTTATAAACCATCAACTTAGTGTTATGTTGACACTCAGTGAATGTCAACATTAGTTTCAAAACGTCAAGTAAATTTACCTAAGTTGACGTTCATTATACGTCAGCAAAAGTATTGGTTGGCAGTTTGTAAACATCAACGATGTTTCCAAAAAATGTCATTATAAAGTAAGGTTGACGCTTATCGACCATCAACTTAGTCATTAATGTTGACATGTATCAAACGTCAAGGCATGTATCTTTTTTGTTTTTTTTTCAATTTAGTCAAATTTATCTAGATTTCATGTTCATCTTGCCAAATGAGATACCTAGATTTTCTATTCACCTTGTCAAGAGATACTAAATTTTCTAATCATCCTGTCAAATGATTCATTGTTGGAGAGAATTGAAAGTATAAATTACAAAATATTTAAAAACAATAAGCATAAACATATATAATTTTTGTATTAAGAAAATCACAAAAGAAGTATATGAAATGACAATTTGAACTTTGAAATATTTTTTAAAGTTATCTTCCTAAATATATATATAAAAAAAACTCCATTCCAAAAAAGCGCCCAACTATTTCCAAAACTAACTGCATACACAAAATGAATATGAAATATTTTTCTTCATAGTTTTTAGTCTTCCAAAATATTTTCAGCAATGCATACTTTATCCAGCTCACATGTAGGGTACTAGAAATTTAGCCCATTCCACACGCACTTCATCTAGCTCATCTTATGTGAATGACTCTCTTGTATCAATCTGTTAACATTAATTAAGACTAAAAATATAATTTATTTATGACAATTAATTATAATAAATTTTCAAACTAAACAATATAAAAAGAACATACTGCATCTGTGATGTTTGTGCTATCCATTTTGATGATATCTCTCGTGTTTCTCATCACATAGTATCCACACTCTGTACTCCCCACCTTGTGATGGAGACTTGAATACCAATGAGAAGAAGAAATAACTAAATCATGATATATCTAGAAACCAATATATACGATAAACGATCCCCATCAAACATCTCTTTGGCTACTTAAAGCACAATCACTAAAAGATTGCTTAAACATGCTCCCTTTACTACTAAAAAAAAATCACTGAAAAATGGATCAATTAACAAATCTTTATGCAAAAATGAATGAATCACATAGAGGCATCTAACTACTTGGACAAGAAAGCTTAACAAAACTTACAATAGTGAAGACAATATAAAATGTAACTCTATTTTCACAGAATAACCAAAATTTTGAGGTCATCAAACCATCAATCTCGTATTTCCACAGAAAAACCATAAGTAAACAGATATCATAGGAGCACTGCATACCTTAACAATTTTCCACGAAGGAATTTTTCTAGTAGTTTTCAAGTTTTTTTTAGCTCAATACATCGTAAGTGCCCTACATGATAACCAAAGAATATACATACGAAGTTACTCTAAATTATAAGTACTCTACATATTCTACATAATAATAAAACTCAACCTACATATTTATTATAGTTTTGAGGTCATCTCTTGAACTATTTTGCATTGAATCAATGTAGTAAATCGCATCCTTATGGATTAATAACAACCAAGGAGAAATGACCACTAAATGTTAAACACAACTAATTAGAATACTTCACATTAACTATAACAACAAACAAAAATGAAATGATTTCAACTTTACTAACCCAGGATTATAAGGGGCAATTACTAGTTGATCCTCTACAATCATGAATCTGGAACAAAGCTTGTGGGCTCTAACTTCTTGATTGTATTGACCTACCGATATAAGAGATGGATCTACAAAAGTATATTTTGTAGCTGTATTTGATTCAATACAATATTTGTGTAAGTACCTACAAAGTAAACACAAATGATGACCAATATAAGTTTCCATTCAAATTTATATGCACCAAAATACGATATGTACATAACCAGTGATAAAGTCTTCACTTTTTTCATGTTGTGCATATAAAAAATATCTCCTCGTAAGACAACGCTCATGCAGCTACACCCAAAAAGCTCACCTGGAAGTCTAAAGGAAATACTGTCGTCTTTGCCCATTATCCTATCAGCGAGCTTCAGAATAGTCGTTAAAGCCATTGGTAACTTTAGCGGTGGCACATCGGTCAGTTTGCTCTTGTTATTGGTCTTCATTGCAGGTTTTTCTGACCATGAGACAATTAGAAGTTCATTATATTTCAAGAGTTGACTGAGCCACATTTGAATTTTTAGAAAATTTTAAGTGAGAAAATCTGCCACTTTATTTTCTGATTCTTTACAAAACTCCACCGTCGTGATAATAACATCTTCTTCGATCTTAACCTCTCTCTCTTCTACATTCTTTGAAGGTCTCTTGGAGCAACTTCCTTCTCCTAAAGTTGGTGTGAATTGTGACTTATGCGCATAACCATCCAATTCTTTAATGCGTCGACGCAACGCCTCATTCTCATCAATCAATTCCTTTTCCTTTTCACTTTTTGTTTTTGTACTTCTTCTGGTTCTTTTTACTGTGTGAAAATTTGTTGTAGGTGTTATAAATCATCCTACCCCACGTACATGACCACTATATTTAGGACAACTCATTGCTTGCGTCAAAACATCATTCATAGTACAATTTTTTCGATGGTTGGATCTAAATTTCGTTCAATTTCATCCTACATAGAGAAAAAAAAAACATCGATTCATATAAAAATTCATATATACATGCACATGTAATATTTGTCTTACCATTCTTCTCACACTTCTTGTATATCCTCGTCCTCAATCTCTCCCTTCTTATTGGAATGGGCTATTTTCCATAGATGATGTCGTTGTAATTCAGTCTCACTTGCCCCCTTGTTTCTTCTATAATCCAATGAACACTATACTTTAGGTACGTAATATGAGAAATTTTAATATTGGTAATAAAAATTATATAATCCATTACCAATTCCTCTTAACTTTAGCATAACCTTTGCGAGTGAGTCGATGATTGTACTTCGCTTTGGCTCGTCGTTCTTCTTGTTTCACTCTCAATTCCTACATTAATGTAATAAGAAATAACAGACAATAATTGAGAAAAAAGTATGAGTAATAACATTAAATGAAAACCAAAGATATAGTATTTAAAGTTTTCCATACCTGAAACTCTTTAGTTAGTCGTGATTCGACAAACTCAATCCATTCGTTTATGTCGATGAATGCGTATATAGTTGGCCGGTTCTCTAATAGTTTTGGTTCATCCTTAAACGACACTATATGTTTTGAGGGTAGTTTGTTCTTGAATTGTTGAAAGGTTGTGCTTGCAGTTTTTAGAATACTTCTTTTTTACCTAACATCAATTTCAAAAGCAGCCTACACATTAAAAGTACAAATTTTTTAATATTCAAAACATAACTAGTAAATATTTTAGAATATAAATAAACAAACGTACATCAACTATATTAAACACCTTTTCTTTCAACTCTTTTGGCACACCTTTCCATTTTTTATAAGCAATGGGGATATGATGATGCACTGTCATTTCGATAAATGAATGCAACATACTTCATTATCTGTAACAATTCTTTTACGTCCCCTACTTCTTTTGAGTGTTACATTAAGCATAACAGTTGCACCTCGAGTTTTTTTCTTTTTCTTCGATGTTTCACCTAACTCAAGATTAGCATTCACCTTGGTACATGCAACATCATGCAATCCTACTGAGTCCTCGTCACTTGTTTGCTTCATTGTGTAAAACCAAATTACAGTAAGTTATAAAACATTAACATATATTAAACAAACATATCACATAATATGACAAAGATTATAATAAGTCATACCAGTAACAGTTAATTACCCAGCTACAAACATTATTCATGTATCTAAATGTCCTTACAGTCAACTCGTACATATGTTGATGCATTTTCATCCAAATCATTTGTTGATTTGAAATTTGGCATATCCTTGGGCATTCCTTGACAATTTAATATTGTATCTCCAAGTTCATCGTCATAATATTGTTCTTCAAAGTTTCTTTGTGGAGGAGTTAGCACAATTGACCATTTTACATCACTAGGATCCTCTATGTAAACACTTGCCTTGCTTGAGTTGTGCGTATAAACGAATCTAACTTGTGACCTATTCTATTCAAGTCAACTAAAATAAAACCTAGTTCATCAGTTTTTAAACCATTGTTGTTCTCAATCCAATCACACTTAAACATGGCAACATTAAATATATTATAATTTAGTTCCCAAATTTCTTGTATGACTCCATAAAAAGACATGTCTCCAATAATAGGATTTTATCTTTTGAACTATAGACTTGCATTGTTTTTTCAACTAAAGTAACACCACTATTTAGTACGCTCCTATTATCATCACAAGGCTTTGTGTGATAGTGACACCTATTAATTATATAACCATTATATTTAGTCACATTCGGATGAGGTCTATTGAAAAATGATTTTACTTTAATTTATTTCAAGGCATTATTGAAAAATGAGATTTACACTTTTGATAATTATGAAATTTATGGGTTTTTTTTGTATGATTCACTTAATTGTCACTATCAATTCAATAAGACCTCTTATGCTTTGCTTGATGATTTTGAGAAAGTATCAATTACAGACATAAGGTTTTTGGTTAGAAGTGCAAGTTTAATTCATGTTGACACCTACTGAGAATTAATCTCCTTAAAAAAATTTTGACATTGAAAAATATAAAATGGCTCTTAGCCCTTTTAAATTCATTTCCAAAGTTGAAAAGCTATCCATCTCGCTTATATTCCTTCTCTTGAAATTGCTACTAAAGCCCAGAATTCATAAACTTCTCATTTCTCTAAATAGAGGAAAGAATTTCTCAAAAGAATGAATAAGAGTTTTCAAGGGTTTAGGACTTTTTCATATCCACTATTTTTGTTTTGTTTTGTTTTTTTTTTTGAAATAAATCACTATATCCATTATTAGGGAAACAAAACAACTAAATTTGCTTCCTATAAGCACTACAAAGATAAATACTTGATCAAATATCATGCGATGATGTATAAATTATTTTTAAAAATGGTATGAAATAACACACAGTACAATCAGAACAGAGAACATAATTCATAGAAAAAAATAATAACAATGCCCAAATCACCTTGGTATTCAATAAAACTAAACCAGCCTACAAATTCTAGTTTATTTTATGAACAACCAAAAAAGAAAACTAGCAATTAAAATTAAAAGAATACTAGAATCATAACTAACTTGGAATAAAATATAAACCCTTCCAAGCAAACCAAAATCACTACAAATGGAAGAAAGAAAGAAATGCCTTGTAATATTTGTACATGGGGTCGATCAGTACTAGTAATGCACTATTTAAGAAAGAAACTAGGCCAAAATTAGAACTCTAATGATTTGGTCTTTCGTTGGAGGAAACGCAATCTACCTTTGATCCAAAAATTGTGAGATTTTTTTCTAGAGCTTCAAAGGAAAATTGAAGATGTCGATACTTTAACCTAAAAGAGCTAACAAAAAAGCTAAAACTGATGATAAAAGGAAAAAAATGGTTGAGTTTTTATATTATTTTATTTTATTTTTACTTAAATTAGGTTTAGTTTAAAAAAAAAAGATTTAGTGATTTATTATGAAGTGGCACAAATAGCAATAAATTTTTTTTTTCTTTTTAGCAACAAAGTTAACCCGTGTGGATAGTAATCTATAAAATGAGATTTTTTCTAAGAGATAAAAAAAAATCAGCGGACTTCAAAAAAATTTCATTGAAAATTAAAAAGGCACCATATCATAATTTATTCACCAAATATAAATTTTAAATTTATTTCTTTTTAAAAAAAATTCGCGACTTTTTATTTTAGTTTACTGTTCTACATAATTAAATGTGTATAGTTGACGTATTTCCTAGTGTCAATTGTTAATGAGCATTAATTGACGATTTGTATACGTCAACACAAGTAACGTAATAGTTAACATGCATAACACGTCAACTAAAAATAAGTGATAAATCCACCCCCACTTTTTCATATTAATTGACGCTTTCATATTTCAAATACATTACTTGACTTTTTTTTTTATTAATGTCAACTATTTAAAAAGGTTGAACGTCAACTATACTGTTTTTTGTAGTAGCGTTCTTCATTTCTGGGAAGTGACTCTTAGGATAAATTAGAACCTGGGCAGATAACCTTAATGGTGGGGCCGGTCAAGTTGTTTCGACAACAACTACTGGAAGTGTCAAGTTATTTTCAACAATTCTTTTTTTAGAGAATGTGTTGTTGGTTCCTCGGATTAAGAGAAACCTAGTTTTAGTTTCTTGCCTTTGTAGAACAATTTCATTCAATAAATTTTAATGGAAATTCAGTTTCTATTTCAAAGAATGGCTTAGAGCTTTGTTCAGAAATTAACGTAAATAACTTGTATATGCTCAAACCTAGGGTTTGTAAGAGAGTTCTAAATACTAAATTATTTAAAACAGCAAATAGTAGAACAAACAAAGGACAAAGAATTTATCCTAAATCCAATATGTATCTTTGGCGTCTAAGGTTAAGTCACATAAATTTCAATAGGATTGAAAATTTAGTAAAAAGTGGTTCTCTAATTGGGTTAGAGGTGGACACTTTACATGTATGTGAATCTTGGGTTTAGGGTTTAGGGGTTAGGGACCCTTTACAATAAAGGAAGCTAGAGTCAACCAACACTTAGAGCTTGTACATTCAGACCTATGCAGCTGATGAATGTTAAAGGCTGAGGTTGATAACCTATTAGATAAAAGGATTAAGACATTGCGATTGGATCGTGGTGGAGAGTATATGGACCTGGAATTTTAGAACTACTTAGTAGAACATGGAATAAACGTCCCAACTCTTGGGGCTTGGAACACCTCAATAGAACGGTGTTTCGGAATGGTGTTTTAGAAAAGGAGAAATAGTGCCCTCTTGGAAATGGTTCTGTCGATGATGAACTTTTCTCAACCGCCAATATCGTTTTGGATATACACGTTAGAGACCGCATTATATATTTTCAATACGGTACCTATAAAGAGTGTCTTGGAGACACCTTATGTGTTGTGGAGGGGACATAAAGGTAGTTTAAGAAACTTCAGGATTTGGGGATGTCTGGCCTATGTGTTGACTGTAAATCTAAAGAAATTAGAACCACGTTCAAAGTTATGACTATTTGTAGGCTACCCCAAAGAAACGAAAGGGGGTTATTTTTATAACCCTTATGAGAATAAGGTGTTTATATTGGCAAATGCAACATTCTTAGAAGAGGATTATGTTAGAGACCATAAACCTCGATCGATAGTAGTGTTGAAATATTTTCTTCTAATGATGCTATAAATCCTACAACAAGTGTTGTTGCAGAAGGGTTAACAAAGGTTGTTGACAGCTCACCAGCATTGGATGATGGAAACTGATCAGCTAGGAAATTTGATGAATCCTTAGGATTTGACATACGAATTCCACCCAGTTAAAAAAGACGTCTACCTCTGTAAGAACCCGACCCAAAAATGGTCCTAAACCTAGGTTCTCACTCAGCATGCAAGTTAAATATTTCATCAAGCGGTTTAATGCTCATGTTTAAAACCTTTCAAATACATTTGAAAACGGGGAACGCTTAAAACATAACCAACAATTCTCATTTAAGCAAAACCAACAGAGTAAATCAAGCCCGACCAGTATTTATGAAAACATTCAAAACAGTTTAAACAACCTTTAACAACGTTCCCTTAGGACTCCTGTCCATCTACATGCTGAACAAATTATGCAAACAATAAATGACAGAGTGCCGGCAGCTCCCATGTCAATCAGCTCCCTCCGCTAGCCGTCCCGGTGCTGTCCCGAGTTACCTGGTGGATAAACCACAGAAATAAGGGTGAGTATAAACATACTCAGTAAGAATCCCCAATCGGGGTACAATACGATACATCGTGTCTTCTAGCACCCTAGTATACATGCATCACATACGAGCTCAGAAATATCAGGTTGGCTCAGACTAACTACCGAACTAGAAGTTGCCTATTCAAGGGTTTACATCTACAGCCTATCCTAGGTTCTACACCTGGATGCCCTTCGAGGTCTTACACAACCTAGGACTCAGTGATGCCCATCGGGGACTTACACACCTAGGATGCCCATCAGGGTCTTACACCTTCAGACTCAGTGATGCCCATCGGGGACTTACACACCTAGGATGCCCATCGGGGTCTTTCACCTCCAAACTCAGTGATTCCCATCGGGGACTTACACACCTAGGATGCTCATCGGGGTCATACACCTCCAACTCAGTGATGCCCATCGGGGACTTACACACCTAGGATGCCCATCGGGGTCTTACACCTCCAAACTCAGTGATGCCCATCGGGGACTTACACACCTAGGATGCCCATCGGGGTCTTACACCTCCAACTCAATGATGCCCATCGGGGACTTACACACCTAGGATGCCCATCGGGGTCTTACACCTCCAAACTCAGTGATGCCCATCGGGGACTTACACACCTAGGATGCCCATCGGGGTCTTACACCTCCAACTCAATGATGCCCATCGGGGACTTACACACCTAGGATGCCCATCAGGGTCTTACACCTCCAACTCAGTGATGCCCATCGGGGACTTACACACCTAGTCTTACACCTCCAACTCAGTGATTCCCATCGGGGACTTACACACCTAGGATGCCCATCGGGGTCTTACACCTCCAACTCAATGTTGCCCATCGGGGTCTTACACATCTAGGATGCCCATCGGGGTTTTACACCTCTGAATCAATGATGCCCATCAGGGTCTTACACATACGGATGTCCATCGGGGTCTTACCCGAGCGGGACCTAAACTAGCTACCCCTACAGTCTTCTACACTATACATCACCTGCCTATCCCTAGCATGGAACTATTCAGGATAAAATAGGACAAGGTTTTGCCAAGATAAGGAAAGTCCCTAGCATGATACTACGAACTCAACAGGAATCAAAAGCGTGCTGGAAGAACAAACCTAGCATGATACTATGAACTTTAAGCAGGAATCTCAAGCACGCTGGAAGAACAAACCTAGCATGGCACTAACATGTACAAACAGGCAAACATGCTAGCAAGAATTCAATCACAAGCTGTCCTATCCACTAACATGCTCATAAAAGTAAACATGCACACAAGGCACATCATGATAATATCGCAGGGTCCACACAACCACGGTAAGAAATCCTTACCTGGGAACAAGTGGAAAAAAATAGCTATCACAAGTCAAGAAGCAACTCTCGAGCTCCTAAGCTAACCCGAACAACCGAGAATACAAGCGGTCTCGGCAACCAGGGGGTAGAAAGGGCGCTGCTGGTGCGGCAGGGGCGCTAGCGCTGGCGAGGCAGGGCGACGGGTGCAGACGCGCTGGAGCTGGTGCGCGGCAAGGCGAGCAGGCGCGCTAGATCAGACTCGCTGGAATGGCGCACGGGCGAGCGGACTGGCTGCGGAGACGGTGTACGGGCGAGCGGACTGGCTGCGGGGGGTGTCGCGCTGCAGCGGCGATCTCCTTGTGGGTGTCGCGATGGCATTTGGCATCTGGGTTCTGGCGTCGCGGCGGTGGCGTCTGGGGCTCGGGTGTCTGCGACGGTTGGGCGTCTGGGCTGGGTGGTGGCTCGGTGCGGTGCGGCGCTGGGCGACAGTGGGCAGCGCTGGGCTGGGCGATGTAGGGCTGAGTGACCTGGTGCGGGGGGTGCGGAGCGGCGCGGCTAGGGTTGTGCGGTCTGGTGTGGTGCAGTGCTGGGGTGTGGTGGCTCGACTGGGTTCCTTGGCTCGGCTCTAGGGCTTGGGGATTTCGGCAAAGGGAGAGAGAGAGAGAGAAAACAAGGGAAAAGGGTTTTCTTGATTTTCTTTCCTTTTCCTAATTTAAATGGGTCTTGGTGACCAAAATCCCTTCCCTGGGCTTCCTTCTTCGAGTCCTGGCTGAAGCAAACTTTCCTTTTAATTAAAACTCATTTTCTACAAACTTCCAAATCACCTTTTAGGGTAAGGGTTCAAATCCCAATGGAAACACTTAAATTATAATTAATTTTGCCATTATCCAAAAATGCTTCCAAACTTCTAAACAACTAGCCCAAACTCCTTGGGTCTTGCAAGCAACAACAATCAAGCCTCGACGAAGGCAGGAATGACCCTGAAGTCCTGAAAATCCACAAACCCGGCCCCGGGGAGCAAAAGACCAAAATACCCCTAAGGGTTAAAATAGCTCTAACGGCCCATCCGAACATCCGAATAATGAACTGGAAACACCTGGGACACCGAAATAGAAAATTGGGCCGTTACAACCTCGACGTAGTGGGAGGATTAGAAATAATCTGATTCCCTTTATAGGTGCTTGGAGACATACAACATTATTCAAGATAATGTTGAAGATTCTCAGTCTTTTAGAAAGGCAATGGAGTCGATGTATTTCAATTTAATCTAGTCACTCGTAGATGCACCAACGGATGTAAGGCTTATTGGGTGCAAGTGAATCTACAAGAGAAAAAGGGGTGTAGATGGGAAGGTGCAAACCTTCAAAGCTAGACTTGGAGCAAAGAGCTTCATTCAAAGAGAAGAAGTGGATTATGAAGAAACCTTCTCCCATGTTGCTATGTTAAAGTCTATAAGGATCCTCTTATCCATTGCCTCATATTATGACTATGAGATATGGTAGATGGATTTCAAAACTGGATTCTTAAATGACAACCTTAAAGAGGATATATACATGAACCAACCAAAGGGGTTTGAGTTCAAAGGACAAAAGCAAAAGGTTTGCAAACTTGTTAAATCCATTTATGGATTAAAGCAAGCGTCCAAGTCTTGGAACAAAATATTTGATGATGTAATCAAATCATATGGTTTTGAGCAGAACATTGATTAGCCTTGTGCTTACAAGAAATTCAATGACAATAAAGTAGCATTCACATTTATATATGTAGATGACATCTTACTCATTGGAAATGATGTAAGAGTGTTGACTAATATCAAACAGTGGCTAGCTAATCAATTCCAGATGAACACTACTAGAAAACTCACCTACTATGACACTCTAAAAAATTGATTTTTCAACAAGAAAATAAAAAAGTGTCATTAAAGGTAAAAATACATTTTCCTCCCCAAAAGTATAGATACCTCCCAAACCTCAAAATCGTGTTTTTCCCTCTAAATTATAGATTTTCCCTCAAACCTCAAATAACACCATCTTTGGCGTTTGGATACGGGTTTAGCGATCGATTTTTTGTTTTTGCCTTGTGAAAGGTCAATGGCGACGGAGTTTTGGACAATGATTTACGCTTTCGATTGGCTTAAAAATGAGTTTTGGAAAGTGGGTTTTCCTTTTGAGGAATCGAAGTATGCTCGGGATGTGTTTTTCCTTTGCCTTTCCATTGCCGGCGGGGAGGTGGTGATGATGGCGTCGACCTACGACGAGGTTGTTGAGATTTGGGTTTGAAGGATAGGGTTTTGTCTTTGTGGGGTTTGAAGTGTAGATTGTGCGTTGAAAGTCTTGTAGGCATTAAAGCAAACACCTTGTGTGCACGTTTTGTGGCAGCGACAACTCGATAGAGTCTTTTTTGGTTATCAAGTAAGAAGCCACTGAGGGATGTATTGAACCCCAAATATGGTCTAACTTCTTACAAATCTATTGTTACACCCAAGAGAAAGGAAAATGATAAAAGGTCTAAGGTTGAAGACCAATATGATGCTCTCGATCACCTATTTTAGTTCAATCTGATCTCTCTAAGCTCACTCGCTAGGTACTTCTCTTGAATTTATCTCCATTTCTTATGGTTGTGTGGTCAAGTGCTCTAATTCAAAATTGTGGAAAACAAAAGGGAATTAGATATGGCATAGTAAGCAACGAATTTATCTCGTAAGTGAGGTTCATTTAACGATAATTTCACGCTTCTCTTGGACCTTAACCAATGAAGTTAGTATTCTTTAGTGTGTATGTTTTTGTATGTTTGATACTAGCAAGTTTTGTTTTCTATGTTTATTGCAGTGCTTTAGTTGCAGCTTGCTTGAAAGAGAAATTTGATATTAAAACCATGTAATGTTAACTATTTGTTTCGTAGAAATTATTGTTTGTTGGTGTTATCAACATTTTCTCCACAATAGAAAAATATTTAAACTAACAAAACAAAGAAGTTGTTGGGCAAGATTTTCAAACTTGTTCATCTCTGTAATTTAATTTGTTTGGTAACCATTTGATTTTTGAAATTTAAGTCTACATAGAGGGAGTAAATTTTGAAAGCAAAACCAAAATTTGAAAGAAATTGTTTTTTTCTAAATATTTGTTTTGGTTTTTGGAATTTGATTAGGATTTCCATACTTTTTTGAATGAAGATGAAAACCATATGTAGAGTGAGTAAAGGCAAGCTTAAATTTCAAAAACCAAAAATGCTAAGAATAGGTTCTTTCAGTTGTGGTTAAGAATGTAAAGACCCGACCCGAAATATGGTCCTAAACCTAGGTCTTTACTCAGCATGCATGTGAAAAGCATAAGCGACATAAACCAGAGGTCAAATTTAAAAACTTTTCAAACATAAAGAGTGGAAAACATTTAAATCAAACCAAATAATCTTTAAACAAATCCATTCAATTTAAAACAGTGACGGATCAGTACTTTTCTTTAAAACATAAAAGATAGTTCGAAGCAACAGTAAATTAGCTTTCCCTACGGACTCCTGTCCAACTACATGCTGAATTCAAATAATGTAAACAAAGACACGACAGAGTGTCAGCAGCATCCATGATCTCCCAGCTCCCTCCGCTAGCCGTCCCGGTGCTGTCCCAAGTTACCTGGTGGGAAAAACAACAGAAATAAGGGTGAGTATAAACATACTCAGTAAGAATCCCCAACCGGGGTACAATACGATACATCAGTCATCTAACACCCTAGTATACATGCAAACAGTTACCGACACAGATCATAGCTCAACGAGCTTACAAGGCTAAATCCGGAATCCTCGGAACTCTCCTACTTCAGGCCTAATGTTTGGTTCTCATAACCAATCCCGTGACATCTCTGAGGGTCTTTCTCCCTCAACCAAATGATCAGCTCAAAAACCGATCCCAATAGATGTCTGAAACCCTCGAGGGTCTCTCTCCCTCGACCACATGATCAGCTCAAAAACCAATCCCAATGGGTGTCCTCAAGGGCCTCTTACCCTCGCTAGCAAATCTGGACTAACGGGAGAGTACCCACAGTCTGGCTCTAAACTGGAACGAAACTGGTGTACTCACAAACATTAGCCCGGGGGAGCTCTCCGTACCGGCGACTAATGCGTGTGCGCGCACACCGCATGCTGCTGCAACCAGCGTAAATGTGGGGGCAAAGGTACAAACTATGCGGGCCAGGTACGCATGTCTAAAGACTCGGAGGCGGTGTCACTGAACACAGTAGTGCGAGGCCCTCGACACTCATCTGTAACAGCCTGTACCATTGACCTGAAACTAAGAACCGACCTGTAAAGACCCGACCCAAAAGGGGCTCTAAATGGCCTTTACCCCAATGCATGTATTGAAAATAGAAGACATTATGAAAAACACATTTCGGATTCCAAGTAAAAACAGAAACATTCAACAACCAAAACATACATTTCTAAAAGCATACTCTGAACAGAGATTTATTTAAACCATTAAAACAATCCACAAGTGCAAATATCTTTGGAATCCATAAAACGTAAGAAAACATCCTGGGCTCTATGCCCGTCTACATGCATTTGGGGAAATAACAAAAGCCAAGAGTCACGATAAAATAAAATATCGAGAGATGACAAGCAGGATTCCATGATCACAGCTTCCCCTTGACCATCCTGTCTCTCGCCTTGATTACTCGTGGAAAACCACAGAATAAGGGTGAGTAACGAATTACCAGAAGAAGAATCCCCAACCGGGGTACAATACGATATACATGATCATCTAGAAGAATGTATGCAAGCTATGAGTACAAACACAGAGCGGAGCACATAGCTAAGTCCACACTTGGACCTCGGATGCCAACTCGTGGTCTTAGTCCGGAAATACCACAACACACTAACGCGCGCTTATACGGGAACAAGTCCCGGCCTCACCTGTCTCATCGCCGATACGAAAGGTGCATCGGCTCAAGATCCCGAGGAGCTCTCGGTCGGCTATTTGTAATGAGCGTAGCGCGCACCGCATGCTACCGCAAACTCGGGGTGCGGGGTCTAGTGGCAAGCCGCCCAGTGTTCGACCACCATGCCTAACTAAATCTCGGATCGGTGTCACCGACATAGGGGTGTGAGACACGGACACGTGAACTATGTCGGCTGTACCACCACTTTGAGGCTAAGGAACCGGTCGTGGTAGGCTTACACCAAGAAGCGGTCCTTGCCCTAACAGTGGCAATCAAGGGCTACGGCCGAACACGCCGAGGACGTGCCGATCGCCGGGACGAGGCAATGCCAAGTCATCATCCCGACCGTTGGGGCATTTAACAGTCTGCCACCCTCACCCAAGATTGCAGGGCCAGCCGTAGGGTTAGCTAAACCCTAACGGGATCAGGGACGGAGTACCATCTCGTACGTCCCTGTCGGGGATGCAAGTTACGTTATGCATCCGGCCCGGATGATGCTACCTACCTGAACTCTAAACCATAGCAATAATAACAATTCAATCAATGCAGTCCAATACGTGCTCAACAGATACAAGGAACCTAGCATGATACTACGAAGCAAGAATAGATATCGAACATGCCAGAATGGAACAACCTAGCATGGGCTAGCATGAGAAACAATACAAGAGTTCATGCCGATCGAGAATTGAAGCAGAGCACCTAGGGCTAAACATGCTAATAATCATACACAGGCATGCAAAACAACAATCACAAATATACCGCAAGGCCCACACAACTCCGGTAAGAAATCCTTACCTTGGTCGGGAGGCTTCTACACACAAATCCTAAGCTGCGGAACAATCCCGAGCTAGCGAGCGGGAACCTAGCAAACCAATAATAATCAGCATCTACAACGTCTAAACAACAAAAGAACAGCAAGCTCGACTCGGGAACTCACGCGCACGGCGACACGAGCTTGGAGCTGGTGGCAAGCCGGCACGGCGGTGGTGGGCGCAGGCGCGCGCACCGCAGCGGCACGGCAGGCTGGGGCTGGCCGCGGCCGCACGGCGAGGGCAGGACGGACGCGCTGGCGCACGCACGGCAGCACGCGGCAGTATGCAGCGCGCTGCTAGCGTCGCGAGCGGCAGCTTCGAAGGCGGCGCGGGCGTGGCGGCCGGCGCGGCGGCGGCGCAGCGCGCGCGCGGCTGGCTGGGCGCGGCGAAAGCGCGGGCGGCGCGCGCGCGGCGGCGCGCGTGGCGCTCGCTGCTGGCGCGATCTGGCACGATCTGGCGAGCGATGGCGTGCGGGAGGGCTGCTTCAACAGATCTGGGCGATCTGGTGCGACGGCAGGGGCTGCTCAACGGATCTGGGCGACCTGGTGAGTGATGGCGTGCGGGAGAGTGCGATGGTGGATCTGGCGCGGCCGCTTTGTCCCCGCCTGGCGTCGCGGCGGGGCTGCTTCAACAGATCTGGGCGAGGTGGCGGTGGGACGGCGACGATGGTCGCTTCTTCTCTCGGTGGCGCAATCAACACAAACACACACAACATTCTACATCTTACCTTCGGCCAGCATCAAAAAACCAAATGAGGAGATGAAGAGGATGAAGACTTACCCTGAATGATGATGATCGAACCCAAGGAGATGCAAGGGAAAGAAGAATCGGCAAAGGCTATGGAGAGGGAGAGCTTGTGCGGCCAAGAGGAGATTTGGAGAAGAAGATGGAATAAACCTAATTCTATTTCATTTAACCAAATGCACCAAAACTCCAAAATCCAAGGTTAACTAAGATGTGGTGCAGAAAGAACAACAAGAGCACCTAATGGCTCAATTGGCACACATCTCTACAAGCTTCCCAGGAGACTCGGGTTCAAACCCCGGTTGCAGCACAAATTCCTTTATTTTTACTTTTGCATCAAACCTTGCTCAAACCAAACCACAAACCCCTCCAAAACCTACATAAAACCATCCAATAATTTTAGTAATGGAAAAGACACAAACGACACGACGGCGGCCCGGCCAAATTACCAAATTACCCCTAGGGCATACCGGAAGAGCGGGGAAAGAAAAACACGGTCGTTACAATATTCCCTCCTTTTTATGACTTTCGTCCTCGAAAGTCCTTAAGACAGCAAAACACAGCTCGGGTAATGCAACCTCATCTCGTCTTCCCGCTCCCAAGTGGCTTCCTCGTAACCCCGACTCTTCCATCGAACCTTTACCAAACGAATCTCGCGACACGCAACGTCTTGGTCTCAAAGGCAAGGATCCTCACCGGCTTCTCCTCGAAGTTCAAATCCTCATTCGGTGCAAAGGCTCAAAGTCCACAATGTGCGACGGGGTCCGGCACATACCGCCTCAACATCGATACATGAAAAACACTATGCACCGCTGATAGTGACGGAGGAAGGGCTAACCGATAAGCAACTCGCCAATCCTCTCTAGGATCTCAAATGGACCAACAAAACGGGGACTCAACTTCCCACGCTTACAAACCTCGAACACCTCGCATCAGACGGAGCAACCTTAAGGAACACATCTTGACCAACTTCAAACTCCAAAACTCGGCGCCGAACATCGGCGTAACTCTTTCTCGCTCTGCTCTGTTTGTCAACATACGAGCTCTAATCTTCCGTGACCGCACCATTGGTCAAGCTGCAGTGAATTTCGGGACCCAAAACACTGTCTATCACCAACCTCTTCCTAGAACACGGGGACCGATAACGCTTACCATACAATGCCTCGAATGGAGCCATCTGAATCGCCGATCGTAGTAATCGTTGTTATAGGCAAACTCCATCAAGTACAGATACTAGTCCCAAGCTGCTGGGAAATCCAACACACAAGCCCTCAACATATCCTCGAGAATCGATTCACTCTCTCGATCGACCATCCGTCGAGGGTGAAAAGTCATCTTTAAATCGCACTCGTGCCCAAACCCTTCTCGGGCGCTCTCGAAACGAGAAGTAAACCGCGAGTCACGATCGGACACAATCCTCACCGGCACACCATGATAACGGATGATCGCTCCAAAAACAAGCAATCGCGCCTTTGTTCCACGGTATAAGTGTCTCTTCCGGAATGAAGTGTGCGCTCTTGGTCAAACGGTCGACTATCACCCAAATCAGAGAGAACTTCCTCTGAGTCCTTGGCAAACCAGAGATAAAGTCCATGGAGATCTCTTCCCATTTCCACTTTGGGGCACACTCGGTGCATTGCAACAAACCGGTGGCCTCTGTCTAGGTGCCTTCACTTGCGACAAGTGAGACACTGGCCGACAAACTCTGCCACATCTCTCTTCATTCCCATCCACCGGAAGGTGCGCTTAAGGTCTGATACATCTTGGTACCCAGGGGTGCCAAGCAAAAAGGGGAACTGTGGGCCTCAGAGAGCAACTCGCTCGCAAACCCGCAATGTCCGGAACACACAACCGGCCTCTATAAGTCAAACCCCATCATGCGGTGAATATACAAAGTCAAAGTCACCGTCAAGACTAACTCTGTCAACCAATCTCTTAAGTGCGGGGTCACCCAACCTGGCTGTCTATAATCCATTTGCCTAATCGACGGTGAGCAGTCCAACTGAGCTACCCCGGCAAGTAACCTCACCCAACAACACTGCAACCTCGGCCCGCTCGAACTCTCTCCGCAAAGCTGGCTGGGAACTCAACAACGCGCCGCAGAGTGCGACGTCTTTCTACTCAAAGCATCGGCCACTACATTGGCTTTACCGGATGGTACAAAATCTCATGATCATAATCCTTTACCAACTCTAACCATCTCTCTCGCCTCATATTCAACTCCTTCGAGTAAGCAGATACTTGAGGCTCGGTGATCGGTAAACATCGAATCCGCTCACCATACGGGTAATGCCTCCAAATCTTGATTGCAAACACCACTGCCGCCAACTCCATATCATGAGTCGGGTAGTTACTGCTCATACGGCGGCCGGTGACGGGAAGCATAGGCAATGACCTTCCCGTCTTTGCATCAACACACAACCTAATCCAAACTTGGAAGCATCATCGTAGACCACGAAACCACACTGTCCCCTCCGGATCGCCAACACCAGTCTTTGAAGTCAAAGCTCGCGCTTGAGCACGGCAAAGCTCTCATCACACTGCTTGTCCCAAACAAACTCGACACCCTTCCTCGTCGGACGAGTGAGGGGCGAGGCTAAAGCGAGAAAAGTCCTTGACGAACCGACGGTAGTAACTCGCCAAACCCGTAAAGCTGCGAATCTCGGCAATCGAAGTCGGCTTGGCCCATGAACTCACGGCCTCAATCTTCGCGGGGTCCACGGCTATACCATCTCTCGAAACCACGTGGCCTAGGAAGGCCACCTGCTCCAACCAGAAATCACATTTGGAAAACTTCGCATAAAAAAGTGGTTTTTCCTCAAAGCCGCCAATACTCGCCTCAAATGCTCTGCATGGTCTTCTTTAGACCTCGAATAAATCGAATATCGTCAATGAACACGATGACGGAATTTGTCCAAAAATGATTTGAACACCCTATCCATCATGTCCATGAACGCTTGGTGGGGCATTGGTCAATCCAAACGACATGACCACAAACTCATAGTGACCATATCTAGACGAAAAGTTGTCTTAGGAATGTCGGCATCCACGATCCGCAATCGATGGTAACCGGATCTCGAGATCTATCTTGGAGAACACGAAGCTCCCTGAAGCCGATCGAACAAATCATCGATACGGGCAGCGGATACTTATTCTTCACTGTCACCTTATTAAGCTCGCGATAATCAATACATAAGCGCATAGAACCATCCTTCTTTTTCACAAACAAAAGCTGGTGCTCCCACGGGGACACACTCGGACGGATGAACCCTCGATCTAACATCTCCTGGCTGAATCTTGGTTCCTTTAAACTCGCTGGCGCCATACGATCACGGAGCCTTCGAGATAGGGAGGGTCACGGCTCGAGCTCAATTGTGAAGTCAACCTCTCTCTTCGGGGCAACCCCGGTAACTCCTCAGAAACACGTCCGCAAACTCCCGCACTACGGTGCACGATCAGCAGACAACGGGCGGCTCTTCCCGCACAACTTGGCTAGATAGCCCCAAGGTCCATGAGCTAGCAACCGACGAGCTTTCACGGTGACACCATCGGCGGGCAAACTCCACCCTGGACTCCACGAAACTTAAAGTCGGGCCGACCAGGCGGCTGAACACTACTTCTTTCCGATGGCGGTCAATCAGCGCGTGGTTAGCGACTAACCACTCCATACCAAGAATCACATCAAAACCGCTCATAGGCAGAACTATGAGCGTAGCCACTAGCAACTCTCCGGATATCTCGATCCGGCCATCCCTAATCTTATCTCTAGCCAACATATCAACTCCCGAAGGAGTTGCAACAGATAACTCGAAACCTAGAGGCTCTAGTCTTAACTTAGCATGCTCAGCAAACAACACGAGATACAAATGAATGCGTAGAACCGAGAATCAAACAAGGCAAATGCGCGGTGATCTAAAACAAGAAGCGTACACGCTGCAGCGGCATCCGTGACGCTCGGCCTCTGACGGGTCGTAGCAAACACTCGACCTGCTGCTTATTGGCCGAGCCGCCATATAGTGGTGATCCCAAAAATGGGCCATGTGCCCTCTCTACCACAACGGAAGCACAATCTAGGTCCAGTGACAAGCTCCGCGTGGACTTTCCACAAGTAGCACAAGCGGGAACTCGCTCGGTCCTCCTCCCTTTGTCGGGGCTGGAAACGGATGGAGCTCTCCATGAGATCTCGTTACGAAGCGCCCTTGGCGCGGCTGGCGCCGCCCCGAAAATCAAACTTCCTCTTACGCCCCATTCTCTGGGGGGACAGACGCTGAACAGGAGCGGCAACAACCCGCTCAGCAGGATACTTCCCATTATAGATCGTGGCTAAGCTCGAACAGCCCTAGCATAAGTGTCGGGGCACGAGCCCTAACATCTGGGAAACACCCGCCTCAATCCAGATATGAACTTCCGAATCTTGACCCGGGGTGGCAATCAAGCGAGGAGCAAAATATCCATACTCGAGAACTTGCGCTCATATTCCTCAATGGAATCAGAACCCTGCTTTGAGTTCCGGAAGAGCTCCACCATCTTCTCTTGAGCCTCATCACCGATGAACTTTACCTTGAACTCGGCCTTGAAGAACTCCCAAGTAGCGGGTGGAGACCCGGTGGTCTCTCGCTCAAGGTGGACTCCCACCACCATCTCATTGTGCCTCCTAGCACATGAGCCGCACACCTCGGCCTCTGAATATCGGGGCACACCATGATCGGGAAGGTGTACTCCAAATGGGCAATCCACACTGGCCGCCGCTAACGCATCACCGGTGGCATCAAACTTCTCGAGCTTCCACTTCACAAAATCCTTGACCACCTACCCAATTCCTCGGCACCCTCCGCCATATCGCTCTGGGGCTACTTGCTCCGAGGAGCTGGAGGTGCTCATCGAGCTCTCTTTGAACCAATCGAGTCGTTTGCTCGATCTGGGCTCGGGACTCTTCCCGCTGCTGGCGCCAACAAGGCACGGGTCTCGCCCTCTGGTCACTCAACATGCCGACCATAAAAGCCCTCATAGACTCGGCCAAACTCGCTCCGGGAGCGATCTCCACGGCGCTTCGATCGCCTCAACGCCCGCTCTAGGCGTAAACAGAGGAGGAGCTGGTGGAATGCCATCGATCTCGGCTTGGGACGATGTCCCTGCGATCGACGATCCGATCCCGATACCTCGACACCGCTCTCAAACCTCTTCTCCCAGACGTGGTATCGCATCTTTGGCGATCTACATCCAAACCAACAACGAATCAAAACACACTGTCACCATTCCACAACACCAAACAAGGCATACACTAGATGATAGGTATTGTAAATTCTTAACCCTTTTCCTTTCTAAAACAATAAATCTAGCGCGCACTGATGACCGTTGAGTCTTGGTGATCATGGAAGGATGACCTACAACAAAGGTGGGTCTACAGAATCTATGACTCGAGCTCGATACCAATCAGTAAAGACCCGACCCAAAAGGGGCTCTAAATGGCCTTTACCCCAATGCATGTATTGAAAATAGAAGACATTATGAAAAACACATTTCGGATTCCAAGTAAAAACAGAAACATTCAACAACCAAAACATACATTTCTAAAAGCATACTCTGATCAGAGATTTATTTAAACCATTAAAACAATCCACAAGTGCAAATATGCTGGAATCCATAAAACGTAAGAAAACATCACGGGGCTCTGTGCCCGTCTACATGCATTCGGGGAAATAACAAAAGTCAAGAGTCATGATAAAATAAAATAGTCGAGATGACAAAGCAGGATTCCATGATCACGGCTTCCCCTTCACCATCCTCTCTCCGCGCTTGATTACTGTGGAAAACCACGAGAATAAGGGTGAGTAACGAATTACCCAGTAAGAATCCCCAACCAGGGTACAATACGATATACATGATCATCTAGAAGAATGTATGCAAGCTATGAGTACAAACACAGAGCGGAGCACATAGCTAAGTCCACACTTGGACCTCGGATGCCAACTCAGGGTCTTAGTCCGGAAATACCACAACACACTAAACGCGCTATACGGGAACAAGTCCCGGCCTCGGCGCTCTCATCGCCGATACGAAAGGTGCACTGGCTCAAGATCCCGAGGAGCTCTCCGATCGGCGCTGTAATGAGCGTAAGCGCGCACCGCATGCCACCGCAAACTCGGGAAGTGCGGGGTCTAGTGGCAAGCCGCCGTGTTCGATCACCATGCCTAACTAAATCTACGGATCGGTGTCACCGACGCATAGGGTGTGAGACACGGACACGTGAACTATGTCACTGTACCACCGCACTTTGAGGCTAAAGGAACCGGTCGTGGTAGGCTTACACCGAGAAGCGGTCCTTGCCTAACAGTGGCAATCAAGGGCTACGGCCGAACACGCCGAGGACGTGCCGATCGCCGAGGGACGAGGCAATGCCAAGTCATCATCCCGACCGTTGGGGCATTTAACGATCCGCCACCCTCACCCAAGATTGCGAGGGCCAGCCGTTAGGGTTAGCTAAACCCCTAACGGGATCGAGGGACGGAGTACCATCTCGCACGTCCACATCGGGGATGCAAGTTACGTTATGCATCCGGCCGGATGATGCTACCTACCTGAACTCTAAACCATAGCAATAATAACAATTCAATCAATGCAGTCCAATACGTGCTCAACAGATACAAGGAACCTAGCATGAAACTACGAAGCAAGAACAGATATCGAACATGCCAGAATGGAACAACCTAGCATGGGCTAGCATGAGAAACAATACAAGAGTTCATGCCAGTCAGGAATTCAGAACAGAGCACCTAGGGCTAAACATGCTAATAATCATACACAGGCATACAAAACAACAATCACAAATATACCGCAGGGCCCACACAACTCCGGTAAGAAATCCTTACCTTGGTCGGGAGGCTTCTACACACAAATCCTAAGCTGCGGAACAATCCTGAGCTAGCGAGCGGGAACCTAGTAAACCAATAATAATCAACATCTACAACGTCTAAACAACAAAAGAGAAAGCAAGCAAGCTCGGCCAAAGGGAACTCACGCGCACGCGCGACACGAGCTTGGAGGCCGCAGCCGGCTACACGGCAGTGGCTGGCGCCGGCCGCGCGCTGGCACGCGGCACGGCAGGACGCGCGCTAGCTGCGCGCTGCACGGCACGGCGAGGGCAGGACGCGCGGCGCGGCGCAGCCGCGAAGGCGCGCGCGCGCGCTGGCGGCGGCTGCGACAGCGACGCGGACGCGGTGCGCGCTGCGCGGCGAAGCGCGCGGGCCGCGCGCGGCGCTGGCGTCTGGCGTCTCTTGGCTGGCGCGATCCGCACGATCCGCGCGGCGATGGCGTGCGCGAGAGGGCCGCTTCAACAGATCTGGGCGATCTGGTGCGACGGCAGTGGCTGCTCAACGGATCTTGGCGACCTGGTGAGCGATGGCGTGCGGGAGGTCTGCGACGGTGGATCTGGCGGCCGCTGTCCGCTTTGGCGCGCGGTGAGGGGCTGCTTCAACAGATCTGGGCGAGGGGTGGCCACTGGACGGCGGCGACGATGGTCGCTTCTCTCGGCGGGTTGCAATCAACACAAACACACACAACACTCTACATCTTACCTTCGGCCAAAGCATCAAAACCAAATGAGGAGATGAAGAGGATGAAGACTTACCCGGAATGATGATGATCGAACCCAAGGAGATGCAAGGGAAAGAAGAATCGGCAAAGGCTATGGAGAGGGAGAGCTTGTGCGGCCAAGAGGAGATTTGGAGAAGAAGATGGAATAAACCTAATTCTATTTCATTTAACCAAATGCACCAAAACTCCAAAATCCAAGGTTAACTAAGATGTGATGCAGAAAGAACAACAAGAGCACCTAATGGCTCAATTGGCACACATCTCTACAAGCTTCCCAGAGACCGGGTTCAAACCCCACAAGCAAAGACAAATTCCTTTATTTTTACTTTTGCATCAAACCTTGCTCAAACCAAACCACAAACCCCTCCAAAAACCTACATAAAACCATCCAATAATTTTAGTAACTGGAAAAGACACAAACGACCCTGACGGCCCGGCCAAATTACCAAATTACCCCTAGGGCATACCTGGAAGACCGGAAAGAAAAACCTGGGTCGTTACACGACCAAGGTAGGCTTGCACCATTGGTTGGGTTCTGCTCTAGCAGGCTACAAACTAGGCTTATGCCGATGTGGTAGCTAAATCCACATCGGCTGCCGAGGGGAAGCAATGTACGTTATGCTTCGCTCTAACTCTCGACCCATGGGGACAAAGTACGTTATCCGCTCTCAGACTCTGGATGATGACAAACCCTACTATACTAACTAAGAGTACAAAGTAAATGATTCCTGGCTAAACATACATAATCAACATCATACACACACAACTTAGCAGGGTACTATGAACTTAAAAGCAGGAATCACAGGCATGCTGGAAGAACAAACCTAGAATGGCACTAACATGTACAAAAAGGAAAACATGCTAGCAAGAGATAAATCATAGCTACCATATCACTATCATGCTCATAACAGTCAACAAGCATACAAAGCACATCGTGATAATATCGCAGGGTCCACACAACCACGGTAAGATATCCTTACCTGGAAACAAACAGTAAATATGTATAACGCTCCTAGAGCTGTAGAACACACAACCTAGCAAAACATACATAGTTACATCAATAACCTAAACTAGCTATCTCTAAACTAAACTCAAGGAAACAAGAACCGGGAAGTTACCCGGTGAGCTATACAAGCTCTCGGCCAACCCCTTAAGGAAGTCCAAGGGAGCTCTCGGCTAGGCTAAGGCTAGGGTTTAATCTCGGCCTCCTCTTCAAAACCCTCCTGGATTAGGCTAGGCTTCACCTCCAACACAACAGAACACAAGTTAGCTTGTCGGGAAGACAAACAACACACTCCCAAACCACACCAATATGCTCACGGCTAGGTTTGAGAACTCACCTCGGGAGTGTGCTCGGCTTGGCAATTGCTCACGACTACTAGGGCTTGATGCAGAAACACTCTCGGCTTCGATTGGAGCTTGCAAAACAACAAGAACATGATTAGGGCACACCCAACCAGCAAGCTTAGCTTTCGGCCGAAGGAAAGAAATGCTTACCACGCAAGATTTGGCTTCTTAAACTTCAAGACTCTCCTCGGCAAGATGAAGACTCTTTGGTTTGCTGCTAGACAAGAGGAAGAAAAGCAATGTTTCCCTCGGCTTGTAAGTCTCCTCCAAGGCTCGGCTAGGGTTTGTTTACACAAACAAGAAAGCCAAGATTAGGGACACAACCAATCATCACCATGAGATCTCGGCCAAAGGGAGAGGACTTACCATATAGGGATCGGTTGCAAGAAACTTGAGGGAGTACGCAGCAGCAAGGACTTGCTTGCTTGATGTGTTTCGGCAACAAGAAGAGTGATAAAAAAGGAGGGCTCGACACTTACAAGGAGAACGGCAAGGTTTCGGCCACTCCATGAAAAGGAGCAAGGGTTCTCAGCTACAAAGATAAAAGAAGAGAACAACTTGGTTCGGTTAGGGCTTGTCCAACAACAAGAGTGGTGCAAGTCTCGACTAAGAAAGAAGAAGAGAAGAGAGAAGACCTACCTTGGTTATTGATCTTGATTCTTGGAGAAACGACAAGAAGATGGAGGGGAAGAGGAGAAGAGTTGGCATTCGGCAAGAGGGAGAGAAAGAGAGAGAGAGAGAATTCGGCAACCAAAGGGGAATGAATTCCCTTTTTCGTTTTCTTTTCCTAATTTAATTATGTTTAGCGACTAAAGCCCCTCCCCAGGGCTTTCCCCCTTCAAGTCCCAGCTGAAGCAGTCTTTTCTCTTTATTAAAACTCATTTAAACCAAGCTTCAAAATCACCTTTAGGTCAAGGGTTCAAATCCCAATGGAAGCACTCTAATTTACTTTAATTTTGCTAATAACCAAACCACCTCCAAGCTTCCGAACAACTAGCACAAACTTCTTGGGTCTTGCGACCAACAACAGTCAAGCCTCGATAAAGGGCAGTAAAGACTCTAGAATCTTGAAAATCCACAAACCCTGACCGGGGAGCGAAATGACCAAAATACCCCTAAGGGTTAAAATAGCTCTAACGGCCCAACTGAACAATCGAATAATGATCCAGAAGCACCCGGGAAATCAGAATAGAAAACTAGGCCGTTACAATACTCCCTCCTTTTAAGACTTTCGCCCCCGAAAGTCCTAAGATGAAAACAACTCTAGGAAAACTCCACTGATTCTTAACCAACCGAACTCCCGGTTAAGACAACACCAGTTCTGCTTCGAAATTCAAACCCTCTTGGGTTCCCAAAGGCTCAAAGCCACAATGCCATCGAGTCTGCCATAAAATATCTCAACCAAGACTGGACATACACTGAACTCCGAAGAAAGAGATGCGATAGTGTTATTCGGTAAGCCACATACTTTGATTCGCACCAACTCTCAAACGGTCTTACGACTCTAGGGCTCACTTATCCCTGCCGACCCAACTCAGAACGTCTCTCTACGGCGCTACTCTTAGCAAACTCGTGGACTGGTCACAAGCTCTAAAACTCTACGCCACGCCCGGCGTAACTTCTCTGAGTGCTCACAACTGCTAACAAACAGCCTCAAGCCTACACCATGCTGACCAAACAACTGAACCTTCCGGGTTCCAGAAACTAATCGGCCTACTCTTACTTCACAAGAGACCAGCGAACCCCAATGTTTGCCTACAAGCCTTAATGAAATCCAATCGAACCATCAACTGGCGGCTGATCCTAAAGGAAAACTTCTCCAACTAGTACGAGTCCACAACACTTAAGCAACCTTCTTAAAGAGAAATCGTCGCGCCTAAGTTAAGGGGCACATTCCTGGTTCACCAGACGGTTAACACCACTCACATCAGCTGAATCTTCAGCTACGACCACTCCTAAACGACCAGGTCCAGGCACAGGCTCCACTCGGGCAAACCAACAAGCTGGAGCCCCTCATCGGCCCACCTCAAACTTTCCAATGCAATCCTACCAGAAACTGGCCTAAGCGAACATCGCCAGACAAGAAAACAACCAACATTCCTCTCACGAAAATCTCGAGTAGCAAGGAATAAAACATCACGTAGCTACTTGCAACACAACACCTTGAGGATAACAACTCAAAGGTTTTACCAACCAATGCCACGGCACCTCTGTGCCAACCCACTCAACCGTAAGTTCAGCCATACCAACTGCGAATGCACAACAACTAGGAACAAAGCCCGAGAAGGGCTTGCTCTGCAGAAACTCGACCCAAGCTTACAACGAGCGAAGCTCGCCTCCAAGCTGACACTCAACTCTTAAGTCCATCTGGCTACTCAAAGGACTTCCTCCTTTTAGCTTAAACCTATCTCATCTTCCAACCAGAAACTCCACTCCCAGAACATCGCGAGGGATACAGATAACGATAACCACAAAGCTTGCAGATCATGAGTAATAAGAATCAGCAAGACTACCTCAAAAGTTGATACTCGAGGCTGACTACCACGGTGCAACTCAACCACCATATAAACTAGGGGTTCTTCCAACTTCAAAGATCCAACAACTTTTCAGCACTAACTCAAGCACTTGAACTAACTGGCCTCTGCCCTGGCGGGGTCAAAAAACTTTTCGCTTGCTAACAACACAACGCAGGGACCCCCTCGTTGGGCTGATCGCTAAGCCACTCTAATCAACTACACAACTCAGGAGCTAAGCTGACTCCTCCTATACGTGAACGATTCCCCAGCAAGCGGACTTCTGAAGGACAGCAAACTTCACACACGCTAGCTGTCTTGCTCATCAAAGGCAACAACAACCAATTCTCTCGGAAGCAACAACCGAGGGATCCCACAATCGATTGAACCACCAACTTACAACTAGCAGTACTTACTCAACCGCCAAGGGAGAGGTCAACTCCCGAAACTTCCTGACTAGGAACAAGTCCTTAGGGCAACGCCTGTTTGCTCGAACCAAGCTAGCTCTTGAAACAACATGGGAACCACACCTTGGTCAACACCAAGCACCACCTTACTAAGAATTCCAAAAACTAATGCGGAGGTTACTAAGAACAACTCTAGCTTGTCAACCGACTACAAGCATCCAACAACTCAACCGAGGAACACGGTTTGGGTCTGACTGAGCTTTGGTGAGGCTCTTCACAACCTAGGGTTCCTCCGATCACCCTCCGACACACACTGTCGTCAAACGGTCTAATAGACATCTTGCTACATGAGCATAACTTCCTCCAGCATCTCAACTACGCTGGCCAACTCCAACTCTTTGAAAACCAAGAAGACCAGAAACGCTACAGAATGTGTCATCCTCCTACTCAAAGCATCAGCCACATCGTAGCTTCTACCCAGGGTAAGAATCTGAACAACACTCTTAGCCATGACGGTCAGAAACTGTGCGGCTTCGCTTCCACCGCTCTTGTTTAGTTCCAACTGAACTCCAACCATCAATCAACAAGAAGTTCCTCTAACCAGGTCAAGGTCTAACTAACGAAACTTGCTTAAACAACAACCCGGCTACGAGCACGGTATCCTTACAACCAAAGTCAGGGCACTTGACAAAAACTAAATCCTTGACACCTCAAGGACTAAACACTGGTTTCTCAACACGAACCTCTCGTGGTTCCCAAAACATACACCACTGAAAGAGCTACACAAAAGTACACCGGCGTGTACAGCTCCAACTTGATTCCTTAAGATCCAAAACCAACAAGTACTCTCACACAAGGCAACTTTTGCCTCCCAATAGAGCCATGACTAGCAATGGAGCAACAAGAGTTTAAACCCACTCGGGGTCAACTCACCACGAAATGCCACATTGGTCAACTCACTCTTACAAGAGCATAAACACACCAAGCTGACATACCTCAAACCAATGTGCCCACAAATGTTCTCCGATCAACCATCCAACTCATGGCTCTAACACTGGATCAACCACGCATCATCGATGCCAACTCTACTCATATTAGGGTAACTCAAAGGGTAGTCGAATCACACTACCATCAAACTGGCTCACAAGCCCACAACGCAGGCGCGAAAACTCGGACGCGCTAGCCCTTACAACCTACAGCATCCTTCGTACCCAACTCTCGGTGACCCTGAAAGCTCCTGCTTTCCCTTGAACGACCTCACACTTGTAGTCATTAGACTACCACCGAGCTAGACATCACAACAACCCGAACAAGCGCAACCACAAGAAATGGGTACAAGAATAGTGGGGATGCTAAACTCCGGGTGGGTTATGGAACCACCTGCACATACGGTGCGAACTGGCCTGAACCTAGGCCTCCTTGCAAAGCTTGATGCCAACAAGCACTACAACCTTTACAACGCAAAACAATTATATACAAGCTCTACGTCCCACTAAGGGTAGGGAAGGTCACACTCCAGGTGACAGAGACAATGGCACTCCAAACAAGATCCCAACACTCAAGCAGTCCAGTCTCTGTCATCTCGCCTAACAGACATGCCACGGCCTACTCTTGCATCCCACTCGATGCTCAACAAATACTCAGGCCAACCCTTGGGTGGCAGCAACTAGCTCCACATTTGGAACATGCTAACAAAAGTCCTTCTCTCTACTAGCCAACCAGAAGCCACATACGGGTTAAGTCCCGACAAGAAAACTTCACACTGCACCCTGGCTATAGGGTACTAGCCGAACTGGCTGCAAAACAATAGCAGGCTTGCAAGTGGTCAAGATGTCTCTACATCTTCCTCAAAAGCTACTAACTCTGCAACTTGCCAATCGACCAGGTGGCTGGTGGAGACTCTGCTGGTCCGCCTCTCTCAAGGGACTTCCACCACCAAACTGCTGTACCCAACAACACAAGAACGGCACGCCTCAGCCTCTGAACATCAGGTCATCCTAACACTCGGATGATAAACTCTATCCTAGCCAACCACCTCCCTGCTAGCAGTAGGTCCTCCAAAATATCAAGCTCTACAGGTTTCCACTTGCCAAACTCTGCGGCTCCATCAACGCCCACTAACTCACAGCATAAACCTGCTGATCTTGCCCTCCTGGGAACCTCCGGGGCTACTGGAGCTAATGGGGGGTGTCTCCTAAATAAATTTTGTCAGCTGGGCTATCTGTGCCCGGGACTCCTCACTAAGCGCTACAAACTGCGCCTGGGTCTCCGCTCTCTGTTAGCTAAAAGACCTGCCTTCAACTCTTTCATGGCTGGAGCACACTCTACTCAATGAGTCTCACTCTGAGGCAGACTAGCCTCTACCCCCTTCTCTTGGCAACTCAACTGCCAGGGCCAAAAGTGGCCTACGGGTCTAGACAACCCTGGACATGGTCTCATCATTAACACGCTCAGTCCAACTCCTCGGTTGGAAATACCAAACGTGTAACGGCCCAGGCATCCCGGTCTTCCAGGTATGCCCTAGGGGTATTTTGGTAATTTGGTCGGGCCGTCAGGGCCGGTTATGTCTTTTTCAGGGGTTAAAAATTATTGGATGGTTTTATGTAGGTTTTGAGGCTTTTTGGTGGTGTTTGGGCATGGTGAGATGCAAAAGGAAAATTAGGGGTTAAAGTTGTGGTGGTTGAGTTTCAAACCCAGGTGGTCTGGGAGGTTAGTTGTGTGTCGTTGCCGGTTGAGCCTCGAGCTGCTCTTGTTACTCATTCCACGTCATATCTTGGTTAGCCTTGGGTTTGGGGTTTTGGTGCATTTGATTAAATGAAGAAAAAAATAGGTTTTCTTCTCTTTGGGATCTCCAAACTCCATGGCCGCCCAACCCTCTTCTCTCAAGCCCCTTGGGTGAGTCTTCTCCCGAGAGCCCCTCCGACCGTCGTCCCGGCCAGCCAAGCAACCCAGTCGAGCAGCCCAGTCGAGCGGCCACGCGGATCGCACCAAAGAACCCCATCGTCAAGAAGCAGACGCCTTGATTTCAAGAAGAGTCTCATCGCAGCGCCAAGCGCCCAGACGCCCAGCAGCGCCGCACGCCCACCGTCGCAGCCGTCGCATGCCCTACGGGCCCAGCACCCGCGCCCCCGTCGCCTTCCTAGCTCGTCTGCGCGCAGCCAGCGCCCGAGCGCCGGTCGTCGTCCCAACTCGTCCGCGTCGCCAGCGCCCGCGCGCCCGTGCCGTGCCTCTCGCCCGCCTGTGTCCAGCTCCTCCGTGCCCGTGCGCCTGTGCCAGCTAGCCCGTCCGTGCATGCAGGCGTAGCCCATCGGCCGTGCGGTAGCGCGCCCAAAGACGCCCATCGTGCGACCACGCCGCCAAAGAAGCCTAGTGTCGTCGCGACCTATCCGTCCATGAGTCGGCCGTCTTTGCGTGAGTTGCTCCCGAGCTGAGCCCTATTTATTTTATTATATTTAGGCCTATGGATTGTGATTATTATTATGTTTGTTAGGTTCTCGTTACCTAGCTCGGGATCGATCGCAGCTTAGGATTTTGTGTGTAGTTGCCTCATGGCCAGGTAAGGATTTCTTATCAGAGTTGTGTGGGCCCTGCGATATTATATGTGATTGTTGTTTGTATGCTTGTTTGTGATTATCAGCATGTTTAGTGATAGGTGCCCTGTTCTGAATTCCCGACTGGCATGATTTCTTATGTTGTTCCTCATGTTAGTCCATGCTAGGTTGTTCTGTTCTCGCATGCTCGTTATCTGTTCTTTCTTCGTAGTATCATGCTATGTAATGGCCCGGAAATTTCATCCTGGTTTTCCCGGGAGGTCCAGGGGCATTTTGGTAATTTTGGGTCGGGCCGACAGGGCCGGTTTTGAAATTGAAAATTTCCGGAAAAATTATGAGTCAATTTGAATAGGATCGAGGATTTTGGTGAAGGCATTTGGGCTTGGGAAAAGGTAAAAATAAATAGGGAATTAAATAGCGCGTCGAGTGAGATTCGAGCTAGGGACGTGTCGCGTGCTAGGCAAAGGGCGCTGCCAATCGAGCCACCGAGCGTCTTTGTGCTTCTAAACGCGCCAGCATCGTTATAAGCTTGTCTTCGTGCGTCGGTTTAAAACAGAGCCGGCCGAAGCTCCTTCTCCATTTTCTTCTTCTTCCTTCTCCTTTCTTCTCCGACCGACCAGCGAATCTCCTTCGCGATTTCTTCCTTCTCCAGCGTGTTCGACCGAGTTCCTTTCTCCAATTCGAAGTCGTTTTCCATCCCCGAGCAGCAGGTAAGCTTCTTCTTCCTTCTTTCCTTCAAAAATCCGATCTTCTTTCCCCCTGGTTCCGATTTCGTTCTGCCGGCCGTGGGAGTGAGGAGATTCGTGTGGTTTTTGTGCAGCTGGTGTAGGGGAAGTGGTCCAGCTTCAAATCGAGGGTCGAATCTTCCCCAATCGCCCGGAATCGAGCTCGTTTTCTCCGATCCTCTGTTTGCCCCCTGTTCGCCCCGTCGCGCAGTGAAGCGAGCGCTCCGCAGAGCGCCCGCCGAGCCACGCCTCGCATCTCGCGCGCGCCGCGCGCGCTCGCTCGCGCGCACGCCTCGCCCAGCTCCGTGTCACGCCGCTCGCCCGCGCGTGCCCTCGCGCCTCCGCATTGCTCGCGCGCCCAGCTTTGCCGCCCATCTGCGCCCCAGCGCGCGCACCCAGCGCGCCCACGCGCCCATTTCTGCGCCTCGGTAGCGCCAGCCTGACCCGTTCTTTTTGCCGTTCGTGCTGCAACCGGTTCGTTAAATGCGTTTGTCGCGCCTCGTGAGTTGCTCCCGAGCTGAGCCTCGTTTATTTTATTATATTTAGGCCTATTGTGTGATTTTTGTTGTGATTGATAGGTTCTCGATAGCTAGTTCGGGTTCGTTCGCCGTTTAGGATTTCGTGTCAAATCGTCCCCGACCAAGGTAAGGATTTCTTACCGGGGTTGTGTGGGCCCTACGATATTATATGTGATTGCTGATTGAATGCTTGTTTGTGGTTATTGACATATTTAATTATAGGTGCTCGAATCTGAATTCCCGATTAGCATGATTTCCTGTTTCAATTCACATGTTAATCCATGCTAGGTTGTTCCTTTCTGGCATGCTCGTATCTGTTCCTTGCTTCGTAGTATCATGCTAGGTTCGTTGTATTCTTATTGAGCACGTATTGGATTTTACTGAGTTGTTTGCTGATTGCTAAGGCAGGTTAGAGTGGCAGGTAGATAGCATCATCCGGGCCGGGTGCATAACGAACCTTGCATCCACGACAGGGACGTATGAGATGGAGCTCCGCCCTGATCCCGTTAGGGAATAGCTGTAACTACCCAGGTTTTTCTTTCCGGTCTTCCAGGTATGCCCTAGGGGTAATTTGGTAATTTGGTCGGGCCGTCAGGGTCGTTTGTGTCTTTTCCAGTTACTAAAATTATTGGATGGTTTTTGTAGGTTTTTGGAGGGGTTTGTGGATTGGTTTGAGCAAGGTTTGATGCAAAAGTAAAATTAAAAGGGAATTGTGCTGCAGCTGGGGTTTGAACCCGGGTCTCCTGGGAAGCTTGTGGAGATGTGTGCCAATTGAGCCATTAGGTGCTCTTGTTGCTCTTTCTGCATCACATCTTAGTTAACCTTGGATTTTGGAGTTTTGGTGCATTTGGTTAAATGAAATAGAATTAGGTTTATTCCATCTTCTTCTCCAAATCTCCTCTTGGCCACACAAGCTCTCCCTCTCCATAGCCCTTGCCGATTCTTCATCCTTGCAGCTCCCTTGGATCGTTCATCATCATTCCGGGTAGGTATCGATCTTCCTCTTCTTCTTCTCATCCGTTTGGTGTGCTTTTGGCCGAGTGAAAAGAGGTGTGTTGTGTGTGTTTGTGTTGATTGCGGCCGGTAGAGAGAAGCCCGGCCAGAGCCACCATCGCGCGCACGCCCACCGGCCAGATCGCACGCCAGATCACCCCTGCCGTCGCACCAGATCGCCCCTGCCGTCGCACCAGATCGCCCAGATCTGTTGAAGCAGCCCTGCCGCACGCCATCGCTCGCCAGGTCGCGCCAGATCCACCGTCGCAGCCCTCCCGCACGCCATCGCTCGTCGTCGTGCCAGATCGCGCGCAGCAGCAGACACCAGCGCCCGCGAGCCTTCTCCCGAAGCCGCCGCTCGCCGCGCGCCGCCCCGCGTCTGCGTCGCCGCTGCCGACGCCAGCGCCGCGCGCGCGCGCAGCTGCCGCGCGCGCGCGCCAGCGCGCCGCCGCGCTATCGCTGCCCTCGCTGCCGTGCATCCGTGCCGTCTGCCGTGCCGTGTAGCGCGCAGGCGCGCCTGCCGCTGCCGTGCGGCGCGCGGCTGCGCCCGACCTGCCGTGCCGGCTCGTCAGCAGCTCCAAGCTCGTGTCGCCGTGCGCGTGAGTTCCCGAGCCGAGCTTGTCGTTCTTTTGTTGTTTAGACGTTTTAGATGCTGATTATTATTGGTTTGCTAGGTTCCCGCTCGCTAGATCGGGATTGTTCCATGACTTAGGATTTGTGTGTAGAAGCCTCCCGACCAAGGTAAGGATTTCTTACCGGAGTTGTGTGGGCCCTGCGGTATATTTGTGATTGTTGTTTTGTATGCTGTGTATGATTACTAGCATGTTTAGCCCTAGGTGCTCGTCAAATTCGATCGTGGCATGAACTCTTGTATTGTTTCTCATGTTAGCCCATGCTAGGTTGTTCCATTCGGCATGTTCGATATCTGTTCTTGCTTCGTAGTATCATGCTAGGTTCCTTGTATCTCGTTGAGCACGTATTGGATTGCATTGATTGAATTGTTATTATTGCTATGGTTTAGAGTTCGTAGGTAGCATCATCCGGGCGGATGCATAACGTAACTTGCATCCCCGATAGGGACGTGACGAGATGGTACTCGTCCCGATCACGTTAGGGTTTAGCTAACCCTAACGGGTGGCCCCGCAATCTTGGGTGAGGGTGGCGATCGTTAAATGCCCCAACGGTCGGGATGATGACTTGGCATTGCCTCGCGTCGGCGATCGCACACGTCCTCGGCGTGTTCGCCGTAGCCCTTGATTGCCACTGTTAGGGCAAGGACCGCTTCACGGTGTAAGCCTACCACGGCCGGTTCCTTAGCCTCAGTGCGGTGGTACAGGTGACATAGTTCACGTGTCAGTCTCACACCCTATGTCGGTGACACCGATCCGCAGATTTAGTTAGCCAGCATGGTGATGAACACGGGCGCTTGCCACTAGACCCGGCACCCGAGAGTTTGCGGTAGCATGCGGTGCGCGCTTACGCTCATTACAGCGCCGATCGGAGAGCTCCTCGGGATCTTGAGCAGTGCACCTTTCGTATCGGCAGACAGGCGGTGAGGCCGGGACTTGTTCCCGTATAGAGCGTATAGTGTGTTGTGGTATTTCCGGACTAAGACCCAGAGTTGGCATCCGAGGTCCAAGTGTGGACTTAGCTATGTGCTCCGCTCTGTGTTTGTACTCATATCTAGCATACATTCTTCTAGATGATCATGTATATCGTATTGTACCCGGTTGGGGATTCTTACTTGAGTAATTCGTTACTCACCCTTATTCTCGTGGTTTTCCACGGGTAATCAAGGCGGGAGACAGGATGGTGAAGGAGGAGCCGTGATCATGGAATCCTGCTCTCATCTCTGACCATTTTATTATATCTTGACTCTTGACTTTTGTTATTTCCCCTGAATGCATGTAGACGGGCACGGAGCCCTAGGATGTTTTCTTACGTTTTATGGATTCCAGCATATTTGTACTTGTGGATTGTTTAAATGGTTTAAATAAATCTCGATCAGTATGCTTTTAGAAATGTATGTTTTGGTTGTTGAATGTTTTTTTTACTTGGGATCCAAATATATTTTTCATAATGTCTTTTATTTTTCAATACATGCATTGGGGTAAAGGCCCATTTAGAGCCCCTTTTGGGTCGGGTCTTTACAATAGCTAACCCTAATGGCTGGCCCCGCAATCTTGGGTGAGGGTGGCGGTGATCGTTAAATGCCCCAACGGTCGGGATGATGACTTGGCATTGCCTCGTCCCGGCGATCGGCACGTCCTCGGCGTGTTCGGCCGTAGCCCCCGATTGCCACTGTTAAGGTAAGGGCGGCTTCTGGTGTAAGCCTACCACGACCCGCTTCCTTAGCCTCGTGTGTCGTGGTTCAGGTGACATAGTTTACGTGTCCGTGTCTCACACCCTATGTCGGTGACACCGATCCAAAGATTTAGTTAGGCGTGGTGATGGACATGGGCGGCTTTGCCACTAGACTCGACACCCCCATAGTTCTGCAGAGAGCACGCGGTGCATGCTTACGCTCATTCTGGCGCGCCGACCCAGGAGAGCTCCTCGGGATCTTGAGCCAGTGTACCTTTCGTCGACAGTAGACAGGCTGAGGCCGGGACTTGTTTCTCGTATAGGGCGACTCATGTATTGGATTGTGTGGTGATATTTTCCGGACTAAGACCTTAAATTGGCATCCGAGGCCCAAGTGTGGGCTAAGCTATGTGCTCTATTCTGTGTTTATATTCATAGCTTGCATACGCTCATCGAGATGACCATGTATATCGTATTGTACCCCGGTTGGGGATTCTTACTGAGTAATTCGTTACTCACCCTTATTGTGGTTTTTCCACAGGTAACCAAGTTGCGAGACAGGATGGCTGAAGGAGGAGCTGTGATCATGGGGCCCAGTCTTCCAACTCTGATTTTTGTATTATGACTCTTTATGTTTTGTTTTCCCCTGAATGCATGTAGCCGGGCACGGAGCCCTAGGATGTTTGTAAATATTTGTGGATTCCAGCATTTTGTATCTGAACAGGTTTTGAATGGTTTTAGTAAATCTCTGATCAGAGTAAACTTTGGAAATGTATTTATCTTGGAACAGGTGCTTGGAAACAGGGACAGGTTCCAAGGAAATTGTCTAATTTTTAAAGGGATTATTTTGAATGTTTTGTTTTAATTGAAATCCGAAATCATGCCTGTTTAAATGTCCTTTACTTTGAATGCATGCATTGGGGTAAGGGCCCATTTAGTGCCCCATTCGGGTCGGTCCCTTACATGCTAGGTTCGTTGTATCTGTTGAGCACGTACTGGATTGTTTGCTGTATCTGTTTATAGGTTTGAGATATGGTAGGTAGCATCATCCGGGCCAGAATGCATAAAGTACCTTGCATCCACGGCAAGGACGTACGAGGCAGTACTCCGTCCCTAGACCCCGTTAGGGTTTAGCTAACCCTACCGATAGGCCCTGCAATCTTGGGTGAGGGTGGCAGACTGTTAAATGCCCCAATGGTCGGGATGATGACTTGGAATTTACCTTATCCCCGGCAGTCGGCAAGTCCTCAGCGTGTTCGGCAGTAGCCCTTGATTGCCACTTGATAGGGCAAGGACGGCTTCCTGGTGTAAGCCTACCACGACCGGTTCTTTAGCCTCAGGTGCGGTGGTTTAGGCTGACATAGTTCACGTGTCTGGGTCTCACACCCCTATGTCAGTGACACCGATCCAGAGATTTAGTTAGGCATGGAGACTGGACCTGGGAAGCTTGCCACTAGACCCGACACCCCTTAGAGTTTGCAGTAGCATGCGGTGCGCGCATACGCTCATTACAGTGCCGACTGAAGAGTTCCTCGGGATTGTGAGCCAGTGCACCTTTCGTATCGACAGTTGACAGGCTGAGGCCGGGACTCGTTTCTCGTACAGGGTGTATTGTGTGGTGGATTTTCCGGAGTAAGACCCTGAGTTGGCATCTGAGGTTCTTATGTGGATTTAAGCTATGTGCTCTATTCTGTGTTTATATTCATAGCTTGCATATCTTCCAGCTAGATAACCATGTATATCGTATTGTACCCCGGTTGGGGATTCTTACTGAGTAATTCGTTACTCACCCTTATTTTATGGTTTCCCACAGGTAACCATGGTGCGAGACAGGATGGCTGGTGGAGGAGCTGTGATCATGGAAACCTGTTGTTCGAACTCTGAGTTTATGTCTATGATTCTTTGTGTTTTATTTTCCTCTGAATGCATGTAGTTGGGCACGAAGCCCTAGGTTGTTTTCTGACTGTTTCTCGGATTCTAGCACTGTTGTAACTATTGGAAAGTTTTGAATGTTTTAAATAAATCTCTGATCAAAGTGAGTTTTGGAAATGTATTTGTCTTGGAACATGTGCTTGGAAACAGGGACAGGTTTCAGGAACCTTATAACTGTGTTTCTTTAAAATGGTTGTTTGCATGTTTTAGTTTTCACTTAGAATCCGAAAACCATTCTTGCATATTGTCTTTAAGTTTTGAACACATGCATTGAGGTAAAGGCCTATTTTAGAACCCCATTCGGGTCGGGTCTTTATAAAACGTCCCTGCTCCTCTATGTGTAATCAGCATACTGGCGATCTACACAAAACATAAAAGCTAGCCCACACTAGGGCTCTCACTGCCCAATAAGGGTAACACATGTATGCTAGATGCAGTATCGTAAAACAAAACCCTTAGCTTAATGAACTTAGACAAACCGGACGGTCGCGGAGTGCTGGAGATCATGGGAACACAACCTACAAACAGGTTAGTCTATAGAATCTATGACTCTGTGCTCTGATACCAACTGTAAAGACCTGACCCGAAATATGGTCCTAAACCTAGGTCTTTACCCAGCATGCATGTGAAAAGCATAAGCGACATAAACTAGAGGTCAAATTTAAAAACTTTTCAAACTTAAAGAGTGGAAAACATTTAAATCAAACCAAATAATCTTTAAACAAATCCATTCAATTTAAAACAGTGACTGATAAATACTTTTCTTTAAAACATAAAAGATAGTTCAAAGAAACAGTAAATAAGTTTTCCCTACGGACTCCTGTCCAACTACATGCTGAATTCAAATAATGTAAACAAAGACACGACAGAGTGTCAGCAGCATCCATGATCTCTCAGCTCCCTCCGCTAGCCGTCCCGGTGCTGTCCCAAGTTACCTGGTGGGAAAAACCACAGAAATAAGGGTGAGTATAAACATACTCAGTAAGAATCCCCAACTGGGGTACAATACGATACATCAATCATCTAGCACCCTAGTATACATGCAAACAGTTACCAACACAGATCATAGCTCAACGAGCTTACAAGGCTAAATCTGGAATCCTCGGAAGTCTCCTACTTCCAGCCTAATGATTGGTTCTCTTAACCAATCCCGTGACATCTCTGAGGGTCTTTCTCCCTCAGCCAAATGATCAGCTCAAAAACCGATCCCAATAGATGTCTGACACCCCCGAAGGTCTCTCTCCCTCGACCACATGATTAGCTCAAAAACCAATCCCAATGGGTGTCCTCAAGGGCCTCATACCCTCGCTAGCAAATCTGGACTAACAGGAGAGTACCCACAGTCTGGCTCTAAACTGGAACGAAATTGGTGTACTCACGAACATTAGCCCGGGGGAGCTCTCCGTACCGGCGACTAACGCATGTGCGCTCACACCGCATGCTGTTGCAACCAGCGTAAATGTGGGGGCCTAGGTACAAACTACGCGGGCCAGGTACGCATGCCTAAAGACTCGAAAGCGGTGTCACTGAACACAGTAGTGCGAGGCCCTCTGCACTCATCTGTAACAGCGTGTACCACAGCCCTGAAACTAAGAACCGACCAAAGTAGGCTTGCACCGTTGGCAGGGTTCTGCTCTAGAAGGCTACAAACTAGGCTTATGTCGATGTGGTAGCTAAATCCACATCGACTGCTGAGGGGAAGCAATGTACGTTATGCTTCGCTCTAACTCCCAACCCATGGGGACAAAGTACGTTATGTCCGCTCTCAGCCTCTGGATGATGACAACCCCTACTATACTAACTAAGAGTACAGAGTAAATGATTCCTGGCTAAACATACATAATCAACATCATACAAACATAACCTAGCAGGATACTACGAACTTAAAAGCAGGAATCACAGGCATGCTGGAAGAACAAACCTAGCATGGCACTAACATGTACAAACATGCAAACATGCTAGCAAGAGATAAATCATAGCTACCCTATCATTATCATGCTAATAACAGTCAACAAGCATACAAGGCACATCATGATAATATAGCAGGGTCCATACAACCACGGTAAGATATCCTTACCTGGAAACAAGCTGTAAATATGTATAACGCTCCTAGAGCTGCAGAACACACAACCTAGCAAAACATACATAGTTACATCAATAACCTAAACTAGCTATCTATAAACTAAACTCAAGGAAACAAGAACCGGGAAGTTACCCGGTGAGCTATACAAGCTCTCGGCCAACCCCTTGAGGAAGTCCAAGGGAGCTCTCGACTAGGCTAGGGCTAGGGCATAATCTCGGCCTCCTCTTCAACAACCTCCTGGATTCGACAAGGCTTCACCTCCAACACAACGGAACACAAGTTAGCTTGTTGGGAAGAAAAACAACACTTCCAAACCACACCAACATGCTCACGGCTAGGGTTGAGAACTCACCTCGGGAATGTGCTCGGCTAGGCAATTGCTCACGGCTACTGGGGCTTGTTGCGGAAACTCTCTCAGCTTCGATTGGAGCTTGCAAAACAAGGAAAACATGATTAGGGCACACCTAACCAGCAAGCTTAGCTCTCGGCCAAAGGAAAGAAAGGCTTACCACGCAAGATTCGGCTTCTTGAACTTCAAGACTCTCCTCGGCAAGATGAAGCCTCTTTGGTTTGCGGCTAGACAAGAGGAAGAAAAGCAATGCTTACCTCAGCTTGCAAAGCACTTCCAAGGCTCGGCTAGGGTTTGTTTACACAAACAAGAAAACCAAGATAAGGGTGTGACGAACCCGACCCAAAACATGGTCCTAAACCGGGGTTCTCACTCAGCATGCAAGTTAAATATGATAACAAACGGTTTAGTGCTCATATTTAAAAACCATTCAAAACATATGAGAAGGGGAAACCCTTAAAACATAATCAACAATTTTCATTTAAACAATCCAATGAAGTAAAACAACCTGCCAGTATTTATTTAAATATACAATACAATTTAAACAACGTTTTAAACAATGTTCCCCTAGGACTCCTGTCCATCTACAAGCTGAATAAACAATGCAATAATAAATGATAGAGTGCCGGCGGCTCCCCATGATCAATCAGCTCCCTCCGCTAGCCATCCTGGTGTTGTCCCAAGTTACCTGAAAGATAAATAAGGGTGAGTATAAACATACTCAGTAAGAATCCCCAACCGGGGTACAATACGATACATCAGTCATCTAGCACCTCAACATGCAAGCAAACAGCTATCAACACAGATCATAGCTCAACGAGCTCATAAAACAAGCTCTGGAGCCATCAGAAGTCTCTTTCTTCCGGCCTAGGGATTGGATACACTGACCAATCCTGGACATCACCGAGGTATCTGTCACTCGGGGGGAATACACTGATCCCTAGAATGTCCTCAAGGGCCTCCTTGCCCTTGCACTAAACTGGACTTACGGGAGAGTACCCGAAGGCTGGCTCTAACGGAAAGAATGGTGTACTCACGAACATTAGCCCAGGGGAGCTCTCCGAACCTGCGACTAACGCGTGTACGCGCACACCGCATGCTGCTGCAATCGGCGTAAATGCGGGGGCCAAAGGGCAAACTACGCGGGCCAGTGCACGCATGCCTATGACTCGGAAGCGGTGTCATCGATCACGATGAGCGCGAGGCCCTCGGCGCTCATCTGTGCAGCCTGAACCACCGACCTGAAGCTAAGAACTGGCCAAGGTAGGCTTACACCGTTGGCAGGGTTCCGCTCTAGCAGGCTACAAACTAGGCATACGCCAATGAGGTAGCTAAGTCTCATTGGTTGCCGGGAGAGGGGAGAAAAAGCAATGTATGTTATGCTTTGCTCTATATCCGACCACTGGGGACAAAGTATGTTATGTCCGCTCTCAACCCCTGAAGCAATGCTTCGCTTTACTCCCGACCAGTGGGGACAAAGTACTTTATGTGCTCCGCCTCTGCGGATGATGACAAACCCTACAACTCTATCTAAGAGTACAGAGCAAATAAATGATTCTTGGCTAGCAAGCAATGACCGACACCAATCATATTTACCTAGCATGATACTACAACTTAAGCAGGAATCATAAGCATGCTGGCAGAACAAACCTAGCATGGCACTAACATGTAAAATCAGGCAAACATGCTAGCAAGAGATCAATCAAAGCTGCCTATCACTATCATGCTCATAACAGTAAACAAGCATACAAGGCATATCATGATATATCGCAGGGTCCACACAACCACGATAAGAAATCCTTACCTTGGACAAGCAGAAAATAATTACAAATCATAATAAATCAACGAGCGACCCTCGAGCCTCTAATCAATCCCGAACAGCCTATACATCAAATAAAGCACCCAAATCAAATACATAAAACAGCCCAATAAATCCATAGACAACAGCCAACAAATCAGGGCCCAACGAAGAAAAGACTCGGGAAATACCATCCGAGAAGCCACAAGGCTCGGGCCAACCAACACACCACAAGCAGGTGTCGGCGGCAAAGGTCGGGTGGCGGGCGCAGCACTAGGCGCGAGGGCTCGGTTTCTGACACGGGCGCAGAGGCACGCTGGGGAGCGGAGGCTGCGCGCGGGCGAGCTGGGGCGAGGTCAGGGCGCGAGGAGCGGCTCGACACAGGGGACGGCGCGCTTGCGCGAGCTCGGCAAGCATAGGGGCGCGCACTTGAGGCGACGCGACACGACGGGCTCGGGGCTCTCGGGCTGGCACGACACTGTGCAAGGGACGGCGACGTGACACTGTGTGCAGCTGGGCACAGTGCGCAGCTGGGCGACACGGACTTGGGCGAGGTCGGGTGACGCGGGGCCTGGGCGACTCGACTTCGGCACACAGAGCGATGAAATTTGGGCTCGGCGAGGTCGGCACGGGGTGGCTCGGCGCTTGGCGCAGGCGATGGCGGTGGTGGGCGGGCGAGCTAAGTGGGTCGGGCTGGGAGGAGGGCTGGGGTCGGGCTGGAGGAGAGAGAAAGGGGAAAAATGGGGGAAAAAGGAAAAATGGGGAAAAATGGGGATTTTGGGGATTTTTAAAAAAATAAGAAATTTCCTTTTTCTCTTTTAATTTATCCTTATCCAAAATCCAAACTTATCCATTTTTTTCCAATTTTCCAAAATTCTTAAAATCCTTAAATCCCATTTCCCGGCTTCCTCCTTTGAGACCCGACTGAAGCAACCATTTCCATTCAACAAATCTCACTTAAATCAACCTCCCAAATCAACACCAAGGGCCCGGGCTCGAATCCCAAAGGAAACACCCAAACAACCATAACTTTGCCCAAAACCCAAATCACAACCGAACTCCCAAACGAATAGCCCAAACATCTCGGGACTCGCAGCCACCAACAAACAAGCCTCAACAAAGGTAGGAGCTGCCTCGAAGCCCTGAAAATCCACAAATCCTGCCCGGGGAGCAAAAAGACCAAAATACCCCTAAGGGTCAAAACAGCTCTAACGGCCCAACCGAACCACTGAATCTGAACCGAAAGCTCCTCGAGAATCGGGATAGAAAATTGGGCCGTTACATAGGGACACAACCAATCATCACCATGAGATCTCGGCCAAAGGGAGAGGACTTACCACATAGGGATCGGTTGCAAGAAACTTGAGGGAGTACGCAGCAGCATGGACTTGCTTGCTTGATGAGTTTCGGCAACAAGAAGAGTGATAAAAAAGGAGGGCTCGGCACTCACAAGGGGAAGAGCAAGGTTTCGGCCACTCCATGAAGAGGAGCAAGGCTTCTCGGCTACAAAAATAAAAGAAGAGAACAACTTGGTTCGGTTAAGGCTTGTCCAACAACAAGAGTGGTGCAAGTCTCGGCTAAGAAAGAAGAAGAGAAGAGAGAAGACCTACCTTGGTTCTTGATCTTGATTCTTGGAGAAACGGCAAGAAGATGGAGGGGAGGAGGAGAAGAGTTGGAATTCGGCAAGAGGGAGAGAGAGAGAGAAATCGGCAACCAAAGGGGAATGAATTCCCTTTTTCTCTTTCTTTTCCTAATTTAATTAGGTTTGGCGACTAAAGCCCCTCCCCAGGGCTTTCCCCCTTCGAGTCCTAGCTGAAGCAATCTTTTCTCTTTATTAAAACTCATTTAAACCAAGCTTCCAAATCACCTTTAGGTCAAGGGCTCAAATCCCAATGGAAGCACTCTAATTTACTTTAATTTTGCTAATAACCAAACCACCTCCAAGCTTCCGAACAACTAGCACAAACTTCTTGGGTCTTGCGACCAACAACAGTCAAGCCTCGACAAAGGGCAGGAAAGACCCTGGAATCCTGAAAATCCACAAACCCTGACCGGGGAGCGAAATGACCAAAATACCCCTAAGGGTTAAAATAGCTCTAACGGCCCAACCGAACAACCGAATAATGATCCGGAAGCACCCGGGAAATCGGAATAGAAAACTGGGTCGTTACAAAGAATGATAGCAGTTGGAACACAGGTCATCAACAAGAAGTTTTGGTAAAGTTATTGATTTTTAGTATGTGGGACCTACAAATTTCAATCCTAAATGTAAATTGTTCATGACTCTAGCTCATATTAACATATTTATAAACTTTTTGTAGTTGCATTAATAGTTTTTTTTTTTACTTTAGCAAAGAATTTGGTATTGGTAATTTGATTATCCCACATTACTTTAACCTGATTAAGGAGAAGATATTAGTTATATTAGTAAGGGTCAAGGGACAATGTCTCTATTAGTATCATGTTTTTTGGGTGATGACAAAAAAACAAAGTTAAGAGACCAAAGCCAACAATATCATATAAATGTGAATGGGAGATATTACGACGGTTTGTTGTTCCATAATAAGTCATATCAAAACTAAATTTGTCACTTAACAATGTGGGTGAATGCTCTCAAAGTAGAATAAAGAAGGTAAATCTTGTATGATTCAGGGATCTCCCATTGTAGAACAAAGAAGACAATGTCATCTTGGACATGATCCTCATGTGATTCATAGAGATCTCAGGTGTGAAAAAGTTAGGTATCTTTTTTTTTTGTAGGTTTAAATATCTTGTTTTTTTTTTCAATAATGTGAAGCAACATATTTTTAAGGCTGTTTAGTAAGTTCAAGGGTTCTAGCTCCCTTTTTATATTTGAATTTATTCTTGAATGGCCTTAAAACCTTCTAAAGTGTTTTATTACATGTTTGTGTCCTCGATAGTATGTTTACAACTCTACTTCACTTTTAAGCTTTCTTCTTCTTTACTCCCTACCTTCCTCTGCAATTGGAAGAATTCGTTCTTTCTTTCATCTTTTCTAAGTTTGAGTTTTCAGCCCTAATTTTCTCCTACTTCTACATCTTCACTTGGCCGACATCTTGCTAGGAAATTGTGTTCCTTCAATCATTTTGTTTGCCTTAAACAAAATATCATTGATAATATAGGTGTTTTCAAGGAATTGCACAAAGTCCCTCGTGTTGTCAAGCTGGATCAAAGAGGTACTTGCTTAATCTGCCTTTTCATCCTTCTGATCATAAGAAATAATATTTACACCTCCCTTATATATTGCAAAATCTGGCTCAATTTTTATTGTAACCGAGTATGCTAGATTTTAAGATATGTGGACTCTTTGCCAACAAATAGATGTGCATTTTGATGGGTAAGCGACCTGTAGATGAAATTAGTTACTTTTAACTCTTTTTATTTATGGCCAACAACTTTCGGGTTCATTAGAGGACATTAACTAATTATTAGGGATATAAAGTATTTGGTTTCAGGAGCATAAGATACTCTAAAATTGGATGTCAAAGAAACACGAAGAAAATTATTTCTTAAATAAGTGGCCAACATGGATTGAATTAATCACTAATTCACTATTATCGAGAAGATTAAAAATTTATTTTCTTCGTTGTTTGTTTCATTTTCCCATATGAGGTCTATTTGCTAACAGGACTAGAGTTTTAGTAGGAGTAGCATCTTGTAAAACCTAGTAATCATGAAGTTACAATTTGAATCCCTTTGCCTCAAATATTGTTGTATCATAAAAAAAGAAAAAGAAAAAAACGGCGATCTTCTTGGCACATGTTAAGTTGAAGCTCTCAAATAAATAGGTTAGATGAGTTAGTGGAATTACCCAACCAAAACTTTAATTGGTCTAAAAATCCACTTAACCCAATTCATTCTAACGGATGGTTTCTGCATCCCTCCCCAAATCCAGGAGCTTCTTTGAAGCTTCTTTGAAACTAGAACTTGATATTCAAGTTTCTTCAAAGTGTAAGAACTTACTCGAAATTTTGAATAGTTATCTTATTGGCTCTTCTGGTTTAATTTGTTTTTCTAATATAAGTATGAAATTAATGCAGAAATCTCGTATTCATAATTGGTTATTTGAGAAAAATGACCTTAGGATCGAGGACCGTATATATAATTGTAAGGTCTTTTTGTTTAATTGGTTTACTTTTAAGCAATCAATGTAGAAAGCTCGTATTCATATGTATTTTTGTGGATTTTGAGTTTTAGTTTAATATTGGGTTTGTTTGAGCTTTTATTTAGGTTTGTTTAGATTTGGATGTTTAGAAGAAAAAAAAAAGAAGTTATTTGTGAGGGTGTGGTGGCTTGTTGTAGATGCCATTTATGAGGTTATTTGTGGGGGTTTGTGTACACAATTTCTATTTTTCTCTTTTGTTGGGTTGCTTATGCTCTTTATTTATAACGATTCATTGAATGATTTTTTTTCTGGTAGGCTTCTTCAAAATAACTATATATCAGGAAAGTTCTCATCGAGATTAGAAAGATATCAAAACTTCACACACTTGATATTTCAAACCACTTGTTATCTGGTGAAATTTCAAGCACTTTCTCCAATTTGGAAAGTCTTCGATACTTGTAAGTATGATTAAAGATAAATCATATCTGCTTTATATCCATCTGAAAAAAAATTCTTAACCAGGAGTTTGGGGATTGGTATCGTGAGACTCAATAATAACACCTCTAAAACAATGTGATCATCACTGGCTAAGATGACCTAACTTAACTAGTTTTATGAAATTCTTCCACAAAAACAAATCCTATCTCTCTTCTTTATGACATATTTAGAGTTTGTTTGGAGTTTTGAGTTTAATATTCTTCAACAAATATGCCTAGAGACGAGCGTGGTTACATTTGTTTAAAAAAAAAATATATACATAAATATATATATATATATATATATATACATAAATATATATATTCCTCAACAAACATCCAATGATAATATGTTTGAATAATTTTCAATATGGGTTTACAAAATAATTATCATTTGCGTTTATGGTATCACATTTTCTAGATTAACTAATTGGATTTAGAAGGTTGGATTTTATTTTAATCTTTATCCTTTTCTTATTTTTGCTCTAATAATGGAAGGAAATGCCTTATTTTTTGCTTACTTGTCGGTAAATTTTTCTTGAGTTTCTATGGTCCTATTTTATCAATGAAAGTTGTGTCCTTACTAGAAATAGGAATTTGGATATTTGTTTCCTATTCATCGTCCCATTCATCTCGATGCTCCTTTCTGTTTGCTTTGATATCTTATAACTAAGGATGGGTCTGTTTTTTCTTTTCTCTTACCAGTTGCCCCAAAACTTTCATTTATCAAACAGTAGGAATTCGTTCTTGTTAGTTTGATTCAATTTCTTGTGATGAACAAGCTCATGCTGAATTCCAACTTTGGACCTTTGAAGTAGATTATACATTTCCATTCGTACAAGGACCGCTCAATTTGTCCCAAAATGAAATCTTCTCTACCACACCTATTCCTCCAACTACTATTGTTGGCTCTTTCTCATAGGTTGCTTATCTCTGGTTATGCATTTTATGAAATAAAGGGAAAAGGTAAGCAATGTAGTGATAAAGAGAGGTTGGATTTGTGGGATTTTTTTTATTGAAGTTTATTTTACTTTCCTTTTAATGTAAGCTTGAACTGATTAGAAAAGTTTTAAGAGAGAACTTATATTGTGGGTTTGAATGTGTATATGGTTCAGGAATAACTGAGTTTCCTTTACAGCACGAGGAAACATCATACCAATGGGTGAGGATTTTGCAGCTTCTTGTTATTTCCCTTGTAATTTTCTTGAACTTTTATGTTTCAATCGAAGAAACTGTGTAAAGAAAGTGCAGATTCTGATGACGTGCTCACTAATTCCCGCTCTCTTTGTGGGATTTTGATTCTAGCCATGACCATGATTTCTTTTCTTTTTTATAACCTATCTAGGCCTTTTTGCAGATAAAATTGACCTTTCTACATATTCATTCACTAATGCCATCAAGGGTGAGTTTATTTGAATTTGAGTTTTCTTTGCCTACAAAAGTCTTTGCCAAATGCATTTGGTGGAATTGAAAATGCATAATGTGGAATTAGTTGTTTTTTGTGGATTGTGGAGGAGTCTTGCTGCTTCTTCTTTGGAATTTTGAGTCTTGCTACTTATTTTTTTGAATTTCCTGTTGTGATTTTCACAGAAGAAAGTGGAAGTCAATGTTTATAATTCTTAATATGCTTTATTTATTATGCAAACTTAAATCTTTATCATCAATTTCTTAGTTCGTTTGTTCAATTTTTTATTATGCCATTTACGAGCTTATATTCTTTGGAAACAACTTTCGTTTTTTAGTGGCCTGTTTTGCAGCGGGTGGGTTCTTAGATTAAATTCACAATTGCACTCAGAGGCGCTATAAAATAGCAATTCTAATTTCTCTTTTGCGATGATCTTTAACAAAAATGAAATTATGGCCATTCTTGGAGTTTTGAGATGATGTTTTAGTTTGTTGAATCCACAATTGCACTTAGAGGCGCCATAAAGATAGCTTTCAGAGGTGCCATATGTACATTACGACCATTTTTAGTTTTTTGTCCTTTGGCTTTCTTCCTTTTCAAATTTGCAAGTGTTATTGCTTGAAGCTTATGGTCACAATCTGCCTAACAAGCTCATGTGTTATTGGTGAAATTGTTTTTGTTTTTCTGGTTGTGTTTTTGTTGAATTTGAAGGTAATAAGATAAATATTAGTATGGTGAAGACAAGGGATTGAGTTACATTCATGGAGGAGTTTCATTGTCGTTTCTGGGTTTTAGTCTAGAAAGGGCTAACTTTAAAAATCATCCAGGTCAATCTCTTCTTGAGTTGCAATTTTTGTTTTTCATTTTGCAATAGGCTAAATGACTCTATATTTACTAATTATGTAAGGATAGTATGTATAGCCTGTAGGATTTATATTCAATGACTTCCAATTTAGTTATTGCGAGATATTATTTATACAAGGTTCATTAGGATCTCTAACTTAAGTTTAGTTTTTGGAATAAATGAGCAATTGCTATTTGATATGAATGATAAATAATATATTATGAATATCTATATTCTCTATTGCAACTTCTAATTCAAAGTTTTCTTACTACATTTTGCAGGTACTTTGTTCAAGGTAAGGATCGCTTGCATCTACCATTATCTTGCAACTTGTTAATCCACGTATGATTCGCACAAGAGATAGCAGATCATGCTTCTTTGTTATATTGTAAACTTTTTAGTTTTCAAACATTTCGTAGACATTTTAAGTTTATAAGTTTATTGATATTGAATCTTTTTTTTTGTTCAAGTGTAATGTACAAATTATTTAGTAATATATTGTATTTTTTGTGTTCAAGTGTAATGTGCATATTATTTAGTAATATATGAAATAATCTTTCTTGACAGGTAAATACACAAACAAAATCGGTTGTAAATAGGCATAAAAAAGTGTCTTGAAAACTAATAAATTGACATAAATAAATAGTCATATTACATAAATTGATGACTATAAAAAAGTGTCAATATATAAGCTATAATGACAATAATAATGTGTCGTTAATACTTCTTCAATTACTATGTTTATGTGTCATTAATGGTTCAACTATGACTAAAATAAAATGTCATAAATAGCTCAATCATGACTATGTATATGTGTCATAAATGGATTAACCATGACTATAATAAAATGGCATAACTAGTTCTACAATGACACTTGTAAATTGTCGTTATTACTTTATCATTAATAGTTCATCTATGACTATAATATAGTATCATATTTGATTCTACCATGACACTTTTATTATAGTGTTATGGTTGAACCTTTTGTGACAGCGGATACAATGACTCTTGATTTTAGTCATGGAAAGAGTTCATGACTATAAATTATAGTCATAGAATGTGCTTTTTCTAGTAGTGGAAGGTCAATTTAGGTGACGCTTCGTATATCCTTGGGATCCAGATAATAAAGGATCGTTGCAAGAGAACGCTAGCCTTGTCTCAAGCATTGTATATTGACAAGATGTTTGTCAGGTATGCGATGATGGATTTCAAGAAAGATCATTTACCTTTCAGGCATGGAATCTCATTGTCTAAGATTAATAGTCCTAGGACACCTCAAGAAGTTGAGGAAATAAGACGAATGCCCTACGCTTCGGCAGTAGGGAGCTTGATGTTCGTTATGTTGTGTACAATACTTGACATTTGCTATGTGGTAGGCATTGTCAGCAGATATCAGTCAATCCTGGAATGGATCACTAGATTGCGGTTAAGAATATTTTCAAGTATCTTAGGAGAACGAGAACTTATATGTTTGTGTACGGTCCTAGGGTTTTGATCCTTACTGGGTACACTGACTCTGATTTTCAAACTGATAAGAACCCTAGAAAGTTCACATCAGGTTCAGTGTTAACCCTTAACTGCACAACTGTAGTTTGGAAAAGAATCAAGCAAGGATGCATCACAGACTCCACTGTGGAAGTTGTGTATGTAGCTACTTGTGAAGCAGCAAAAGAGACAGTATGGTTGAGAAACTTCCTAGCAGACTTGGAAGTGGTTCCAGGTATAAATAAGTCAATCACTTTGTATTGTGATAATAGCAAAGCTGTGGCTAACTTGAGGGAACTTATAAACCATAAATGAGGGAAACATATAGAGAGGTAATACCACCTCGTCAGAGAGATAATGCATAGGGGAGAAGTTGTTGTCATCAGGATTAACACGGTTGACAATGTTGTTGATCCTTTTACCAAGGCTCTCCCAACTAAAATTTTCAATGTTGTTCGCTATGGTCTAGAACAACTGTGAGCATGATGTTTGGCTTTACATGTAATAGGTCTTACTAGGAATTTAGTGCAAGTGGGAGATTGTAATTAGCAATTGTGCCCTAAACGCCTAGTAGTTTATAAATAAAGAACAAGAATTTAATGTTAGACATTTAAGGTTATGTTTTAGTTATTAATAAAAGTTATTATTTTCATCAATTGTGCATTTAATAGACAAGCGTCGCTTAGCTTTATCACATTAATTGAATTAATAGTTATATTCCATGGTTATTTGGATGTACACTTGGATAAGTATGTGAGGCATGCAAGTGGATCTAGTTCCAAGTTAATAACCTAAAAGGTCTACAATATATGGACTAAGGTTGGGCGCCTAAGTCTTGGAGACACTGTTGGTACGACCTGCTTTGCAAATGTTGCAAACAACCTTATCTTGGTTGTTCATATGGAGTACTGCCTAAACTATTTATCTAGCAATCTGATTGATTTACACACTTAGCACACAATACTACAAGCATTCAACAGATTATACGTAAGCATACGCAGTCATACGTAGTCAAGTGAGAAGATAAAGTCATTTCTCCACAGGGACTGGTTTAATCTCTAGACAAGTGTTAATTGAAAATTCATGTATAGAAAAGTAAAGGAAATATTGGGGGCCAACTAATTCTACTAAGAAATAAAATTTATAAATGAGTAAATGTGACAACATTGCTTTAGACATTGAAGAAAATAACATAACACATGCAATGCTATTAACTTCATAAAACCAAACAGCAACTAAAAGAGTGCTATGAATATTCACTGCAAAATACTAAAATAAGAATGCTGAAAACACGAGGCAATAATCCAAATGAAATAATAGGTTTGGGTCAAGGGTCTTTTGAGTGCGCTTAACATGCATCAAGGGTAAGTTTATGGTGAGAAGTGAACTCCACACAACACGTGATCAAAGGCTCTTTTGCAAGATGCATTCATCCTCTTCGAACATGAGCTTCCGCATCTATATTCGAAGCTTAAGACAATGAAATATGCACTAGTGAGGTGAGTATTCCTAGCCTCCATCTTTAACATGCAAGAGTTCTTAACATGAAACTAATAGACATGAGTAGTAGATCTTTAATCTCTCTCTCTTCTAAGATGAAGTAAAAAGAAAGCATGAATGGATGATCAGTCGAAACATGTTATTAATTGAAATGCATGCATCACACACTCTCCCCTCAACCTTCACCTATATGCACTTAGCTCATGATCATATTAAAAACTCTCAACTTAGGATATGCGAATTCAGTGATAAATTTATAGCAGTTATAAAATCAAGCAAGAATAAAAACACCAATGAAACAATGAACACTCAATCGAAAACACAACAAATCAAAGTAGAGAACACAAAACACAGCAAGATATCAAAAAAGAAACTTCGGAATTTCTATAAAAAACTAAGGTGAGCTATGAACAAGCTTTCTTATCTATTCAAAACATTTCAGAAAAATCTATTACAAAGCATGAAACCTAAACAAAAAAACTACCAAAAAAAGAAAGAAAATGTTCTAAAAAGAAATGTAGAAAGCAGAATAAAATGTTGCAAACACTAATTTCCTCTCTTCAATTCTAGCAGCTCTGAATTCTAGAAAATTTACGGACCAACTCTTCTTCCCAAAAAATGGCTTTGTATACTCCCTTCTTCATCCAATATCAACGACTGAGATTCTAAGGAAAAAGATGCCTTGATTTCTACTCCCTAGCCGACCAGATCTGACACATCCTGCTCTACTATCGCTTGCATAAAATTTTAGCTTTTGCAAGAAAACTGCTTTTCCCTTGGATCGAAAGTTGTAGACATTGGCTTGCTTCCAAATGGCTCATCTTTTCTTCCATTCGACTCCTCTGATTGAGGCATGAGTCCAATGCTTCCAACATTTCCAAACCCTGCAATGATAAAAAGTACTTAGCAAGAACGAGGATTCTTGAAATGCTATCGAGAATGCTGCAAACATTGACTTTTCGGCCAAAAACTCTAACTTTTTGTAACTTTCTAATCCTTACCTCTTATCTAACATGCATTGTATTTTATGACTAATTTTGTGTTCAAAGGTTGTTCTATGCATTAAAGTTTGATAATAATACATGATTTCTTCAATAAACACACCCTAAAAGAGGACTAAATAACTATCTAGTTAAGAGTTATCGTGGAGACATGTGAGTGGGGGTGTCTATGCAAAAAGGAGTTTTTGCATAAGACGAGACTGGAAGTTTTATGATTGATCTAGTAATTTCGTTATAGAATTATATCAACTACTTCATTAAGAATGATAGTGTGTAGATGTGATCTTAATCCTAAGTGGGTTGTGAAGTCTTGCTTTATGAAAGCATCCTTTGATGTGCATGGATGAGAGACCAGTCAAACAACACTGAGTCAATAAGCCCCCCACGTTGGGGATTGTCGTAGTGAGTGGTTGGGAACACAACATCACAAGAAGTTGTTCACACCTTCCCAAAATTTGAGGAAGATGTAGAGTTGTTCCCTTAAGAAATGATTCTGGGGCTTGGAAAAAGGGATCCTACCTCTCATTGGCCTGAGAGCACATTGATTTATAGTTGCACTATAAACACTTGTTTATTAGAGGAATCAGTGGCGCTTAAGAAGAAAAATGTAATCACAAGGGTAGAATGGATTTCTTGTCCTAGTTGTGAATTATGAACAAGCTCATGAAGGATCATATAACAGATGACTGATTATATCCGTGGACGTTAACTTGTCCTATAGTGTGAAAGTGTTCAACATAGACCTTTAGTGGAATGCACCTGATGTTAACAAATAGGGATTGAATTTCGGGTCATTGTAGTCTTCAACCTATATGTCCATCGGTCCTCGGGCTAACTCATACTTTCTAATACACTGTTTTATTAAAGAGTGAGTTTGAAGAGTTTAAATTCAAATATAAATTATGTAAGACAAAACTAATAGGAAAATAAAGTTTAATTTATTAAACTTGCAAATATATTGGATATATTAATTTAATATTTATTGAACAAGTCTTAATAAGGAGAAATCAATTTATTTGATAAATTAATTATAAATCATTATTTAATTAAGAGATCATACTAATTAATATGTTTGACATATTAATTGGTTTAATTGTTATTGGATAATTATTAAATGGAGAATGTTGATTAATATGTTGGACATATTAATCGGGTTAAAAATGATTGAATCATTATTAAAGTAAAGAATTAATATATTAGATGTATTAATTATATATATATGTAACAGCCCAGTTTCCTATTCCAGTTTTCGAGGTGCCTTCAGGTCAAGATTCAGTTGTTTGGTTGGGTTTTAGAGCCGTTTGGCCCCTTGGGGGTATTTTGGTCTTTTGGCTCTCCGGGCAGGATTTGTGGTTTTTAGGGCTTCGAGGTAGCTCCTGGCTTTGTCGGGGCTTGTTTGTTGGTGGCTGCGAGTCCCGAGGTGTTTGGGCTAGTCGGTTGGATGCTCGGTTGTGGTTTCGGCTTTGGCAAAGTGTTGGTTTGTTGTGTGTTTCCTTTGGGATTCGAGCCCGAGCCCTTAGTGTTGCTTTGGGAGTTGGATTTAAGTTCGGTCGGGTCTCGAAGGAGGAAGCCAGGAAATGAGATTTTGAGGTTTTAAGTGGATAAGGTTGGATTTAAATGGATAAAATCCCTTTTCCTTTTTATTTTCCCATTTTCATTTTTATTTCCCTTTTTCTTATATTTTTTTCCCCAAATTCATTTTCTCTCTCTCTCTCTCTCTCTCTCTCTCTCTCTCCCCGAGCCCCCACCTAGCCCCGACCCAGCGGCCCACTGCTCGCCCAGAGCCAGCCCGGCCCGAGAGCCCTGCAGCTAGCTACCCGAGGCCCAGAGCTAAGCACGACCCGTCTTGCCGTCGCCTCGCTTGAGCCAGAGCCCAGTGCCCAAGTCGCGCCCTCGCCCGGCCGAAGCTCGCTTAACGCCGCCGCGCTTGCCTGCCTCGCCCGGCCCGAGCTCCCCCTCGCCTGGTCCGTGTCGCCCCGCAAGATGCGCCTTTGTCTTGGACGCGCCGCAGATCGCATCGCTCGCGTCGCCCGAGCCTCGCCCAGCTCGATCGCGCGTCCCAGTGCCCGTGTCGCACGCCCCCGCGTCGTGTCTCTCGCTCCCGCGCGCCGTCGCCCAGCCGAGCAAGCGCCCGCGCCCGCGTGCCCAGCGTCGCCCGGTGCTGTCGCGCGCGACCAGCGCCCAATGCGCCGGCCAGCTTCTTTGGCTGCCTAGCCCTTGCAGCCGGCTCGTTCGCGTGTCAGCCGCACCTCGTGAGTTGCTCCCGAGCCTAGCCCTGTTTATTTTATTGTATTTAGGGCTATTTTATGATTATTGATGTTTTTGCTTGGCTCGTTATAGGTTGCTCGGGTTCGATCGCAGTTAATTTATTGTGTTGTTACCTTCCGACCAGGTAAGGATTTCTTACCGGAGTTGTGTGGGCCCTGCGATATTTTCATGATTTTGCCTTGCTTGTTTGCTGACTGTTATGAGCATGATAATAATAGATCAGCTTTGATTGATTTCTGCTAGCATATTTGCTTGATATTACATGTTAGTGCCATGCTAGGTTTGTTCTGCCAGCATGCTTGTGATTCCTGCTTAAACTCGTAGTATCATGCTAGGTAGTGTGATTGATGTCGGTCTTTGCTTGCTAGCCAGGAATCATTGCTTTTTCTCTGTACTCTTAGATAGAGTTGTAGGGTTTGTCATCATCTAGAGGCTGAGCGGACATAACGTACTTTGTCCCAGTAGCTCAGGTCGGGAGTAAAGTGTGCGAAGCATAACGTATCTTGCTACCCCCCCCCCCGACCAGCCGGTTGTGGAATTAGCTACCCACTTCGGCATAGCCTAGTTTGTAGCCTGCTAGAGCGGAACCCTGCCATCGGTGTAAGCCTGCCCTGGCCGATTCTTAGCTTCAGGTCGGTGGATCATGCTGCACAGATGAGCGCCGAGGGCCTCGCGCTCTCGTGATCGGTGACACCGCCTCGAGTCATAGGCATGTGCACTGGCCCTCGTAGTTTGCCCTTAGGCCCCGCATTTACGCCGGTTGCGGAGGAGCATGCGGTGTGCGCGCACACCAGCGTAGTTGCTTGCCGGTTCAGAGCTCCCGGGCTAATGTCGTGAGTACACCATTCCTTTCGTTAGAGCGACTTGGGTACTCTCCGTAAGTCCAGATTAGTGCAAGGGCAAGGAGGCCCTTAAGGACATTCTTGGGATCAGTGTATTCCCCCCGAGTGACAGATACCTCGGTGATGTCCAGGATTGGTCAGTGTATCCAATCCCAGTTAGGCCGGAAGTAAGAGACTTCGATGGACCCAGATCTTGTTTTATGAGCTCGTTGAGCCATGATCTGTGTTGGTAGCTGTTTGCTTGCATGCTTTGGTACTAGATGACTGATTATATCGTATTGTACCGGTTGGGGATTCTTCTTGAGTAATTCGTTACTCACCCTTATTTCGTGGTTTTTCCACGGTATCCATGGTGCGCATAGGATGGCTGGAGGAGCTGTGATCATGGAAAACCCGTTGTTCAACTCTGAGATTTATGTTTATGATTTAAATGTTCTCTGAATGCATGTAGTTGGGCACGGAGCCTTAGGGTGTTTTCTGAATGTATTTCCGGATTCTAGCATTGTTGTAAAGTTTGTATGATTTAAATAAATCTCTGATCAGAGTAGGCTTTGTAAATGTATTTGTCTTGGAACAGGTGCTTGGAAACAGGGACAGGTTTCAGGAAATTATGTTTGATTTTAAATGGATGTTTTATGTTTTGGTTTTTACTTAGAATCCGAACACCATCTTGCAAATTTTCAGTAGATTTGTATGCATGCATTGAGGTAACGGCCTATTTAGAACCCCATTCGGGTCGGGTCGTTACAATATATTTATAATATATTGCATATATTATGGAATTGAAATTTTTTGATAAATATCAATTAAAGTAAATAAAAAAAATATATGAAATTTTTAAAAATAAATGAGAAAAATGCATGATGACTTGTCCCACATCGGAAAGTTCTAAGTTCGAACCTCCACAACTCTACTATAAATAGGAGCCATTTATTCTCATCCTACTCACTTTTAGAGTAACCTTTCTCATAAGTTGAAAAATCTCTCTAAAAGCTGAGATCTCTTTTCTCATCCATAGTCAGGCCTCTCTGACAAAGTTCTTAGCTCTAATCTTCTCTAAAGGCTTCCCACCAAGCACTCAGTTGTAGCAAAGAAGCTATAGCCTGGAAGAGCAGAGGTGAACGTTCAAGTTTTTCCATGGCGAATAGTCGATCCTACTCAACATAAAGACTCGCTAGATAGGCGACATATTCTTTTTCAATAACATGTCAATCACCTAGGATATTGCATTTAGATTAATTTGATTAATCAAAGATAATTAATTGGATGAATTATTGAGAAATTTTTATTATTCACAGATTTCTGCTCTTACCCTATATTCCCAACAGTTTTTTTTTTTTTTTTTTTTTGCATTGAATCAAATAGTTATGGATCGAAATTCGAAACGGGTAAAGAAATGGAAAAAGGAAAGAGAGGAAATGAATGTGTTATCCCTCTTAGTTCTCCCTTCCTCAATGCTTTTGTTAAATTTTTTTCTTGTAAATCTGTTATTTGGATTTTCCTATTTATGTGTTTTAAAAATTCATATTTTCAATTTAGCTTTTGTTTAATGTGTGTGTTCACTAACATTACATATTTTTTGTATTTTATTTACAGTTTTGTATTCAAGGCAATATATATTACCCAAAATATGTTTTAATCTTAATCAGACTAGAAACTGCATCCTAGAATCATTTAAAGCTTCGAACAAATTTTCTAGAACATGAAAATTGTTTCTATTAGATTGATTCTAAAATTTATAATAACATTGTATGCTTAAAGACTTACTTACATAGTGATTGAACTTGAAACATAGTTACAATTTATCAGTCAATCAATAGACATAATGATTGAACTTTATGACATAACTCATGAAGATAAAGTTATAGTTTATTTAACTACAACCATTTTATAAGTTAATCAGTAAACATAGTGATTGAACTTGAATCATGCAAGATACGGTAAATTCATAAAGACATTGTATGCTTAAATAGATAGCTACATGGTGATTGAACTTGAAACATAGTAACAAATTATAAGTCAATAAGTAAATATAATGATTGAACTTTAAGACATAATTCATAAAGACATACATATCGTTTAATAACTCCATCCATTTTATAAGTCCAAAAGTAGACATAGTGATTGAACTTGAAACATACAAGATACTAAGAATTCATAAAGACAGTATTGATAACATCAGTATAAACTTAGGGATTGAACTTTGAACATGAAACATAGATATTGAAGCTCGAAATCGATACAACATGAAAGATACCTAACATGAAATAGTTACTTACTAATAGAATAAAATTGATTGGATTAGAGAAATAATGAACTCAGTACAACCTAGTACCAACTTGCAATCGTTTGAAATAGTTCAAACAAAATAAGTAACATAAACTGAGTTTAAGTAAAAACATATTGTTTTAGTTGAAACTTAAGTAAAAGAACATGTTGATTGAGTAAAAATGTATCGATTTTGATATTGAGAAAAATGTACATATCGAATGAAAGAATATGATCATTGGTTGATAGAAGAAGTTAAAAAGAAGGAAATAGAGATGAAAAATCGAAAAGTGAAGTTAGAGAAGAAAATGAGATGAAACGAAGAATGCGTGAAATTGGAGAAGTTGAAAAGTTAAAGAATGAATAAAAAGTTTGATATTTTTTTGAAATGATTTTTGTGGCAGAAAATGACTACATAATATGAAAAGTTGATCATCAGATGGAAACGAAAATATCGTAAGAACGTGATTGTGTGATTGAACATGAATAAAAAAAAAGGGAAATAGTAGTAAATGACTACTTTTTAAAAATTAATTAAAAAAATATTTAAACTTTTTAAGATTTTAAATGAGTATCTACATTAAAAATCAGTGAAATAGATAATTAAAATATCTCCGTAATATCCTTGATTTTATTTTTTTTTAAACATATTTATTAATTATAAAAGTTAATTAAACGTTTCTTTTATCAAGACTAACACTCTCAAATCTAGGAGAGAATATCTCCATACAACTAAGTCATATATTTGTTTTTAATATCTCTCAATTTTTTATTTAATTTATTTAATATCTTTGTCGAATCTTTTTTTATTTAACAACAACGAATTGCCAAATCATCTTTGATCGTCTACTCCATGGCAACGCAAATTATCCTTTTATTCATTTTACAACTCATTGCATCCAACATTTGTCACATTCTTCGATTTTTCTCACTCCCACTCAAATTACACCACAAAATATGTTGACATCGGATCCACAATATCCCAATTTTTATCCACATTCACCCCAAGTCTCAAACTGGATACGAGTCTGAGTGTCTAGCCTTTCTCTTTACAAATATAAGGTTGACGTTAGCAGAGATAGAGAAGTGCAGGGTTCAACAGTGTGTACACAAACTGATGCGTTCTGGCTGAAATCATGACAGTATGTTTTGGTACACATGGTATATAACTAGGAACAAAAGATGTAAAAGCGGTTGAAATCATGACAATATGTTTTGGTACACATGATATATAACCAGGAACAAAAGATGCAAAAGCGGTTGAATTCATGATAGTATATTTTGTTACACTTGGTATATATAACTAGGAACAAAAGAAACCTACAACACCAAAGAATTATGCTAAGCATGCATTTTTCGCATCCAACGTTCGTATTCAAGAGAGGATTTGAGGTGAATTCACTTTATATTTTTATATTTGTTACTTCTTTCAATATTAAAGAATTCACTCACGTGGACCATGTATACTGTTCTGATTAAATGCTCATCTCAAATCTTTCGAAAAATAATTTCAAATAATTAACAATATACTTTCTTTTTTTGTCTTTTGAAATAAATTTTAAATTTCCATCTTTTGGTTAAAGACTTGTTAAGAATGTTGTTAAGATTTCTCTCAAGGTTGTTATAGAGAAAAAACGATTTCAAATGATATATTTATTTTAAAAAAAACAAAAAATAAGTATAGGGGTATAATTGTCCATTTCTAATTTAAAAATTAATAATTAATTTTTCAGATTGAAAAAGAGACATTTATTTAAACTCCAAGCTATCGTAGACATTCTCTTAATATTTATCCAAAATCTAGACATTTGCCTAGTTGTCCCTAAAAAAAAATGAAAGAAGCCCATTTTATTGAAGCCCAAAGCTTGTGATTTGTGATTGAACTACAAACATGCATGGTACCTAAATTCAAAAGACATAGTATCGATAACACTAGTATAAACTTTGTAATTGAACTTGAAACATGAATTATAGTGTAAGAACCCGACCCAAAATGGTCCTAAACCCGGTTCTTACTCAGCATGCATGAATGTAAAAGCATTTAAAATCAAATAAGACATTTGTTTTCATGGAAATTCATTATTAATAAAAGCATCTAAACATGAACCTGTTAAAAACATTTAACATAGATCTTGGTCAGTAATTTTATTCAAATATTCATAAACAGTTTAAAACAACGTAATATAAATCATCTTATGGATCCGTGCCAACTACACGCTGAATGAAATGAAAACATAAACATAGACAGAGTACGCTAGCAGCTCCCATGATCAATCAGCTCCTTCGCTAGCCGTCTCAATGTTGTCCCAAGTTACCTGGTGGAAAAAAACCACAGAAAATAAGGGTGAGTACAAAAGCACTCAGTAAGAATCTCCAATCGGGGTACAGTACGAAACATCAAATCATTTAGCATCCTAGTATACATGCAAAGAGTTACCAACACAGATCTTTGCTCATGAGCTAATGTAAAGACCCGACCCAAAAGGGGCTCTAAATGGGCCTTTACCCCAATGCATGTAGTGAAAATAAAAGACATTATGAAAAATACATTTGGATCCCAAGTAAAAAGCAGAAACATTCAACAACCCAAACATACATTTCTAAAAGCATACTACGATCAGAGATTTATTTAAACCATTAAAACAATCCACAAGTACAAATATCTTTGGAATCCATAAAACGTAAGAAAACATCCAGGGCTCTGTGCCCGTCTACATGCATTCGTGGGAAATAATAAAAAGTGAAGAGTCATGATAATTAAAATAAAATAATCGAGAGATGACAATGAGGTTCCATGATCACGGCTCCTCCTTCACCATCCTGTCTCGCGCTTGATTACCGTGGAAAACCACGAGAATAAGGGTGAGTAACGAATTACCAGTAAGAATCCCCAACCGGGTACAATACGATATACATGATCATCTAGAAGAATGTATGCAAGCTATGAGCACAAACACAGAGCGGAGCACAAAGCTAAGTCCACACTTGGACCTCGGATGCCATCTCGGGGTCTTAGTCCGGAAATACCACAACACACTAAACGCGCTATACGGGAACAAGTCCGGCCTCACCGCCTGCGCCGACACGAAAGGTGCGGCTCAAGATCGAGGAGCTCTCGATCGTATTTGTAATGAGCGTAAGCGCGCACCGCATGCTACCGCAAACTCGGGGTGCCGGGTCTAGTGGCAAGCTGCCCGAGTTCGATCCACCATGCCTAACTAAATCTACGGATCGGTGTGTCAGCGACATAGGGGTGTGAGACACGGACACGTGAACTATGTCACTGTACCACCGCACGAGGCTAAAGAAACGATCGTGGTAGGCTTACACCGAAGCGGTCCTTGCCCTAACAGTGGCAATCAAGGGCTACGGCCGAACACGCCGAGGACGCGTGTCATTTGCCGGGGGCGAGGCAATGCCAAGTCATCATCCCGACCGTTGGGGCATTTATGATCCGCCACCCTCACCCAAGATTGCGGGGCCTACCGGTTGGGATAGCTAATCCCTCACGGGGTCCAAGGGCGGAGAACTGTCTCGAACGTCCTTGCCATAGATGCAAGATACTTTATGCATCGGGCCCGGATGATTCTATCTACCTCAATTCTAAACCTTAACAAAATAACGATTCAATCAATGCGATCCAATACGTGCTCATCGGATACAAAGAACCTAGCATGATACTACGAAGCAAGAACAGATATCGAACATGCTAGAATAGAACAACCTAGCATGGGCTAACATGAGAAACAATACAAGAGTTCATGCGATCAGAATTGAACAGAGCACCTAGGGCTAAACATGCTAGTAATCATACACAGGCATACAAAACAACAATCACAAATATACCATGAGGTCCACACAACCCCGGTAAGAAATCCTTACCTTGGTCGGAAGACTTCTACACACAAATCCTAAGTCTGCGGAACAATCCCGAGCTAGCGGCGGGAACCTAGCAAACCAACAATAATCGGCATCTAAAATATCTAAACAACAATAGAACAGCAAGCTCGGCTCAAAGGGAACTCACGCGGCGCGCGACGACACGAGCTTGGGGCTGCAGCAAGCAGCGGCACGACGCAAGGGCGCGCGCTGCCGGGTGCTGCCGCACGCGACGGCAGCAGGACGCAGGGGGCCGGCCGCGCTGGCACGCACGACGGCAGGCAGCGCGACGCGCGCGTGGCGAGCGGCCGGCGAAGGCGCCGCTGGCGCTGGCGCGGCGAGCGATGCGGACACGGCGAGCGGCTTCGGCGAGGACGCGCGCAGCGTGGCGAACGCTCGGGCGGGCGCGCGCGGCGGAGCGATTCGGCAAGCGGACACGGCGAGGCGTGGCGAAGCGCTGCCGAGACCTCGAGCGTCGCGGCGCGAGCGATCGGGCGATCTTCTTGGCTGGGCGAGCGGCAAGGCTGCTTTGGGACAGATCTGAGCGTCGAGCGATCGGGGCGATCTGTCTTCTTGGGCGAGCGCAACGGCAAGGTTGGGGACAGATCTGGGCGTCTGGCGAGCGATCGGCGTCTGTCTTTCTTGGCTCGGCTACACTCTACTGGCCGTGCAATCAACACAACACACACAACACACCTCTTTTCACTTGGCCAAACGCACACCAAACGGATGAGAAGAAGAAGAAGAAGATCAATACCTACCCGGAATGATGATGATCGAACCCAAGGAGATGCAAGGATGAAGAATCGGCAAGGCTATGGAGATGGAGGGCTTGGGCGGCCAAGAGGTGTTTTTGGAGAAGAAGATGGAATAACCTAATTCTATTTCATTTAACCAAATGCACCAAAACTCCAAAATCCAAGGTTAACTAAGATGTGATGCAGAAAGAGCAACAAGAGCACCTAATGGCTCAATTGGCACACATCTCTACAAGCTTCCCAGGAGACCCGGGTTCAAACCCCGGCTGCAGCACAATTTCCTTTATTTTTACTTTTGCAACAAACCTTGCTCAAACCAAACCACAAACCCCTCCAAAAACCTACAAAAACCATCCAATAATTTTAGTAATGGGAAAAAGACACAAACGACCACGACGGCCCGACCAAATTACCAAATTACCCCTAGGGCATACGGAAGACCGGGAAGAAAAACACGGTCGTTACAATATTCCCTCCTTTTTATGACTTTCGTCCTCGAAAGTCCTTAAAACGTAAAATTATTCGAGGGTAATGCAACCTCATCTCGTCTTCCCGCTCCCAAGTGGCTTCCTCGAACCCGATTCTTCCATCGAACCTTTACTAAACGAATCTCGCGATTACGCAACGTCTTGGTCTCAAAGGCAAGGATCCTCACGGCTTCTCCTCGAAGTTCAAATCCTCATTCAGTTGCAAAGGCTCAAAGTCCACAATGTTCGGACGGTCAGCACATACCGCCTCAACATCGATACATGAAAAACACTATGCACCGCCGATAGTGACGGAGGTAGGGCTAACCGGTAAGCAACTCTGCCAATCCTCTCTAGGATCTCAAGCGGACCAACAAATCGGGGACTCAACTTCCCACGCTTACCAAACCTCAGAACACCTCGCATCGGAGCAACCTTAAGGAACACATGCCGACCAACCTCAAACTCCAAATCTCGGACGCCGAACATCGGGCGTAACTCTTCGCACTGCTCGCGAGTTTGTCAACATACGAGCTCTAATCTTCTCGTGACTTTGCACCATTGGTCAAGCTGCAGTAACTCGGGACCCAAAACTCGTCTATCGCCAACCTCTTCCCGAGAACACGGGGACCGATAACGCTTACCATACAATGCCTCGAATGGAGCCATCAGATCGCCGATCGTAATCGTTGTTATAGGCAAACTCCATCAAATCTGATCATCTGGTCCCAATCGCTCGGGAAATCCAACACACAAGCCCTCAACATATCCTCGAGAATCGATTCACTCTCTCGATCGACCATCCGTCTCGAGGGTGAAAAGTTATCTTTGGCGCACTCTGTGCCCAAACCATTCGAGCGCTCTCGAAGCGAGAAGTGAACCGCGAGTCACGATCGGACACAATCCTCACCGGCACACCATGATAACGGATAATCTGCTCCAAAAGCAGTGCGCCTTTGTTCCACGGTATAAGTGTCTCTACAGGGAATGAAGTGTGCGCTCTTGGTCAAACGGTCGACTATCACCCAAATCGAGAGAACTTCCCTGAGTCCTTGGCAAACCGGATATAAAGTCCATAGAGATCTCTTCCCATTTCCACTGGGTACACTCGGTGGGTTCGCAACAAACAGTGGCCTCTGCTGGGTGCCTTCACTTTGGCGGCAAGTGAGACACCTACCGACAAACTCTGCCACATCTCTCTTCATTCCCATCCACCGTAAAGTGCGCTTAAGGTCTGATACATCTTGGTACCCCAGGGTGCCAAGCAAAGGGGAACTGTGGGCCTCGAGAGCAACTCGCTCGCAGAAACTCGCAATGTCCGGAACACACAACCGGCCTCTATAAGTCAACCCACCATCTGGGAATACACAAAGTCAAAGTCACCGTCAAGATCGACTCATCAACCAATCTCTTAAGTGCGGGGTCACCCAACTGGGTCGTCTATAATCGCCGCCGAATCGACGGCACAAGCAGTCAATCGAGCTACCTCGGCGGTAACCTCTCCCAACAACATCGCAACCTCGGCCCGCTCGAACTCTCTCTCGCAAACTGGCTGGGAACTCAACAACGCCGCAGAGTGCGACGTCTTTCTACTCAAAGCATCGGCCACTACATTGGCTTTACCCGGATGGTACAAAAATCTCGATCATAATCCTTTACCAACTCTAACCATCTCCTCGCCTCATATTCAACTCCTACGAGTAAAGCGAGATACTTGAGGCTCACGGTGATCGGTAAACATCCGAATCCGCTCACCATACAGTAATGCCTCCAAATCTTGGTGCAAACACCACATCACGCCAACTCCATATCATGAGTCGGGTAGTTCGCTCATACGGCTTGGTGACGGGAAGCATAGGCAATGACCTTCCGTCTTTGCATCAACACACAACCTAAACCAAACTTGGAAGCATCATTTGAGACCACGAAACCACTGTCCCCTCCGGATCGCCAACATCAGTCTTTGAAGTCAAAGCTGCGCGCTTGAGCACGGCAAAGCTCTCATCACACTCTTTGTCCCAAACAAACTCGACACCCTTCCTCGTCGGACGAGTGAGGCGAGGCTAAAGCGAGAAAAGTCCTTGACGAACCGACGGTAGTAACTCGCCAAACCCAGAAAAGCCGCGAATCTCGGCAGAATCGAAGTCGGCTTGGCCCATGAACTCACGGCCTCAATCTTCGCGGGGTCCACGGCTATACCATCTCTCGAAACCACGTGGCCTAGGAAGGCCACTGCTCCAACCAGAAATCACATTTGGAAAACTTCGCATAAAGTGGTTTTCCTCAAAGCCGCCAATACTCGCCTCGGATGCTCTGCATGGTCTTCTTTAGACCTCGAATAAATCGAGAATATCGTCAATGAACACAATGACGAAGTTGTCCAAAAATGATTTGAACACCCTATCCATCATGTCCATGAACGGTGGGGCATTGGTCAATCCAAACGACATGACCACAAACTCATAATGACCATATCGGAGGACACGAAAAGTCGTCTTAGGAATGTCGGCATCCCCGATCCGCGAATCGATGGTAACCGGATCTCGGATCTATCTTGGAGAACATGAAGCTCCGAAGCCGATCGAACAAATCATCGATCACGGGGCAGCGGATACTTATTCTTCATCTGTCACCTTATTAAGCTCGCGGTAATCAATACATAAGCGCATAGAACCATCCTTCTTTTTCACAAACAGAACCGGGTGCTCTCCACGGGGACACACTTGGACGGATGAACCCTCGGTCTAACATCTCCCGCAAATCGAATCTTGATTCCTTTAACTCATTGGCGCCATGCGATCACGGAGCCTTCGAGATAGGGAGGGTCCTTGGCTCGAGCTCAATAATGAAGTCAACTCTCTCTTTGGGGCAACCCGGTAACTCCTCAGAAACACATCCGCGAACTCTTGCACGACCCGGACTGATCAACAGACAGCGAGGCGGCTCTTCCCGAACAACTTGGCTAGATAGCCCCAAGCTCCATGAGCTAGCAAACGACGAGCTTTCACGGTGACACCATCGGCGGGCAAACTCCACCTTGGACTCCACGAAACTTAAAGTTGGGCCGACTGGCGGCTGAACACTACTTCTTTCCGGTGGCGATCAATCAACGCGTGGTTAGCGACTAACCACTCCATACCAAGAATCACATCAAAACCGCACATAGGCGGAACTATGAGCGTAGCCACAAGCAACTCTCCGGATATCTCGATCCGGCCATCCCTAATCTTATCTCTAGCCAACATACTAACTCCGAAGGAGTTGCAACAGATAACTCAAAACCTAGAGGCTCTAGTCTCAACTTAGCATGCTCAAACCAAACAACACGAGATACAAATGAATGCGTAGAACAGAATCAAACAAGACAAATGCGCGTTGATCTAAAACAAGAAGCGTGCTCGCCCAGTGGCATCCGTGACGCTCGGCCTCTGACGAGTCGTAGCAAACACTCGACCCGCTGGCTGCTGCTGGCCGAGCCGCCATAGCCATAGTGGTGATCACAAAAACGGGCCATGTGTCCCTCTCTACCACAACGGAAGCACAATCTAGGTCGGTGACAAGCTCGGCGTGGACTTTCCCACAAGTAGCACAAGCGGAAATCGCTGCCGGGTCCTCTCGCCGTCGAAGCCGAAACGGTGGAGCTCTCCGATCTGCTTCAAGCGCGCGCTTGGCGGGCGCCGCCGCCTCGAAAGTCAAACTTCCTCTTACGCCCCACGTGTGCTAGGGACGGGGACGCCGAAGCAGAGCGGCAACAACCCGCCAGCAGATACTTCCCATTATAGATCGTGGCTAATCTGGACAGCCCTAGCATAAGTGTCGGGGCACGAGCCACGACATCACGGGAAACACACCGCCTCAATCCGGATATGAACTTTAGAATCTTGACTGCGGGGTGGCAATCAAGCGAGGAGAAAAATATCCATACTCGAGAACTTGCGCTCATATTCCTCAATGGAATCGAACCACGCTTGAGGTTACGGAAGAGCTCCACCATCTTCTCCCGAGCCTCATCAGCGATGAACTTTACCTTGAACTCGGCCTTGAAGAACTCCCAAGTAGCGGGTGGAGACCGGTGGTCTCTCGCTCAAGGTGGACTCCCACCACCATCTCTTTGTGCCTCCTAGCACATGAGCCGCACATCTCGGCCTCTCGAATATCGGGGCACACCATGATCGGGAAGGTGTACTCCAAATGGGCAATCCACACAGGCTGCCGCTAACGCATCACCGGTGGCATCAAACTTCTCGAGCTTCCACTTCACAAAATCCTTGACCACCTACCCAATTCCTCGGCACCTACGCCATATCCGCCTCTGGGGCTACTTGCTCTCGAGGAGCTGGAGGTGCTCTCGAGCTCTCTCTTGAACCAATCGAGTCATTTTTGCTCGATCTGGGCTCGGGACTCTTCCCATTGCGGCGCCAACAAGGCACAGGTCTCGCCCTCGGTCACTCAACATGCGCGACCATAAAAGCCCTCATAGACTCGGCAAACTCTGCTCCGGGAGCGATCTCACGGCCGCTCGATCGCCTCAACGCCCGCTCTAGGCGTAACAGAGGAGCTCTTTGGTGGAATGCCATCGATGTCGACTTGGGACGATGTCCACAAGTATCGATCCGATCCCGATACCTCGACCGCTCTCGAACCTCCTCTCCGATGCGGGTGGTAGCATGTTTGGCGATCTACATCCAAACCAACAACGAATCAAAAAACACGCTGTCACCATTCCACAACACCAAACAAGGCATACACTAGATGATAGGTATTGTAAATTCTTAACCCTTTTCCTTTCTAAAACAATAAATCTAGGCGTACGGATGACGCGCTTGAGTCTTGATGATCATGGAAAACGACCTACAACAAAAAAGGTCAGTCTACAGAATCTATGACTCACGAGCTCGATACCAATCAGTAAAGACCCACCCAAAAGGGGCTCTAAATGGGCCTTTACCCCAATGCATGTAGTGAAAATAAAAGACATTATGAAAAATACATTTGGATCCCAAGTAAAAACAGAAACATTCAACAACCCAAACATACATTTCTAAAAGCATACTACGATCGAGAGATTTATTTAAACCATTAAAACAATCCACAAGTACAAATATTTGGAATCCATAAAACGTAAGAAAACATCCCGGGGCTCTGTGCCCGTCTACATGCATTCAGGGAAATAATAAAAAGTGAAGAGTCATGATAATTAAAATAAAATAATCGAGAGATGACAAGAGTTCCATGATCACGGCTCCTCCTTGACCATCCTGTCTCCCGCCTTGATTACCCGTGGAAAACCACGAGAATAAGGGTGAGTAACGAATTACCCAGTAAGAATCCCCAACCAGGGTACAATACGATATACATGATCATCTAGAAGAATGTATGCAAGCTATGAGCACAAACACAGAGCGGAGCACAAAGCTAAGTCCACACTTGGACCTCGGATGCCATCTCGTGGTCTTAGTCCGGAAATACCACAACACACTAAACGCGCTATACGGGAACAAGTCCCGCCTCGCCGCGCTCTGCATCGATACGAAAGGTGCACTCGCTCAAGATCGAGGAGCTCTCGATCGTATTTGTAATGAGCGTAGCGCGCACCGCATGCTACCGCAAACTCGGGGTGCCGGGTCTAGTGGCAAGCCGCCCGAGTTTAGTCACCATGCCTAACTAAATCTACGGATCGGTGTCGCGACATAGGGGTGTGAGACACGGACACGTGAACTATGTCACCTGTACTCACCGCACTTTGAGGCTAAGGAACCGGCCGTGGTAGGCTTACACCAGAAGCGGTCCTTGCCCTAACAGTGGCAATCAAGGGCTACGGCCGAACACGCTGGCGAGGACGTGTCGATTGCCGGACGAGGCAATGCCAAGTCATCATCCCGACCGTTGGGGCATTTAACGATCCGCCACCCTCACCCAAGATTGCGGGGCCTACCGGTTGGGATAGCTAATCCCTCACGGGGTCCAAGGGCGAGAATCGTCTCGAACGTCCTTGCCATAGATGCAAGATACTTTATGCATCGGGCCCGGATGATTCTATCTACCTCAATTCTAAACCTTAACAAAATAACGATTCAATCAATGCGGTCCAATACGTGCTCATCGGATACAAAGAACCTAGCATGATACTACGAAGCAAGAACAGATATCGAACATGCTAGAATAGAACAACCTAGCATGGGCTAACATGAGAAACAATACAAGAGTTCATGCCGATCAGAATTGCAACAGAGCACCTAGGGCTAAACATGCTAGTAATCATACACGGGCATACAAAACAACAATCACAAATATACCGCGAGGTCCACACAACCCCGGTAAGAAATCCTTACCTTGGTGGAAGACTTCTACACACAAATCCTAAGTCATGGAACAATCCCGAGCTAGCGGCGGGAACCTAGAAAACCAACAATAATCGGCATCTAAAATATCTAAACAACAATAGAACAGCAAGCTCGGCTCGGGAACTCACGCGCGCGACGACACGAGCTTGGGGTGGCCGCAAGCAGGCACGGCAAGACGCGCTGGCCCGCGCGCTACCGCACGCAGACGGCAGCGACGCGCTGGCCCGGCTGCGCTGCGCTGGCACGGCGACGGCAGTGGCGCGCGCGCAGCGTGGCGAAGCGTCGCGGGCGGCGGCGCGCGGCGCTGGCGTGCGATGCGCGACACGGCGAAAGCGGCTTCGGCGAGAGGCGCGCGCGCGCGAACGTCTCGTGAAGGCGCGCGCTGGCAGCGATTCGGCAAGCGGACACGGCGAGGCGCGCGGCGAAGCGCTGGCGAGGACCTCGAGCGCGTGCGAAAGCGATCGGCGATCGCTGGCTGGGCGAGCGGCAAGGCTCCGGGGACAGATCGAGCGTCGCGGCGATCGGGGCGATTCAGGCTTTGGCGACGGCAAAGGCTTGGGGGACAGATCTGGCGTCTGCGAAGCGATCGGGCGATCTGTCTTGGCTTGGCTCGGCTACACTACGGGGCCGCAATCAACACAACACACACAACACACCTCTTTTCACTTGGCCAAACGCACACCAAACGGATGAGAAGAAGAAGAAGAAGAAGAAGATCAATACCTACCGGAATGATGATGATCGAACCCAAGGAGATGCAAGGATGAAGAATCGGCAAGGCTATGGAGATGGAGGGCTTGGGCGGCCAAGAGGTGTTTTTGGAGAAGAAGATGGAATAACCTAATTCTATTTCATTTAACCAAATGCACCAAAACTCCAAAATCCAAGGTTAACTAAGATGTGATGCGAGAAAGAGCAACAAGAGTACCTAATGGCTCAATTGGCACACATCTCTACAAGCTTCGGGAGACCGGGTTCAAACCCATTTGCAAAGACAATTTCCTTTATTTTTACTTTTGCAACAAACCTTGCTCAAACCAAACCACAAACCCCTCCAAAACCTACAAAAACCATCCAATAATTTTAGTAATCGAAAGACACAACGACGACTCGACGGCCCGACCAAATTACCAAATTACCCCTAGGGCATACCTGGAAGACCGGGAAGAAAAACCTGGGTCGTTACAGCTAACAATGCAAATTCAGAATCCTCGAAAGTCTCCTACTCTCGGCCTAATGATTGGCTCTCCTAACCAATCCCAAATGGCATCCTCGAAGATCTTTCTCCCTCGGCCAAATGACCAACTCAAAAGCTGATCCCAACTAGATGTCTGACATCCTCGAGGTCTTTTTCCATAGGCTAAATGACCCAGTCAAAAGCTAATCCCAACCAGATGTCCTCGAAAGCCTCTTACCCTCGGCCAAACTGTTCCTATGAAAAACGGGAGAGTACTCGATCTCTAGCTCTAAACTGGATCAGAAGTTATGTACTCACGAACATTAGCTCGAGGGAGCTCTCCTCCCGGTGTATAACACGTGTGCGCGCACACAACATGCTGCTGCAAACCCCGTAAATGTAGGGGCCTAGGGATAAACTACGCCGGTCCAGGTACGCATGCCAAAAGACTCGGAAGTGGTGTCACTGATCTACAGTAGTGCGAGGCCTTCGTCACTCAACTGTAGTAGTAAATGGCCCAGTTTTCCATGCTAGTTACACAGGTATGTTCAGCTTCATTTTTGGTTGTTTGGTTGGGCCGTTAGGGTTTTGTTTAACCCTGAAGGGCATTTTGGTAATTTTACCCTTAGGGGCAGTTTTGTAATTGTTCAGTTTTTGGATTTTCCAAGACTTGTGTTGCCTTTGGAGAGCTTGGAGGTCACTTTCTCGTTATAGGAGAATTTTGAGAGAATTTGTTGTTTAAAAGTTGTCCCTGTTGAGTCTTGAGGCTGGTTGGGCCTTGGACTATAAATAGAGGGCTTGGAGCTCATTTTATCTCTTTTCCCACTTTTTCCCAAGTCTCAGCCGAGAAAAACTCTTTCAACTTCGCCTTCGCCAAACTCACCTTAGCCAAGCCTAACCGAGCTTTGTTTCTTGTTCGCCCTTGCCAACACTAGTTTCGCCCGGCCGCACGCTCGTTCGCCCCAGCGAATACCGTAGCTAAGTCGTTCTCCTTCACCCTTCTTGCTCGTTGCTCGTCCAGCCGTGCCTTCCCAGCTCCTCGCTGTCGCGAGCATCCGTTGTTTGTCGCAGCACTTCGCCGAGCGCAGCAGCTTCATGCCGCACGTCTCCACAGCTTTGCCTTTGCCGCCTAGCCAAGTTTCGCAGCTGCGAGCCTTCTCTTCCTCTCCAAGCTTAGTAGCCGCGAGCCTTCGCCTCCTCGCCAAGCTTCACAGCCGCGAGCCTTCGCCGAGGCCAAGTGTCGAGACTGTTTCCTTCAGTTTTAGGGTAACGTCTTCCCGAGCCTTTGTGTTGGTTGCTTCTCTGTTTAGCCTTCGATTAGTGTTTAATATATGTTTATTACTGGTCATATGCCTAGGTTGTGTTGTCTCTGCAGCTCAAGGAGCAATTTACTGTTTTTGTTTCTGCTTGTCCAGGTATGGATTTCTTATCGGAGTTGTGTGGGCCCTACAATACACTTTAATAGCACATTTATATTTTGCTAGCATGTATGATCATTATAGTGGATAGGATCTTTGTTTCTGATTAGCTGGCATGTTTGTTGTCTTGTCATGTTAGCCCCATGCTAGGGATTTTCTTGCTCTGGCATATCCATGTTTCCTGTTTATGTTCTGTAGAGCCATGCTAGGATCGTGTTGTCATTGATTTCTGCCTGGTCGAGTTGTTAACTTGTATTACTGTGCTTAGGAGACTGTTAGGAGTTGTTAGTGTGGGTGTAAGTCCTCGATGGGCAGCACACTGTTGCGGTATGTGTAAGTCCCTGATGGGCATCATAGAGCTTCTAGGAAGTGTAAGTCCTTGTTGGGCAGCTTGTGAACCTAGTAGGAGTAAGTCCCCGGTGGGCGTCCTTGAGCTTAAGCTGGTATAAGACCCCGATGTGCTTCAGTGTATTTAGTAGGTGTAAGACCCCGATGGGCATCCCGTGTTTAAGCTGGTGTAAGTCCCCGATGGGCAACCTTGAGTGCTACTTGAGTAAGACCCTGTTGGGCGTCATCGCGCTTAAAAATGAGTAAGTCCCTGATGGGCCTCACCAGGTATAAGACCCCGATGGGCATCCTACAGGTGTAAGTCCCCGATGGGAAACCTCGAGTGCCGCTTGAGTAAGACCCTGTTGGGCGTCATCGCGCTTTATAGTGAATAAGACCCTGATGGGCATCACTAGGTGTAAAACCCCGATGGGCATCCTTGAGTTTGAGTTGGTGTAAGACCCCGATGGGCATCCACATGTTCTAATTGGTATAAGACCCCGATGGGCATCCATGTGTTAAACCGTATGTAGGTTGTAGTTGTAAGTCCAGAAGGGCAGCTCGGTAAGTCCTTGAATAGGCAAGTTCTAAAAATGACGGTTAGCTCGAACCAAGTTGTTTTCTCTGTGCTCGTGTTTGGTTGCATGTATCTGTGTGCTAGATAATTGGTTTTCGTATTGTACCCCGGTTGGGGATTCTTACTGAGCGACTCGTTGCTCACCTGTATGTTTCTGTGGTTTTCCACCAGGTAACTTGAGACCGAGACTAGATGGCTAGGAGGATGCTGCTGGATGATCATGGACAGAGTACTCTGAGTCTTGTCGCATCTGTTCTTAGTTCTTTGCATGTAGACAGGGCACGAAGCCCTTAGGTGGTCTTGATGTATTTCTGAATATTAAAATATTTGCTTCGGTTTCTTTTGTTGAAATTGTTTGGATGTTTTCACTTGCAAATAAACGAAACTCTGGCCAGGGTTGGATTTGATAAATGTTTTGACAGGTGCTTGGAAACTGGGACAGGTCCTAAAACTGAATTTCACTGAATGCTTATTTGTTTTAAAGTTTTTTTATAATTTCGCATTTATGATTCGAGTCTATTTACATGCATAAGAGGTTTAAGACCTAGGTGTAGGACCCTATTCGGGTCGGGTCTTTACAAGAAGCCTAAATACCACCGATGTTTGAAGCTAGGAACCATCCGGGGTAGGCTTGCACCTGTGATGGGCTACGCTCTAGCAGGCTACAAACTAGGCTTATGCTAGTGTGGTGAGCTAGACCACACCCGACTGTTGGGGGCGGGAACAAGTCCTCACTGATCCCGACCTGTAGGGACAAGATACATTATGTCCGCTCTCAGCCTTTAGATGATGACAACCTAACAGGTTCTATCTGAGAATACGCATCTCGTTCCTAATAGATTAAACATGCTCAATACATAACAGCCTAGTAGGATACTAACAACTCAAACATGAACATCGGGATGCATGATAAAAAAAAAACCTAGCATGGTACTAACATGTCAACATGAAACATACATGCTAGCCAGAAATAGAACGAGAAAACAGAGCCTATCCACTAAACATGCTTGCAACAAACATACATATCAACCTATCCACTAAGCATGCTCGCAATCAGTTAACAAGTAACCAGAGATGCAATCAATGACGTAATGTAGGGCCCACACAACCCCGATACAAAATCCTTACCTATAACAAGAAAAAAATGAATAAATAGAACTATGTTTCTTGAGCTGCAGAACCAACACGAACCTACGCAATAATATAAAAAAGTACAAATAAACAATACTATCGAAACAGCTCGAAAACCAGATCGACTAAACATAAACAAGGCTCGAAAAGGTTACCCAACTGAAGAAGGCACAAGGCTCTCGGCCACAAGACTACTTTTGGCTGCTAGGGTGTGTGGCAAGGGGTTGGTCCTCTCGGCGATCAAGGGATGCGTGTGAAGCTCACGGCGATGGTTGCTACCTCGGCTAAGGAGATTTTCCGCAACAAGGCTGCTAGAGTGCTTGTGACTAGGCTTGGTTTGCGGCAAAGGAGACTCTCAGCTAGGGCTTGGTGCTCTTCTCTACTAGGGTTTGTTTGGTGCGGCAAGGGAGAAAAAGAGAAGGAACCTCACGGCTGCCATGGTGATACTTGCGACAACAGGAGAAGAAGAGTGGAAAGCTCTCGATAAGGGTGTGTGCTTGGTGATGTGCGGCAACCAGAGGGTCTCGACTAGGGTGAATTGCGACAAGAGGAGAAGAGAAGGGCTCAGCAATGGGCTGCTCCTCAGCTACAATGGTGCTATAGCTAGGTGAGCTTGCTGCTAGGGCTTGGTTTTGCGGCAACAAGGAAGCTTAGCGATGGAGCTTCATGGCTAGGGGATGTTTGTGACAAGGATCAATTAGTGATAAAGATGGTTAGAGTTTGCAGCTGGGTTGTCTCGGCAAGAACAAAGGGAAAAACGAAGAAGAACTGATGAGCTGGTGGAGGCGAAGAGCAATCGTAGGGCTAGGGGAGAAGAGTTCGACGCAAAAAGTGATTTCTCTTCTTCTCTTAGTTGATTAAAACTTCCAAATGCCACGTGTCCCTGGCAACCGGCCTTCGAGTCCTAGTGAAGACACCTTTTCTCCCTTTTTCTCCTTTTAAATACAAACCTTAAAATCCCTTGTCAACCACCCCTTCGAATCCCAGCGAAGAAACTAATTTTTCTTATTTTCTCTTTTAACCAAAAGGACCTCCATGCTTTCCCATAAGCAACTCTAGCCTTGGAAACCTGAAACCGAAGGAATAACAGAACTCAGCAAATAACAAAAATAGCCCTGGAATTCGATTAATTACAAAACCAACCCTGAAGTCACAATTACCAAAATGCCCCTAAAGGCTCAAACTGCCCTAATGGCCCAACCGAACAACTGAATAAATAACTGGACATATCTAGGGAACTAGAATAGAAATCTTGGCTGTTACATATAGTGATTGAAGATTGAAATGATATAATGGGAAATATACCTAACCTGCAAGAAGTACTTACTGATAGAATAAAATCAATCGAAATAGAGAAGTAATGAACTCAATAGAAACCTAGTATCAACATGTACTCACTTAAAATAGAGGAAAAAATTAAGTTACGTAAACTGAGATTAAGTAAAAGAAAAAAATCATATTGTTTAAAATCTTGAACAATATGATGTTATTAATGAAACAATTAAAGAAGATCATAGCAAAATTGTGTATAGCATATGTATGAAAGAAATCGCATATAGGAACCATTATACATGTGTGATAAAAGACCAAACCAAAAATTTATTGAACCCCAAAACAAAAATGATAAATAATTCAATCACTAGGAAACTTATAGATTCAATCACTAGCAAATTGATACATTCAATCACTAGCATATTGATAGAGTCAATCACTAGAAATCTGATAGGTACAATCACTAGCAAACTATCTAGTTAAGAGTTATCGTGGAGACTTGTGAGTGGGGGTGTCTATGCAAAAAGGAGTTTTTGCATAAGACGAGACTGGAAGTTTTATGATCGATCTAGTAATTTCGTTATAGAATTATATCAACTACTTCATTAAGAATGATAGTGTGTAGATGTGATCTTAATCCTAAGTGGGTTGTGAACTCCTGCTTTATGAAAGCATCATTTGATGTGCATGGATGAGAGACCAGTCAAACAACAGTGAGTTTAATTAAGAGATCATTAATTGGGTTAAAAATGATTGAATCATTATTAAAGTAAAGAATTAATATATTAGATGTATTAATTATATATATATTTATAATATATTGCATATATTATGGAATTGAACATTCAATCACTAACAAATTGATACATTCAATCACTAGCAAACTGATTGAGTTAATCACTAACAAATTGATTGAAGTGAGCTTTTTGGTCTTTTTAACCCATTGGATTGTCTATTTCAACCCAAATGAATGAGTTTGGAAATGTGGTATAAATGAAATTATTTTGCTATTATTTATTATACATGCAAAATCTCCTATATTATATAAATTTAAAATATTTTAAATTAATGCAAAATTATATGAATAATGAATGGACAGTCTTGGAACATAGGTAAAACATTAGAAGTGTTTTTTTACTTCCTTAATGTATATTTCTATATACTTTTAATAATGAGGCCTCGACAATTTTTTTAGCAAATGAACATACAAAATTAAAAGATTTCAAAAAAAAAAACATACAAAATTAAAAAAACAATATATATGATCATTTTTTTAATATTCATGCTATTCATCCACTAAGTAATATTCTTTACCGAAGATAGATACTACACTAATATTATTTGGCAAAGAAGAAACTAAAACACAAATGGATGAACGATATTCTTTAGTAAAAAACTTTGAGATATATTAGTTGAACAACATTCATAGTCCAACATAGAACCTAGTAACGGTAGTTTTGGTGTAATCATTCCCACTTATGAACAAAAATATCATCTTTACCATAGTTGTTTCTCAGATAAATTCCATCATCTTTCGCAGTCCACGTACAATTTGGACTTGTCATCATTCCAACAGTTATATAAGAGCCAAGTTGAACGTTTTTCTATCCAAAAAACATCAAATAACTTAGATTGTCCATTTGGTTTTCTTAAGTAACACCAAAACAATGTCGTTTTCCAAAAATTTTCTTTAAAAGACCAGCTGAATTCAGCTCCGACACTAATATATTTTTTTCCGAAATCGTCATCCTTGGATTTGCAATGAACGAGAAGCACTTTTCGATCAATTAGCCCATTCACTACGTGGACTTCCCCTGGCCGGAAAGCTTGAGCATTCATTGGCTTGATTAGTGCCATTGACAAGACAAAAATTAAAACTAGAAAGTGCTTGATCTTCATGTACTTCACATCCATTGCAAAAGTCGTGGTTTTGATCTGTAAAAATGTTGTTGTTTTGGCTTATTAATAGGTGGTTATTTGGCTTGATATGGAAAATGTATTCAATGCAAAGGCTTTATTTTAGCATTACATTAACGGTGCCAATTAATTCTATAAGTAATAGGAAAAAAACATATCTGTGGTCTATATCACTTCCATTGCTCAAATGATGATTTTGGTATCCGGAATGATTTTGGCTTATAAATAGGTAGACATTTGGCTTTATACGTAAAATACAAGGCTTTTTTAAGTAATACAATATTGATGTTAATTAATTTAGGCCCCGCTTGATAACATTTAGATTTTTTTTTTGTTTTCGAAATTTAAGTATATTTTTACTCAAATTTCCTGCGTTCCACCTTTCCTACAATCTATTAATCTTTTCTTATTAAAGTATGTGAATGCTAACCCACTTTCAAAAATAAAAACAAGTTTTTGGAAATAACTTGTTTTTATTTTCAATTTTTTGTTTAATTTCTACAAATATAGGTGAGATGTATATATTCAAGTAAGAAAAACACATGGTAAGGTAGTTGTTGTAGACTTAAATTTCAAAAATCAAAATCAAATCATTATCAAATGGGGCCTTAGTGATAAAAAGAAAAGGGGAAAAAGGATATTTGGTGTCTATATCATTAATTCCATTGTTGTATGATTGATTTTCTTTAGAAATTATTTTGTTTTAAATAGGTAGATATTTGATTTAATATGGAAATGTATTCAATACAAGGTTTTATTAAGTAATAAAATAAAGGTGTTAATTAATTCTGTGATAAAATAAGAAAAAAAAAACAATCAAATTTGGTATATATATAGTACAAATTCGGGAAGGGAGACAAAAGGATAGCTCTTTCAGAGTAAGATACCGTTAAAACTCTACCCGTGTTGGCATGAAAGATTTGGTATATGAACTTTAGAATGCAACCAACAAAATATTTATGTATGTAGATCAATAAATTGCATATTATGTATTTTTAAATTACAACATCAAATAATGCTATTTTCATGATCTTGACAAGATTTTTCACGAGAGAGATTACATTTTTTTTATCAAATTCCTAAACCTTGGTATACCAAAGTTGAGGAAGCAAATCTGAAATAAATACATTATTATAATTTAATTTGGTATATGCTAAGATTTAGAAACTAAATATTTAATTTAATGATTGTATATGATCAAACGTTTTTTAATTAATAAAATAATAAATTGTTATCGAAAGGGTTGGTGAGTTGATGATTTTGTTGTTTGGTTGTAATACAGTTCAATCATGGTGATAGGTTTGATCCTAAAAATCGATATTTGACTTTAATTTATTTGAGAGTAGTAGTTCCATCTTTTTATGGTTTATGATCCCCTCCTCTGATTCGTATTAATAAAAAAATTAAATTATAAATTGTTCTCAATCATGCCAATTTTTGGTATTTAATTTTAACAATTCATTAAAATAAATTTTGTAAGAGATGAAAACTTTGTTAAAATTAAGGTAGAAGCATGGATGGAGATGGATACATTTCTAGATACGTTCCTTGGTGAACTCACTTAGTTTTTTTTTTTTTTTTTTAAAGGTGAACTTATTTAGTTAGTTCCTAAGTTACATGAATTTCTTTTATTATTATTATTATACAAAATTCATGAGGGTCAATATTCATAAAAGTTATTATATTAACTAAATATATGATATGAATATGTGTACTAGTTTAAGATTGCGTCTTTTAGATGTGACTTTGGAGATGGTGTATTAAAAATGTTTTTGTTTTAATTTGAAACCAAGAAGTTTAATTTCAAGATTTCAAAAAAAGAAAAGAAAAGTCTTAGTTCAAAGAAAGCTATTAAAAAAGAATAGTTTCCTTTCAAGATCATCAATATTTATACATGAATGTTTCTTATGATGTTTATTCTTAGACTGACTCAAATATGGAGAAGAATAGTTTTGATAGTCTTATGTACAAGTCGAAATATATGCAGTTATTAATAAAAGCGTCATGGAGAAATATACATGATTTGTCACGGAAAATATACAATATACTTTGGATCCTCAAATCTTTCTTCTATAATGATTCCTCAACCACATATTATTTGTAAATCTTAACCCCTAATATTTTTCTTGAATTATTGGTTAGTTAAATCCAATTCTTTTATGAATTTTTTGAATTTAGTTAATCCTTTTAATTTTAATTTTAAATTTCCATTAAGTCAATCTTTTATTTTAAAACATTTTCGTTTTAGAATCTATGCAAGTACATGTTTTATCCCTCCTTTAAGATTTGGTTATTTTGGGTTATGGAATTTGGGGCATTTAAGTTAAATTAGGGTTTATGTGCTAGAATGTAAATAAATTTTATATATAAAAGAAGTGATTTCTTTTTGGTTTTTCTCCCTCCCTCATTAAACACATAGCCACACAGCCCAACGCCTCCCTCTCTCACACGTGTCAGCCATCAAAGTAGCAGGAAGCTTCAATCTCAGTCGTCCATCATCTTCAAGTTGCAGTCGTCTGATCTCTAAATCTCGCCGCGTGGCACTTGTTGATTCGTCCCCTCTGTCCTCACTTAGATTGCAAGTGCGAGCCTCTTCTCTCCATCACTCATCGCTAGACAGTAGCTGACTGGAGCATTCCAAGTGCTAATACAATCATAGTAATTAATGCAAAGTTAAACTGTCAAGTAAACCTTAGAATCACTTACGCGCAAGTATACGTTGTCGAATCGCAACAAGTATTAAGTATATAATTTTATCAATCCTACAGAGATTGATGTCTAGAACTAATATTACTAAGTCGAGAGTTGTGCAGGAAAGTAAATGCATGGTTGAGATAGTTGTTGTTCTTTATGCTGATAATAAAACAAATGTTAACAGTAATAAATATGAATGCAATGAGTAGTAATAAATAAACAGTTCTAGAATATATGGTTAATTAAAAGCGCGGAACAAGTTATCAAGTCTTTCATTTCCCTCCACCAATAAGTACTTCCGCACTTAATGATTTACGGCACCAGCTTCCACTGCGAACTCCTTACTAACACAGGGCAACATGAGCAATAGTGAGGTTATTTCTAACTTCTTAAATGATGCAAAGACTTGCCTTCAACCTATAGTAACATACCTGGTCACCATGCGGTTCCTTCTTCCGAACTCACCGCAAGTTATATACATAGGTAGCTAATCAACGCATATGTATAAAATAATAATGCACCATTGTAAAACTCTTTAACCTACGCTCTTAACATGCTTCTACTCGAGAATATTCAAGCAAGACCTTCTATAACGTAGCATAGATAAAAACACACGTAAGAAGTTTCTACCAGTTTATTTTATAACGACTACGAGATGTTTATAACTAAAACTACTTAAAAACAAGAAAAATGAAATTGGCTTGGTTGTGAAGTGTGCAGTCCCCTTGTCATCAGCTCCTACGAACACCACCAGTTTCTTTTTGCATGGAATTGCTTCTGGCCATCCGACCAGCTCACAGAACCTCGACTTCCTTCTTGCAATTTAAAGAGTTTATTTACTTAGTCAACAAGACTAGGTGAGCTGGAGAATCCTTATTAATGCAGGATCTCTTGATTTTTGCTAGAATTTATTTGATTAACACCAACTTAATTGCTTGATTGATTCTCTATTATTTCCTTATTGGTGTGATTCTTCGAGAACGACCGCCTTGTGAAACGCGTGAGTCTTCTGCATGTGTCAATGCTCGCATTTGTTTTGTCCATCTAGCATAAGTGTTCAACATTCCTGCATTAAATAATATTTTTTTACCACTAAGTCGTACAATATTTGTACTAAATCCGTGAATTGTGCTTCTGATGCTACTTCATGAATGCATGCTGATTTTTATAATTTATACTCGCAATTTCCTACTGATGCTCATTTATTTTCCTTAATCCTAAGAATAAAGAAAACTAATGCAGTCTAAAATGCGCTCTATTTGAGAGCTATCAAACCCTCAAACTCGAATTATTGCTTGTCACAAGTAATGCATACTGCTAGCTAGCTCATTCTAATAATTAGATCAGCTTTCCTCTTTTCAAACATAAAATCAGCAGGTCTCATCGCATATCATTTTCTTAGCAATAACCTTCTTTCTCTTTTCAGTTTTCAAACTTTCCCAAAGATTCAAGTTTTGCTTAAAATCTTCCCTACCATGACTGACAGATTGTTCCTCATTGCAAATATTTCTCATACTCAATCTTTCGGACGCAATCACTTCTAGTCTAAGTTTGCCTAACATATTCTATCAAGACTTTCTAAACCCTTATATCCTTTGAGGTTTTTCGCTATTCTTTTCGCATTCCTCTCGGGTTGCACTCATGTCTATAATTCCATACTTTTTAAGATGTCTTGTTTGAACATAAAACAATTCACCTAAGCAGTAGAAAGCTTGCGCTTTCCATAGACGTCAAAATACATAAGGAGTCCTAAGCCTTATTCAAACTTTCGAAAAAAAAACTTTTATTTTGCCCAGATTATGCTGATCTTTATTTTATATATATATATTTTTTATGCTGCTTTCGATCACTCTTTCTTTTAAGCATTCACTCCTCGGCTACACTCACCCCCAAACTTAAAGACTTTATTGTCCCAATAAAGGTGAGGCTTAGTTCCCCCAAACTTAGCTATTACCGTGATTGCGACACTTTAACTCAAGCTCTAAGACTTTCTTGCAAAATTTTGGTTCTTTCTGTCTTTCATGATAAGGATTATTCTAATTCTAGGTTTGAATCAAAGGGAACTTAAGAATTCCTCTAATTGAAACTGCATTTTCTGCTAAGCTCAGTTTTACAATAATAATGCTATCTTAAGCTTTCAAAAGGAAATTGCTAACTTATTAGATAATCAAGCAGGAAATAGCACAAGGTTTAAATTTTGCGAATCTAGATGCATGATCCTATCAAAATTAAATTGTGACTGTTAGTGAAATGCATGCGAAGTGAAATAAATTTATTAAGAGAAATAAGAGAGCAGGACTTCCATCTAAGGTTCGGCATTGCCATTGCCATTGTCCTGCTCTACATTGAGTATGTGCTCTGGAAACTCAGGCCATTTGGAGTGTTCTTTCATTGCTACCATGTGGATCATGAAAAGCTCGTCGTGCTCTTCTACGTACGTCAAATATTCTTGTGTAGTTGTGTAGACCTTATCTATTCTTTTTGCTAGCCCAGCTATAGTCACCGTGTCTCCATGCACTTCCTTTATACTCCTTCATTGTTCCTTGTTGGAAATATTGGCATGATTTTTTCGTCATGTTGCATCCTGATGCCTTGCTCATAGTATAGTTGTGTTATTGCAAATGGGTAGCACATGTATTCCTTAATGTTATCTGCACATCGTTGTACTTGTACCTCAAGAATCTTTCCTAAGTTGATATGCGCTCCCAATGTAATTACGAATAACAACATTGCTTGCTCTCATCTAATTAGTGCCTTGTTTAACGACAACATTATAGATGTTCCAATAAGCTTGAACCAATTCTATAGGTCTTCAAGAATCATGTATGCTTGAATTGATGTTGCCTCGTTCCATTCAGCTCCTACTGCTCCTATTAATGTCATACTTTCTTGCATTTTCTCTTCAGTGGGAGAATTAATCATCTGCTGGCACAATGTTCCACGAACAATAGGCCAGTGCTTTGTTCCATATGGCTGCTCGACAATCAATTAGCCGACCGTTTACTTGTGAAACTAGTGGCCTTTCTTCGTTCAGATTCGCATAAAATTGCCGCACCCACTCCATTATTGTGATTATCACGGGGTTGAAATACCTCTTCCACCCCAATTGCTCAATCTTCAAAACTGTTCCTTTGGAGACCCCTTTCAAGCCTATTGCTCGTTGAAATCCCTTGCTTTCTAGAGCAATGAATAACAAGTGCAGGGTCCATACAACAAGGGTAAGAAATCCTTACCTTAAAATAATGAAGAACATACAATAATATGCTCCTTTTGCTACAGATAGCAAACACGAAAAAAATCTCAACCTAAACCACAATTCTAACAAATTAACCATAAACCAACTAATGAATTAAATAGGAAACTCAGAGGTTACCCATCAATCCTGAACAAAGGGCTCGAAAATCAACGCAGCTTTCTTGGGCTACTACAACTCGAGATGCTCAGACACAAGTGATGGTGCCAAGGCTTCTGCAACAAGGACAAAGTGTAGGTGAGGGCACAGTCTAGCTGCTGCATAGGGTAACACACGTGGGTTGGACGAAGACGCAAGGCAAGGCTACTGCAGTGAGGGCAGTGCTCTTGTGCTATGCAGGCTGCAAGTGCGAGCGAGGGTAGGCCTCATCGTGAGCGGGGTTGTAGTCACTGGCGGTCTCGACTGCGAGCATGATTTGACACTAGAGCACGGTGATCGGTGATGCAAGGCTCGATGACAATTAGTGAAGAAAGAAGAAGATGGATCGATGGAGAAGGAGATGTATAAGATGAATTGAAGTAGCAAGAATCGATCAATTAAAATCTCTTTTGGCCACTTGACAATAAATTCAAATTGCAAAAAAAACTTCCCTTGCACTAAAATCACAGTAACAACTCAAATATTGATTAAATTATTAAACTGGCCCTAAAGGTTGATTTTACCAAATTACCCCTTAGTCTTAAACAACATTAATGGCCCAACGAACCAAAAATCATGCCTAGAGAACCGTGATGAAAACCTGACCCATTACATTACTCCCCCATTTTATTACTTTCATTCCCGAAAGTCCTTAAGACTAAAACAACTCTGGGTAATGAGTCCTCATCTCATCCTCAAGCTCCCAAGTTGCTTCCTCGACTTTCTGACATCTCTACTAAACCTTAACAAAACTGATATCCCTATTACGCAAGTTCTTATGCTCTCGAGCTATAATTTGCATAGGCTAAAAATTAATAATATGAAAAGGGTCTGCCACATATTGATGCAACATCGACCGTGAAATAGACTGTGCACTGCTAACAAAGATAGAGGCAAGGTGAAACGGTAAGCTACTACTCCCACTCTCTTGAGGATCTCGAAGGGATCCAGTGTAACGGCCCAGGTTTTCATCCCGATTCTCCAGGTATGATTCTCTATTGATTCGGTAGTTTCGTTGGGCCGTTAGGGCAGTTCTAGCTTCTAAGGGTATTTTGGTCATTTAACCCATAGGGCTAGTTTGGTAAATTGATAGTCTTTAGAGTCGTTCTTGCATTATTCTGTCACTAGGGCTATTTTTGTGATTTGCAGGACTTTTGGGTTAGTTTTGCTATTTGAAAGGTTTAAGGTTGATTTGGCTTAAAAGGGGATTTTGGGTTTAAAGTGGATTTAATTAAATGAAAAAAAGAGGAAAAATAAAAGTTGTGGTTTGTCGTTCAATCCAGATGAGTCATCCAAACGATTTCCTTCTCCATTCTCTCCTTCTTCTCCTTTGGCCAAGACCACCAAGCCCTAGCCGATTCCTCCATTACAGCAAGCACCAACAGAATGCCCTTCCACATCCAGTCATCCCTCGATGAGACTCAACGCCCATGCCAACCACAGCCAGCCTCGCCTTCGCATGCGCAACAGCCAACCGAGTCTTCATCGCTGTTGAGACTCGCCCTTGCAGCACCATCCCACAGCCGCATCGTAGACACCGAGCAGCTATAATGCACTTAACTTGCGTTGCCTAGCCCTGTCGCCTTCTCGCCCGCCCACGCTGGCATGCAGCCTCGCCTAGCCCGCCTTGTGCAGCTGTTCGCCTGCAGCCTGCATGCCACTCCGCATAGCCCAGCTTGTCACTCGCACATTGTTACTGCCCTTCTCGCCCGCACACACGACTGTGTCTTACCGCACGCTGTCGCCCGAGCCAACCTTACTACCAAGAGCCCTTGTGCCTTCAATTTTGGGTAATTCCCTTATTTTCGAGCCTTGTGTGTTTGGCCGACGAGTTTGTTTGTTGTTAGATACTAATTGTCTACTTGTTTATTAATGCTTTTGCCTAGGTTGCTCTGTGTTAGTCCTGCAGCTCTAGGAGCAAATCTCTATTGTTGTCTATTCCTGGTTTTCAAGTAAGGGTTCCTTGCTGGGGTTGTGTGGACCCTGGGCTTGCCATTGATGGTTTCCTGGCTGTTTGTTATCTGTTGTATGCATGTTAGTTGATAGGTTTTACTTGATTCGTGCCTGTTTGATATGCATGCTAATGGATAGACTTTACCTGATTATTGCATGTTTATATGTTTGTTAGTGTATAAGCTTTGCTTGTTTATTGCCTGTTGATATACATGTTAGTGGATAGGCTCTATCAGGTTATCGGTTTTATGAACTTGTTAGTGGATAGGATTGTATGGCTTGCCTGATAGGGCTTGGCATATAGAATGTTGTACCCTAGATTGCACTTTTTTGTTTATAGTGACTGGCGATTATGACTGTTGCCTTTCTGTCTGTTATTGTGAAATGTTATTAATGTTGAACAATGTTAGCTCTAGGACGCTTCATCTTAGATAGATCCTGTTAGGTTGTCATCATCTGGAGGTTGAGAGTCGATGTAACGGCCCAGTTTTCTATCCCGGTTCTCGAGGAGCTTCCCGTTCAGATTCAGTGGTTCGGTTGGGCCGTTAGAGCTATTTTGACCCTTAGGGGTATTTTGGTCTTTTGGCTCCCTGGGCAGGATTTGTGGTTTTTCATGGCTTTGAGGCAGCTCCTGCCTTTGTTGAGGCTTGTTTGTTGTGGACTGCGAGTCCCGAGATGTTTGGGCTATTCGTTTGGGAGTTCGTTTGTGATTTGGGTTTTGGGCAAAGTGATGGTTGTTTGGGTGTTTCCTTTGGGATTCGAGCCCGGGCCCTCAGTGTTGATTTGGGAGGTTGTTTTCAGTGAGATTTGTTGTTTGGAAAGGTTGCTTCAGTCGGGTCTCGAAGGAAGAAGCCGGGAAATGGGATTTAAGGATTTTTGGAAAATTGGAAAATGGATAAGTTTGGATTTAATTTTGGATAAGGATAAAAAGAGAAAAAGGAAATTTCTTTTTTTTTTATTAAAATCCCCATTTTCCCCCATTTTTCCCATTTTCCCCAAAATTCCATTTTTCCCATTTTCTCTCCCTTTCTCTCTCCTCCACCCACCCCACCCCACGCCACGCCGAGCCAGCCGAGCCCACCAGTGCATAGTGCCGTGTGCGGTGTCGCCCAGTCCGCCCTAACTCGCCTAACCCCGCTCGCGTCGCCGCCGACGATGTCGCCACGGCCGCTCGAAGTCGCGTCGCCGCGACCCCGCCCGACCCGCATCGCCCTCGCCTCGTCCGTGCGCCCTCAGAGCTCGCCGTGCGCGAGCCCGCGGCGCCTATAGCGATCGCGTTGCGCGCCGCCCTACGCGCTGCTTCGTAGCGCGCGTCGTGTCGCGCGCGCGCGCGCTGCGTCCCCTCATCTTTGGCTGAGCGGCACTGACGTCGTCGCCGCGCCCCGAGCTCGAGCCCGCACGCCCTCGCCTCGCCCAGCCAGCGCCGCGTGCGGCTCGCGCCCAGTGTCGCCGCGCCGCCGCGCACGTGCTCGCCTCTGCTTGTGGTGTGTTGGCTTGGCCCGAGCCTTGTGGCTTCTCGGATGGTATTTCTCGAGTCTTTTCTTCGTTGGGCCCGGATTTGTTGGTCTTTGGTTATTGATTTATTAGGCTGTTTTATTGTATTTATTTGGGTGCTCTGTTTGATGTTCAGGCTGTTCGGGATCGATTAGAGGCTCGAGGGTCGTTCGTTGATTTGTGATTTATTATTATTGTTTTCCTGCTTGTTCCAAGTAAGGATTTCTTACCGTGGTTGTGTGGACCCTGCGATATATCTCGATATGCCTTGCTTCTTTGATTGTTATGAGCATGTTAGAGATAGAGCGATTGATTGATTTCTTGCTAGCATGTTTGCTGATTTTACATGTTAGTGCCATGCTAGGTTTGTTCTCACAAACATGCTTATGATTCCTGCTTAAGTTGTAGTATCATGCTAGGTAATGTGATTTATGTCGGTCATTTCTTGCTAGCCAGGAATCATTGATTTTGCTCTGTACTCTTAGATAGAGTTGTAGGGTTTGTCATCATCTAGAGGCTGAGCGGACATAACGTACTTTGTCCCCACTGATCGGGAGTAAAGTGTGCGAAGCATAACGTATCTTGCTACCCCCCCCGGTCGCCAAGGTGGATTTAGCTCAGGTCGGGAGTAAAGTGTGTGAAGCATAACGTATCTTGCTACCCCCCCCCCCCTGACCCGCCGGTTGTGGACTTAGCTACCCACTTCGGCAATAGCCTAGTTTGTAGCTCGCTAGAGCGGAACCCCCGCCAACGGTGTAAGCCTACCTTGGCCGGTTCTTAGCTTCGTGTCGGTGGATGGATCAGCCGCAGATGGATGAGCGCCGAGGGCCTCGCGCCATCGTGATCAAGTGACACCGCTTCCGAGTCATAGGCATGTGCACTGCCCGCGTAGTTTGCCCTTAGGCCCCAGCATTTTTACGCCGGTTGCGAGAGAGCATGCGGTGTGCGCGCGCACTGCCGCGTTAGTTGTCGGTTTGGAGAGCTCCCCGGGCTAATGTCGTGAGTACACCATTCTTTCCGTTAGAGCCTGACTTCGGGTACTTTCCCGTAACTCCAGTTTAGTGCAAGGGCAAGGAGGCCCTTGAGGACATTCTAGGGATCAGTGTATTCCCGAGTGATGATACCTCGGTGATGTCCCAGGATTGGTCGATGTATCCAATCCCAGTTAGGCCGAAGTAAGAGACTTCCGATGGCTCCAGATCTTGTTTTATGAGCTCGTTGAGCTATGATCCGTGTTGATAGTCGTTTGCTTGCATGTTGAGGTGCTAGATGACTCGATGTATCATATTGTACCCCGGTTAGATTCTTACCGAGTATCTTTATACTCACCCTTATTTATCTTTCAGGTAGCTTGGGACAACACCGGGATGGCTAGCGGAGGAGCCGATTGATCATGGGAGCCGCCACACTCATTTTTATTATTGCATTGTTTATTCAGCATGTAAATGGACAGGAGTCCTAGGGGAACATTGTTTAAAACGTTGTTTAAATTGTATTGTATATTTTTAAAAATACTGGCCAGGTTGTTTTACTTCGTTGGATGTTTAAATGAAAACTGTTGTTTATGTTTTAAGGGTTCCCCCTTCTCATATGTTTTGAATGGTTTTTAAATATGAGCACTAAACCGCTTGTTATCATATTTAACTTGCATGCTGAGTGAGAACCCCAGTTTAGGGCCATGTTTTGGGTCGGGTTTGTCACAGTTTGGTATCAGAGCACAGAGTCATAGATTCTGTAGACTAACCTGCTTTGTAGGTTGTTGCTCCCATGATCATCAAGACTCCACGGCCGCTGAGTTTGTCCGAGTTCAATTAAGCTAAGGGGTAAGAATTTACAATACTTTTCATCTAGCTTTTATGCCTTGTGTAGAGTTGTGGAGCGAGACGAAGCGAGTTCGACTCGTTGTTGGTTTGGGCTTAGAGAGCCATCATGCCAACTTTCCGCAGTGCGAGCAGTTTGTTGAGCAGTGAGAGCCCCAGTGTGGGCCATCTTTGATGCTTTGTGCAGATCACCAGTGTGTCGATCGCACCCAGAGGGAGGCAGAGCTTAGACTCCCGTAGGCCATTTGTGGCCCAGTTGTTTCTTTCCCTAGTGAGAGGGTGGAGGTGCTTTGTGCAGATCGCCAGTGTGTTGATCGCACTCAGAGGAGCAGAACGCTTGGCATGTTCGACCGAGGAGTTGGATTGCTTGTGTTGATGTTGAGGCCGCGTCCCAGGGTCGCGTAGACCCGTTGGCCAGAGTTGGCCCTGGCAGTTGAGTTGCCAAGTGGAGGGGGTAGAGGTTAGTACGCCTCAGAGTGAGACTCCTTGAGCAGAGTGTGCTCCAGCCATGAGAGTTTTGAATATGGCATGTCTTCAGCTATCAGAGAGCGGAGACCCAGGCGCAGATTGTAGCGCGTAGTGAGGAGTCCCGGGCACAGATAGCCCAGCTGACAGAGTTTGTTTCATCATTTTCCCCCAGTAGCTCTTGTAGCCCTGGAGGTTCCCGAGAGGGCATGATCAGCAGGTTTTTGCCGTCGAGTTTGTTGGCGTTGATTTAAGGATTTTAAGGATTTTTGGAAAATTGGAAAATGGATAAGTTTGGATTTAATTTTGGATAAGGATAAAAAGAGAAAAAGGAAATTTCTTTTTTTTTATTAAAATCCCCATTTTCCCCCATTTTTCCCATTTTTCCCCAAAATTCCATTTTTCCCATTTTCTCTCCATTTCTCTCTCTCCCACCCGACCCACCGCGCCACACAGAGTGTGCCAGCCCTGGTCGCCCACCCAGCTCGCCCACGCCCGAGCCTGCCCGAGCCCACCAAGATAGTGTCGTGCGGTGTCGCCCAGTGCGCCCTAACTCGCCCACCGCCTGCCGCTCGCGTCGCGCGTGTCGCCAGCCGCCCGAGTCGCGTCGCACAGCCCTCGCCCAGCCCTGCATCGCCCTCGCCATGGTCCGTGCTCCCTCAGAGCTCGCCGTCGCGAGAGCCCGGCGCCCTATAGCGATCGCATTCGTAGCATGTAGCAGCGGCGTCCACAAGGCCCTCAGCGTCGTGTCGCTCACGCCCGCGCGCGCCGTCCCCTGTGCCGATCCGCGCCACACGTCGTTGCCCAGCCGAGCTCGAGCCTGCGCCCGCTCGCCCTCGCCTCGCCCCAGCCCGTGCCCGCGTGCAGCTCCGCGCCCCAGCGTCTCCCCAGCGCCCAGTGCCTGCGCCCAGCCTGCTTGTGGTGTGTTGGCTTGTCCCGAGCCTTGTGGCTTCTCGGATGGTATTTCCCGAGTCTTTTCTTCCTTGGGCCCGGATTTGTTGGCTGCTGGTTATTGATTTATTGGGCTGTTTTATTGTATTTATTTGGGTGCTTTGTTTGATGTTCAGGCTGTTCGGGATCGATTAGAGGCTCGAGGGTCGTTCTTTGATTTGTTATTTATTATTATTGTTTTCCTGCTTGTTCCAAGTAAGGATTTCTTACCGTGGTTGTGTGGACCCTGCAATATATCTCGATATGCCTTGCTTGTTTGCTGATTGTTATGAGCATGTTAGAGATAGAGCAGTTGATTGATTTCTTGCTAGCATGTTTGCCTGATTTTACATGTTAGTGCCATGCTAGGTTTGTTCTGCCAGCATGTTTATGATTCCTGCTTAAGTTGTAGTATCATGCTAGGTAATGTGATTTATGTCGGTCATTGCTTGCTAGCCAGGAATCATTGATTTTGCTCTGTACTCTTAGATAGAGTTGTAGGGTTTGTCATCATCTAGAGGCTGAGCGGACATAACGTACTTTGTCCCCACTGATCGGGAGTAAAGTGTGCGAAGCATAACGTATCTTGCTACCCCCCCCCGGTCGCCAAGGTGGATTTAGCTCAGGTCAGGAGTAAAGTGTGCGAAGCATAACGTATCTTGCTACCCCCCCCCCCGACCCGCCGGTAGTGGACTTAGCTACCCACTACGGCAATAGCCTAGTTTGTAGCTCTGCTAGAGCGGAAACCGCCTTAGCGGTGTAAGCCTACCTTGGCCGGTTCTTAGCTTCAGTCGGTGGATCAGCCGCATGATGAGCGCCGAGGGCCTTGCGCCATCGTGATCGGTGACACCGCTTCGAGTCATAGGCATGTGCACTGCTCGCTGCGTAGTTTGCCCTTAGGCCCCAAACATTTAGGCCGGTTGCAGAGAGCATGCGGTGTCGCGAGCACACGCGTTAGTTGTTGGTTGCGGAGAGCTCCCGGGCTAATGTCGTGAGTACACCATTCTTTCCATTAGAGCCCGACTTGGGTACTCTCTTGTAAGTCCGATTTAGTGCAAGGGCAAGGAGGCCCTAGAGGACATTCTAGGGATCGGTGTATTCCCGAGTGTGAGATACCTCGGTGATGTCCCGAGATTGGTCGGTGTATCCAATCCCAGTTAGGCGGAAGTAAGAGACTTCCGATGGCTCCAGATCTTGTTTTATGAGCTCGTTGAGCTGATGATCCGTGTTGATAGTCGTTTGCTTGCATGTTGAGGTGCTAGATGACTGATGTATCGTATTGTACCCCGGTTAGATTCTTACTGAGTATCTTTATACTCACCCTTATTTATCTTTCAGGTAGCTTGGGACAACACCGGGATGGCTATGAGGAGCTGATTGATCATGGGGAGCCGCCGGCACTCTGTCTTTTATTATTGCATTGTTTATTCAGCATGTAGATGGACAGGAGTCCTAGGGGAACATTGTTTAAAACGTTGTTTAAATTGTATTGTATATTTTTATAAATACTGGCCAGGTTGTTTTACTTCGTTGGATGTTTAAATGAAAACTGTTGTTTATGTTTTAAGGGTTCCCCTTTCTCATATGTTTTGAATGGTTTTTAAATATGAGCACTAAACCGCTTGTTATCATATTTAACTTGCATGCTGAGTGAGAACCCCGATTTAGGGCCATGTTTTGGGTCGGGTTCGTCACAGTCGACCAACGTAAGAGTCCCCACCGGTTCGATTGTAAGGACAGATTCCTTACCCCCGGCAGTTGGGTGTGGAGTAGCTACCACCCCCGCATAAGTCTTGTCTATGGTCTTCTAGAGCGGGGTCCTTTCCTTGATGCAATCCTGTCTTGGGACGACCTTTAACTTCAGGTGTTTGTGTGAACAAGCTGCCACAATATGGTGCCGAGGGCCTCCCGCCTGCTATGGATCAGTGGTCACCTATCCGAGTCTTAGGCATGCGCACCTGAACTGACATAGTTTTTTTAGGCCTACATTTATCCAGTTTGCAGGAGCATGTAATGTCCGCGTATGTGCATTAGATGCCGGTAGGAGAGTTCCCTTAGACTAGTGTATCAGTACACCTTTCCATTCCGGCTAGAGCCTGACACATGGGTACTCTCCCAAGTGTCCAGAATCAGCATAGTGAGCTGATCATGTTAGCCGAGGGTTAGAGACTCTCGAGATTCTGAGGGATACATTGGTAACCCATTTAGATATCCATAGAGGATCCTTTAGCCGACAGTTAGAGACTCTCGATGTTGAGCATGTTGTTGATTGAGCCTGTGTTGAGTCTGCCTGTTTGATGTTTGACTTGTTTGTACGCTAGAATGCTAGATGATGTGACTTGCGTACTGTACCCTGGTTGGGGATTCTTACTGAGTGCTTTTGTACTCCCTCTTTTTGAGGTTTTTCCACAAGGTAACTTAGGACAACACTGGGCCAGCTAGAGGATGAGCTGATGGATCATGGGAGTCCGCTGCATAGTCTTCTTGCATTTTATTTACAGTTTCAGCATTTTGGAATGTTTTAAGGAATTTCTTTAGAATAGTTTTAATATACTCTCCCTAGAGGCATCGAAATGTTTTGAATTTTAATTTATGTTTTAATTGGATTGTTATTTTGATAATAAAGGTTGAATGTTTAAATTGACGAAATTTTAATGCTTTTATACTCATGCATGCTGAGTAAGGACTCTTTAGGACAGTTTTAGAGTCGGGTCTTTACATCAAGGAATCGGGGACTCAACTTCTCATGCTTACCAAACCTCAAGGCACCATGTATCGGTGCCACTTGCAGATAAACATGCTGGCTAACCTTAAACTCCAAGTCCCTTCCCCGAACATCAGCATACCTTTTCTGTCTGCACTGGGATATAAACATCCAAGATCTAATTTTCTAAACTTCCTCATTGTTCAACTGTAGCTACTCGGGACCCAAAACCCATTTATCACCAACTTCCTCCCAAAACACCGGAGATCTACAATGCTTGCCATACAAAGCCTCAAAAGAAGCCATCTGAATTGTCGACTGATAACTGTTGTTATAAACGAACTTCATCAAGAACAGATACTGATCCCAACTGCTCGAGAAGTCTAACACACAGGCTCGCAACATATCTTCTAAAATCTAATTCACTCTCTCTGTCTATGATAGCTCGCAAAGTTAACATTATTTAGGCTAATATCTTAATATATTTTAAAGTTATTTGTGGATTAATCAAATGAATTTTATAGTTAGAATAACATTAAGATGGGAAATTGATATAAATGAAATGCATGTAAGATTTATGAGCATAGATATAAAAGGCTAGGGAAATTAGAGCATTTTAGAGTAAAATATGGATGTCAAATGCTTTTCATACTTAAATGCCAAAGATCCCACACTTCGCTAATTTATTGCTATATTTACAGGATTTGGGAATATAGTTAGCATTGCATTCAAAAGAGAAGCGGAAGGCAAGAATGCACATCAGGACGCTTTGGAGGTTGTAGAACCGTGGAATCTTCCAAACATTATTCGCGAAGGTCAAGTTCGCAACCAATTTTTATAATGAGTTAATGCGACGCGATACACAATTATCACAACATAAGTAGAAGATTCTCTTGTGACAAGATAGTATAATTATAGGAGATTGTGATTTCTTATCAATTAATTCCTTATTCTCCAAAGCAACTAATTCCTTATCCTCAAAAGCATTTAACTTCTTCCTTATCAATTAATTCCTTATCCAATTTATTTGATTCCTTAGTCCCCAAACATTTCAAAGACTAAAAATAAGAGAAGAATGAAGAGAAAAAGTGTGCCCATTTTCGGAGTTCTCCTCCTACACTTGGGATGAGGGTTTCGAAGCGAAGTTCTTGTTCTTATTGACACGGAGTACTATTCTTTAAGCAGCTGCCATTTATCGCTTGCCGTTATCGCTTTCTAGTTTATCTTTTCTACTTTGTTTTTCCTTTTGTTTCGTACAAACATTATTTCAATGCAATATTATTTATACTTCATTACCATGCTTATTCTATTTTGTACTATGTGTGGTTAAACACTTTAGGCTAAGGTTAAGGGTTCGAGTTGTAGAAAGCATGAACTAGGGTAATGGGAGTTGTTAATTGAAGCATGTTGAATTAGGATCTTAATTAAATAGTAATTATCGACCAATCATCCACATGAACGAATAGGTTGTAAATCTAGAGAGGAAACAACCTAAAGGCTATTTTGCATGCCCATTAGGATAGTATTAAGTCTTTTGTACTTTAAATCAGAGTTTAGAGATAAACGCATACTACTGCATATGCTGCGACTGTAGATATTTACATTGGGTCGCAATGGAAGTTGGGTTTAATGCGAACAAAAGCGGAAGTAGACGTTTTTTAGGCGAAGTATGAAAATTATTACTTACCTCAATTCATCCTAGGAATTGCTAGACGCTTCCTATAACTTTAACCCGAGCCTTACTTAGTTAATTTCACATTTTAGTTTTAGATAAACAAAACTAAAACCCCAAACCCATTGTTTTTACTCTCTTGCATGACTCTTAGATTAATTCACTAATTATAGATATCAATCCCTACGGAGAATGATAAAATATAAATACTTATCGCTTGTTGCATACTCGACTCTATATACTTGCATAATAATGTGATTCGAAGCGTAGAAGTTAGTTTCATACTTAGAATTAATTATTAGCTTATTTATATTGAACCAAATAATTGCATCAAATTTTTTGTGCCTTTTTTGAGAATTGATTTATTTATAATTAGTTGTATTAGTTTAAGAGTAGTTCTTAAAAAGCAAAAAAGGCTAATTACTTTGTATTTTCTAAGTGTACTATAGAACACTGCGAAGCTCGTAAGTCAACAGAAAACGAAGTCCCAATATATTACCACAAGCAGCAATAACAAAGGATGGTGTACAACCACTTTGTGAATCAATATTGGATCAAAAATATCACCCCTCTGGAACACATTTTTATCAGCAACTAGGCTATGCAGAGGCACAACAAATTTCTATCCAATGTATCCTAATTGAGAGAACTAGCAGAAGTTTGGGAGATATCATAGCAACGTCTTACAAGGGAAACATGGTCTGTAAGAAGATCGCAGCAACATGTACCATACATGGGAATAAGCGTCATGAACCTAGGTATCATATGTACAATCGTGAGCAGTTTCCTGAGGACGAAAATATGGAGAATGAGATGCGGCTAAAACAACAACAATGGATGAGGGAGAATGGCATTATTCAAACAAGCCAGGAAACCAAATACGAGCACAAATGATCTCTGGAGGAAACATTCAGGGAAAGCGCAGCCAATAGAGAAGACACAAAACGAGATAATATATTTTCAAGAGCCGAAGTACCTAAAGGGGCATCAATAGATGAACTCTACTATTAGATATAACTATAATGGGAAGATTACAAGCTAGTAGGGATCAAACAAAATGAAGAGGCCATACCCTTAAGGCTTGCAGAAGAAATCATTCGAAAATTTAACGAGAGGGCAATACAACATGGCCAAAGTGGAAGGCACCCTTTCTATGATAACTCACAAATAGAGCATATTTTATGTTGTCTTAGTCTGCTTTATTTTAGAAATAGAAGAGAGAAAACATGTTTCATAAAAGAAAACTGAAGGAATAGATTAGAAAATCAGCATGCATTCATAAAGTAGCATCGGAAGCATAGATCCGCATTTTAGCGCAAATCATAGCTAAACTGTGCCTAATCAATGATTTTAGCAGGATTATCTGTAGCACCATGGGAAAGTACAACAATGCGAATGGTGACCAAATAGGGCGTAGAGTCGCGTAACTCAAAAAGGAAAACACATTCGAAAAAAGGAAATGTCAACAATGAAAGTATCAAAGAATCAATCATGCAATTAAGACGACATCAATCAAATAAATCCTAACGGAAATCATGGAATCCCGCATTTATGAAGATTTGTACAGCTCATGTGACGAACCCGACCCAAAACATGGCCCTAAACTGGGGTTCTCACTTAGCATGCAAGTTAAATATGATAACAAGCGGTTTAGAACTCATATTTAAAAATCATTTCAAACATAAGAGAAGGGGAAACCCTTAAAACATAAACAAAGGTTTTCATTTAAACCATCCAACGAAGTAAAACCACCTGGCCAGTATTTATAAAAATATACAATACATTTTAAACAAATTTTAAACAATGTTCCCCTAGGACTCCTGTCCATCTACATGCTGAATAAACAATGCAACAATAAATGACAGAGTGCCGGCGGCTCCCCATGATCAATCAGCTCCCTCCACTAGCCATCCTGGTGTTGTCCCAAGCTAACTGAAAGATAAATAAGGGTGAGTATAAAGATACTCAGTAAGAATCCCCAACCGGGGTACAATACGATACATCTGTCATCTAGCACCTCAACAAGCAAGCAAACAGCTATCAACACAGATCATAGCTCAACGAGCTCATAAAACAAGATCTGGAGCCATCGGAAGTCTCTTACTTCCGGCCTAACTGGGATTGGATACACTGACCAATCCTGGACATCACTGAGGTATCTGTCACTCGGGGGGAATACACTGATCCCTAGAATGTCCTCAAGGGCCTCCTTGCCCTTGCACTAATCTGGACTTACGGGAGAGTACCCGAAGTCAGGTTCTAACGGAAGGAATGGTGTACTCACGACATTAGCCCGGGAGCTCTCGAACCGACAACTACGCTGCGTGCGCGCACACCGCATGCTCCTCGCAACCGAGCGTAAATGCGGGGCCTAAGGGCAAACTACACGCGGGCAGTGCACATGCCTATGACTCGAGGCGGTGTCACCGATCGCGAGCGCGAGGCCCTCGACGCTCATCTGTGCAGCATGATCCACCGACCTGAAGCTAAGAACTGGCCAGGGCAGGCTTACACCGATGGCAGGGTTCCGCTCTAGCAGGCTACAAACTAGGCTACGGCCGAAGTGGATAGCTAAGTCCACAACCGGCGGGTCGGGGGGGGTAGCAAGATACGTTATGCTTTCGCACACTTTACTCCCAGGCACGAGCTCATCGGGACAAAGTGCGTTATGTCCGCTCAGCCTCTAGATGATGACAAACCCTACAACTCTATCTAAGAGTACAGAGCAAAATCAATGATTCCTGGCTAGCAAGCAATGACCGACATAAATCACATAACCTAGCATGATACTACAACTTAGCGGGAATCATAAGCATCTTTGTGAGAACAAACCTAGCATGGCACTAACATGTAAAATCAGGCAAACATGCTAGCAAGAATTCAATCAACTGCTCAATCTCTAACATGCTCATAACAATCAGCAAACAAGCAAGGCATATCGAGATATATAGCAGGGTCCACACAACCACGGTAAGAAATCCTTACCTGGAACAAGCAGAAAAACAATAATTATAATAAATCTACAAGCGAATCCTCGAGCCTCTAATCGATCCCGAACAGCCTGAACATCAAATAATGCACCCAAATCAAATACATAAATAGCCTAAAAAATCCAATACCAGCAGCCAATAAATCCGGGCCCAACGAAGAAAAGACTCGGGAAATACCATCCGAGAAGCCACAAGGCTCGGGCCAACCAGCACACAATAGGGCAGGCTGGGCGCAAGGGCTGGGCTAGCTGGGCGCAGGGCAGGCGCCGAGGCGCAGAGCGCAGAGCACGGGCGCGGGCGCGCAGTCGCTGGCGAAGCTGAGGACAAAGCGGCGCGCGGCGCGCGCGGCGCGGCTCGGCCTCGGATGATGGGCAGCGCGTGGTGCGAGCTTCGGCAGCACGCGGGCGCGCGTGAGGCGGCAGGCGCGACGCGACGGCTCGAGGCGCTCGATCGCGCGCATCTTTGTCAGCGAGGGCGAGCTACAGGGCACATGGCACTGGTGGCGGCTTCGGACGGGCGAGGGCGGCGCGACGGGCGACTGCTGGGCAGAGGCGACGCGGCAGGCGGCGGGCGCTAGCGAGGGCCTTTGTCTTGCTGATAGGCTGGGCTGGGAGAGCTGGGGCTAGGGTGTGGGCGAGCTGGGGCGAGACCAGGGGGCTCGGGCAGGGAGGAGAGGGCCAAGGGGGGGGGGCTCGGGCTGGAGGAGAGAGAAAGGGGAAAATGGGAAAAAAATGGATTTTTCTTTTCTTTTTTTCTTTTCTTTTCTCTTTTATCCTTATCCAAAATTAAATCCAACTTTATCCATTTAAATCCAATTTTATCCATTTTCCAATTTTTCCAAAAATCCTTAAAATCCTTAAATCCCATTTCCCGGCTTCCTCCTTCGAGACCCAACTGAAGCAACCTTTCCAACAACAAAACTCACTGAAATCAACGTCCCAAATCAATACTGAAGGCCCGGCTCGAATCCCAAAGGAAACACCCAAACAACCATCACTTTGCCCAAAACCCAAATCACAACCGGAATCCCAAACGAAAAGCCCAAACATCTCGGGACTCGCAGCCACCAACAAACAAGCCTCAACAAAGGCAGGAACTGCCTCAAAGCCCTGAAAATCCACAAATCCTGCCCGGGGAGCAAAAAGACCAAAATGCCCCTAAGGGTCCAAACAGCTCTAACGGCCCATCAGAACCACTGAATCTGAACCGAAAGCTCCTCGAGAACTGGGACAGAAACCTGGGCCGTTACAGCTCACCTCAACTTGCTGGCCAAGGAATTCAATTCTATAAATACCAAGGCAAGAAGTTGAAATCGATGAACTGGTCGGTTTGGCATGAGCCGATTGTCAAAGCACTAGAAGCAATTGGTGATGCGTGAAAACTGATGACAAGGGGACTATTCATACTAAATCGTAACAATTCCATTTACTGTTTTATTAGGAGTAGTTTATAGACTTTGAACATTTCATAGTAGTAATAAAATCGTCTGGTTTAAACTTCTATATTATGTTTGATGCTATGACTGCGTTATAGAAGTGCATGTTAGTTTCTTCTGATTAGAATGTGTTAAGAGCGTAGGTCACATAATGTTACACTGGTGCACATTTAATATGCGTCGATTAGCTACCCACGCATGTACCTTATGGCGAATCGGAAGAGGAACCGCATGTTGACCCAGTATGCTACTTTAGGTTGAGTGAACATCTGTTCACTATTTAGGGTGTTAGGGATAACCTCACTAATGCTTACGTTGCCCTGCGCTAAGTATGGAGCTAGCAGCGAAAGCTGGTTGGACCATAAATCATTAGTTACGGAAGTAACAATTGTTAGGGAAGTAAGACAGTCTTTGGCTAGTACACACGCTTAGCATCTTTAAGGATTAATTAGTTAGCTTTACTCATTGCATTTCATGCATTAGCATTTGATTTTTGTACTTCATTTTTACAAATCAAAAACCACTTAACTCAAACAACATATACTTCTTTATTTTCTGCATGACTCTTACTTAACTATATTAGCTCTAGACATCAATCTCTAAGAGATCGATAAATTTATATACTTATTAGTTGCTGCAATTTTCGACAGCTTATACTTGTGCGTAAGTTATTTCGAGTGTACTTAGCAATGGTCAACTTAGAATTAATTACTATTCAGTATATTAGCATTGGAATCGAAACCCATCAAGTTTTTGGCACCATTGCAGGATTTTGATTATTTAGAGTTACTATCGTTAGGAAAGAGTAGTTTTTATTGTCTAAAGGTTGAATCCTTGAATTTCAGGTAACTTGAAGTTCAGACTAATTCATTCAAAAAAGAAACAGAATCCCACAACACATCATCATCGCATCCACAATCATCAAATAGAATCTAACCAGTTTACAAATCAGCAATGGACGCAATATTACATTCTGCAGCAACCATACGAATATCAGCAACAAGGCTACGCTGAGGAGATCAGCATGACACAACTTCATTCGGATGAGCATTATCAGTCGCAATATTGAGGAGAACATAGCAGCTTCTATCAACATCAATTCGATCCACGAGGAGATCACAACAACAGGGGATAATACATGGGACACTAGGAGTCATGAACCTAGGTGCTTCATGTATACTCATGGGCATTCTCCAAAGGACACAACTCTAAAGGAAGAAGACCAGCTAAGAAGAACACAGTAGTTGAGGGACAATGGTATCATATCAAAACATCAATGGCCTAATTCTGAAAATCAACACTCTTTGAGGGAACTAATTGGAAACTGTGCAGCAAATAGTATACACGCAAAAAAGTTATATCTAGAGGCCAATATACTTAATGAAGCAGCACCACTGGATTTCCTCTATGAGGAAGAACTCTCATGGGATGATTTTCGATTGGCTACAATAGCAAGAGCGAAAGAGGCCGAGGAACTACAGCTTACAGTAGAGAAAGAAAGAGAGTAGGAGCAATGTTATAAGGAACGAGTGGAAGCATGGGCAAGGTTCACTAACCCTGCAACTCTAGAGATGGACGAAGCATGATCTGTTATGGAGGACAAAGAAAGAAGCTTCAGGGTTGATATTGAGCACAACTCAGATAATGAGAGTATAACTAGAGACTAAATTTGCCAACAGAAGGGCATGAAAGGTGATGAACTTGTGAATGCAACGAATGTAAGTTCACAACAAGTTGAAAAAGGAGATGCAGACTCAATCATTCTACAGGAAGAAGAAAAGAATGTTGGAAATCACAAGCCACCAGTGATGGTACCTGAGGTTTTCTCGTTCACAACAAAACACGAATTGCAGGAATTGATTTGTCGAATTAGCGACACTTGGGCAATTCAACTAAGCTGTAGCATAAAGCATTGGACCATATCGACGCTGTGCTTGATAGGAAGTCTACGCATACATGTGCATGGAGAAGAAAGGCAAGAGAAAGCGACGAAAGATGGCATCGCCCCAAAAATCTTTATATGGTCAAAACATGGATGAACTATGTCGGACAAAATTAGTGGAAAGGTTCCGCCCAGAATTGCTCGACAACATTCCTGGAATGCGAAAATGCGGTATTTCTGACTTTGTAAAAAATATTTAATTACTTTTAATTAGGTAGATTTATTATACTTTCCATACTTATTTCTGATTTCACAATTTTGGGAAGTTTTTCTATTTCCACAATTTCCCTTTTTATCACTTTAATTTTAGGAAGGAATTGGACCGAATATTTGAAAAAAGAATGTTTTCCTTGTAAATTGATTACCTTCTGTAAAGACCCAACCCAAAAGGGGATCTAAAATGGACCTTTACCTCAATGCATGCATTCAAAGATTAAAGACAATATGCAAGAATGGTTTTCGGATTCTAAGTAAAAACTAAAACATACAAACATTCATTTAAAAAGTCAATACAAATTCCTGAAACCTGTCCCTGTCTCCAAGCACCTATTTCAAGATAAATACGTTTCCAAAACTCACTATGATCAGAGATTTATTTAAAGCATTCAAAAACTTCCAACAGTTACAACAGTGCTAGAATCCGTAAAAACAGTCAGAAAACAACCTAGGACTCCGTGCCCGGCTACATGCATTCAGAGAAAATAAAATATAAAGAGTCATAAACATAAATTCAGAGTTCAACAGCTGATTTACATGATCACAGCTCCTCCTTCAGCCATCCTATCTCGCACCTTGGTTACCTGTGGAAAACCACAAAATAAGGGTGAGTAACGAATTACTCAGTAAGAATCCCCAACAGGGGTACAATACATGGTCATCTAGCAGAAAGGTATGCAAGCTATGAATATAAACACAGAATAGAGCACATAGCTTAAATCCACACATAAACCTCGGATGCCATCTTAGAGTCTTACTCCGGAAAAATCTACCACACCATACGATCCTATACGAGAAACAAGTCCGGCCTCGGCACATCTCCGTCGTCACGAAAGGTGCACCGAACTCAAGATCTCGAGGAGCTCTCCGGCCGTATTTGTAATGAGCGTGTAGCGCGCGCACCGCATGCTCACGCAAACCATGGGGGTGTCGGGTCCAGTGGCAAGTTGCCCAAGTCCATCCACCATGCCTAACTAATCTCTGGATCGGTGTCACTGACATAGGGGTGTGAGACCTGGACACGTGAACTATGTCAGCCTGTACCACTGCACCTGAGGCTAAGGAAGCGGTCATGGTAGGCTTACACCAGAAAGCGGTCCTTGCCCTAGCAGGTGGCAATCAAGGGCTACTGCCGAACACGCTGAGGACGTGCCGACTGCTGGGGACAAGGCAATGCCAAGTCATCATCCCGACGGTTGGGGCATTTAATAGTCTGCCACCCTCACCCAAGATTGCAGGGCCTGCCGTTAGGGTTAGCTAAACCCTAACGGGGGATCAAGGACGGAGTACTGCCTCGTACGTCCCTGCTGTGGATGCAAGTTACGTTATATATCCTGGCCCGGATGATGCTACCTATCTGAACTCTAAACTATAACATCAATAGCAAACAATCCAATACAATCCAACACGTGCTCAACAGATACAGTGAACCTAGCATGATACTACGAAGCAAGAATAGATAACGAGCATGCCAGAACGGAACAACCTACCATGGACTAACATGAGAAATAACATAAGAAATCATGTTTGTCGGGAATTCAGAACAGAGCACCTATCACTAAACATGCTGATAAACACAAACAAGCATACAAACGGCAATCGCATAATATATCGCAGGGGCCCACACAACTCCGGTAAGAAATCCTTACCTTAGTCGGGAGGCAACTCACACAAGAATCCTAAGTTGCGATCGATCTCGAGCTAGCTAACGAGAACCTAACAAACACAATAATAATAATAATCCATAGGCCTAAATATAATAAAATAAATAGGGCTCGGCTCGGGAGCAACTCACGCGGCAAGGCTGACGGGCGGACGGACAGCCGTCGCACGCGCGCGTGGCATTGTTTGGGCGCCGATGGTCAGGAGGCTACGCTCTGTGACGAGACAGCTGGCTGGCGCGAGCAAGCTTAGCGCGGACGGAGGACCGACGCACAGCGGGCGGACGCCCTGGCGCAAACTAGCGACGGGCACTAGGCTGCGCACGACGCTGGGCGCGCGACGGACGCGATCCGGCGCTGGGCGCGGGCGTGGCGACAGGGCGACTGCGTCACTGCTTTGGTGCGTCGCGGCGAGCGAGGGGTTGGGCGATGGGCGTGCGTGCGTGCGACAGGGGCGACGACCTGCTGCTGGTGAGTGCGACAGGGGCGAGGGGCTGGGCGATCTGGCTCGGCTGTTGGGCTTCTCTCGGCTAGCTGCAACAAAACACACACACACACATTTTCCTTTTCACTCGGCCAGCAAGGACACCAATTGGAGAAGAAGAAGAGGACGAAGAATCTTACCTGGAATGACGATCGAACCACAGGGCTGCTAGGGAGATGGAAATTGGCTTGGGGCTTGGGAGAGAATGGCTTGGGCGGCAATGGTGTTTTTGGAGAAGAAGACAAAACCCTATTTTTCTTTTCCTTTAATCAAAAGCACCAAAACTCCAAAGATTCAAGGCTAACCAAGATATGTCGCGGAAAGAGTAACAAGAGCTCCCAATAACTCAATTGGCACGCAACCCAACAAGCTTCCTGGAGACCTGGGTTTGAAACCCAGCTGCAACACAAATAGCTTTCATTTTTACTTTTGCATCCTACCATGCCCAAACACATCCACAAGGCCTCAAAAACCTACATAAAACCATCCAATAATTTTAACAACTAAAAAAGACATAAACGGCCCTGACGGCCCAACCAAATTACCAAAATACCCCTGGCATACATGGAAGACCGGGATGAAAACCTGGGCCGTTACAATATTCCCTCCTTTTTATGACTTTCGTCCTCGAAAGTCCTTAAGACTGGAACAGCTCAGGATAATGCCATCTCATCTCGTCTTCCCGCTCCCAAGTGGCTTCCTCGGAACTCTGACTCCTCCACTGAACTTTTACCAAACGTATCTCACGATTACGCAACGTCTTTGTCTCAAAGGCAAGGATCCCGACTGGCTTCTCCTCGAAGCTCAAATCCTCATTCAGCTGCAAAGGCTCAAAGTCCACAATGTGCGATGGGTCCGGCACATACTGCCTCAACATCGATACATGAAAACACATGCACCGGCCCGACAATGACGGAGGTAGAGCTAACCGATAAGCAACTCGCCAATCCTCTCTCCGAATCTCAAGCGGACCAACAAAGCGGGGACTCAACTTCCCACGCTTGCAAACCTCAAAACACCTCGCATCGGTGCAACCTTTAGAAACACATCTTTGTCCAACCTCAAACTCAAGTCTCGACGCCGAACATCGGCGTAACTCTTCTGCACTGCTTGCATTTGTCAACATCATACGAGCTCTAATCTTACGCCTTTGCATCATTAGTCAAGCTGCAGCAACTCGGGACCCAAAACACGTCTATCGAAAACCAACCTCTTCCGAGAACACAAGAGACCAAGCACGCTTACCATACAAAGCCTCGAATAGAGCCATCCGAATCGTCGATCGATAATCGTTATTATAGGCAAACTCCATCGATCTGAGATATGGTCCCAATCGCCCGGAAATCTAACACACAAGCGCTCAACATATCCTCGAGAATCTGGTTCACCCTCTCGATCTGTCCATCATGCTCGAGGGTGAAAAAGTCATCTTTGAAACTACACTCAGTGCCTAAACCTTTCTGGAGCGCTCTCTAGAAACGAGAAGTGAACCGCGAATCACGGTCTGACACAATCCTCACAGGCACACCATGACAACGAATGATCTGCTCTAAAAACAACTGCGCCCACTGTTCCACGGTATAAGTGTCTCTACCAGGAATGAAATGTGCGCTCTAAGTCAATCGGTCGACTATCAGCCAGATCTGAGAGAACTTCCTCGGAGTCCTCGGCAACCCAGAAATAAAGTCCATGGAGATCTCTTCCCATTTCCACTGAGGCACACTCAGCGGCTGCAACAAACCGGCTGGCCTCTGCCTGGGTGCCTTCACTTGCTGACAAGTGAGACACCGACTGACAAACTCTGCAACATCTCTCTTCATACCCATCCACCAGAACACAAAACCGGCCTCTGTAAGTCAACCCACTGTCTGGTGAATATACGAAGTCAAAATATCCGTCAGCACTAACTCTGTCAAACAATCTCTTAAATGCGGGGTCACTCAGCTGGCTATCAATAATCCACTGTCTGATCGACGACTGAACTGTCAACTGAGCTACTCTGGCACTAACCTCACCCAACAACACTGCAACCTCGGCCCGCTCGAACTCTTTCCGCAATCTGGGCTGGGAACTCAACAATGCCGGGAGTGCGACGTCTTCCTACTCAAAGCATCAGCCACAACATTGGTTTTACCCGGATGGTACAAAATCTCGCAGTCATAATCCCTTATCAACTCTAACCAGCTCCTCTGCCTCATATTCAACTCCTTCTGAGTAAACAGATACTTGATGCTTTGGTGATCAGTAAACATCTGAATCCGCTCACCATACAGGTAATGCCTCCAAATCTTCAATGCAAACACTACTGCTGCAAACTCCATATCATGAGTCGGGTAGTTCTGCTCATACGGCATCAGCTGACGGGAAGCATAAGCAATGACCTTCCCGTGCTGCATCAACACACAACCTAACCCAAACTTGGAAGCATCGTTGTAGACCACGAAACCATCTGTCCCCTCTGGGACTGCCAACACTGATGCTGAAGTCAAACTACGCTTGAGCCTGGCAAAGCTCTCATCACACTTACTGTCCCAAACAAACTCCACACCCTTCCTCGTCAGACGAGTGAGGGGCGAGGCTATGCCGGAAAAGTCCTTAACGAACCGACGGTAGTAACCTGCCAAACCCAGAAAGCTGCCAATCTTGGCAACTGAAGTCGGCTTGGCCCACGAGCTCACTGCCTCAATCTTCGCGGGGTCCACGGCTATACCATCACTCGAAACTACGTGGCCTAGGAAGGCCACCTGCTCCAACCAGAAATCACATTTGGAAAACTTCGCGTAAAGCTGGTTTTCCCTCAAGGCTGCCAATACTCACCTCAAATGCTCTGCATAATCCTCCTTAGTCCTTGAATAGATCAGAATATTTTCAATGAACACGATGACGAAGCTGTCCAAAAATGATTTGAACACCCTATCCATCATGTCCATAAACGCTGGTGAGGCATTAGTCAATCCAAACGACATGACCACAAACTCATAGTGACCATATCTAGACCTGAAAGCTGTCTTAGGAATGTCGGCATCCCTGATCCGCAAATGATGGTAACCGGATCTCAAATCTATCTTGGAGAACACGGAAGCTCCCTAAAGCTGTTCGAACAAATCATCAATACGGGGCAACGGGTACTTATTCTTCACTGTCACCTTATTAAGCTCGCGATAATCAATACATAAGCGCATCGAACCATCCTTCTTCTTAACAAACAGAACTGGTGTTCCCAAGGGGACACACTCGGAAGGACGAACCCTCGATCTAACATCTCCTACAACTGAACCATCAGTTCCTTAAACTCGGCTGGCGCCATACAATATGGAGCCTTCAAGATAGGGAGGGTCCTTGGCTCAAGCTCAATTGTGAAGTCAACCTCTCTCTTCGGGGGCAACCCGGGTAACTCTTCCAGAAACACATCCGTAAACTCCTGCACGACCGGCACCTGATTAACAGTCAGCGAGGGGCGGCTCTCCCCAGACAACTTGGCTAGGTAGCCCCAAACTCCATGAGCTAGCAAACGACGAGCTTTCACAGCTGACACCATCGACGGGCAAACTCCACCCTGGACTCCACGAAACTTAAAGCTGGGCCGACCCGGCGGCCTGAACACTACTTCTTTCTGGTGGCAGTCAATCGACGCGTGGTTAGCAGCTAACCACTCCATACCAAGAATCACATCGAAACCGCTCATAGGCAGAACTATGAGCGTAGCCACAAGCAACTCTCTGGATATCTCAATCCGGCCATCTTTAATCTTATCTCTAGCTAACATATTAACTCCCGAAGGAGTTGCAACAGACAACTCAAAACTTAGAGGCTCTAATCTCAATCTAGCATGCTAAGCAAACAACACAAATACAAATGAATGCCTAGAACCAGAATCAAACAAGACAAATGCGCAGTGATCTAAAACAAGAAGCGTACACCCACAGCGACATCATGCGCTCGGCCTCTGACGGTCGTAAAAACACTCGACCCTGCTGCTGCTGCGCTGGCTGAGCTGCCATAGCTGGCTGATCACAAAAATGGGCCATATGCCCCTCTTTACCACAGCGAAAACACAACCTGGTCCCGGTCTTACAAACTCCAGTGTGGACTCTCCCACAAGTAGCACATGCGGGAAACTACTTGGGACCGTCCTGCTGGCGAGGCTGAAAACGGGCCGGAACTCTACGCCGATCGATTCTGGCCCGACCTTGGCGACGCCGCCGCCTCTTACGAAATCAAACTTTCTCTTACGCCTTTACTGCGGTGGGACAAGACGCTGAACCGAAGCGGCGACAATCCGCTCAACTGGATACTTCCCATTATAAATGGTAGCCATCTGAACTGACCTTGGCGACGCTGGCCGCCTCTTCTGAAATCAAACTTTCTCTTCTGCCCCACTGCAGCTGGGACAAGACGCTGAACCGAAGCGGCGACAATCCGCTCAACTGGATACTTCCCATTATAAATGGTAGCCATCTGAACTGCTCTGGCATAAGTGTCAGGAGCCTGTGCCCTGACATCCTAGGACACACCCTGCCTCAAACCAGAAATGAACTTCCGAATCTTCAACTCAAGGGTGGCTATCAACTGCGGAGCAAAATACCCATACTCTGAGAACTTCCTCTCATACTCCTCAATAGAATCAGAACCCTGCTTCAGGTTCTGGAAAAGCTCCACCATCTTCTCTTGGGCCTCATCACTAATATACTTGGCCTTGAACTCCAACTTGAAGAACGCCCAAGTGGCAGGTGGAGACCCAGCTGGTCTCTCACTCAAAGTGGACTCCAACCACCATCTAGCTGTGGCTCCTAGCACATGAGCTGCACACCTCGGTCTCTGAACATCGGGTCACACTATAATCAGAAAGGTGTACTCCAAATGGGCAATCCATCTGGCTGCCGCTAAAGCATCTCTCGAGGCATCGAACTTCTCTGGCTTCCACTTCAGAAAGTCCTTCAACCATCTGCCAAGCTCCTCGGCACCCTCTCGCCACATACGCCTGCAGTGCTTGCTCTGTGGAGTGGGGTCTTGATGCGCCCACAAACATGCGAGTCAACTGCTCGATCTGGGCTCGAGACTCTTCCAGCTGCGCGGCCTACAAAGCCTGGGTCTCTGTCCTCTGGTCACTCAACAGGCTGACCATCATAGCCCTCATAGAATCAACAAATTCTGCTCCAGGAGCAGTCTCTCGGCGCTCGGTCGCCTCAATGCCTACTCTAGGCGCAACAGGGGGAGCTACTGGTGGAATGCCATCAGTCTCAGCTTGGGACGATGTCCCTGCAGTATCAGACCCGATCCTAATACCCCGACTTGCTCTCGAACCTCCTCTTCCGGTGCGGGTGATTGGCATGCTGGCGATCTACACCCAAACCAACAACGAGTCAGAACCTGCTCGTCTCCGCTCTACAACACTAAACAAGGCATACACTAGATGAATGGTATGGTAAATTCTTAACCCTTTTCTAAAAGCGAAGTAAACTTAGGCGTGCACTGATGTCATCTGAGTCTTGATGATCATGGAAAAATGCCCTACAACAAAAGGTCAGTCTACAGAATCTATGTGTAACGACCCAGGTTTTTCTTCTCGGTCTTCCAAGTATACCCTAGGGGTAATTTGGTAATTTGGTCGGGCCGTCAGGGTCGTTTGTGTCTTTTCCAGTTACTAAAATTATTGGATGGTTTTTGTAGGTTTTTAGAGGGGTTTGTGGTTTGGTTTGAGCAAGGTTTGTTGCAAAAGTAAAAATAAAGGAAATTGTGCTGCAGCCGGGGTTTGAACCCGGGTCTCTTAGGAAGCTTGTAGAGATGTGTGCCAATTGAGCCATTAGGTGCTCTTGTTGCTCTTTCTGCATCACATCTTAGTTAACCTTGGATTTTGGAGTTTTGGTGCATTTGGTTAAATGAAATAGAATTAGGTTATTCCATCTTCTTCTCCAAAACACCTCTTGGCCGCCCAAGCTCTCCATCTCCATAGCCTTGCCGATTCTTCATCCTTGCATCTCCTTGGGTTCGATCATCATCATTCCGGGTAGGTATTGATCTTCTTCTTCTTCTTCTCATCCGTTTGGTGTGCGTTTGGCCAAGTGAAAAGAGGTGTGTTGTGTGTGTTGTGTTGATTGCGGCCGGTAGAGTGAAGCCCGGCCAGCAAGGACAGATCGCCCCGCCGTCGCGACGTCCGGTACGATCGCTCGCGACGCGCAGATCTGTCCTAGCGGCCTCGCCGTTTGTCCAGCAGCACAGATCGCCCGATCGCTCGCACGCCAGGAGGTCCTCGCCAGCGCCCGCACGTCCAGCCGCGTCTGCGTCGCCCATCGCACGCCCTCGCCGTGTCCGCTTGCCGAACTGCTCGCCCGCGCGCCTTCGCCCAGACGTTCGCCCGCGCGCGCGTCCTGCCGTTGCGCTCGCGCCGTGTCCGCATCGCACGCCGGCGCCCGCGCGCGCCTTCGCCCGAGACGCTCGCCCGCGCGCGCTTTTGCCCAAACGCGCTCGCGTGCGCGCGTCCTTGCCGTGCGTGCCGTGTGCAGCGCAGCGGCGGTAGTAGCGCGCGTCCTGCCGTGCCGGTAGCGCGGCCCGGTAGCGTCCTTGCCGTGCCCGGCTTGCGGCGACCCAAGCTCGTGTCGTGGCGCGCGTGAGTTCCCCGAGCCGAGCTTCTTTGTTCTATTGTTGTTTAGATATTTTAGATCTTTGATTATTGTTGGTTTGCTAGGTTCCCGCTCGCTAGCTCGGGATTGTTCCATGACTTAGGATTTGTGTGTAGAAGTCTTGGAGACCAAGGTAAGGATTTCTTACGGGGTTGTGTGGACCTGCGGTATATTTGTGATTGTTGTTTTGTATGCTGTGTATGATTACTAGCATGTTTAGCCCTAGGTGCTCGCATTCAATTCTCGAGTGGCATGAACTCTTGTATTGTTTCTCATGTTAGCCCATGCTAGGTTGTTCTATTCTAGCATGTTCGATATCTCATTCTTGCTTCGTAGTATCATGCTAGGTTCCTTGTATCACGTTGAGCACGTATTGGATTTGCATTGATTGAATTGTTATTATTATTATTGTTAAGGTTTAGAATTCGGGTAGATAGCATCATCCGGCCCGATGCATAAAGTATCTTGCATCTATGGCAAGGACGTTTCGAGACAGTTCTCCGTCCTTGGACCCCGTGAGGATTAGCTATCCCAACCGGTAGGCCCCGCAATCTTGGGTGAGGGTGGCGGATCGTTAAATGCCCCAGCGGTCGAGATGATGACTTGGCATTGCCTCGTCCCCGGCGATCGGCACGTCCTCGGCGTGTTCGGCCGTAGCCCTTGATTGCCACTGTTAGGGCAAGGGACCGCTTCACGGTGTAAGCCTACCACGACCGGTTCCTTAGCCTCGGTGCGGTGGTTCAGTGACATAGTTCACGTGTCGAGTCTCACACGCCTATGTCGGTGACACCGATCCAGAGATTTAGTTAGGCATGGTGGTCGAACACGGGCGACTTGCCACTAGACCCGGCACCCCGAGTTTGCGGTAGCATGCGGTGCGCGCTTACGCTCATTCTGGCGCCGACCGAGAGCTCCTCGGGATCTTGAGCGGTGCACCTTTCGTATCGTCGATGAAGCGGTGGCCGGGACTTGTTCCGTATAAGCGCGTTTAGTGTGTTGTGGTATTTCCGGACTAAGACCACGAGATGGCATCCGAGGTCCAAGTGTGGACTTAGCTATGTGCTCCGCTCTGTGTTTGTACTCATAGCCTGCATACATTCTTCTAGATGATCATGTATATCGTATTGTACCCGGTTGGGGATTCTTACTGGGTAATTCGTTACTCACCCTTATTCGTGGTTTTCCACGGGTAATCAAGCGGGAGACAGGATGGTGGTGAAGGAAGTGTGATCATGGAATCCTCTTTGTCATCTCTCGATTATTTTATTTATCATGACTCTTGACTTTTGTTATTTCCCGAATGCATGTAGAGGCGAGGCACAGAGCCCCGGGATGTTTTCTTACGTTTTATGGATTCCAGCATATTTGTACTTGTGGATTGTTTTAATGGTTTAAATGAATCTCGATCGAGTATGTTTTTAGAAATGTATGTTTTGGTTGTTGGATGTTTCTGTTTTTACTTGGGATCCGAAATGTATTTTTTTCATAATGTCTTTTATTTTCACTACATGCATTGGGGTAAAGGCCCATTTAGAGCCCCTTTTAGGTGGGTCTTTCTGATTGGTATCGAGCTCAGAGTCATAGATTCTCAGAGGCCCGACCTTTTGTTGTAGGTCGTTTTCCATGATCATCAAGCCTCTGATACGGTCATCAGTACGCCTAGATTTATTGTTTTAGAAAGGAAAAGGGTTAAGAATTTACAATACCTATCATCTAGTGTATGCCTTGTTTGGTGTTGTGGAATGGTGTGAGCGAGTTTTGATTCGTTGTTGGTTTGGATGTAGATCGCCGGCATGCGATCACCGTCTGGGAGAGGAGGTTCGAGAGCGGTCGAGGTATCGGGATCGGATCGATCATCGCAGGGGACATCGTCCCAAAGCCGACATCGATGGCATTCCACCGGCGGCTCCTCCCGTTACGCCTAGAGCGGGCGTTGAGGCGATCGAGCGCCGTGAGGCGCTCCTGGAGCAGAGTTTCTTTGAGTCTATGAGGGCTTTTATGGTCAGCATGTTGAGTGACCAGAGAGCGAGACCTGTGCCTTGTTGGCGTGCTGGCGGGAAGAGTCCCGAGCCCAGATCGAGCGGTGACTCGATTGGTTGTGAGCTCAAGTAGCACCTCGGCTCCTCGGTAGCAAGTAGCCCCGAGGCGGATATGGCGAGAGGGTGCCGAGGAATTGGGTAGGTGGTGAAGGATTTTGTGAAGTGGAAGCACGAGAAGTTTGATGCCACCGGTGATGCGTTAGCGGCGGCCGGTGGATTGCCCATTTGGAGTACACCTTCACGATCATGGTGTGCCCCGATATTCGAGAGGCCGAGATGTGCGGCTCATGTGCTAGGAGGCACAGCGAGATGGTGGTGGGAGTCCACCTTGAGCGAGTGTAAAGACCCGACCCAAAAGGGGCTCTAAATGGGCCTTTACCCCAATGCATGTAGTGAAAATAAAAGACATTATGAAAAATACATTTGGATCCCAAGTAAAAGCGAAACATTCAACAACCAAAACATACATTTCTAAAAGCATACTCGATCGAGAGATTTATTTAAACCATTAAAACAATCCACAAGTACAAATATTTGGAATCCATAAAACGTAAGAAAACATCCCGGGGCTTTGTGCCCGTCTACATGCATTCAGGGAAATAACAAAAGTCAAGAGTCATGATAAATAAAATAAAATAATCGAGAGATGACAAGCAGGATTCCATGATCACGGCTCCTCCTTGACCATCCTGTCTCCCGCCTTGATTACCGTGGAAAACCACAGAATAAGGGTGAGTAACGAATTACCAGAAGAAGAATCCCCAACCGGGGTACAATACGATATACATGATCATCTAGAAGAATGTATGCAAAGCTATGAGTACAAAACACAGGCGGAGCACAGCTAAGTCCACACTTGGACCTCGGATGCCATCTCGTGGTCTTAGTCGGAAATACCACAACACACTAAACGCTATCACGGGAACAAGTCCCGGCCTCGGCGACTACATCGTCGTCACGAAAGGTGCACTGGCTCAAGATCCCGAGGAGCTCTCGATGGCGCTGTAATGAGCGTAAGCGCGCACCGCATGCTACCGCAAACTACGAAAGTGCCGGGTCTAGTGGCAAGCCGCCCGTGTTCGATCCACCATGCCTAACTAAATCTCTGGATCGGTGTCACCGACATAGGGTGTGAGACACGGACACGTGAACTATGTCACTGTACCACCGCACTTTTGAGGCTAAGGAACCGGTCGTGGTAGGCTTACACCAGAAGCGGTCCCTGCCCTAACAGTGGCAATCAAGGGCTACGGCCAACACGCCGAGGACGCGTGTCGATCGCCGGGACGCGAGGCAATGCCAAGTCATCATCCCGACCGTTGGGGCATTTAACGATCACCGCCACCCTCACCCAAGATTGCGGGGCCTACCGGTTGGGATAGCTAATCCCTCACGGGGTCCAAGGACGGAGAATCGTCTCGAACGTCCTTGCCATAGATGCAAGATACTTTATGCATCGGGCCCGGATGATTCTATCTACCTCAATTCTAAACCTTAACAACAATAACGATTCAATCAATGCGGTCCAATACGTGCTCATCGGATACAAAGAACCTAGCATGATACTACGAAGCAAGAACAGGATATCGAACATGCTAGAATAGAACAACCTAGCATGGGCTAACATGAGAAACAATACAAGAGTTCATGCGATCCAGAATTCGTAACAGAGCACCTAGGGCTAAACATGCTAGTAATCATACACGGAGCATACAAAACAACAATCACAAATATACCGCAGAGTCCACACAACCCGGTAAGAAATCCTTACCTTGGTCGGAAGACTTCTACACACAAATCCTAAGTCTGCGGAACAATCCCGAGCTAGCGGCGGGAACCTAGCAAACCAACAATAATCAAGCATCTAAAATATCTAAACAACAATAGAACAGCAAGCTCGGCTCGAGGAACTCACGCGCGCGCGACACGAGCACGAGCTGGGGGCAGCAAGCCGGGCACGGCAAGGACTTGTGGCCCGGCTGCGCTACGGCACGGCAAGGACGCTGGCTGGCCGCTGCCTTGGCACGCGGCGACGGCGACGCGCGACGGCGCGCAGCGCAGCTCGGGCGGCGGCGCGGCGGGCGGCGTCGGCGGCGCTGCGGCGCCGGCGCGGCGATCGCGCGGACACGAGCAGCGGCTCGGCGAGGACGCTTGCGCGGCGAACGTCTGGGCAAAGCGCGCGCGCGGCGGCGGCCGGCAAGCGGACACGGCGAGGGCGTGCGATGGGCGACGCGACGCGGCGCGCAGGGCGCGAAAGCGCTGGCGAGGACCTCTGGCGTCGGCGAGCGACAGGCGTCGATCTTCTTTGGGCGGCTGGGCGAAAAATTTGCTGGGACGAGATCTGGGCGTCGGCGGTCAGCTCGCGCGACAGATCACGGGCGTCGCGACAACAGGGCCGCCGTTGACGGAGCCTGGCTGATGCGACGAGCTCGAGTCTTTGGACTTCCCTCATTTGGTGCACAACACACACACACACAACCCCTTTTTCTTACATTCGGCCAGCAAACACCCAAATGAGAAGATGAAGAAGACGAAGACTTACCCGGAATGATGATGATCGAACCCAAGGAGATGCAAGGATGAAGAATCGGCAAGGCTATGGAGATGGAGAGCTTGGGCGGCCAAGAGGTGTTTTGGAGAAGAAGATGGAATAACCTAATTCTATTTCATTTAACCAAATGCACCAAAACTCCAAAATCCAAGGTTAACTAAGATGTGATGCAGAAAGAGCAACAAGAGCTCTCAATAGCTCAACTGGCCACACCACCCACCTGACTTCTCAGACCACCTGGGTTCGAAACCCACCAAACACACTTTTAACACACCATTTTCCTTTTGCATCTCCCCATGCCCAAACACATCCACAAAGCCTCAAAACTTACATAAATCCATCCAATAATTTTAGCAACTGGAAAAAGATATAAGCGCGGTCCCGACGGCCCGACCAAATTACTAAAATACCCCTAGGGCATACCTGGAAGACCGGGATGAAAACCTGGGTCGTTACAATATTCCCTCCTTTTTATGACTTTCGTCCTCGAAAGTCCTTAAGACTGAAACAACACAGGATACTGCAATCTCATCCCGCCCTTCCGCTCACACGAGCGGCCTCCTCCAAACTCGGACTCCTTCACTAAACTTTTACCAACGGATCTCACTTCTACGCAAGCGTCTTCGACTCAAGACCGAGAATACTCACAGGCTTCTCCTCGAAGCCCTAAACCCTCAATCCGGTGCAAGGGCTCAAAGTCCACAATGAGCAATGGGTCCGGCACATGCCGCCCCAACATCGATACATAAAAACACGTGCACGGTGACAACAAACAAACTCAACCCTACAACAAATCTGGCCAAACAACTGAACCTTCCAGATTCCAAAACTAAACGGCCTACTCTTACTTCACAAGAGACCAACAAACCTCAAACCTTGACTACTGGCCTTAACGAGATACAAACGAACCACCAATCAAGCGATCGATCCAAAAAGACAAACTTCTCCAACTAGAACACGTCCACAACACTTAAGCAACCATCTTAAGGAGAAAATCGCGGAGCAAGGAACATCCAACATTCCTCTCAAGGAAAACTCGGGAAGCAAGGACTAAACCATCACGCAGACTATCTCTGCGACACAACACCTTGAGGAAAGCGGCTCAACGACTTACCAACCAATGCCACGGCACCTCTGTGCCAACTCACTCAAACGCGGCTCTACTAACGCCAACGGGAACTCACAACAACTAGGAACAAAGCCGAGAAGGGCTTGCTCAACAGAACTCAACCCAAACTTATAACGAGCAACGCCGCCTCCAAGCTACTACTCAACTCTTAAAATCCAAGCGGCTACTCAAAGGACTTCCCTTTAAGCCTAAGCCTAACTCATCTTCCAAACTAAGCTCCACTCCCAAAACCTCACAAGGGAAAGCGGATAACGACAACCTCAAAGCTTACGGATCACGAGCCACACGAATCCGCAAGACTACCTCGCAAGCTATCACTCGAGGTGGCATCCAAGGAGCAACTCAACCACCACAGAGGCTAGAGGGAAAGGAAATCTTCAATCCCCAAAAGAACCAACAACTTGCCGAACAACTCAACTCTTCTTGGTGGCCTCCGCTCTTGCGGGAACAAACAACTCTTGCTTGCTAACAACACAAAGCAGGACCCTCTCATTTGGGGTGGCTGGCTGCTGCGCTACTACGATCGACTACACAACTCAGGAGCTAAGCTGACTCCTGCCAAACGGGAAACGACTTCCCAGCAAGCAAACTCCGGAAGGGCAGCGAACTCCACACACGCTCGCTGACTTGCTCAAACCCAAGGCAACAACAACCAACTCTCTTGGAACAACACCCAAGAGAAAACTCAACCAATCGGACCACCAAACCGAAACAAACAAAGACTTGCTCAAGCTCGCCGAGGAGGGGTCAACTCCCAAAACTTAATGACTAGGAACAAGACCTCGAGGCAACGCCCTCGGCTAGAACCGAACTAGCTCTCGAAACAACAAACGAACCAAATCTTGGCCAAACACTCACAAGAGGCAGAACAACCTTTACTACAGCCTCTAGAACACCCTCCAAGAATCCGCTTAACTGGACAAACGACTACTTCCAAGCAACCAACAGACTTTTCCTTCAAGCTAGCGCTTCCACCATTAACTCCAAGACCAAGGGAGTAACCTGACAACTCTCCGAAGGAAACGGCTCATACAAGCAGACAACCAACGGACAGAAAACTCCACATACGCTCACTGTCTTGCTCCACCAGAGCAACAACATCCAATCTCACGGGGCATAACAAGGGTCCATCTCAGACTGAACCTCCAAATGCCAAACGGGGAAACTCAACATCCTGGAAACAGGAAAAACAACCAACATGGCACAAACCACTCGCCCCCACGAGCAAAACTAAACTCTAGCAACTCCAATCCACACCTTGGTCAACACCAAGCACCAACTTGCCACCACACCGAACCCACTCCGGACTTTACTCCAAACAAACACTAGCTTGCTAGTCTACGAAGACTGCTAGCAACTCCACCGAGGCTACAAACTACACGCCTCCAGCTAGCCAACTGAAACTCACTAGCCGGGGCTCGATCGAGCTCGCGGAGGCTCTCCACAACCTAGGGTTCTTCGGCAACCCTCGACACACACACACCGCCAGGCATACGATCTAACAGACAACCGCTGAACAAACAACTCCAATTTCCAAAGCATCCCAACCATGCTGGCCAACTCCAACTCCTTGGGAACCTAGAGGACCCGAACGCTACGAGAATCGCGTCATCCTCCTACTCAAAGCATCAGCCACAACATAACTTCTACCCAAGGAAGGATCCGAACAACTCTCTTAGCCATGCCGATCGAAACCACGCGGCTTAGCTACCATCAGCTCTTGTTCGGTTTCCAATGAACTCCAATCAACGATCAACAAGAAGATCCGCCAACCAAGCTTAGGCCCAACTTAACAAATCTTGCCTAAGCAACAACTTGATACCACGAGCACGGTATCCTTACCACCTCAACCAAAGCCTTACAACAACCACTGAGTCCCACTTCTCAAGGAACCGAGCACGAGATCTCCAAAGCAAACCCTACATGGATGCGAAACTCTCGCCACGGAACGAACCACACAAAACACACTTGTGTGCACAACTCCCAACCTTCCCTTAGAGATCCAAGACTAACAAGCGCTTTTCCACAAAGCAACGATAACTCTGGCAATGATACAAACAATCCAAGGAACACCAAAAGTTCCATCTCTACACGATACTCAAATCGAGGCAACCTTGCTTTGCAAAGCATAATCATGCCAAACCAAACTTACTTTGTACCAAGCCTCTACCAAGGGTGCTTACCCCTAAGGCATCAAAACCTCTCGCAAGGCATCACTCATCTCGCCTCAAAAGCATCCAACTCGCCTCATAGGCATCCGGCTCATCGATAAGCATCCAACTCATGGTCCTCAATTTGGACCAAATTCGCATCTACAATGCTCAACTCTACTCGAGTTTAGGCACCGAAGGTAGTGGACCGCACTACCAACCACAAAGAAAATCTCTTGGCCTTAACACTAGCGCGAGACTCACGCGCACCAACATTTACCAACCGGTAACCTGCTGACTTACTCAACCTCCGGAAACATCGGGAAGAGGCTCGGCTCCTCTCGAGCATCCTTTCGCTTGTAGTCCATTGACTACCACCGAACTAGCCCTGCGGCACGACCTAAACGGGTGCAAGCGCCAAGCAGATCCAAGGCTAAAGGAGTACGCTGAACTCCGAGCGGCATAGAACCATCTCGCTATGCCCAAGCCAAACTCAAGCCCGAACGGACTTAGTGCCAAAGTGGCACACCAACCAATGCACCTCAAGTGCTACTACTACCAAATCCACATCTCGAGGAAGCTGGTCGTTAAACAACAAAGAGCTCGCAAGGGGGCAAAGATGACCCTTCATCCGCCTCCAGCCACTAACACGGCAACTTGCCAAACAATCAGGCGACTGGTGGAGACACTGCTAGTCCACCTCTCACAAGGGACTTCCACCACCATCCGATGAACCAAACAAAGACAGAGGCGGCACACCTCGGCCTCACGAGCAGCGGGGGCATCCCACACACGGATGCTAAACTCAAACTGGCCAACTACTTTACTACTACTAGCAGTAGGACTTACTAAAACATCGAGCTCTACAGGCATCCATTTGCCAACACAGGCGTCTCCATCAACGCCAACAAACTCATCTGAATAAAACTGCTTGATCATGCCCTCCCAGGGAACCTCAGGGGCTACAAGAGCTCTTTGGGGAAAAATGTGAAACAAACTCTGTCAATTTGGGCTATCTGTGCCGGGACTCCTCACTACGCGCTACAAATCGCGCACAGGTCTCCGCTCTCTCGATAGCTAAAGACACGCCATCAAATCTCTCATGGTGGAGCACACTCGCTCAAGGAGTCTCACTCGAGGCGCGTTGCTAGCCTCTACCCCTCCTCTAGGCAACTCAAGCTGCGGGGCCAAACCGGCATGCGGGCCTAACAACCACGGACGCGGCCTCAACATCAACACGACCGCCCAACTCCTCGGTCGGACATGCCAAGCGCCCCTGCTCCTGCAGGTGCGATCAACATCTTGGCGATCCGCACGAGCACCACCACCCTCTCACTAAGGGAAAATGCAAGAATCGGGCCACAAATGGCCAAGCGGAGTCTAAGCTCTGCCTCCCCTGGAGCGATGTCCTAGGGCATCCGGATCTATCTGGATACCTCAACAAGTCGCTAAACAAACCGCTGCATGACTGCGAGAAAGTTGGCATGATGGCTCACTAAGCCCAAACCAACAACGAGTCGAGAACTCGCTCGTCTCCGCTCCACAACACTACACAAGGCATACACAAGATGACAGGTATTGTAAATTCTTAACCCTTTTTCAACAACAAATAGTAAACCTAGGCGTGCACTGATTTGTAGTCGGAGTGCCGATGATCATGGAAAAACGACCTACAACAAAAGGTCGGTCTCACAGAATCTATGACTCGAGCTCGATACCAATCAGAAAGACCCAGACCCAAAAGGGCTCTAAATGGGCCTTTACCCCAATGCATGTAGTGAAAATAAAAGACATTATGAAAAAAATACATTTCGGATCCCAAGTAAAAGCGAAACATTCAACAACCCAAACATACATTTCTAAAAGCATACTACGATCGTGAGATTTATTTAAACCATTAAAACAATCCACAAGTACAAATATCTTTGGAATCCATAAAACGTAAGAAAACATCCACGGGGCTGTGTGCGTCTACATGCATTCGGGGAAATAATACAAAGTGAAGAGTCATGATAATTAAAGTAAAATAATCAGAGATGATGTGCGAGTTCCATGATCACAGCTCCTCCTTGACCATCCTGTCTCCCGCCTTGATTACCTGTGGAAAACCACAGAATAAGGGTGAGTAACGAATTACCCAGTAAGAATCCCCAACCGGGGGGTACAATACGATATACATGATCATCTAGAAGAATGTATGCAAGCTATGAGTACAAACACAGAGCGGAGCACATAGCTAAGTCCACACTTGGACCTCGGATGCCATCTCGTGGTCTTAGTCCGGAAAATACCACAACACACTACGCGCGCTATACGGGAACAAGTCCGGCCGGCCACTCTCTCGTCGTCACGAAAGGTGCACGGCTCAAGATCCCGAGGAGCTCTCGATCGTGTATTGTAATGAGCGTAAGCGCGCACCGCATGTACCGCAAACTCGGGGGTGCGGGTCTAGTGGCAAGCTTGCCGAGTTTGATCACCACCATGCCTAACTAAATCTCGGATCGGTGTCACCGACATAGGGGTGTGAGAGACACGACACGTGAACTATGTCGGCTGTACCACCCGCACGAGGCTAAGGAACCGGTCGTGGTAGGCTTACACCGAGAAGCGGTCCTTGCCCTAACAGTGGCAATCAAGGGCTACGGCCGAACACGCTGGCGAGGGCGTGTTCGATCGCAGGGACGAGGCAATGCCAAGTCATCATCCCGACCGTTGGGGCATTTAACGATCCGCCACCCTCACCCAAGATTGCGAGGGCCTACCGGTTGGGATAGCTAATCCCTCACGGGGTCCAAGGGCGGAGAATCTGTCTCGAACGTCCTTGCCATAGATGCAAGATACTTTATGCATCGGGCCCGGATGATTCTATCTACCTCAATTCTAAACCTTAACAATAATAACGATTCAATCAATGCGGTCCAATACGTGCTCATCGGATACAAAGAACCTAGCATGATACTACGAAGCAAGAACAGATATCGAACATGCTAGAATAGAACAACCTAGCATGGGCTAACATGAGAAACAATACAAGAGTTCATGCGGTCAGAATTGAGCAGAGCACCTAGGGCTAAACATGCTAGTAATCATACACAGGCATACAAAACAACAATCACAAATATACCGCAGAGGTCCACACAACCCCGCAGAAGAAATCCTTACCTTGGTCGGAAGACTTCTACACACAAATCCTAAGTGCGGAACAATCCCGAGCTAGCGCGGCGGGAACCTAGCAAACCAACAATAATCAGCATCTAAAATATCTAAACAATAATAGAACAATGACAAGCTCGGCTCGGGGAACTCACGCGGCGCGACGACCACGAGCTTGGGGTCGCTGGCAAGCTAAGCACGGCAAGGACGCGCTGCTTGGCTGCGGCTGCACGGCAAGGACGCGCGCTGGCCGCTGTGCGCGCGCACGGCACGGCACGCAGCGACGCGCGCGCGCGCGGCGAAGCGCGTCGGGCGAAAGGCGCGCGGCGAGTCTGGCGAAGGCGCGCGGGCTGGCTGGCGTGGCGATGCGGACACGGCGAGCGGCTTCGGCGAGGGAGGACAGCGCGCGGCGAACGTCTCGGGCAAAGGCGCGGGCGAGCAGCTCGGCAAGCGGACACGGCGAGGGCGTGCGATGGGCGACGCGGACGCGGCGAGGGCGCGCGATGGGCGCTGGCGAGGACCTCCTGGCGTGCGAGCGATCGGGCGATCTGTCTTTCTTTGGCTGGCAGCAAAATTTCTTGGGACGATCTCGGGCGTCGCGGTGGTCGCTGCCAGACAGATCTGGGCGTCGCGGCGGCTGTGGGCTGCCGTTGACGGAGCCGGGCCGATGCGACGAGCTCGGGTCTTTGGACTTCCCTACCGGTGGCTGCACAACACACACACACACAACCCCTTTTTCTTACATTCGCCCAACAAACACCCAAATGAGAAGATGAAGAAGACGAAGACTTACCGGAATGATGATGATCGAACCCAAGGAGATGCAAGGATGAAGAATCAGCAAGGCTATGGAGATGGAGAGCTTGGGCGGCCAAGAGGTGTTTTGGAGAAGAAGATGGAATAACCTAATTCTATTTCATTTAACCAAATGCACCAAAACTCCAAAATCCAAGGTTAACTAAGATGTGATGCGAGAAAGAGCAACAAGAGCTCTCAATAGCTCAAGCGGCCACACCACCCACACGACTTCTCGGACCACTGGGTTGAAACCCACCAAACACACTTTTAACACACCATTTTCCTTTTGCATCTCCCCATGCCCAAACACATCCACAAAGCCTCAAAACTTACATAAATCCATCCAATAATTTTAGCAATCTGAAAAAGACATAAACAGTCTGACGTGGCCGACCAAATTACTAAAATACCCCTAGGGCATACGGAAGACCGGGATGAAAACCAGGTCGTTACATCCGGTTACCATCGATTTGCGGATCGGGGATGCCGACATTCCTAAGACTGACTTTTCAGAGTCTAGATATGGTCACTATGAGTTTGTGGTCATGTCGTTTGGATTGACCAATGCCCCATTTGCGTTCATGGACATGATGGATAGGGTGTTCAAATCATTTTTGGACGGCCGTCATTGTGTTCATTGACGATATTTCGATTTATTCGAGGTCTAAAGAAGACCATGCGAGCATTTGAGGCGAGTATTGGCGGCTTTGAGGAAAACCGGCTTTATGCGAAGTTTTCCAAATGTGATTTCTGGTTGGAGCGGTGGCCTTCCTAGGCCACGTGGTTTCGAGAGATGGTATAGCCGTGACCCCGCAAAAGATTGAGGCCGTGAGTTCATGGGCCAAGCCGACTCGGGATTGCCGAGATTCGCGACTTTGCTGGTTTGGCGAGTTACTACCGTCGGTTCGTCAGGACTTCTTGCTTTAGCCTCGCCTCACTCACTCGTCGGCGAGGAAGGGTGTCGAGTTTGTTTGGGACAAGCAGTGTGATGAGAGCTTTGCGTGCCTGCTCAGCGCGATTTGACTTCAAAGACTGTTGGCGATCCGGAGGGGACAGTGGTTTCGTGGTCTGATGATGCTTCCAAGTTTGGATTAGGTTGTGTGTTGATGCAAAGACGGAAGGTCATTGCCTATGCTTCCCGTCACCAAGCCGTATGAGCAGAACTACCCGACCCATGATATGGAGTTGGCAAAGCAGTGGTGTTTGTAACCAAGATTTGGAGGCATTACTGTATGGTGAGCGGATTCAGGATGTTTACCGATCACGAGCCTCAAGTATCATTTACTCGAGAAGGAGTTGAATATGAGGAGAGGAGATGGTTAGAGTTGGTAAAGGATTATGACTGCGAGATTTTGTACCATCCGGTAAAGCCAATGTAGTGGCCGATGCTTTGAGCGAGAAAGACGTCGCACTCTGCGGCGTTGTTGAGTTCCCAGCCCAGTTTGCAGAGAGAGTTCGAGCGGGAGGCGAGAGTTTGATGTTGTTGGGAGAGGTTACCGCCGAGGTAGCTCGATTGACTGCTCACCGCCGATCGGCAAATGGATTATAGACGGCCGGTTGGGTGACCCCCGCACTATGATTGGTTGTGAGTTAGTGCCGTCTTGACGGTGACTTTGACTTTGTATATTCACGAGACATGTGGGTTGACTTATAGAGGCGGTTGTGTGTCCCGGACATTGCAGTTTTTGCAGCCGAGAGTTGCTCGGAGGCCCACAGTTCCCCCTTTTGCTTGGCACCCGGGGTACCAAGATGTATCGAGACCTTAGCGGACCTTCCGGTGGATGGGAATGAAGAGAGATGTGGCGAGTTTGTCGGTGGTGTCTCACTTGTCGCAAGTGAAGGCACCCAGCAGAGGCCACCTGGTTTGTTTGCCACCGAGTGTACCCAGTGGAAATGGGAAGAGATCTCCATGGGACTTTATATCTGGTTTGCCAAGGACTCGAGGAAGTTCTCTCTCGATTTGGGTGATAGTCGACCGTTTGACCAAGAGCGCACACTTCATTCCCGGTAGAGACACTTATACTGCGGGAACAAGTGGGCGCGCTGTTTTTGGAGCGAGATCATCCGTTATCATGGTGTGCCGGTGAGGATTGTGTCCGATCGTGACTCATGGTTCACTTCTCGTTTCGAGAGCGCCCAGAAGGGTTTGGGCACAGAGTGCGATTCAAAGATGACTTTTCACCCTCGAGACGGATGGTTAGACCGAGAGAGTGAATCAGATTCTCGAGGATATGTTGAGGGCTTGTGTGTTGGATTTCCCGAGCGATTGGGACGAAGATTCAGTGCTTGATGGAGTTTGCCTACAACAACGATTACGATCGACGATCTGGATGGCTCCATTCGAGGCATTGTATGGTAAGCGTTGTCGGTCCCCGTGTTTCGGGAAGAGGTTGGTGATAGATGGTTTTGGGTCCCGAATTCTGCAGATTGACCAATGGTGCAGTCGCGAGAAGATTAGAGCTCGTATGTTGACATTTCGGAGCGAGCAGAAGAGTTACGCCGATGTTCGGCGTCGAGATTTGGAGTTTGAGGTTGGTCGCATGTGTTCCTTAAGGTTGCTCCGATGCGAGGTGTTACGAGGTTTGGTAAGCGTGGGAAGTTGAGTCCCCGTTTTGTTGGTCCATTTGAGATCCTAGAGAGGATTGGCAGAGTTGCTTACCGGTTAGCCCTACCTCCGTCACTATCGGCGGTGCATAGTGTTTTTCATGTATCGATGTTGAGGCAAGATGTGCCGGACCCGCCGCACATTGTGGACTTTGAGCCTTTGCGGTGAATGAGGATTTGAACTTTGAGGAGAAGCCGGTGAGGATCCTTGCCTTTGAGACCAAGACGTTGCTATGTAATCGAGATTCGTTTGGTAAAGGTTCGGTGGAAGAATCGGGGTTCGAGGAAGCCACTTGGGAGCGGGAAGACGAGATGAGGTTGCATTACCCTGAACTGTTTCTGTCTTAAGGACTTTCGAGGACGAAAGTCATAAAAAGGAGGGAATATTGTAACGACCCAGGTTTTTCTTCCCGGTCTTCCAGGTATACCCTAGGGGTAATTTGGTAATTTGGTCGGGCCGTCATGGTCGTTTGTGTCTTTTTCAGTTACTAAAATTATTGGATGGTTTTTGTAGGGGTTTGTGGTTTGGTTTGAGCAAGGTTTGTTGCAAAAGTAAAAATAAAGGAAATTGTCTTTGCAGTGGGGTTTGAACCCGGTCTCTTGGGAAGCTTGTAGAGATGTGTGCCAATTGAGCCATTAGGTGCTCTTATTGCTCTTTGTGCATCACATCTTAGTTAACCTTGGATTTTGGAGTTTTGGTGCATTTGGTTAAATGAAATAGAATTAGGTTATTCCATCTTCTTCTCCAAAACACCTCTTGGCCGCCCAAGCTCTCCATCTCCATAGCCTTGCCGATTCTTCATCCTTGCATCTCCTTGGGTTCGATCATCATCATTAGGGTAGGTATTGATCTTCTTCTTCTTCTTCTCATCCGTTTGGTGTGCGTTTGGCCAAGTGAAAAGAGGTGTGTTGTGTGTGTTGTGTTGATTGCGGCCACCGAGTGAAGCCCGGCCAGCAAGATGATCGCCCTCGCCGTCGCGACGCCCGGCCGATCGCTCGTGACGCCCAGATCTGTCCTAGCAGCCTCGCGTTCGTCCAAAGAAGACAGATCGCCGCCGATCGCTCAGACGCCAGAGGTCCTCGCCAGCGCCGCGCGCGCCCGCCCGCGTCTGCGTCGCCCATCGTGACGCCCTCTGCGTGTCCGCTTGCGAATCGCCGCGCGCGCGCGCCCGCCAGACGTTCGCCGCGCGCGCGCGTCCTGCTGAGCCGCCTTTCGCCGTGTCCGCATCGCGACGCCAGCGCCGCGCGCGCCGCCCGACGCTCGCCGCGCGCGCCGCGCAAACGCGCGCGCGCGCGCGCGCTTCGCCCTGTTGCGTGCGCGTGCCGTGGCCGGCAGCGTCCTCGCCGTGCGGTAGCGCAGCCGGCCAGCAGCGTCCCTGCCGTGCCGGCTTGCCCGGCCGCAGAAAGCTCGTGTCGTCGCGCCGCGTGAGTTCCCTGAGCCGAGCTTGTCGTTCTATTGTTGTTTAGATATTTTAGATGCTGATTATTGTTGGTTTGCTAGGTTCCCGCTCGCTAGCTCGGGATTGTTCCGCAGACTTAGGATTTGTGTGTAGAAGTCTTCCGACCAAGGTAAGGATTTTTCTACGGGGTTGTGTGGACCTCATGGTATATTTGTGATTGTTGTTTTGTATGCTGTGTATGATTACTAGCATGTTTAGCCCTAGGTGCTCTGCTCAATTCTCGATGGCATGAACTCTTGTATTGTTTCTCATGTTAGCCCATGCTAGGTTGTTCTATTCTAGCATGTTCGATATCTATTCTTGCTTCGTAGTATCATGCTAGGTTCCTTGTATCCATTGAGCACGTATTGGGTGCATTGATTGAATTGTTATTATTATTATTGTTAAGGTTTAGAATTGGTAGATAGCATCATCCGGCCCGATGCATAAAGTATCTTGCATCTATGGCAAGGACGTTCGAGACAGCTTCTCCGCCCTGGACCCGTGAGGGATTAGCTATCCCACCGGTAGGCCCCGCAATCTTGGGTGAGGGTGGCGGATATTAAATGCCCCAACGGTCGGGATGATGACTTGGCATTGCCTCGTCCCGGCAGTCGGCGGCACGTCCTCAGCGTGTTCGGCCAGAGCCCTTGATTGCCACTGTTAGGGCAAGGACCGCTTCTGGTGTAAGCCTACCACGGCCGGTTCCTTAGCCTCAGTGCGGTGGGTTCAGCCGACATAGTTCACGTGTGTCGTGTCTCACACCCTATGTCGGTGACACCGATCCGAGAGATTTAGTTAGGCATGGTGATCAACACGGGCAGCTTGCCACTAGACCGGCACCCCGAGTTTGCGATGAGCATGCGGTGCGCGCTTACGCTCATTACTGCAGCGCCGATCGGAGAGCTCCTCGGGATCTTGAGCGATTGCACCTTTCGTATCGTCGATGAGACAGTGAGGCCGGGACTTGTTCCCATATATAGCGTTTAGTGTGTTGTGGTATTTCGGACTAAGACCACGAGATGGCATCCGAGGTCCAAGTGTGGACTTAGCTATGTGCTCCGCTCTGTGTTTGTACTCATAGCTCGCATACATTCTTCTAGATGATCATGTATATCGTATTGTACCCCGGTTGGGGATTCTTTTTGGGTAATTCGTTACTCACCCTTATTCGTGGTTTTCCACGTGTAATCAAGGCGAGACAGGATGGTGAAGGGGAAGTCGTGATCATGGAATCCCCGTTGTCATCTCCGATTATTTTATTTATCATGACTCTTGACTTTTGTTATTTCCCCTGAATGCATGTAGACGGGCACAGAGCCCCAGGATGTTTTCTTACGTTTTATGGATTCCAGCATATTTGTACTTGTGGATTGTTTTAATGGTTTAAATGAATCTCTGATCAGAGTATGTTTTTAGAAATGTATGTTTTGGTTGTTGGATGTTTCTGTTTTTACTTGGGATCCGAAATGTATTTTTCATAATGTCTTTTATTTTCACTACATGCATTGGGGTAAAGGCCCATTTAGAGCCCCTTTTGGGTCGGGTCTTTACACTATGACTCTAAGCTCTGATACCAACTGTAAAGACCCAACCCAAAAGGGGCTCTAAAAAGGGCCTTTACCTCAATGCATGCATTCAAAGATTAAAGACAATATGCAAGAATGGTTTTCGGATTCTAAGTAAAAACTAAAACATACAAACATTCATTTAAAAAGTCAATACAAATTCCTGAAACCTGTCTCTGTCTCCAAGCACCTGTTTCAAGATAAATACGTTTCCAAAACTAACTCTGATAAGAGATTTATTTAAAGCATTCAAAAACTTCCAACAGTTACAACAGTGCTAGAATCCGTAAAAACAGTCAGAAAACAACCTAAGACTCCGTGCCCGGCTACATGCATTCAGAGAAAATAAAATATAAAGAGTCATAAACATAAATTCAGAGTTCAACAGCTGATTTACATGATCACAACTTCTCCTTCAGCCATCCTATCTCGCACCTTGGTTACCTGTGGAAAACCACAAAATAAGGGTGAGTAACGAATTACTCAGTAAGAATCTCCAACCGGGGTACAATACGACATACATGGTCATCTAGCAGAAAGGTATGCAAGCTATGAATATAAACACAGAATAGAGCACATAGCTTAAATCCACACATAAACCTCAGATGCCATCTCAGGGTCTTACTCCGGAAAAATCTACCACACAATACGATCCTATACGAGAAACAAGTCACGGCCTCAGCCTGTCTACTGTCGATACGTAAGGTGCACTGAACTCAAGATCCCAAGGAGCTCTCCGGTCGGCGCTGTAATAAGCGTGTGCGCTCACCGCATGCTACTACAAACCATGGGGGGTGCCGGGTCAAGTGGCAAGATGCCCACGTCCAGTCACCATGCCTAACTAATCTCTGGATCGGTGTCACTGACATAGGGGTGTGAGACCTGGACACGTGAACTATGTCAGCCTGTACCACCGCACCTGAGGCTAAAGAAGCGGTCGTGGTAGGCTTACACCAGGAAGCGGTCCTTGCCCTAGTAGGTGGCAATCAAGGGCTACTGCCGAACACGATGAGGACGTGTCGATTGCCGGGGACAAGGCAATGCCAAATCATCATCCCGACTGTTGGGGCATTTAACAGTCTTCCACCCTCACCCAAGATTGCAGGGCCTACCATTAGGGTTAGCTAAACCCTAATGGGGGATCAGGGACGGAGTACTGCCTCGTACGTCCCTGCCGTGGATGCAAGTTACGTTATGCATCCTGGCTCGGATGATGCTACCTATCTGTACTCTAAACTATAACCTAAACAACAAACAATCCAATACAATCCAACACGTGTTCAACAGATACAACGAACCTAGCATGATACTACGAAGCAAGAACAGATAATGAGCATGCCAGAACGGAACAACCTAGCATGGACTAACATAAGAAACAACATAAGAAATCGTGCCATTCTGGAATTTAGAACAGAGCACCTATCACTAAACATGCTGATAAACACAAACAAGCATACAAACAACAATTGCATAATATATCGCAGGTCCCACACAACTCTGGTAACGAGAACCTACACACAATAATAATCACAATCCATAGGCCTAAATATAATAAAATAAACAGGGCTCGGCTCAGGAGCAACTCACGCGCACGGCCGACGCCGGATCGACAGTCGCGACGCGGCGTGGTCGCTGGGCTGGGCGCAGGTGGCGCGAGCGTGGTCGCAGTGTGGGCGCAGATAAGCGAACACGATGGCGCGCGATGTCGACGACGCGGCGACGCGCTAGCTACACGCGGACGGGAGGAGCGACGCGACACGGGCGGATGCTCTGGCACGGATTAGCGACGGGCGCTAGGACTGCGGCGGGCTAGGCGCGCGGTGGCCGACGCCGCTAGCTAAGCGGGGACGCGATCCGTTCTCTGGGCTTCGGGCGTGCGCGCAGGGCGATCTCGCTTTGGTGCGCGCGGCGGCAGGCGACGAGCTGGGCGATCTAGTGCGTGCGATAGGGGCGACGGCCTGCTGCTGGTGCGTGTGACAGGGGCGACGGGCTGGGCGATTTGGCTCGGCTGCTGGGCTTCTCTCGGTTAGCTGCAACAAAACACACAAACACACATCTTCCTTTTCACTCGGCCAGCAAGGACACCAATTGTAGAAGAAGAAGAGGACGAAGAATCTTACCCGGAATGACGTTCGAACCAAGGAGCTGCTAGGGAGATGGAAATCGGCTTGGGGCTTGGGAGAGAATGGCTTGGGCGGCAATGGTGTTTTTGGAGAAGAAGACAAAACCCTATTTTTCTTTTTCTTTAATCAAAAGCACCAAAACTCCAAAGATGCAAGTCTAACCAAGATATGTCGCGGAAAGAGTAACAAGAGCTCCCAATAGCTCAACTGGCACGCAACCTAACAAGCTTCCCAGAGACCCGGGTTTGAAACCCAGCTGCAACACAAATAGCTTTCATTTTTACTTTTGCATCCTACCATGCCCAAACACATCCACAAGGCCTCAAAAACCTACATAAAACCATCCAATAATTTTAACAACTGAAAAAGACATAAACGGCCCTGACGGCCCGACCAAATTACCAAAATACCCCTAGGGCATACCTTGAAGACCGGGATGAAAACCTGGGCCGTTACACCTTCCTTGCATAAGGATTCCAAACTTAATTTTCCACATCCATGTAAACCTTGTGTGAGGAAGAGTTAATCACTGCTATCCATAAAGGTTTTCAAAGGCCAATAGCCCTATACCTTCCTCTTATGGGAAAGGAAGGAAGCATAGAGCAAGGTCGAGTAGAATAGGCCATGGCTAAGTATGCAACATTACTAAAGATGAGGTTCTGGAGGTATCAAGGGTAGATGGAAGCATTCATGACAAAATCTACCTTTCAAAAGATAGATAACTTAGGTTGGGGAAGCCTAGCCACGCCAAGAATGGACGAAAGGCAAGATTGGGTTGGCCAATTCTATGCAAATGTAAGGACCTGACCTTAAACATGGTACTAAATGGATCCTTACTCAGCATGCACTTTAAAACAGTAAAGAAAATATTGCAAATTTCTTGTTTAAGCCTGTCAAATCCTGGAACCTGTTCAAAACATTTATTTCAACCTGTAACAAAGCAACCCTGGCCAGAGTTTATTTCAAAACAAAAACATTTCAAAACATGACATTCCATGTATTTAAGTAAGTTCAAACAAAACTCAACAACAGTTTAAAACATCCAGAAATACCAAAACAGTTCAACAGATTCCAAATAGTAAAAATCCTAGGGCTCTGTGCTCTATACATGCTGATAACAATAATGACAAAATAAAGTAAGCAGAGTTGCCGGCAGAGTTCCATGATCGACCAGCCACTCCTCTAGCCGTCCTGTAGCTGTCCCAAGTTACCTGGTTAAAAACCACAGAAAATAAGGGTGAGTATAAACATACTCAGTAAGAATCCCTAAGTACGAACATCAATCATACAACAAACTAGTATACATACAACCGCTACCAACACAAATCAAACCCATGAGTCAACCAAGCGACTCCTGAATCATCGGGGTCTCTTACCACCAGCCTAATGATCAGCTCAACAACTGGTCCTGAAATTGGGATAAGTATGTCCAATAACTGGGACCCAAAGGTCCAAAACATCTGGGACACGAATGTCCAATCAATTGGGACACATATGTCCAATCATCTGGTGACCAGCTCTCCTAACTGGTGCTGGACACTCGGGAGAGTACCCGGTATCTGGCTCGAGACTCGAAAAGGAATGGTGTACTGTAAGCATCATCCTGGGGGAGCTCTCCTCCCGATGCCTAATGCCCGTGCGCGCACACTACATGCTGCTGCAAACCGTGTAAGGACGTGGGACCTAAACGTGCTACACAAGTCTAGGTACCCATGCCTGCAACTCGGAGCAGTGTCACTGAACATATAGTAGTGCGAAGTCCACGACACTCAACTGTAAGCAGCATAAGACCACTACACGCCTGAAGCTAAGAACCGGCCACGTCAGGCTTACACCGTCTGCTGGGTTCCACTCTAGCAGGCTACAAACTAGGCTTATGCCGATACGGGAGCTAATCTGTACTAGTACCGAGATAGAAGCATCATACATCGTGCAACTCGTGATCCCGGCCCATGGGGACAATTGACATTATGTTCGCTCTCAGCCTCTGGATGAAGACAAACCCTAACAAGTCTATCTAAGAGTCCTGCCCGTACCTTAACAGTCCAAATAAGCTCAAAAGATAATAATGGAATGTATGCCAGAGAACAACCTAGCATGGTACTAACATGTCATGGGAAACATACATGCTTGCCAGAACAGGACAGGATATCAAATCATAATATACTCATAAACAATCAAAGCATAGCCTATCCACTAACATGCTCATAACAGTCAAACATATAAAAGTAGCAGTCATGATGAATGCAGGGCTCACACAACCCTCGGTAAGAAATCCTTACCTGGAAATAGTAAAAACATACAACAATAACTAATTGCTCCTTGAGCAGCAGAACCAACACGAACAACCTAGGAAATAGTAATATAGACAACACAATAAAACCAGTAGCTAACTAACAATTAAACACCAACAGACAAGGGCTCGGTAACTACCCAAACCGAGAGGAACAACTCATGGATGTCCAAAGGCTCGGCGAAGTACGGGCCTCGACAGCGGCGAAGGGCTGCATCTAGCTTTGGTGAGGCTCACAGCTGCAAGGCTGAGTGGCACGACAGTGTGTGGTGAAGACGAGTGCTAACGCTCGACGGTGCTGCAGCTGAGCGACGGCGAAGGCACTCGCAGCTGCGCGTGTGAGCAAACGAGCAAGGAGGCTATCCTCTGTGCGGCTACTTGCGGTGTGGGGTGAAGGCGCGCTGCTGCGAAACAGTCTGCGGCTGCGGGTTGACGAAGAGGATCCGCCATGAGCGATCGCAAGGGCGAAGCGGCTCAGTGAGGATCGCTACTGCTCACGAATCGACGAGGGCTCCCATGTGCGTGTGGCTGCGTTCGCTTCTACTAATGGTGATGCGATCGGCTAAGGGGCTGCGGATCCAATGCTTGCGAAGAGGTTATTTGGTGATGGTGATGTGGATCTCTCGGCTATAAGGACTGATTTGCTTAGTGTGGTGCAGCATAAAGAGTTCGGCTAGAGCTTGACATACACAATAACAAACCTTCGGTTAGGGCACAACCAACCAACAATGAAAGATCTGGCTAGGGGAAGAAGTTTACCTCACGGATCGGCTGCAAACACCTTCGACAAAGGAAATTGTTCGTCCAACCAAGATCCGTACAAGGGAATGTGCAGCAAGGCTTCTTCTCGGTAAAAGCAAGCAAAACCAAGGAGAAGAAATGAGGAGAAGGATTGGCAAGGAATGGGGAAGGGAGCTTGGAGAACCGATCGGTTTCCTAGGAGAAGGGTGGAGAAAATCGCACAAATGAAAGTTTTTTTGCTTGGAGTTGACGGAAACGTACAGAGCCTTCTCCCAATTCACAAAAAGAATCCCCCTTGTGCCACGTGTCCCTTTTGATTTGTCGAATCCAACTCCTGGCCATCTCCCATTCAAGTCCTACCAAAAAAACTTTTAAAACTCTCTAATTTCCTTTTCCAAAACCAGCTTCCCAAAGCCTAGCTAGTCACAGGTTCGAATCCTAGCAGCAACCCTACTTAAAAGCTTAATTTCCTTTCCAACATAAGCTTCCAAAAGCCTAGCAGGTCACAGGTTCGAATCCCAACAGACACACTTTTAACTTCCTATTTCTTATTTTTAAAGGAAGCTTCCAAAGTCTGGCTGGTCACCGGTTCGAGTCCTAGCAGCAACACTAATTAATTCCTAATTTAAACAACAACCAACTCCAACTCCTAGTCACCTAGGTTCGAGTCCTAGCTAGAACACTTTTCCTTTAAATTTTTCTTTTTCAATCCAAGCCACCAAAACACAAGAATGGACTCTAGTTCCAAGAACCTGAAACTAAATAAAATCTCCGAACTCAGCGGAAGACTAAAACAGTCCTAACGGCCCAACTGACCAACCAAAATAATAACAGAGTATACCTAGGGAACGGAAACAGAAATTTGGGTCGTTACAGCAAACCTAAATAAAGAAAGGAAATTCTTTTCTTGAGTGGAAAAGGCAACTGATTGACTGTAGATCGACATCTTTAAACGAAGTCTTCTACCTACCTTATGAGCCTCGAGAAGAAGGGTAAAAGCTGCTGAAGAAACAATCCAAAGCACAACTAAAGAAGTGTGTAAGGACAATTGGAGTAGTAGAAACCAAATGGAAAACCCGATGGACATTTCGTATAGAACATATTAAGCCAGAGTTTTGTGGGTGGATTATGTTCATTAAAAATGCGATCATGCCTTCGTCAAATACAAAGGTAGTCAGCAGTGAGCAATCATTGCTACTCTAAGAAATCACAAGCTAAGTAAGTGTTAACTTGAGAAAATAGTTGAGTGACAGATTCAGCGATGGGCTTTAGTTAATCGCAGGAAAATGTTTTTCCTGCATACCATTACACAGCTATGTTGGGAGCAAGGAGTTCAACCACAAACAACCGACAGGTGGTTAAGGATCCATAAAAGAAAAGCAGAAAATAGAGAGGAACAAGGTAGAGAAGAAAGTGAGATAACACTCATATACATAGATAGCCTAGTTCAACGATTCGAGACGCTATTAAAAAATTTGGATAACTACTAGGATTATGCAAATTCAAGGGACGAGATAATTTTAAAAGCTACTAAGGCACTTCAAGAGTACTCCAAATGACCTGAATTTCCAAAAAACTTAGAGAATTTGGAGCTTGCCAAGGGTAAGGGAAAGAAAAGCAGCAGAGCAGCAATCTAGATGGAAGTCCTGCTCTCTTTTTCTTTTTATGCTTTCTACATATTATTTCCTTTTGCATGCATTTCATGTTTAGTTAAGTTTTTTTTTGGTAGGATCACACATCTAGAATGAAAGTTATTTGAATTCACTTAATATCTATAATTTTAGCAAATTTTCGCTTGAAAGTCTAGTAAGCACTATTTTCGCAAAACTAAATCTGGCAGAAACACTATTTCAAATCGAAGAATTCTTAAGTTCCCTTAGATTCGAACCTAGCATTAGAATAATCTTCAGTATAAATGATAGAAAGAACCAAAAATTCGCAAGGAAGCTTAAAAAAACTCACGATAGCGTAGAGAAATCGCATTAAAATATCCAAGTTTGGGGGAACTTAGCCTCACCTTCATTGAAGACAGTGAAGCTTTTAAGTTTGGGGGTGAGGGCAGCCCAGGTATCCTATTTAAAAAAAAAGCAAAAAAAAAAAATCAACCTACTATGGCAAAAATAAGAAGGTGGAACAGGCGTATGAGCCAAAGGATACCTTAAGTGTTCTATTGTCTACATTATCACAAGCTTAAAATTCTTCTTCTTAGAGAGATTGCTTGATGCTCAAGTGATTTATGCTAAGAACTATGGAATTTAGAATATATGATTGCAACTAGCGAAGAATGCGAAACGCATATAGAATCCTCAAAGGATATAAGGGTTGGAATAGACACCTTCGAAGAATAAGTTGGGCAAACTTAGGACTAGAAATGAATGTGATAGAATAGGTTGAGTAACAGGGAGTACTTGCGATGAGGAATAATCTGTCAGTTATGGTAAAGAAGATTTTAAGGTTAACCCTGAATCTTTTGGGAAGTTTGAAAACTGAAAAGAGAAAGAAGTTCTTGTTGGAAATAAGACATGGGATAAGAGTCGCGGAAGTAGATCGGAAAAAGTAGAATTGCTAAAATAGCTAGAATAAGCTAACTAGGCGGTTAAGCATTACTTGAGAACAAGCAATGATGTAAGTTTGGGGTGTGATAACTCGCAAATACAGTGTATTTTAGGGTGTCTTAGTCTTCTTTATTTTAGAAATAGAAGAGTGAAAGCAAGCGTTCATAGAAGAAATGTAAAGGAAAATCTTAGAAAATCAGCATGCATTCATAAAGTAGCCTCGGAAGCATGGATCCGCGTTTTAGCTCAAATCATAACTAAGTTATGCCTAATCAATGTTTTTAGCACGATTATCTGTAGCATAGCGAGAAAGGACAACAATGCGAATGGTGACTAGATAGCGCGTAGAGTCAATTAAGACGACATCAATCAAATAAATCATGACGAAAATCATGGAATACCGCATTTATGAAGATTTGCACAGCTCACCTCAACTTGTTGGCCAAGGAATTCTATTCTATAAATACCTAGGCAAGAAGCTGAAATAGATGAACTGGTCGGTTGGCCATGAGGCGATCGTCAAAGCGCAAGAAGCAATTGGTGATGCGTGGAAACTGATGACAAGGGGACTATTCATACTCAGTCGTGCCAATTCCATTTCCTGTTTTTATTAGGAGTATTTTATAAACTTTGAACATTTCATAGTAGTAATAAAATTGTCTGGTTTAAACTTCTATATTATGTTCATTGCTATGACTGCATTGTAGGAGTGCATGTTAATTACTTATGATTAGAATGTGTTAAGAGCGTAGGTCACAGAATGTTACACTGGTGCATATTTAATTTTATATATGTGTGTAGATTAGCTATCCACGCATGTACCTTGTGGTGAATCGGAAGAGGAACCGCATGTTGACCTAGTATGCTACTTTAGGTTGAATGAATGTCTGTTTACTATTTAGGGTGTTAGGGATAACCACACTAATTCTTACGTTGCCCTGAGCTAAGTATGGAGCTCGCAGCGGAAGCTGGTTCGACCATAAATCATTAGTTACAGAAGTATCAAATGTTAGGGAAGTAAGACAGTCTTTGGCTAGTCCGCGTGCTTAGCATCTTTTAAGATTAATTAGTTAGCATTACTCAATGCATTTCATGCATTAGCATTTTATTTCTGTACTTCATTTTTACAAAACTAAAACTACTCAACTCAAACAACATATGCTTTTTTTATTTTCTGCATGACTCTGACTTAACTATATTAGCTCTAGACATCAATCTATAAGAGATCGATAAATTTATATACCTATTACTTGCTGTAATTCCCGACTACGTATACTTGAATGTAAGTGATTCCGAGTGTACTTAGTAAAGATCAACTTAGAATTAATTACTATTTAGTATATTAGCATTGGAATCTGTAACGGCCTAGGTTTTCATCCCGGTCTTCCAAGTATGCCCTAGGGGTATTTTGGTAATTTGGTCGGGCCGTCAGGGCTGTTTATGTCTTTTTCAGTTGTTAAAATTATTGGATGGTCTTATGTAGGGTTTTGATGCTTGTGGATGTGTTTGGGCTTGGAGAGAGGCAAAAATAATTTAAGGAGTTAAAGGTGTTGTTGTTGGGTCTCGAACCAGGGTGGCTTAGTTAGTAGCAGCACGGCCTTGCTAGTTGGGCCACAGGAGGTTCTTGTTGCTCTTTCCGCGGTATGTCTTGGTTAGCTATGGGTTTTTGGGATTTTGGTGTATTTGACTAAATGAAGAGAAATAGGTTTTATTCCCCTTTTGTTCTCCAAACCCCCTTTTCGCACCCCCTCTTCCACCCTAGCCTTTGCCATACTTTTCTTCCCGGTGCCAAGCTCCGTCCATCGATCGTCATCCCGGCCGAGCAGCACCCCAGCCGAGCAGCAGATCGCACAGCAGCAGCCCCTGTGTCTCATCGCAGCCCATCGCCCAGCAGCCCTACATCGCTGTAACGACCCGACCCGAGTGGGGTTCTAAATAGGCCATTACCTCAATGCATGCATACAAATCTACAGAAAATTTGCAAGATGGTGTTTGGATTCTAAGTAAAAAACTAAAACATGAAAACATCCATTTAAAAATCAACATAAATTCCTGAAACCTGTCCCTGTTTCCAAACACCTGATCCAAGACAAATACATTTCCAAAACATACTCTGATCAGAGATTTATTTAAAACATACAAGCTTTGCAATAGTTACAACAATGCTAGAATCCGGAAATACATTCAGAAAACACCCTAGGGCTCCGTGCCCAACTACATGCATTCAGAGGACATTTAAATCATAAACATAAACATAAGACTCAGAGTTGAACAACGGGTTTCCATGATCACAGCTCCTCCTCTAGCCATCCTGTCTCGCACCATGGTTACCTGTGGAAAACCACATAATAAGGGTGAGTAACGAATTACTCAGTAAGAATCCCCAACCGGGGTACAATACGATATACATGGTCATCTAGCAGAAAGATATGCAAGCTATGAATATAAACACAGATAGAGCACATAGCTTAGCCCACACTTGGGCCTCGGATGCCAACTCAGGGTCTTAGTTCGGAAATCAATCACCACATCCACACAGTACACAAGTCGCCCTATACGAGAAACAAGTCCCCCGCCACTCGGCTCTCATCGTCGATTTAAAGGTACACTAGCTCAAGATCCCGAGGAGCTCCGGGTGGCGCTGTAATGAGCGTAAGCATGCACCGCGTGCTGCTCTTTGCAGACTATGGGGTGCGGTCTAGTGGCAAGCTGCCCATGTCCAGTCACCACGCCTAACTAAATCTTTGGATCGGTGTCACTGACATAGGAGTGTGAGACCTGGACACGCAAACTATGTCAGCCTGAACCACTGCACCTGGGGCTAAGGAACGGGTCGTGGTAGGCTTACACCAGGAAGCCGTCCTTACCTTAACAGTGGCAATCAAGGGCTACGGCCGAACACGGCGACGCGTGCCGATCGCCACCGAGGGCGAGGCAATGCCAAGTCATCATCCCGACCGTTGGGGCATTTAATGACCGCCACCCTCACCCAAGATTGCAGGCCACCGTTAGGGTTAGCTATTCCCTAACGGGATCGCATGAGCTCCATCTCATACGTCCCCGTCGGGGTGCAAGGTACGTTATGCACCCGGCCCGGTGATACTATCTACCTGCAACCTTAACCTGCCTTTTCAATCAAGCAAACAAGCAATATCATCCAATACGTGCTCAATAAGAATACAACGAACCTAGCATGATACTACGAAGCAAGGACAGATACGAGCATGCCAGAAAGGAACAACCTAGCATGGACTAACATGAGAAACAACACAGGAAATCATGCCAGTCGGAAATTCAGAATAGAGCACTTATCACCAAACATGTCAATAAACACAAACAAGCATACAATCAGCAATCACATATAATATCGCAGGGTCCACACAACTCCGGTAAGAAATCCTTACCTTGGTCGGAAGACTTCTACACACAAATTTCCTAAGCTGCGAACACTCCCGAGCTAGCTATCGAGAACCTACAAACATAGCAACAATCACAACCATAGTCCTAAAATATAATAACACAAAGAGGCTCGGCGGCCGGAGCACTCACACGCACGACGACGACACGAGGCGGGCGTTGGCGGGCGGGCTGGTGGTACCGGATCGGGCGCGGGGTGCGCCGGGCGTGCACTGGGAGCGGGGCGCTTGCGCGGACACGCTACTGGGCACGCCACGCGCGAAGGCGCGCGGCATCGGCAGAAGCGGGCGGGCGCGCGCGAAGCGTTTCGCGCGACGACGAGCGAGCGGCTCGGCGATGGGCTTCCTCGGCTGCGCGACTGGCGTCGCGATGGTGCGACGGCGACCGATCTGGGGCGACGGACCCGGGGCGTGCGACGGCGAGCGAAGCTGCTTCTCGGCCGGATCTGGTGCGGTGGCCGAATGATGGCTCGGCTGGTGCATGCGGCGGAGCCGCCGGCAGATCCACGGACGCGCGCGACGGGCGAGCGGATCTGGCGCTGGTTGGGCGTCGCGCACGAGTCGCGGCGACGGCGAGGCAGGCGGCCGCGACAGCAGCAGCAGTCCGCGCGGTTAAGGCCCGCCTACCGGCGTCTTGGTGAGAGAGAGAGAGAGAGAGAGAGAGAGAGAGAGAGAGAGAAAGAGAGAGAAAGTGAATTTGGGGGAAAAAAAATAAAAGAAAAGAAAAATGAATTTGGAAAAGAAAAGGAAAATGGGAAATAAAAAGGAAAAAATAAGGATTTTATCCAAAATCCATCCTTATCCACTTTTATCCTTAAAAATCCCATTTCCCGGCTTCCTCCTTCGAGACCCTACCAAGCAACCTCTCCCAATAAATAAAACCCACTAAAATCCAACTCCCAAATCAACACCAAGGGCCCGGGCTCGAATCCCAAAGGAAGCACACAACCAACCAACACTTTGCCCAAAGACCCAAATCACAACCGAACTCCCAAATGACTAGCCCAAACATCTCGGGACTCGCAAGCAATAACAAACCAGCCTCGACAAAGGCAGAAGCTACCTCGAGGCCTGAAAAACCACAAATCCCGCACGGAGAGCCAAAAGACCAAAAATACCCTAAGGGTCAAAAGCAGCTCTAACGGCCCAACCGAACCATCGACCAACAGAAAGCACCTCGAAGGCGGAATAGAAAATCGGGCCGTTACAATACTTCCTCCTTTTAAGACTTTCGTCCTCGAAAGTCCTAAGGCGAAACGGCTCCAGAAACTCCACTAAAACCCTAACCAATCTGAACTTCTCGGCTAATACAACGCCAACCTTCTCCTCAAAACCAAACCCTCTTGGGTTCTCAAAAACTCAAAGGCACTATGCCATCCAGCCGCCACAAACAAACTCAACCAAGACTGGGCATATCTTGAACTCAGAAGGGAAATAGACGGCAATCCACATCCTCAACTCGCACCAACTCTCAAACGGTGCTACTCTCAGCAACTCGAGGACTAGCCACAAGCTCTGAAACTCTACACCACGCACTGGCAAAACTCTTTTGGAAGCTCACGGCTGACAACAAAACAACCTCAACCCTACAACAAGCTGACCAAACAACTGAACCTCATAGGTTCCAGAAACCAAACAGCCTACTCTTACTTCACAAGAGACCAGCGAACCTCAAATCTTGCCTACAGCCTTAACGACTATAACCAAACCACCAACTGGCGACTGATCCAAAAAGCAAACTTCTCCAACTAGAACACGACCACAACACTTAAGCAACCATCTTAAGGAGAAATCGCCGAACCAAAGGCAAGAGGGCACCATCCTGGTACACCCGACGGCTAACAACACTCACACCAGCTGAAACTTCAGCTACGACCACCGTAAAAAGGCAAGGGCCAAGCACAGACTCCACTCGGCCAAGCCAACAAACTAGAACTCCTCATCGGCCGAACGCAACCTTTCGGAGCAAGCCTACTAGCAACTGGCCAAAGAGAACACCGCCAGGCAAGGAACAACCAACATTCCTCTCAAAATCTCAGGAAGCAAGGACTAAACCATCACGCAGCTATCTGCGACACAACACCTTGAGGAAAACAGCTCAACAGCTTACCAACCAAGCCACGGCACCTCAGTGCCAACTCACTCAAATGCGGCTCTGCTAACGCCAACTGCGAACGCACAACAACTAGGAACAAAGCCCGAGAAGGGCTTGCTCAGCAGAACTCAACCCAAACTTATAATGAGCAACGCTCGCCTCCAAGATACCACTCAACTCTTAAAATCCAACTGGCTACTCAAAAGACTTCTCCTTTTAGCCTAGGCCTAACTCAACTTCCAACCAGAAGCTCCACTCCCGAAACCTCACAAGGAAAACGGATGACGACAACCTTCAAGCTCACGGATCCTGAGCCACATGAATCCGCAAGACTACCTCGGAAGCTAACACTCGAGGCTGGCATCCAAGGAGCAACTCAACTACCACAGAGGCTAGGGGAAAAGGAAATCTTCAATCCCCAAAGAACCATCAACTTGCTAGAACAACTCAACTCTTACTGGCTGGCCTCCGCCCTTGCAGGGACAAACAGCTCTTGCTTGCTAACAACACAAAGCAGGGACCCTCTCGCTGGGCTGACCGCTGCGCTACTCTGATCAACTCCACAACTCAGGAGCTAAGCTGACTCCTGCCAACCGGGCAATGACTTCTCAGCAAGCAAACTCCAGAAGGGCAGCGAACTCCACACACGCTCGCTGACTTGCTCAAACCCAAGGCAACAGCAACCAACTCTCTCTTGGAAGCAACACCCAAGGGAAAACTCAACCAATCGGATCACCAACCCAAAACTAATAGAACTTGCTCAACTGCCGAGGGAGGGGTCAAGTCCCAAAACTTTCTGACTAGGAACAAGACCTTAGGGCAACGCCCTCCAGCTAGAACCGAACTAGCTCATGAAACAACAAGAGAACCAAATCTTGGCCAAACACTCACAAGAGGCAAAACAACCTTTACTGCAGCCTCTAGAACACCATCCAAGAATCCGTTTAACTGGACAAACAACTGCTTCCAAGCAGCCAACAAACTATTCCCTCTTGCTAGCACCACTACCATCAATTCCAAGACCAAGGGAGTAACCTGACAACTCCTCGAAGGAAACGGCTCTTACAAGCAGACAACCAAGGACAGAGAGCTCCACATACGCTCACTGACATGCTCCACTAGAGCAACAACATCTAATCTCACGGGGCAACAACAGGGGTCCATCTCAGACTGAACCTCCAAAAGCCAAACGGGGCAACTCAACATCCTGGAAGCAGGGAAGCAACCAACAGGGCACAAACCACTCGCCCCACGAGCAAAACTAATCTCAAGCAACTCCAATCCACACCTTGGTCGACACCAAGCATCAACTTGCCACCACACCGGAACCAATCCGGACTTTACTCCAAACAAACACTGGCTTGCTAGTTTACCAAGACTGCTAGCAACTCAACCGAGGCTACAACCCACACGCCTCCAGCTGGCCAACTAAACTCACTACCTGGGCCTGACTGAGCTCTGGGGAGGCTCTCCACAACCTAGGGTTCTCCGACAACCCTCGACACACCCACTGCCGGCAAACGATCTAACATGACATAACCGCTGAACAAACAACTCCAATTTCTAGCATCACAACCATGCTGGCCAACTCCAACTCCTTGGGAACCAAGAGGACCCGAAACGCTACAGAATGCGTCATCCTCCTACTCAAAGCATCGGCCACAACATAACTTCTACCCAAGGAAAGATCCGAACAACTCTCTTAGCCATGACGATCAGAAACCACGCGGCTTAGCTACCACCGCTCTTGTTCAGTTTCCAACTGAACTCCAACCAACGATCAACAAGAAGATCCGCCAACCAAGCTTAGGTCCAACTTAACAAATCTTGCCTAAGCAACAACCTGATATCACGAGCACGGTATCCTTATCATCGCTAAAGCCTTACAACATCCACCTGGAGTTCAACTTCTCCAGAAACTGAGCGCTAGATCTCCAAAGCAAACCCTACATGGATCTGAAACTCTCGCCACGGAACGAACCACACAAAACACACTTGTGTGCACAACTGTCAACCTTCCTTTAGAGATCCAAGACTAACAAGCGTTTTTCCAAAAAAAAGCAACACTAACTCCTGGCAGAGATACAAACAATCCAAGGAACACCAGAAGTTCCATCTCCACACGATACTCGAAGCTGAGGCAACCTTGCTCTACCAAAGCATAACAATGCCAAACCGAACTTACTTTATACCAAGCCTCTACCAAGGGTGCTTACCCCTAAGGCATCAAAAACCTCTCTCAAGGCATCAGCTCATCTCGCCTGAAAAGAATCCAACTCACCTCATAGGCATCCAACTCATGGTCCCTCAGCTGGACCAAACTCTAATCTACAATGCTCAACTCTCCTCAGATTTAGGCACTCGAAGGTAGTTGACCGCACTACCAACCACAAGACAATCTCTTGGCCTTAACACTAGCGCGAGACTAACGCGCACCAACACTTACCACTGCCAACCTGCTGACTTACTCAACCTCCAGTAACAATGGGAAAAGGCTCCGGCTCCTCTCGAACATCCTTTCGCTTGTAGTCCATCGACTACCACTAAACTAGCCCTCTCCGCACGACCTAAGCACAAAGCACGCCATAAACGGATCCAAGGCTAAAGGAGTGCGCTGAACTCCGGACGGCATAGAACCATCTGCTATGCCCAAGCCAAACTCAAGCCTGAACCAGACTTAGTGCCAAAGCGGCACACCAACCAATGCACCTCAAGTGCCACTACTACCAAAACCACATCATACTACCAATGGGGCCAACAAGATCACAACCTCAAGTGACAAGAACTCTAGCTAGGCATACAAGGGCTCCAACTCAAAAACCATGCCTATGGCATCTCACCAAACCGAAGGCTCACCGCCTACTCTTGCACCTCCACATGATGCTCAACAAAACTCTGGCCGGCTCTCTCAACATGCAGCAGCTAGCTCCACTCCAGGAGCTCACCAAAGGAAGAGTGTTCAACTCTACCAAACATCCGAGGAAAACACCAACGGATCCAATCTGGAAGGGAACACTGCGCCATTTGCACCCTTAACCACGGTGGTTCCGCCATCGGGCCGCAAACGACAACCCTTTATAGGAGCACAAAGATGCCTCAACAATCTCCTTAAAAGCTGCCAACTCTGCAGCTACTCACTGGGCAATCAAACAATCTGTTAAGGCTCAAGATCAACACATGAGCTACCCAGGCTGGTCCACACGGGGACCTGCTCCACAAACATCCACATAAGCACAGCCATAGCTAACTCCTCTCTTGGAGTGGCACTCCAAGGCAAAGCACCTCCACCCTCTCACTAGGGGAAAACCATCAATCGGGCCACAATTGGCCTCACGGAGTCCAAGCTCGCCTCCCACGGGACGATGTCCCAGGGCATCCGAATCAATCTGGATACCTCAACAAGCCACAACATACATCACACACTGCGGGAAGTTGGCATGATGGCGCTCTAAACCCAAACCAACAACAAGTCAGAACCTGCTCGTCTCCGCTCCATAACACTACACAAGGCATACACAAGATGACAGGTATTGTAAATTCTTAACCCTTTTTCAACAACAAATAGTAAACTTAGGCGTACCTGATGACTGTCGGAGTGCTGATGATCATGAAAAAATGACCTACAACAAAAGGTCAGTCTACAGAATCTATGACTCTGAGCTCTGATACCAACTGTAACGACCCGATCCGAGTGGGGTTCTAAATAGGCCATTACCTCAATGCATGCATACAAATCTACAGAAAATTTGCAAGATGGTGTTTGGATTCTAAGTAAAAAACTAAAACATGAAAACATCCATTTAAAAATCAACATAAATTCCTGAAACCTGTCCCTGTTTCCAAACACCTGATCCAAGACAAATACATTTCCAAAACATACTCTGATCAGAGATTTATTTAAAACATACAAGCTTTGCAATAGTTACAACAATGCTAGAATCCGGAAATACATTCAGAAAACACCCTAGGGCTCCGTGCCCAACTACATGCATTCAGAGGACATTTAAATCATAAACATAAACATAAGACTCAGAGTTGAACAACGGGTTTCCATGATCACAGCTCCTCCTCTAGCCATCCTGTCTCGCACCATGGTTACTTGTGGAAAACCACATAATAAGGGTGAGTAACGAATTACTCAGTAAGAATCCCCAACCGGGGTACAATACGATATACATGGTCATCTAGCAGAAAGATATGCAAGCTATGAATATAAACATAGATAGAGCACATAGCTTAGCCCACACTTGGGCCTCGGATGCCAACTCAGGGTCTTAGTCTAGAAATCAATCACCACATCCACACAGTACACAAGTCGCCCTATACGAGAAACAAGTCCACGGCCTCACTTTGTCTCATCTCTGTCGACGAAAGGTACACTAGCTCAAGATCCCGAGGAGCTCTCCGGTCGGCGCCAGTAATGAGCGTAAGCATGCACCGCGTGCTACTGCAGACTATGGGGGGTGCCGGGTCTAGTGGCAAGTCGCCCATGTCCGATCCACCACGCCTAACTAAATCTTTGGATCGGTGTCACCGACATAGGGGTGTGAGACACGGACACTTAAACTATGTCACTGAACCATCGCACTGGGCTAAGGAACGGGTCGTGGTAAGCTTACACCAGAAGCCGCCCTTACCTTTAACAGTGGCAATCAAGGGCTACGGCCGAACACGCCGAGGACGTGCCGATCGCCGGGGGGCGAGGCAATGCCAAGTCATCATCCCGACCGTTGGGGCATTTAACGTTTGCCACCCTCACCCAAGATTGCGGGGCACCGTTAGGGTTAGCTATTCCCTAACGGGATCGTGGCATGAGCTCCATCTCATACGTCCCTCGTCGGGGTGCAAGGTACGTTATGCACCCACTCGAATGATGCTATCTACCGCAACTCTAACTCGCCTTAGCAATCAGCAAACAAGCAATATCATCCAATACGTGCTCAATAAGAATACAACGAACCTAGCATGATACTACGAAGCAATGACAGATACGAGCATGCCAGAAAGGAACAACCTAGCATGGACTAACATGAGAAACAACACAGGAAATCATGCCAGTCGGAAATTCAGAATAGAGCACTTATCACCAAACATGTCAATAAAAACAAACAAGCATACAATCAGCAATCACATATAATATCGCAGGGTCCACACAACTCCGGTAAGAAATCCTTACCTTGGTTGGAAGACTTCTACACACAAATTTTCTAAGCTGCGAACACTCCCGAGCTAGCTATCGAGAACCTACAAACATAGCAACAATCACAACCATAGTCCTAAAAATATAATAACACAGCAGGCTCGGCTCGGGAGCACTCACACGGCACGACGACACGAGGCTGGGCGTTCTTCGGGCGGCCGGTGGTACGGTGGGGGCGCCGGGCAGCATCGGGCGCGTCCCGGATCTGGTGCGGCTGGCCGAGCGATGGCTCGCTGGTGCGTGCGGCGGGAGCTGCTCGGGCAGATCTGGGACGCGCGACGGGCGAGCAGATCTGGGCGCGGGTTGGGCGTCTGCGCGACGAGCTGCGGCGACGGCGAGAGGTGGTCATGACAAAGGTAGGTCCGGCGCGGGTTGGGCGCCCGCCTACCGGCCTACCGAGAGAGAGAGAGAGAGAAAAGAGAGAGAAAGTGAATTTGGGGGAAAAAAAATAAAAGAAAAGAAAAATGAATTTGGAAAAGAAAAGGAAAATGGGAAATAATAAGGAAAAAATAAGGATTTTATCCAAAATCCATCCTTATCCACTTTTATCCTTAAAAATCCCATTTCCCAGCTTCCTCCTTCGAGACCCGGCTGAAGCAACCTCTCCCAATAAATAAAACCCACTAAAATCCAACTCCCAAATCAACACCAAGGGCCCGGGCTCGAATCCCAAAGGAAGCACACAACCAACCAACACTTTGCCTAAAGACCCAAATCACAACCAAACTCCCAAATGACTAGCCCAAACATCTCGGGACTCGCAAGCAATAACAAACCAGCCTCGACAAAGGCAGAAGCTACCTCGAGGCCTGAAAAACCACAAATCCCGCACGGAGAGCCAAAAGACCAAAATACCCCTAAGGGTCAAAACAGCTCTAACGGCCCAACCGAACCACTGAATCTGGACCGAAAACACCTCGAGAACCGGAATAGAAAACTGGGCCGTTACAATATGTGATTGGAAAGAAAATACGTTTCCTAAGCCAACCAACCTGAAACTGATCTCTGAAAACTGGGCCGTTATAAGTATAGATTATTAATTTACCTTTGAGTATTTACAAGCTTTTAAATTTTCCAATTGTATTTTGCTATGTTAGATTTGCTTTTAGTAGTAATTGTTAGGATAGTTTAATGTTGTTTTTCTTTAGTTTTGCGTTTGGAAAGAAAATACGTATTGGCAGCACAAAGTTGAGCATGCAATAAAAGATGATGAGCAAACAAGCATCATAAAGAAAGTAGCAGAAGTAGTATTGACGCGACCAATTCCAGATGGAAAGCGAAAGGAAGTTTCTATTTTTCCTTATCTTTATTTCTTACTTCCGTACATCTTTGAAAAAATTTGTTCAATGCTCTTGTTTATCCTGGCCTAAAAAGCGAATCAGGATTATATAGAAAATCTTTTGCTCATATTCATGCAACTTTAAAATGAATTAGTGAATTATATATATAAATGTTTCTTTGCTCTTCTCTAAAATATTGTAGTCTAGTGTAGTAAAACATTTTAACCAATCTAAACAATGGTTTAGCCAAAATGCGGACTGAGTTGATCGGAATAAATGCTTCTTCTTTTTCCTTTTTAATTTCTTTTAAGCTACACCACCTCCTCGTATGAGATCTTGGGTTTGAAACCCATCAAGCCTAAATACTCCTCTTCTAATTTATTTTATTTACAAAGCAAACTTCCAAGCCTCCCAAACCCACCGGGACAATCCCTGCCAAGCTTAACGAATCAAATAGCAATTCCAATTAAAATATCTAAACCTAGCCAAGAATTAATAACAGAGATAACGACCAACCAACCTGAAACTGATCTCTGAAAACTGGGCCGTTATAAGTATAGATTATTAATTTACCTTTGAGCATTTACAAGCTTTTAAATTTTCCAATTGTATTTTGCTATGTTAGATTTGCTTTTAGTAGTAATTGTTAGGATAGTTTAATGTTGTTTTTCTTTAGTTTTGCGTTTGGAAAGAAAATACGTATTGGCAGCACAAAGTTGAGCATGCTATAAAAGATGATGAACAAACAAGCATCAGAAAGAAAGAAGCAGAAGTAGTATTGACGGGACCAATTCCAGATGGAAAGCGAAAGGAAGTTTCTATTTTTCCTTATCTTTATTTCTTACTTCCGTACATCTTTGAAAAAATTTGTTCAATGCTCTTGTTTATCCTGGCCTAAAAAGCGAATCAGGATTATATAGAAAATCTTTTGCTCATATTCATACAACTTTAAAATGAATTAGTGAACTATATATATAAATGTTTCTTCGCTCTTCTCTCAAATATTGTAGTCTAGTGTAGTAAAACTTTTTAACCAATCTAAACAATGGTTTAGCCAAAATGCGGACTGAGTTGATAATGCACTAATCCTTGATCGGAATAAAAAATGAGTTAACTCCCAAGGTTAAGACTGAAAGCTTAAAACCTGGAATTCAAACCTTATAACAAACTAAGTTTGGGGGAACTAAGTCTCACCTTCATTGACGACAATAAAGAATTTAAGTTTGGGGGTGAAGGTAAGCCCAAGGAGTGTATAGAAGAGAGAAATTAAGGTGAGCATGGTAGTCTTTTGCAAAAAAAGAAAAAAAAAAAGAAAAAAAAAGATCTTGGTGAAAAATAAAGATCAAAACATTCTGGGTAAAAATGAAAGGCACAAAAGGGCGAATACCCGTAGGAATTCCGAAGTGCTCCGATGTCCACCAAAAAGTACAAGCTTAGGACTTTCCATTGCTTAGATAGAACATTTTATGCCCAAGTGATTCAATCTGAGAACTATGGAATTGTGGAGATGAGTGCAACAAGAGTAGGAAGGCAGAAAGCCTAGCAGAAATTATTGAGACCTAAATAAATAGCCTCGGACATAATATTTTGGGAAAATTAGGATGATCGAGGGCTTGGGTGAACTGGTTCGAGTCGTAGGCATTAATCTTTAGGAGGGTCGAGTTTTTAGTCTAGTAGGGAATAGACTGTTGTTAGTTAAGAAAGTGTTTTAGCAAATCTAAGACTCTAAAATCTGTAAAATTGAAGTTGATGCATTTAGCTTGTGATGATATTTTGCTTAATTTGACTGCAATGTTGAGAGCATTTATTTAACAACATTCTTATGAAATTTTCCTTGCACGTTAATATATGGAGCATTACTCGAGACGAGCAATGATTCAAGTTTGGGGTTTAGATAGCTATCAAATGTAACATTAATTAGGCTAATATCTTAATGTATTCTAAAGGTATTTATGCATTAATCAAATGAACATTAGAGTTAGAACAACATTAAGATGGGCAATTTATATAAATGAAATGCATGTATGATTTATGAGTTTAGATATAAAAGGCTAGGAAAATTAGAGCATTTTATAGTAAAATATTGATGTCGAGTTCTTTTCATACTTAAATGTCAAAGATCCCACACTTCACTAATTTATTGTTATATCTACATGATTTGGGAATATAGTAAACATCACATTCATAGGAGAAGCGGAAGGTTAGAATGCACATCAGGATGCTTTCGAGGTTGTAGAACGACGAAATTTATCCAACATTAATCGCAAAGATCAAATATCTATTGCCAACAGATAAAGGAGATTGTGATTTTTATCAATTAATTCCTTATTCTCCAAATCCAACTCTTTCCTTATTCTCCAAAGCAACTAATTCCTTATCCTCCAAAGCATTTAACTTCTTACCTTCCAATGTATCTGATTCCTTAGCCCCCAAACATTTCAAAGCCTATAAATGGGAGAAGAAGCAAGATAGAAAGTGTGCATGTTTATGGGATGTTCTTCTCCCACATTTGGGATGAGGGTTTCGAAGCGAAGTTCGTGTTCCTATTGACAAAGTGTCTTATTCTTCAAGTAGTCGCCATTTATCGCTTTCTAGTTTATCTTTTCTACATATTTTTTTCCTTTTGTTTCGAGCAGACATTACTTTAATGCAATACTATTTATATTTCAATTCCATGGTTATTCTATTTTCTACTATGTCTAGTTAAACATTTTAGGCGAAGGTAACAAAAGTTGTTAATTGAAGCATCTTGAATTAAGATCTTAATTAAATAGTAAATGTCAATCGATCATCCACAAACTAATAGGCTGTAAATCGAGAGAGGAAACGACCTAAGGCTAGTTTGCATGTTCCATAGGTTAGTATTAAGTCTTTCGTACTTTAAATCTGAGTTTACAGATAAACACGTAACTACTGCATATGTTGTGCCGAGTTATATTTACATTGAGTCGCAATAGAAGTTAGGCTTAATACGAACGAAAGCAGAAGTGGAAGTTTGTTAGGCGAAGAATGACAAATACTACTTATCACAATTTATCCTAGGAATTATTAGACGCTTCCCATACCTTTAACCTGAGCCAAACTTAGTTAAATTTGCATTTTATTTTTACTTTGCATTTAGACATTAAACAAAACCAAAATCTCAAACCCATTATTTTTACTTTCTTGCACGAATCTTAGATTAATTCACTTATTATAGACATCAATCCCGACGGAAAATGATAAAATATAAATACTTATCACTTGCTGAATACTCGATTGTGTATACTTGTGTATTAATGCAATTCGAAGCATAGAACTTAGTTTCACACTTAGAATTAATCATTAGCTTATTTATATCGCCCTGAATAATCACATCAGTCTTACCATTTGTTTTAGGGTGAAACACGGTACTAAAGCTGCACTTAGTGCTTAAACCTCTCTGGAGTGCTCTCTAGAAACGAAAAGTAAAGCGAGAAACTCTGTCTGAAATAATCTCGGTACTAAAGCGAAAAGTAACCGACTGCAGCTTGGTTAGTTATTTGAGTTTTCATAGCCTTTGTTGTTGTTTTGTTGCGCAGAAGGTTGTCCATGCTGCAGTTTCACCTCTCTTGTTTAGGTATTGCTATGAAGAGCTTTTGTATTCCTATGACTTTTTAGTAGTTGCAACAAGATAAGTTGGTTGGTAGAGTAGTGTTCTCGAACTAGCTTGTTAGTTGATCCGTTAAGTGGCCAAGGCTTCTATTGACTTGGTTGAGTAGAGCTTGTGCTTCACTTTGATTGTTATAATGTTGCCTCTAGTTGAGTGTGTTAGCAAGTGACTCACTTGTCAGTAAATGAAGGCGCCCATGCAAAAGTTGGTAGGTATGTTGCAGCCACTGAGTGTACCGCAGTGGAAGTGGGAGAAGATCCTCTATGGATTATGTTTCAGGTTTTCCAAGGACATCGGAAGGTTTCACTAATATTTGGGTTATAGTTGACCTTTTGACAAAAAGTGCACATTTAATCCCCAGTACCATGGTTTGAGCACGAAGTGTAACTTTAGTACCCAGATTCTGTCAGACCAAGATTCTGGCTTTACTTTTCGTTTCTAGAGAGCACTCCAGAAAGATTTGAGCACTGAGTACAGCTTTAGTACTGCGTTTCACCCTCAAATAGATGGTCAGACTGATGCGTTTATTCGATGCAATATAAATAAGCTAATAATTAATTCTAAGTGTGAAACTAAGTTCTATGCATCGAATTGCATTAATACGTGTAAGAACCCGACCTAAAACATGGTCCTTAACCCGCTTCTTACTCAACATGCATGTGTAAACAGTGAACAAAATTTATTTGAACATAATAATAGGCATTTCTTAAAATAACAATCCCGAGTAACCTGTTTGGAAAATCCTTATAAAGAAATTCTGTTCAAAACATATAAATAACTCTGGCTAGAGTATAAATTGAAAACATTAAAAAATAAGGTATCAAAATACAAATTTAAACTTCCAGAAACAGATATTCAAAATCATCAGGTTCCATGTGCATGGCCTACGAACTCCGTGTCTGACTACATGGTGAATTGAACAAATAAAGACTCATACATAAACACTGAGTAAAAATGTCGGTAGCTCCCATAATCATCCAGCTCCCTCCGCTAGCCATTCCGATGCTGTCGCAATTACCTGGTGGAAAACCACAGAAATAAGGGTGAGTACAAACATACTCTGTATGAATCCCCAACTAGGGTACAATACGAACATCAATCATAAAACATACTAGTATACATACAACCACTACCAACACAGATTAACCCTTGAGTCAACCATGCGACTCCTGAATCATCGGGGTCTCTTACCACCAGCCTAGTGATCAGCTCACTAACTGATCTTGAAACTGGGACAAGAAAGTCCAACACCTGGGACCCAAAGGTCCAATCATCTGGGACACGAATGTCCAACCACTGGGACAAGATACGTTATGTCCACATTGCTAACCAACTCTTCAAACTGGTCATGGACACACAGAAGAGTGCCCGATGTCTGGCTCTAAACTCGGAAAGGAATGGTGTACTGTAAGCATTATCCCGTGGGAGCTCTCCTCCTGGTGCCTAATGCCCATGCGCACACACTGCATGTTGCTGCAAATCGTTTAAGGACATGAGACCTAAACATGCTACACCGGTCCAAGTACACATTCCTACGACTCGGAGCAGTGTCACTGAACATATAGCAATGCGAGGTCCTCGACATTCTACTATAAGCAGCATAAGACCACCACACGACTGTAAGCAGGCTTACACCATCTTTTGGGTTCCGCTCTAGCAAGCTACAAACTAGGCTTATATCGATACGGGAGCTAATCTTTACCAGCTATTGGGGCGGAAGCATCATACATCATGCAACCCCCGATCCCAGCCCGTGGAGACAATATACGTTATGTCCGCTCTTAGCCTCTAGATGAAGACAAACCCTAACAAGTCTATCTAAGAGTCCCTGTAACAGCCCAGTTTCCTATTCCAGTTTTCGAGGTGCCTTCGGGTCAAGATTCGGTTGTTTGGTTGGGTTTTAGAGTCGTTTGGCCCCTTGGGGGTATTTTGGTCTTTTGGCTCTCCGGGCAGGATTTGTGGTTTTTAGGGCTTCGAGGTAGCTCCTGCCTTTGCCGAGGCTTGTTTGTTGGTGGCTGTGAGTCCCGTGGTGTTTGGGCTAGTCGGTTGGATGCTCGGTTGTGGTTTGGCCTTTGGCAAAGTGTTGGTTTGTTGTGTGTTTCCTTTGGCATTCGAGCCCGAGTCCTTAGTGTTGCTTTGGGAGTTGGATTTAAGTGAGATTTGTTTATTGGATTAGATTGCTTCGGTCGGATCTCGAAGGAGGAAGCCAGGAAATGAGATTTTGAGGTTTTAAGTGGATAAGGTTGGATTTTGGATAAAATCCCTTTTTCCTTTTTATTTTCCCATTTTCCTTTTCTTTTCCAAATTCATTTTCTTTTCTTTTATTTTTTTTCCCAAATCTATTTTCTCTCTCTCTCTCTCTCTCTCTCTCCCGAGCCCCCGCCCTTGACCCCTTGGCTCGCCCAAGCCCAGCCCGAGCAACCCAGCCCCGTGCGCCCTCGCCCTCGCCCAGCCCGAGCCCCAGCTGCCCAGGTCGTGCCATCGCCAGCCCCAGCTCGCCCGAGCGTCGCCCAGCCCTCGCGCGCCATCGCCCAGTTGTCGCGTTGCTGCCGGCAGGCTTCGCCTCGCCCGCTCGGGTGCGTGTCGCCCAATCGCCCATCGGCCGAGCCGCCGCGATGATGTCGCGCCAAGTCGCGTCCGCGCTCGAGTCGCGCATCCCAGCGCCAAATCGCTCGCCCCCGCGTCGTGTCGCTCGCTCTTTCGCGCCGTCCCTCAGCTGAGCTGCGCTGCGCGCGCCATCACCCCGGCCGAGCAGCGAACGCGCCCGCGCGCGCCTGCGCTTCGCGGCCGCGTCTGCAGCGTAGCCAGCGCCCCCGCGCAAGCAGCGCGCGCGCGCCAGCGCTCAGCGCTCCCAGCCAGCCCCTTTGGCTGCCTAGCCCGTGCAGCCGGCTCGTTCGCATGTCAGCCAAGCCCTGTTTATTTTAGTGTATTTAGGCCTATTGTGTGATTATTGATGTGTTTGTTTGGCTCGTTATAGGTTGCTCGGGTTCGATCGCAGTTATTTTTATTGTGTGTTGTTGCCTTCCGACCAGGTAAGGATTTCTTATCGGAGTTGTGTGGGCCCTGCGATATTTTCATGATTATGCCTTGCTTGTTTGCTGACTGTTATGAGCATGATAATAAAAGAGTAGCTTTGATTGATTTCTGCTAGCATGTTTGCTTGATATTACATGTTAGTGCCATGCTAGGTTTGTTCTGCCAGCATGCTTGTGATTCCTGCTTAAGCTCGTAGTATCATGCTAGGTAGTGTGATTGATGTCGGTCTTTGCTTGCTAGCCAGGAATCATTGCTTTTTGCTCTGTACTCTTAGATAGAGTTGTAGGGTTTGTCATCATCCGAGGTCGAGCGGACATAACGTACTTTGTCCCCGATGAGCTCGTGTCGGGAGTAAAGTGTGCGAAGCATTACGTATCTTGCTACCCCCCCCCCCCCCCCGACCCGCCGGTGGTGGAATTAGCTACCCACTTCGGCATAGCCTAGTTTGTAGCCTGCTAAAGCGGAACCCTGCCATCGGTGTAAGCCTGCCCTGGCCGGTTCTTAGCTTCAGGTCGGTGGATCATGCTACACAGATGAGCGCCGAGGGCCTCGCGCTACTGTGATCAGTGACACCGCTTCCGAGTCATAGGCATGTGCACCTGGCCCGCGTAGTTTGCCCTTAGGCCATCGCATTTACGCCGGTTGCAGAGGAGCATGCGGTGTGCGCGCACACGCCTTAGTTGCCGGTTCGGAGAGCTCCCCCGGGCTAATGTCGTGAGTACACCATTTCTTCCATTAGAGCCTGACTTCGGGTACTCTCCCGTAAGTCCAGTTTAGTGCAAGGGCAAGGAGGCCCTTGAGGACATTCTTGGGATCAGTGTATTCCCCCCGAGTGACAGATACCTCGGTGATGTCCAGGATTGGTCAGTGTATCCAATCCTAGTTAGGCCGGAAGAAAGAGACTTCCGATGACTCCAGATCTTGTTTTATGAGCTCGTTGAGCTATGATCTGTATTGGTAGCTGTTTGCTTGCATGCTTTGGTACTAGATGACTGATTATATCGTATTGTATCCCGGTTGGGGATTCTTACTGAGTAATTCGTTACTCACCCTTATTTCTGTGGTTTTTCCACAGGTATCCATGGTGCGAGACAGGATGGCTGGAGGAGGAGCTGTGATCATGGAAAACCCGTTGTTCAACTCTGAGTTTTATGTTTATGTTTAAAATGTTCTCTGAATGCATGTAGTTGGGCACGGAGCCCTAGGGTGTTTTCTGAATGTATTTCCGGATTCTAGCATTGTTGTAAAGTTTGTATGATTTAAATAAATCTCTGATCAGAGTAAGCTTTGTAAATGTATTTGTCTTGGAACAGGTGCTTGGAAACAGGGACAGGTTTCAGGAATTAATGTTGATTTTAAATGGATGTTTTATGTTTTAGTTTTTACTTAGAATCCGAACACCATCTTGCAAATTTTCTGTAGATTTGTATGCATGCATTGAGGTAACGGCCTATTTAGAACCCCATTCGGGTCGGGTCGTTACAGGTTGGTATCAGAGGTCAGAGTCATAGATTTTGTAGACTGACCTTTGTTGTAAGTCGTTTTTCCATGATCATCAGCACTCCGACAGTCATCAGGTACGCCCAAGTTTACTGTTTTGAAGAAAGGGGTAAGAATTTACAATACTTTTCATCTAGTGTATGCCTTGTGTAGAGTTGTGGAGCGGAGACGAGCAGGTTCTGACTCGTTGTTGGTTTGGGCTTAGAGAGCCATCATGCCAACTTTCCCGCAGTGCGAGCAGTTTGTTTTAGCAGCTTATTGAGGTATCCAGATAGATGCGGATGCCCTGGGACGTCATCCCCGAGGGAGGTAGAGCTTAGACTCCCATTGGCCATTTGTGGCCCAGTTGCTGCTTTTCCCCTAGTGAGAGGGTGGAGGTGCTTTGTGCGGTCGCCGATATGTTGATCGCACCCTGCAGGAGCAGGACGCTTGGCATGTCCGACCGAGGAGTTGGACTGATCTTGATGATGTTGAGGCCGCGTCCAGGGTCGTTTAGGCCCGTTGGCCAGAGTTGGCCCTGGCAGTTGAGTTGCCTAGAGGAGGGGGTAGAGGCTAGCAGCGCCTCAGAGTGAGACTCCTTGAGCAGAGTGTGCTCCAGCCATGAGAGATTTGATGGCAGGTCTTTAGCTATCAGAGAGCGGAGACGCAGGCGCAGATTTGTAGCGCGTAGTGAGGAGTCCGGGCACGGATAGCCCGGTGATGAGTTTGTTTTGACATTTTTCCCCCAGTAGCTCTTGTAGCCCCGGAGGTTCCGGGAGGGCATGATCAGCAGAGTTTATGCCGATGAGGATGCTTGTGGAGCAGTCCCCGTGTGGACTAGCACAGGTAGCTCAAGTGTTGATCTTGAGCCTTAGCAGATTGTTGATTGCCCGGTCGATGAGTCTGCAGAGTTGGCGACCTTCGAGGAGATTGTTGAGGCATCTTTGTGCTCCCATAAAGTGTTGTTTGTTTTAGTAAGTCCTGTTGCTAGTAGTAAAGCAGTTGGCCAGGTTTGAGTTTAGCATCCATGTGTTGGGATGCCCTGCTGTTCAGAGGCCGAGGTGTGCCGTTCCTGTGCTGTTTGGTACAGCAGTGGTTGTGGTAGTCCCTTGAGAGAGGTGGACTAGCAGAGTCTCCACCAGTCGCCCGATTGTTTGGCGAGTTGCCGAGTTTGTGGCTTGAGGCAGATGTAGAGACATCTTTGCCCCCTTGCGAGCCTGCTATTGTTTAACAGCCCAGTTTCCTCAGATGTTTAGTAGAGTTGAGCACTCTTCCTTGGTGAGCTCCTAGAGTGGAGCTAGCTGCTGCATGTTGAGAGATCCGGCCAGAGTTTTGTTGAGCATCATGTGGAGATGCAAGAGTAGGATGTGAGCCTTCGGTTTGTTGAGATGCCATAGGCATGGTTGTTTGAGTTGAGCCCTTATATGCCTAGCCAGAGTTGTTGTCACTTGAGGTAGTGACCTTGTTGGCCCCATCTGTATTAGATGTGGATTTGGTAGTAGTAGCACTTGAGGTGCATTGGTTGGTGTGCCACTTTGGCACTAAGTCTGGTTCAGGCTTGAGTTTGGCTTGGGCATAGCAGATGGTTCTATGCCGTTCGGAGTTCAGCGCACTCCTTTAGCCTTGGATCTGTTTATGGCAGTTGCACCTGTTTAGGTAGTGCCAGAGGGCTAGTTCAGTGGTAGTCGATGGACTACAAGCGAAAGGATGCTCGAGAGGAGCCGGAGCCTCTTCCCAGTGTTTCTGGAGGTTGAGTAAGTCAGCAGGTTGCCGGTTGGCAAGTGTTGGTGCGCGTGAGTCTCGCGCTAGTGTTAAGGCCAAGAGATTTCTTTGTGGTTGGTAGTGCGGTTAACTACCTTCAAGGGCCTTATCTAAGGAGAGTTGAGCATCGTAGATGCGAGTTTGGTCCAGCAGAGGGACCCTGAGTTGGATTGTAAAGACCCGACCCAAAAGGGGCTCTAAATAGGCCTTTACCCCAATGCATACATTCAAAGGAAAGGATAATATGCAAATAAGTTTTTAGATTCCCAATTAAAACAAAACAATCAAGGTTCAATCAGAATCAATATAGTTTGCTGAAACCTGTTTCAAGGCAAATACATTTCCAAAACGTACACTCTGATCAGAGATTTATTAAAACATTTGAAACATCCTCAAATTCAATAAAGCGGGAATCCACAAAATCATTGAGAAAACATCCTAGGGCTCGTGCCCTACATGCATTCTGGGGAAAATGAAAGACAAGAGTCATAGAAATAAAAAGTCGAGACGACAAAGACGTTCCCATGATCATAGCTCCTCCTTCACCATCCCGCCTCGCGCCATGGTTACTCGAAAGATAAGTAAGGGTGAGTAACGAATTACTCAAGAAGAATCCCCGATCGGGTACAATACGATGCACATGGTCATCTAGATGAGTGTATGCAAAAGCTGTGAACATAAACACATAATAGAGCACATAGCTTAAGTCCACACTTGGACCTCGGATGCCAACTCGTGGTCTTAGTCCGGAATAATCCACACACACAATACGCCCTATACGAGAACCAAGTCTCGGCCTCACTGTCTCATCGTCGACACGAAAGGTACACTAGCTCAAGATCCCGAGGAGCTCTCTCCTGGCCGTGTTGTAATGAGCGTAAGCATGCACCGCGTGCTATCGCAGACTATGGGGGTGGGTCTAGTGGCAAGTCGCCCATGTCCACCACCACGCCTAACTAAATCTACGGATCGGTGTCACCGACATAGGGTGTGAGACCTGGACACGTGAACTATGTCACTGAACCACCGCACACTGAGGCTAAAGGAACCGGCCGTGGTAGGCTTACACCAGAAGCGGTCCTTGCCCTAACAGTGGCAATCAAGGGCTACGGCCGAACACGCCGAGGACGCGCCGATCGTCGGGGACGAGGCAATGCCAAGTCATCATCCCGACCGCTGGGGCATTTAATGATACCGCCACCCTCACCCAAGATTGCGGGGGCCTACGGTCGGGTTAGCTAAACCCTTACGGGGTCCAGGGACGGAGAACTGTCTCGACGTCCCTGCCATGGATGCAAGATACTTTATGCATCAGGCCCGGATGATGCTACCTACCTACACTTTAACCTATCATATCAATAACATACAATCCAATACAATCCAAAACGTGCTCAACAGATACAACGAACCTAGCATGGTACTACGAAGCAAGAACAGATATGAGCATGCTAGAACGGAACAACCTAGCATGGGCTAACATGAGAGAACAACATACGAAGTCATGCTAGTCAGAATTGCAAGCAGAGCACCTAAACTATACATGCTTTGATAATCACAAACAAACATACAAACAACAATCACATAGAACATCGCGAGGTCCACACAACTCCTAGAAGAAATCCTTACCGCCGGGAGGCAACTACACACAAAATCCTAAGTCGCGATCGAACCCGAGCTAGCTACCGAGAACCTAACAAAAACAATGATAATCACACTCTAAAGGCTTAAATATAATAAAATAAATAGGGCTCGGCTCGAGCAACTCACGCGATGCTGGTGACACGACGGCGCGACGGCAGCAACGGTGGAAATTTCCGCTTCATTGGCGCGGATGGGCGCTGGATGGGCGGCAAATGGGCGCACACCGGGCGCCGATGGGCGGCAAATGGGCGCACTGGCGGCGCTGGCCGCGCGCACGACAGCAGCGCTGGGGTGCGGATGGCGCGCTTAGCGCGCGGACGCGCTGGGCGGCACGCGACGCAGCACGGCGCAGACGCAGAGGGGCGCGCGGCGCGAGACGCGGACGACGGGCGCTCGGGCTGCGATGCGGACGCGAGCTCTGCTGGCGATGGCGCGGGCGGCTGGCGCGCGCGCGAACGGTGCGATGCGGCGGCTGCGCGACGCGACGACGACGCGGATCTGCCGCCGCGCGCTCGCTTTGGCGGCTGCGACGGCTCGGGCGCCGGGCGGTCTCTTTGGGCGCTGGCGCTGAAGCGGCACGCTTTGGGCGCTGAAGCTCGCTGGTGCGATCTGGTGTTTTGCTCGACTGGGCCTGCTCGGCTGGTCGCTTGGCTGGCGGAACGGCGCTCGGGCTGCAAGGGAAGAAAATCACGGCAAGGGGCTTGGGAGAGAAGAGGGTTGGGCGGCCATGGAGTTTTGGGGAGAAAACACAAAACCTAATTTCTTTTCATTTAACCAAATGCACAAAACTCCAAAGATCCAAGGGTAACTAAGATATGACGCGGAAAGAGTAACAAGAGCTCTCCATAGCTCAACCTGCACGCCTCCTCACAAAGCTTTCAGGAGACCCGGTTCGAATCCCAACCGCAACATAAATTTCCTATATTTTTACTTTTGCATCTATCCATGCTCAAACCCATCCACAAAGCCTCAAAACTTACATAATACCATCCAATAATTTTAGCAACGAAAAAGATATAAACGGCCCCGACGGCCCGACCAAATTACCAAAATACCCCCGGGGCATACCTCAAGACCGGGATGAAAACGGGCCGTTACAATATTCCTCCTTTTTATGACTTTCGTCCTCGAAAGTCCTTAAAGATCAAACAAAGACAGACGGAGATCGCAATCTCATCCCGTCTTCCCCGCTCACAAGCGGCCTCCTCTGAACTCTGACTCCTCCACTGAACTTTCACCAAACGGATCCCACGATTATGCAACGTCTACGTCTCAAAGACCAGAATACTCACAGGCTTCCCCTTGAAGTTCAAACCTCAATCAGCTGCAAAGGCTCAAAGTCCACAATGAACAATGGGTCCGGCACATGCTGCCCCAACATCGATACATATAAAAAAAAAACACTGTGCACAGCTGTCAACAAACAAACTCAACCCTACAACAAACTGGCCAAACAACTGAACCTTCCAGATTCCAAAACTAAACGGCCTACTCTTACTTCACAAAAGACCAACAAACCTCAAACCTTGACTACTGACTTTAACGAGATACAAACGAACCACCAAGCTGGCATCGATCCAAAAGACAAACTTCTCCAACTAGAACACGACCACAACACTTAAGCAACCATCTTAAGGAGAAAATCGCTGAGCAAGGAACATCCAACATTCCTCTCAAGGAAAACTCGGGAAGCAAGGACTAAACCATCACGCAGCCTATCTGCGACACAACACCTTGAGGAAAGCGGCTCAACGACTTACCAACCAATGCCACGGCACCTCTGTGCCAACTCACTCAAACGCGGCTCTACTAACGCCAACTGGGAACTCACAACAACTAGGAACAAAGCCCGAGAAGGGCTTGCTCAGGAGAACTCAACCCAAACTTATAACGAGCAACGCTCGCCTCCAAGCTACTACTCAACTCTTAAAATTCAACCTGGCTACTCAAAGGACTTCCCTTTAAGCCTAAGCCTAACTCATCTTCCAACCGTAAGCTCCACTCCCAAAACCTCACAAGGAAAACGGATAACGACAACCTCAAAGCTTACGGATCCTGGGCCACACGAATCCGCAAGACTACCTCGCAAGCTATCACTCGAGGCTGGCATCCAATGAGCAACTCAACCACCACAGAGGCTAGAGGGAAAGGAAATCTTCAATCCCCAAAGAACCAACAACTTGCCGAGAACAACTCAACTCTCTTCTGGTGGCCTCCCCTTTGCGGAACAAACAACTCTTTCTTGCTAACAACACAAAGCGAGGACCCTCTCATTGGGCTGACCGGCTGCGCTACTCGATCGACTACACAACTCGGAGCTAAGCCGACTCTCGCCAAACGGGAAACGACTTCCCAAAGCAAGCAAACCCGCAAGGGCGTGAACTCCACACACTCGCTGACTTGCTCAAACCCAAGGCAACAGCGACAACCAACTCTCTTGGAAGCAACACCCAAGAGAAAACTCAACCAATCATCACCACCAAACCGAAACAAACAAAGACTTGCTCAGCTGGCACGAGGAGGGGTCAACTCCCAAAACTTACTGACTAGGAACAAGGCCTCAGGGCAACGCCCTCCAGCCTAGAACCGAACTAGCTCTCGAAACAACAAACGAACCAAATCTTGGCCAAACACTCACAAGAGGCGAACAACCTTTACTGCAGCCTCTAGAACACCATCCAAGAATCCGCTTAACTGGACAAACGACTACTTCCAAGCGGCCAACAAACTTTTCCTTCAAGCTAGCGCTTCCACCATTAACTTCAAGACCAAGGGAGTAAACGACAACTCCCCGAAGGAAACGGCTCTTACAAGCGCATAACCAACGGACAGAGAACTCCACATACGCTCATTGTCTTGCTCCACCGAGCAACAACATCTAATCTCACGGGCGTAACAAGGGTCCATCTCAGACTGAACCTCCAAATGCCAAACGGGGCAACTCAACATCCTGGAAACATGAAAAACAACCAACATGGTACAAACCACTCGATCCCACGAGCAAAACTAAACTCTAACAACTCCATTCCACACCTTGGTCAACACCAAGCATCAACTTGCCACCACACCGAAACCACTCGGACTTTACTCCAAACAAACACTAGCTTGCTAGTCTACCAAGATCGCTAGCAACTCCACCGAGGCTACAAACTACACGCCTCCAGCTAGCCAATCTGAAACTCACTAGCTGGGCTCGACCGAGCTCTCGGAGAGGCTCTCCACAACCTAGGGTTCTTCGGCAACCCTCGACACACACACACCGCCGACATACGATCTAACAGACAACCGCTGAACAAACAACTCCAATTTCAAAGATCCCAACCATGCTGGCCAACTCCAACTCCTTGGGAACCTAGAGGACTCAAACGCTACAGAATGCGTCATCCTCCTACTCAAAACATCGGCCACAACATAACTTCTACCCAAGGAAGGATCCGAACAACTCTCTTAGCCATGACGATCAGAAACCACGCGGCTTAGCTACCACCGCTCTTGTTCGGTTTCCAACTGAACTCCAACCAACGATCAACAAGAAGATCCGCCAACCAAGCTTAGGCCTAACTTAACAAATCTTGCCTAAGCAACAACTTGATACCACGAGCACGGTATCCTTACCACCTCAACCAAAGCCTTACAACAACCACGAGTCCAACTTCTCAAGGAACCGAGCACGAGATCTCCAAAGCAAACCCTACATGGATCGAAACTCTCGCCACGGAACGAACCACACAAAACACACTTGTGTGCACAACTCCCAACCTTCCTTTAGAGATCCAAGACTAACAAGCGCTTTTCCACAAAGCAACGATAACTCCTGGCAGCGATACAAACAATCCAAGGAACACCAAAAGTTCCATCTCTACACGATACTGAGCCGTGAGGCAACCTTGCTCTACCAAAGCATAATCATGCCAAACCAAACTTACTTTGTACCAAGCCTCTACCAAGGGTGCTTACCCCTAAGGCATCCAAAACCTCTCGCAAGGTATCTGCTCATCTTACCTCAAAAGCATCCAACTCGCCTCATAAGCATCCAACTCATCTCGAGAGCATCCAACTCATCTCACGGGCATCCAACTCATGGTTCCCCTCTTTGGACCGAACTCGCATCTACAATGCTCACTCAACTCAAAGTTTAGGCACCCGAAGGTAGTGGACCGCACTACCAACCACAAAGATCTCTTGGCCTTAGCACTAGCGTGAGACTCACACGCACTAACACTTGCCACCGCCAACCCGCTGACTTGACTTACTCGACCCCGGCACATCGGGAAGAGGCTCCAGCTCCTCTCGAATATCTTTTCACTTGTGGTCCTTCAACTACCACCGAACTAGCCCTCTTGCACGACCTAAACAAGTGCATTTTCCTAAATGGATCCAATGGCTAAAGAAGTGTCTTTGAACTCCGGACGGCATAGAACCATCCGCTATGCCAAGCCAAACTCAAGCCTGAACCCAGACTTAGTGCCAAAGTGGCACACCAACCAATGCACCTCAAGTGCTACTACTACCAAATCAACATCCGAGGAAGCGGGAACTGTTAAACAACAACAAAGCTCGCAAGGGGACAAAGATGACCCTTCATCCGCCTCAAGCCACTAACACGGCAACTTGCCAAACAATCGGGCGATGGTGGAGACTCGCTAGACCACCTCTCACAAGGGATTTCCACCACCATCCGATGAACCAAATAAAGACAGAACGGCACACCTCGGCCTTTGAGCAAGCAGGGCATCCCACACACGGATGCTAAACTCAAAACTCGCCAACTACTTTACTACTATCGGTGGGACTTACTAAAACATCGAGCTCTACAGGCATCCATTTGCCAACCCGGGCGTCTCCAACAACGCCAACAAACTCATCCGAATAAACTGCGCCGATCATGCCCTCCCGGGAACCTCAGGGGCTACAAGAGCTCTTTTGGGGAAAAAAATGCTGAAACAAACTCACACCGGGCTATCTCGTGCCGGGACTCCTCACTACGCGCTACAAAGCGCGCACGGGTCTCCGCTCTCGATAGCTAAAGACACGCCATCAAATCTCTCATGGTGGAGCACACTCGCTCAAGGAGTCTCACTGAGGCGCCGCTAGCCTCTACCCCCTCCTCTAGGCAACTCAATCGCCGGGGCCAACTCGGCATGCGGGCCTAACAACCTCGGACGCGGCCTCAACATCAACACGATCTGCCCAACTCCTCGGTCGGACATGCCAAGCGCCTGCTCCTGCGGGTGCGATCAACATCTTGGCGACCGCACGAAGCACCACCACCCTCTCACTAAGGGAAAAGCAAAGAATCGGGCCACAAATGGCCAACGGAGTCTAAGCTCGCCTCCCTCTAGAACGATGTCCTGTGGCATCCGGATCTATCCGATACCTCAACAAGCCGCTAAACAAACCGCGCTCATGATCGAGAAAGTTGGCATGATGGCTCACTAAGCCCAAACCAACAACGAGTCGAACCTCGCTTTCGTCTCCGCTCCACAACACTACACAAGGCATACACTAGATGAAAGGTATTGTAAATTCTTAACCCTTTTCTAAAGCAGAAAACTTAGGCGCACTGATGACTGTCTGAGTCTGCTGGTGATCATGGGAAAGACGACCTACAACAAAAAGGTCGGGTCTACAAAGTCTATGACTCGAGCTCGATACCAAGCTGTAAAGACCAGACCAAAAGGGGCTCTAAATAGGCCTTTACCCCAATGCATACATTCAAAGGAAAGGATAATATGCAAATAAGTTTTTAGATTCCCAATTAAAACAAAAACAATCAAGGTTCAATCAGAATCAATATAGTTTCTTCAAAAACTGTTTCAAGGCAAATACATTTCCAAAACGTACACTCGATCAGAGATTTATTAAAACATTTGAAACATCCTCAAATTCAATAAAGCGGGAATCCACAAAATCATTCGAGAAAACATCCTAGGGCTCGTGCCCGTACATGCATTCAGGGGAAAATGAAAGACAAGAGTCATAGAAATAAAAAGTCAGAGACGACAGCACGTTCCCATGATCATAGCTCCTCCTTCAGCCATCCTGCCTCGCGCCATGGTTACCTGAAAGATAAGTAAGGGTGAGTAACGAATTACTCAAGAAGAATCCCGACCGGGTACAATACGATGCACATGGTCATCTAGATGAGTGTATGCAAGCTGTGAACATAAACACATAATAGAGCACATAGCTTAAGTCCACACTTGGACCTCGGATGCCAACTCAGGGTCTTAGTCCGGAATAATCCACACCACACAATACGCCTATACGAGAACCAAGTCTCGGCCACGGCTGTCTCTCGTCGACACGAAAGGTACACTAGCTCAAGATCCCGAGGAGCTCTCCGGTCGGGCGCCAGTAATGAGCGTAAGCATGCACCGCGTGCTCACTGCAGAACTATGGGGGTGCGGGCCCAGTGGCAAGCTGCCCATGTCCGATCCACCACGCCTAACTAAATCTCCGGATCGGTGTCACCGACATAGGGTGTGAGACACGGACACGTGAACTATGTCGGCTGAACCACCGCTTTGAGGCTAAGGAACCGGTCGTGGTAGGCTTACACCAGAAGCGGTCCTTGCCCTAACAGTGGCAATCAAGGGCTACGGCCGAACACGCCGAGGCGTGCCGATCGTCGGGACGAGGCAATGCCAAGTCATCATCCCGACCGTTGGGGCATTTAACGATCGCCACCCTCACCCAAGATTGCGGGGGCCTACCGGTCGGGTTAGCTAAACCCTTACGGGGTCGGGACGGAGAATCGTCTCGACGCCCCCGCCATGGATGCAAGATACTTTATGCATCGTGTCCGGATGATGCTACCTACCTACACTTTAACCTATCATATCAATAACATACAATCCAATACAATCCAAAACGTGCTCAACAGATACAACGAACCTAGCATGGTACTACGAAGCAAGAACAGATATGAGCATGCTAGAACGGAACAACCTAGCATGGGCTAACATGAGAGAACAACATACGAAGTCATGCTAGTCAGGAATTGAACAGAGCACCTAAACTATACATGCTTGATAATCACAAACAAACATACAAACAACAATCACATAGAACATCGCAGGTCCACACAACTCCGGTGAAGAAATCCTTACCGCCGGGAGGCAACTACACACAAAATCCTAAGCTGCGATCGAACCCGAGCTAGCTACCGAGAACCTAACAAAAACAATGATAATCACACTCTAAAGGCTTAAATATAATAAAATAAATAGGGCTCGGCCAGGAGCAACTCACGCGATGCGGCTGACACGCGGACGGGCGGCAAAGACGGTGGGAAATGCTTCTTGGCGCGGATGGGCGCGATGGCGGCAAATGGGCGCACACCGGCGCTGATGGCGGCAAATGGGCGCACTGGCGGGCGCTGCGCGCGCGCACGGACACAGCGCCGGGGTGCGGATGGCGCGCTAAGCGCGCGAGCCGCTGGGACGGTGCGACGACGGGCGCAGACGCAGAGGGCAGAAAGCGCGCGCGCGCGACGCGGACGGCGGCGCTCGGGCTGCGATGCGCGACGCGAAGCTCTGCTGGCGATGGCGGCGCTGGAGCGCGCGCGAAACGGTGCGAGCGCGGCGAGTGCGCGCGACGCGACGGACGCGCGCTGGTCGCTGCCGCGCCTCTCGGCTGGCGGGCTGCGCGCGCGGCTGGCGCTAGGCGGCGTCTCTTTGGCGCTGGCGTCTGGGACTCGCTGCTGGCGCTGGCCGCTGGTGCGATCGGGGCCTGGCTGCTCGACCGGCCGCTCACTGGTCGCTTGGCTGGCCGGAGCAGCGCCGGGGCCGCAAGGGAAGAAAATCACGGCAAGGGGCTTGGGAGAGAAGAGGGTTGGGCGGCCATGGAGTTTTGGGGAGAAAACACAAAACCTAATTTCTTTTCATTTAACCAAATGCACAAAACTCCAAAGATCCAAGGGTAACTAAGATATGACGCGGAAAGAGTAACAAGAGCTCTCCATAGCTCAATCGCACGCCTCCTCACGAGCTTTCAGGAGACCGGGTTCGAATCCCAACCGCAACATAAATTTCCTATATTTTTACTTTTGCATCTATCCATGCTCAAACCCATCCACAAAGCCTCAAAAACTTACATAATACCATCCAATAATTTTAGCAACTGGAAAAAGACATAAACGGCCCTGACGGCCCGACCAAATTACCAAAATACCCCCAGGGCATACCTCGAAGACCGGGATGAAAACCTGGGCCGTTACATGGATGCTCATGAGATGAGCTGGATGCCTATGAGGCGAGTTGGATGCCATGAGGCGAGTTGGATGCTTTTGAGGCGAGATGAGCTTATGCCTTGTGAGAGGATTTGGATGCCTTATGGGTAAGCACCCTTGGTAGAGGCTTGGTAAAGTGAGTTCGGTGTGGCATGGTTATGCCTTGGTAGAGCAAGGTTGCCTCAGCTTTGAGCATCGTGTGGAGTTGGAACTTTTGGTGTTCCTTCGGTTGGAGTTCAGTTGGAAACTGAACAAGTGCGGTGGTAGCAAAGCCGCGCAGTTTCTGATCGCCTTGGCTAAGAGAGTTGTTTGGATCCTTTCCTTGGGTAGAAGCCTTGTTGAGGCTGATGTTTGAGTTGGAGGACGACGCATTCGGTAGTGTTTCGGGTCCTCTTGGTTCCCAAGGATTTGGAGTTGGCCAGCATGGTTGAGATGCTGGAGTGAGTTGTGCCTGTTCGAGCGATTGGTCGTTATTAGCGCGTTCGTCGGCCGTGTGTCGAGGGTGATCGGAGGATCCCTAGGTTGAGAGAGCCTCTCAGAGCTCGGTCGAGCCCGGCTAGTGAGTTTCATTGGCTAGCTGGAGGCGTGTAGTTTGTAGCCTCGGTTGAGTTGCTAGCAGTCTTGGTAGACTAGCAAGCTAGTGTTTGTTTGGAGTAGAGTCCGGATTGGTTCCGGTGCGATGGCTAGTTGATGCTTGGTGTTGACCAAGGTGTGGTTTGGAGCTGCTAGAGATTAGCTTTGCTCGTGGGGCGAGTGGTTCGTGCCCTGTTGGTGGCTTTCCTGTTTCCAGGATGTTGAGTTGCCCCGTTTGGCATTTGGAGGTTCAGTCTGAGGTGGACCCCTGTTGTTTCCCCGTGAGGTTTAGATGTTGTTGCTCTAGTGGAGCAAGACAGTGAGCGTATGTGGAGCTCTCTGTCCTTTGGTTGTCTGCTTGTAAGAGTCGTTTCCTTCTGGGAGTTGTCAAATTCCTCCCGTAGCCATGAGTTGATGGTAGACGTGCTAGCTTGAAGGAAAAGTTTGTTGGCTGCTTGGAAGCAGTTGTTTGTCCAGTTAGTGGACTCTTGGATGGTGTTCTAGAGGCTGCAGTAAGGATTGTTTTGCCTCTTGTGAGTGTTGGGCCAAGGTTTGGTCCTCTTGTTGTTTCGAGAGCTAGTTCGGTTCTAGCTGGAGGGCGTTGCCCTGAGGACTTGTTCCTAGTCAGGAAGTTTTGCGAGTTGACCCCTCCCTCGGCAGTTGAGCAAGTGCTATTGGTTTCAGATTGGTGATCCGATTGGTTGAGATTTCCCTTGGGTGTTGCTTCCAAGAGAGAGTTGGTTGTTGTTGCCTTGGGTTTGAGCAAGTCAGCGAGCGTGTGTGAGTTCGCTGCCCTTCTGGAGTTTGCTTGCTGGGAAAGTCGTTTCCCGTTTGGCAGGAGTCAGCTTAGCTTCTGAGTTGTGTAGTTGGTCAGAGTAGCTCAGTGGTCAGCCCAGCGAGAGGGTCCCTGCTTTGTGTTGTTAGCAAGCAAGAGTTGTTTGTCCACGCAAGGGCGGTGGCCAGCCAGTAAGAGTTGTTTCTGGCAAGTTGATTCTTTGGGGATTGAAGATTTCCCTTTCCCCCTAGTCTTTGTGGTGGTTGAGTTGCTCCCTGGATGTCAGCCTCGACTGTTAGCTTCTGAGGTAGTCTTGCGGATTCATGTGGCTCAGGATCCGTAAGCTTTGAGGTTGTTGATATCAGTTTTCCTTGCGAGGTTTCGGGACTGGAGCTTCTGGTTGGAAGTTGAGTAGTAGCTTGGAGGCGAGCGTTGCTCTTTATGAGCTTGGTTTGAGTTCTGCTGAGCAAGCCCTTCTCGGGTTTTGCTCCTTGTTGTTGTGCGCTCGCAGTTGGCATAGCAGAGCCGTTGAGTGAGTCGGCACGGAGGTGCCGTGGCTTTGGTTGGTAAAGACGTTGAGCTATTTTCCTTAAGGTGTTGTGCCGCAGAGAGCTGCGTGATGGTTTAGTCCTTGCAGCCCGAGTTTTCCTTGAGAGGAATTTTGGTGGTTTCCTGGCCTGGCAGTATTTTCTTTGGCCAGTTGCTAGTAGGTTTGCATGGAAAAGTTTGCTTTCGGCAGTTGAGAGGCTGCTGTTTGTTAGCCGTTTGGTTTCTAGAACCTGGAAGGTTCAGTTGTTTGGCCAGTTTGTTGTTGGGTTGAGGCTGTTTGTTAACAGCTGTGAGCTTCCAGAGGAGTTCGCCAGTGCGTGGCGTTGAGTTTCAGAGCTTGTGGCCCGTCCTCGAGTTTGCTGAGAGTAGCACCATTTTAGAGTTGGGGCGAGTTGAGGACGTGGTTTACCGTCTTTTTCCTTTGGAGTTCAGCGTATGCCCAATCTGGATGGCATTGTGGCCTTGAGTTTTTGAGAACCCAAGAGGGTTTGGTTCTCGAAGAGGGCTTGTGTTGTTGGCCGAGAAGTTCAGTTGGCTGGATCAGTGGAGTTTTCATGGAGCTGTTTCGTCTTAGGACTTTCGAGGACGAAAGTCTTAAAAGGAGGGAGTATTGTAACAGCCCAGTTTCCTATTCCAGTTTTTGAGGTGCCTTCGGGTCAAGATTCGGTTGTTTGGTTGGGTTTTAGAGCCGTTTGGCCCCTTGGGGGTATTTTGGTCTTTTGGCTCTCCGGGCAGGATTTGTGGTTTTCAGGGCTTCGAGGTAGTTCCTGCCTTTGTCGAGGCTTGTTTGTTGGTGGCTGCGAGTCCCGTGGTGTTTGGGCTAGTTGGTTGGATGCTCGGTTGTGGTTTGGGCTTTGGCAAAGTGTTGGTTTGTTGTGTGTTTACTTTGGGATTCTAGTCCGAGCCCTTAGTGTTGCTTTGGGAGTTGGATTTAAGTGAGATTTGTTTATTGGATTAGATTGCTTCGGTCGGGTCTCGAAGGAGGAAGCCGAGAAATGGGATTTTGAGGTTTTAAGTGGATAAGGTTGGATTTTGGATAAAATCCCTTTTTCCTTTTTATTTTCCCATTTTCCTTTTCTTTTCCAAATTCATTTTCTTTTCTTTTATTTTTTTTTTCCCAAATCTATTTTCTTTCTCTCTCTCTCTCTCTCTCTCTCTCTCCCCGAGCCCCCCTAGCCGCCCAGCCCCCTTGGCTCGCCCAAGCCCAGCCAGAGCAGCCCAGCCCCGTGCGCCATCATCGCCTCGCCCGGCCGAGAGCCCGTTTTGCCAGTCGTACCATCGCCACATTTAACTCGCCCGAAGCGCCGCCCGCCCTCGCGGCGCCCTCGCCCGGCCGTCGCGTCGCCGGCCGAGCTCGCCAGCTCGCCTGGGCCGTGTCGCCCGGTGCGCCTTACAAGATGCGCCGAAGCCGCTGCACGTGTCGCCAGGTCACGTCCGGGCCCGTGTCGTCCGCGCTCGAGTCGCGCGTCCCAGCGCCAGATCGCACACCCCCGCATCGTGTAGCTTGTGCCTGCGCGCCGTCCTCTGTGCCGAGCCGCGCCGCGCGCCGTCGCCCAGCGCCGAGCCAGCGCCCCAGCGCGCCCCCTGCAGCCCCAACACGCCCAGCCAGCCCCTTTGGCTGCCTAGCCCGTGCAGCCGGCTCGTTCGCGTGTCAGCCGCGCCTCGTGAGTTACTCCCGAGCCGAGCCCTGTTTATTTTAGTGTATTTAGGCCTATTGTGTGATTATTGATGTGTTTGTTTGGCTCGTTATAGGTTGCTCGGGTTCGATCGCAGTTATTTTTATTGTGTGTTGTTGCCTTCCGACCAGGTAAGGATTTCTTACCGGAGTTGTGTGGGCCCTGCGATATTTTCATGATTATGCCTTGCTTGTTTGCTGACTGTTATGAGCATGATAATAATAGAGCAGCTTTGATTGATTTATGCTAGCATGTTTGCTTGATATTACATGATAGTGCCATGCTAGGTTTGTTCTCACAAAGATGCTTGTGATGATTCCGCTAAGCTCGTAGTATCATGCTAGGTAGTGTGATTGATGTCGGTCTTTGCTTGCTAGCCAGAATCATTGCTTTTGCTCTGTACTCTTAGATAGAGTTGTAGGGTTTGTCATCATCCGCAGGTGAGCGGACATAACGTACTTTGTCCCCGATGAGCTGTGGTCGGGAGTAAAGTGTGCGAAACATTACGTATCTTGCTACCCCCCCCTCGACCCGCCGGTGGTGAAATTAGCTACCCACTTCGGCATAGCCTAGTTTGTAGCCTGCTAAACCGGAACCCTGCCATCGGTGTAAGCCTGCGCTGGCCGGTTCTTAGCTTCAGGTCGGTGGATCATGCTGCACAGATGAGCGCCGAGGGCCTCGCGCTACTATGATTAGTGACACCGCTTCCGAGTCATAGGCATGTGTACCTGGCCCGCGTAGTTTGCCCTTAGGCCCCCGCATTTACGCCGGTTGCAGAGGAGCATGCGGTGTGCGCGCACACGCGTTAGTTGCCGGTTCGGAGAGCTCCCGGGCTAATGTCGTGAGTACACCATTCCTTCCGTTAGAGATCGACTTCGGTACTCTCCGTAAGTCCGATTTAGTGCAAGGGCAAGGAGGCCCTTGAGGACATTCTTGGGATCAAGTGTATTCCCCCGAGTGCAAGATACCTCGGTGATGTCCAGGATTGGTCGTTGTATCCAATCCCGGTTAGGCCGGAAGAAAGAGACTTCCGATGACTCAGATCTTGTTTTATGAGCTCGTTGAGCTATGATCCGTGTTGGTAGTTTGTTTGCTTGCATGCTTTGGTACTAGATGACTGATTATATCGTATTGTACCCGGTTGGGGATTCTTCTTGAGTAATTCGTTACTCACCCTTATTTCGTGGTTTTTCCACGGTATCCATGGTGCGAGACAGGATGGCTGGAGGAGGAGCTGTGATCATGGAAAACCCGTTGTTCAACTCTGAGTTTTATGTTTATGTTTAAAATGTTCTCTGAATGCATGTAGTTGGGCACGGAGCCCTAGAGTGTTTTCTGAATGTATTTCTGGATTCTAGCATTGTTGTAAAGTTTGTATGATTTAAATAAATCTCTGATCAGAGTAAGCTTTGTAAATGTATTTGTCTTGGAACAGGTGCTTGGAAACAGGGACAAGTTTCAGGAATTAATGTTGATTTTAAATGGATGTTTTATGTTTTAGTTTTTACTTAGAATCCGAACACCATCTTGCAAATTTTCAGTAGATTTGTATGCATGCATTGAGGTAACGGCCTATTTAGAACCCCATTCGGGTCGGGTCATTACAGTCCCGCCCAATGCCTTAACAGGTCAAACATGCTCAACAGATAACAATGGGAATGCATGCCAGAGAACAACCTAGCATGGTACTAACATGTCACAGGAATATCATACATGCTAGCAGAACAAGATAGGATAATAATCATAACATGCTCATTCACAAACAAGAAACCTATCCACTAACATGCTCATAGCAATCAAACATACACAAGTATCAATCATGATGAACGCAGGGCCCACACAACCCTCGGTAAGAAACCCTTACCAAGAAAACAAGCATAAAAACATTAACAGAATCTAAGTGCTCCTCGAGCTGCAGTGTAAGGGGACCGACCCGAATGGGGCACTAAATGGGCCCTTACCCCAATGCATGCATTCAAAGTAAAGGACATTAACAGACATGATTTTGGATTCCAATTAAAACAAAAACATTCAAAATAACCCCTTTAAAAACTAGACAATTTCCCTGGAACCTGTCCCTGTTTCCAAGCACCTGTTCCAAGATAAATACATTTCCAAAGTTTACTCTGATCAGAGATTTACTAAAAACCATTCAAAACCTGTTCAGATACAAAATGCTGGAATCCACAAACATTTACAAAACATCCTAGGGCTCCGTGCCCGGCTACATGCATTCAGGGGAAACAAAACATAAAGAGTCATAACACAAAATCAGAGTTTGATGACTGGGCTCCATGATCACAGCTCCTCCTTGACCATCTGTCTACTTAACTTGGTTACCGTGGAAAAACCACAATAATAAGGATGAGTAACGAATTACTCAGTAAGAATCCCCAATCGGGGTACAATACGATATACATGGTCATCTCGATGAGCGTATGCAAGCTATGAATATAAACACAGAATAGAGCACATAGCTTAGCCCACACTTGGGCCTCGGATGCCAGCTTAGGGTCTTAGTCCGGAATAATATCACCACACAGTCCAATACATAAGTCGCCCTATACGAGAAACAAGTCTCGGCCTCAGCCTGTCTACTGTCGATGAAAGGTACACTGGCTCACAATCCCGAGGAGCTCTCGATCGTATTTGTAATGAGCGTATGCATGCACCGCATGCTCATCGCAGAACTATGGGGGTGCGGGGTCAAGGCAAAGCGCCCATGTCCGATCACCACGCCTAACTAAATCTTTGGATCGGTGTCACTGACATAGGGGTGTGAGACCTGGACACGTAAACTATGTCAGCCTGAACCACCGCACCTGGGGCCAAGGAACGGTCGTGGTAGGCTTACACTAGGAAGTCGTCCTTGCCTTAACAGGTGGCAATCAGGGGCTACGGCCGAACACGCTGAGGACGTGCCGACTGCCGGGGACGAGGCAATGCCAAGTCATCATCCCGACCGTTGGGGCATTTAACGATCGCCACCCTCACCCAAGATTGCAGGGCCTACTGCTTGGGTTAGCTAATCCCTCACGGGACCAGGGACAGAGCACTGTCTCGACGTCCCTGCCATGGATGCAAGGTACTTTATGCATCAGGCCCAGATGATGCTATCTACCTACAACTCTAACCTGCCCTAGCAATCAGCAAACAATTCCATAAAATCCAATACGTGCTCAATAAGAATACAACGAGCCTAGCATGATACTACGAAGAAAGGAACAGATACGAGCATGCCAGAAAGAAACAACCTAGCATGGATTAACATGAGAAATAACCAGGAAAATCATGCTAATCGGGAATTCAGAATAGAGTACCTAGCTACACATGTCAATAAACACAACAAGCAATCAATCAGCAATCGCATAATATATCGCAGGGTCCACACAACTCCGGTAAGAAATCCTTACCTTGGTCGGGGACGATTTGACACGAAAACCTAAACGGCGAACGAACCCTAACTAGCTACCGAGAACCTATCAATCACAACAAAAATCACACAATAGGCC